>OX392457.1:20112213-21312213 GCA_947623535.1 Coelioxys conoideus | reverse complement strand
AACGGCGAGTTGCGAGAACCTACAGACGTCGGAGCAAATGCAATTATCTTCCGCCTATGTAGCCAAAGTGAGTTAAACTCGTGACCGAGGCTTGGCCCAAACTGTTTGCATTATGTATCCGCGGTCCTGCTCTTATGTGCCACACGCTGCGCGATCGTTACACCCGTATCCCTGGTTTCGTGGACAACCGAACTCTCGACCCACCCTCTTTTCTATACGGACACCCTGTCCTTCGATACGGCCATATATTTCCTCCCGCGCAGCTTCCTCCGTGGTCGAAGACGAGCGTCAACGTTCCGGTTCGCGCGGTACACGCCGTTCTCCGTGCGTGCGTATGCTGCAACGGCACACGGAACCGAGAGGACAGGGGCTCGAATCCGATCGAGACGTAACACGTTCGGACGAAACTTCGGAAACTCTGGCCCCGGCTCGCAACTTTGGTAAACCGGGACCCGTCTCCGGTATCGCCGTCCGTCGACGACCATCGTCCGACAAGATTTACCACTTAAACCGACCCTTCCCGCTTCCGACGGTCTCTCGAGTTCCTCAACCGGCGTATCGGCTCGCTTCTTTCTTCCGACTCGTTCCTTTTTATCGAGGTAAGTACATATCGCGCGACGCCGATCCGCGACTTCGACCGTCGTTGCCGAAAGCGGCTTCGAACAGATTCGATTACGCGTGTTGGCCGAAATTCGGCTCGGGAAAGTGTCCGCTCGTAAAAAGGATAGATCGTATCGTTCCGCGTCGACATCGAGAACGGAACGCGGCCAACGATCGCGTCAGGGAATGGCGCATCGTAATCCGTTATATTAGAGGATGCGTGCACGTACGCGACCGTCCATTCTGCGGTGCCGTGTAAACTGTCGGCCGATGACGCACTGCCCCTGTCAAATTCAGAGCTTGCGCGAGCTCCGAGGAAAAAAAAATATTCGGAGAGCGGCGGAAGCGATGCCGACCTGGTTGGCCAATTAAAAAGTCGAGAGAGACGGACGGATCTCGACCAACATCGAGCATGGTTCGTTCGCGGACAAAAACAAGCCGACCGTGTTTCTCTATGGAATAAAGAACGTTCGATCGTGCGCTTTCTTTGCCCGTTTCGAGAAGGTTCGTTAATTCGACGCGCATCAACGAAGCGAAGACGAACGCTGTCGCGAATCGACTAATTGGACCAGTTTCCGATCACGAATATTTTGTACCGCTAAATCGATGTCAATCCGGAGGGACGCAACCTCCGAACAAACGATCGTTGCTCTTCCGAGTTTGTTCGCCGACCTTTCGTCGAATTTCTACTACGCCCTTTCGAGCCAAGAACGCGCCGTGGTTAAGTATCGCGTCCATTCGCGACTCGCTCACCGAGTCTCTGCTCGGACGCGTTAACGATAACGAACACGTTTTTACCTTCGTGACGCATATTTTTGTTAACCGAGAGAGGCGCGCGACACACGGAGAACCTTTATCGGTTCTCCGGACGGAAACTCGACAGACTGGAACTTTTCCGTTCGATAAGTGACCCGCGCGTTTACCGCGGCTCGATTAACCCGCAATTACCCATTATATCCGTTTGCCGAACGGAGGAAAATTCGCGAATCGCGTCCCGCCGCCGCGCCGCCTCGGCGTCGCTCAGCGATCGAACGTGCTCGAACGTCCGTATGCAACTATCGCGACGAAAAGTTCCGGCCCTCGTAACTGCTACGTTCCGTGGAAGGCGGCAATCGTCGTTCGCGAAATTCGAGAAATTCGTGCGCCGTTGATCGACGGCGACTTTTGCGCGTTCTCGCGACAGGCGATTACCGCGGTGCTCGCGCGCGAATAGACGACAAGCCGCAAAATCGATTCTCGAAAGAAAGAAAAGGCAAAACGAGCACGACGATGCGTGAAATCGGTCGCGATTAATTGAACGCAACGGTGTGCGAGAAGAACGCATCGCGTCGACATCGCGAGGTTTCAATCGCGAAAGAAAAGAACACCGGTTCCAGTTGGGTGCCAGCCGAAGAACGGAGGAAAACAGCCTTAATCGGCCACGCTCTTTTCAATTACGCCCGTTCGCTTTTCCGCGCTTCGGCTGTCGGGTCTTTCTCTCTCGGTTTCGAGGACGTTGCACCGCTTCTAACGAGCCTCGACAACGGAAACAGAAGCTCGTACACCGCGGACGTAAACTCGATGGCGTCGTTATTTATCCCTAACGCGCGAGACCATTGAAAACTCTGTCGAAAAGAAGACTACGAATTCGAGCGAATTTCGTGCTTATTAACCGCGATGCGACTGCGCCGACGATCCGACAAGATCGCGGACAAAACGAGAGCGAATCGGGACGTTCTTCGAGACGGACTCGGAACGGGTTACAGTTTATTTCGACGATACGACGTGTCCGAACGTTTACTGGCTGTCGTGGATCGTAATTTTATAGCTGTTTGAAAGTACCGCGACTCGAGCAAAGTATAAAGGATCGATAGCGGATCAGCGTCGACGAACGGTTTCTCGAAAAAAGGAGGCGAACTATACCGTTCCGTTCAAGCGACCGACGATTAATTACAGAAAAATCAAGCGACATAGAATTCGAAGGCTCTCCGACGCCGGTCATAGTTACGAGGCCGTTTTTCCCCTCGAACAAACGTTCTTAATTAACTATCAATTCTCCCGGATTCGATGGTGACCCAGATCCGCGTTTGAATACCGCGTAACGAACTCGAGGCGACGCGAGGCGCGTTGACCGAACGGATCGGACGTCGCAGGAGGAAAGAGGAAGAAGGAAAAAAAAACATATTAAACCGGAAATCGGACGCGGACGAGAAAGTTATCTCGCCATGCGACTGGATATTACTCTATCGCGTTCTCCGTAATAGAATTGAAATCGAAAGGTCGTTTTCGAAAGGTTCGGGTTTTCGACGGTAGAATCGCGAACCTCGGGGGAGTCGTTAACGAAATTAAGACTATCGACGAGCGGAGTTATAGAGGCGCGAGACGGCTCTCCGGCTATTTATCTTCGGTCAGCGGCCGAGCACAAAAGCCGCGCGTTCCTTGCTCGTACGTTTCTCCGGCCGCCTTAAATTCGCCTGCCGGAAAGCTACGATCGGACGTTCCGATGAAAAAGAAGAACCGCCCTTCCAGAGGCTGGCTCGCAAAACGTAATTTCGCAACCCTCTTTTTTCCTCGACTATTCTCGGCTTCGACGCGAAACCCGCATCGAGTTTCGAGTGGAAGCGTTTCGACGTTACGATATTTCATTTCTTTCCTTTTCTGTTCTCCCCTTTCGCGTTTCATCCCGTGGTTCGCGTCTCGCAACGTAAGAAAACGAGCGAGCGGTTTTCGGCATTAGCGAGAGGAGATTCTCGCGCGAACAAAGTTCGCGGCCGGTTCATTACGAGATGGTTGGGGATACGAACGAACGGGTGAAATTGAACGGCTTAATCCGAGCGATCTGAAATTATTGGTCACGCGGCCGTGCCTCGACTCGTTCACCGATGAAATTCGCGCTGACACGAATTCGCTCGACCCGGCTCTAACCCAACGAATTTACGCTCCCTTTGTTTTAGGGGACAGAGAGCCACGGCTAACCAACCTACTGTTCGATCTCTCGCGATACACCCGCCGCAAATGAACCTTTCGATCGATCGTTCGAACGGCCCGTCCTTTGTATTTTCGAAGGTTTTTCGTCGCTCGCGTTCCCGTTGCGTTGGTTCGACGAATCCGTCGCGCGTCTCGCGTCGCGGAGATCGCTCCACGATCTCGTTATCGCGATATCTTTTTCGGGCTCTCGTCGAGCTCGTTTGAGGCCGCTCGAGAGACCGGAGGCGTCTCGTTGGTTAATCGAAAAGTCGAAATACCGTGTCGTCGAGCGGAGCGAAGAACGACGACCAGCCTCGTCGGCATCGATATCGAGTACAATGGTCTCGTAACGAGGACAATCGTATCTGAATTTATCCAAACGATTCGCGTATCGCGTGTTCCAGCGGGAAACGAGCGTCGATGCGCTTTCGTCCGGTTTACTTATCTGGGCGGCGATGCCTCGTGCATCGGGGTACCCTTTCAATTCCGTCTGAATCGTGTACGCGTCATGGTTCCTCTATACTCCCTACTCCATGACTCCGTACCGTGTAAAATGCGGCGAGTGCGGGCTCACGGCGTGTGCGCTGTTAGCGTAGCCTGTGGCCGTAGGCGCGCGTCGACGACGCGCAGCACACGCACGCCACCGTCCTGTTGCCATACAGAGCTGACGATGCGTTTAATTAAACCGGCTGTCGCCCGTCTCTTGGCATTGTTTCCACTCCGTGAAAAGTTCTGTCCCGGACCATCGTTCCATTGTGAGCCACGAGCTCTCGTTTGCGCGCACGCCCGCACACGCGCGCGTCCTACGCTTCCAACAATACCTTGTTATTTGTTGCTCATTTGACGGACAACAGAAACATATCAGTCAGTCCCTTTCCATTCCTACCCCTTTACCAACGCCATTTCGATTCCGTACCGTTTCGCCGCCGCGGGAGCAATATCCTCCTCTCTTCTCTTCGCGTACTTTCCGCGATCTCGCAATTTTTCGTTCGCGCCCGATATTTTCGATCGTAAAACCTACCACCTCGATCGAATCGATAGGAGTATTTGTCGGTTATCGCGAGACCGGTTCCGCGACCGTGTCCTACGGTCCTGTCAGTGACGATACGACGAGAGCATGCCCAGGTTCGATAACCGCGCAATTTCGAATAGCTAATTAGATGACCGTCCGTGCACGGTGATCTTTCCTAACGAAAGGGTTAGGTTCATCCGACGCTCTCGGGATCGCGCAACTTTCCTAGAAGCTCGTGTACGAGAATAGGCGAGCAACGGGCGACAATGCTGATTTACAGCCCACGGGAAATGAACCGTTTATAGGGAAGCCGAGCAAGAGCGAAGCAACGACCTCGAAACTGAGACAGGCGCGGATTACTTGCCGGCAAAGTTTCGATTGTTCTTGTACGACAGAGTATTTCGTAGGATCCTCGAACTGTCTCGCTGCGAAGCGGCGCGGCGCAGCGGGCGGAAACCGCGAACGTCTCGTTAACCTCTCGCTAACTTCATAACGCGTTTAGAATTCGATCGAACTTTCGGAGAAAGTCGAAGATCGAAAGAAGAATAGCTGCCGGCGTTAACCTCGCCATTTATGGCACGGTGGAAAGTTTTTCGTGTATCGGATTATCGCGTAAACATTCGGCAGACCAACGGATTAATTCTGATCGAGCGCCGAAATCATCGACTAATCGAATTTTCGACGAAAGAGGAGACGGTAATCGTTCGATTCGATTATCGACGTTCGGTCGGATATTCTTTCTTACCGAAATCGCGGCTCGGCGTCGAGCTTTACTTTCTCGTCGAGAGGCACACGGCGATCAAGCCGAGAACGCGAACTGTTTGGGCTCGGATTTCGCGAAATTCCTACCGTATTACTTGCCGGATCGAGGAGGCCTTACGGAAGCGATTCTCCCGTCAGCGAAATAGCAAAAAAAAAGCGATCCACGGAAGCCCGGCTTGCCGCGATCGATTTCTTTACCGCGTTCGCCGACGATCTTCCGGTTTTCCCTCGTTTCAGCGGAAAAATCGGCCACCGACTGATCCGCTTATCGGTAAACGATGTCGTTGTAATCCCGACATCATCTTCGTCGCTTCGCCCCGAAATTAACGCGGTGCGGTCATTAATCATCGTTTTTCATATCCCCCCCCCCCCCCCCACACACACACACTTTTTATCGATCGCGGCGTTTCGTATTTTCCATAGTCGATCGAAATTGTTCGGAAAACGTTCTTAGGGCGCGTCGAAAGTTACTCGACGTTGCGCGATAACCATCCTCTCGAAGGTAGGCGTCCGCGTTGCTCTTTGTCCGCGGAGAAAACGTTGAGGAGGGTTACGTCGCAAAAGCTATTCGAATCAACGAATCACGGCTGTTCGAATCGAGGTGCAATCGAATTTAGGCGTGCCGCTAATTGGTCGGATTAGTTTCCGTTCCACGGTGCGCCGGTAACGATCCGAAAGCCGCGCGAAATTCCCTTCATTAGACGAGCAAACGGAGACACGAAGCGGACGTAAATTTTCCATTTCGTGAAACGTTCGTGACCGTGTGCCTCGAACCCTTCTTCTTCCGGCGCCTACTTTCGACTATTGTTCCTTCTTCTAAAACGCGCTTCTCGTTGGTAATCCGTTTTCCTGACCAAAACTCGAACGCACCGTGCGCGTTCGTATCGCGCGCTTCCTTCGACGTTCGCTACTAGCCCATTATTACGAGTGTAATTGCGAAGAGAAGCTTCTATCGGAAACGTAAACTCTCGAGCGGCGTCTATCGCATTTTTCGATCGGCTTCGTGCGCGCGTAACAAAGAGGGTTCGCGCTTCCCATCCTTCGATTGCGTCTCGTTATTTACGGGTCGTCGAGGGAAAGCTTTGTCGGCTACGCTGTGACGGACGCCGATGAAGGAGGGAAAGGTTGTATCGGGAAGAACGAATGGCGCGAACAGGAAGTCACGTAGTAGGCGGATGTAAATCATGCGACGAAGGGATGCGCCGTTTAATGCGCGCCCCCCTGTGTGCGCGTGTACGTGTACGACTACAGGGTGAAACGCGCGCGTACCTCCTGCATATTTATGCACACGTATCTGACGCGTGCACTTGTTTTCTACGCTCTCAGCCAAGTCGTTTGCGAGTTTCTCTTCTGTTTTTTAATCCTCGCACCGCCGTGAACTCGCATACGCGCACACCGATAGCCGCGCGTTCCTGCGAGCAACGGAATCGTCCGTGAAAACGTGTTCCATACGGGGGTTACCGATGATCCTCCTACTCTATGCTTCCCGTTCGCTCCATTTGATCCTGTCGTTCGATCGCGCGCGCGTACGAACACCCGAGCTATTTATTGACCAAATAATGTCCTGTGCTATCGAGGTACGAACGTCAAAAGCTTGACCGTTCAAACGATTTTTTAACGAACGACCAAACGTTTTCCCGAACGCGCGAACGTTACGGTGACGCGTCATTACGGAATAGCGCCGAAACGCGTCGATCGATCTTTAAAAATGAAAAAAATTTGCGGGAAGAGGACGACGAATTACGGGTATTTTAACCGCGTTCGTTCGTTAGAAAGGAGTAAATATTCTTCGAATAGATCGCCATGCTAGATCGAAATTAATTAAGGAAGATTACCTTTCAGGAAAAAGGGTCTCTCTTTCCCGATCTATTTGTTCGGTTACTATGGAGGATGAAAGGAAAAGACGGAGGACCTTACGGACACGGAATGATTTCATTTTAATCTCGAGGCCGGAAACGTCTCGGATACCTTGTGCAAGCGCGGTTGGTCACGGGGCAGCGACCGCGTAGCGAAGTCAAATGAAAGGGAATTAAAAAAGGGGAAGCGAGCAGAAATAGATAGAGATAGAGTAAGGGGGTGTGTAGGGGGGGGGGGCACGAGTGAGAGTAAAGGGGGAAAAGGAAAGTTTTAATGGGTTCGGAAAAAAGAAGAAGCGCGGCAAGAAGTTCTCGAGAACGAAAACAAAATTTAATTAAAGCTAGCCAGGCTTCTCTCTCGCGGCTTAAACAGCCCCTGCGCCGCGCTGCTCGTAGAATGTGCCCCACCAAGCCGTGCTTCCTGTTAATTCCACCGAAAGGTGCTCCTTAAACCCACCACCATCCGAAGCATGTTAATTGGAAATAAATTTTCCGATCCGGTTTCTCGCGACTCTCTCGCCTACTGGTCTACGGGTTCGTTTATTAGTTATTCCCTTTGCTGTTATCGCGAGAGTAAAAAATCAGTCGGGGTCCACGGATTCGCGAACGCGATAGAATCGTCGACGGTCTTAGGTTAGGCGTTCGATGATCATCGACCTTCTGGACAAACTCTACGGTATCCGTGAAATAACGTGGCGCGGAGGCGAGAAAAAACGAGCCGTATACGAGTTCGAACGAAATGGAACACGTTCGTGCACTTCGACCAACAGGATGCAGTCGCTTCGGGATAGCCGACAGTATCGACTTCCTCCCGCGTCAGGAAAAATATCAGCCCTTTGTTTTTATACATAGAGAGTGCCTCTAACCCCTCGCCAACGCTATTCCGTCCCCCTTTGTAGTCAGCGACAGCTATACAACCCGCGCACGTACGTACATACGTACGTACTTGCACGTGCGACCGATACGCGCGCGCATCCCCCGACTCGCCTACCACCTATCATTTTTTTATACCATCGAATCCCTCTTTGTCGGCACTTTCCTTCACTTTCTCCTGTTCCCTTGTCCAGACGTTGCTCGCCGCGGCGCGTTTCGAGCACGGAAGTTCGAAACGATGTTTCACCGCGGGCCGTGTTGGAATCGGTAACGCGATGCACCTTCTGGAGAGAGATGGGATTCGAAAAGAGACGAAGCGATCGCGCGACTTTCGCGACACCTCCCTTTTTTTTTTTTAAATTACGACCGAGGGAAAGTAACGGATGATCGTGCTACCGGAAAGCGGCGCCGTCAGGATGTTTGAGCGAAAAGGAAACCGCTCTTTCGCGATACTCCCGAATATCGGTGACGATTCTCGCTGCTCGAACGAACGTCGCGAGTCTCTGGCTTCCTTTCCAGCCCCTTCTGTTCGCCGGATTACGAGAGAAGGCTTTTAAAAAAATTTGAAAATGCTCTCGACGCGATCCCGTCCGAACGTGGTGGTTCCCCAACGGAGCCATCGTTCGATTACCTCGACGGTAATTAAACGATCCACGGAGCGATACGACCAATTTCTAATTACCGAATGTCGCTTATTATCGTCGGTCGTCGTTGGCGACGATCGAACGTTCTTTCTTTTCCGGTTGATCCGAATCGCGAGCATCGTACGGAAAAATTGTCGGCGCAAGAAACTTTTCCAGCCATTTTCCAAGAGAATCCGGTGAAAGAAAATGTCGGGACGACGCATTGCACGTTGACTCGGTGCGCTAGTCATTTCCATACGTATAGCACCGGTTCCGAGATTAACATATTCTCCCGCTCGTTACAACTCCCTACTTTCTGTCTGCTCCTTTTTTGTCAACTTTTATTTCGTTCTTTCTCCTGGCTCCCTTTAATTTTCCGTCCGTGTACATACGTACGTACTTACGTACATGTACGCGCGCGTGTACTCGCCGTTTCCCGACAACGATATTTTATCGAGTTTTTATTTAACGTTTGCATCCGCAAATTCTAATATTTGCCCGCGAAAAGGCAAGGTAACGAAGATGCACGTAAGTAGACACGCTCGATCGCATAGGATCCGGAAACGACCATAGTTTTCCTACAATCGATCGAACAACGATTCGTGCTAACGGCGTTCACGGAAGTAATTAAGGGATCATTTTATTATAAAGCCAGGATTTCGTTTGTTCCTCTCGTCGCTTCTTCGTTCCGTTTCACCGCGGATGTTCGAGCGACGATGGCCGACGGGTTATTTCTCGTCGAGAAACGCGCGTAAAAGATTCGCGAGATCTCGTCATTCCGTTCGAGTATCCTCTCGAAAACGTTTCGATCGTGGCCCATTCACCGAGAAGAGGGGCCATCTCCGAAAGCCGGAGGTTCGAAAGGGACGCGCGTTCGCGGCGAACCGCGGAGATAGCGTTTCGCTGGATTTTTCCGACCGATCGACGTTCGACAAAACGTTCGCGCCTTTGCGCTTTAAGCCGAGCCAGCGACCCTCCTCGGATTTGCTGGCGTTCCTCGGCAGCTGGAATAGAAGCGTCGGGACTCCTCGACGGGACGGGAGGGGACGCGATGCGACGCGACAGAGGAGTCCTGCTGCGCGCACGTGACGTCGCATTTACATAACGCCCGTGCAAATTGTCGATGCAGTCGGCTTCGAAAATAAAATATGCGTCGCTGTTCCTCGCAGAAACGGCCGAGATTCCTGCCGTCCCCCGCTACGGTGATCGAGAGGGAAGAACGTGAATGTCGTTGTATCGACTACCGTCGCGTGCTTACGAGCTCGCCCCACGAATTCTTGCTGTTCCTCCTTCATTTTTGATATCGTTCGTGTCGCGATGTTCTTTGATGTCGTTCGGTCCAGCTCGAGGACTCGGAACCCGTTCGTTCTGTCGTTAACTACCCGAATTACCGATAGCGCGATAAACGGAGTATTATTTTTTATTCGAATTTCGCGGAGGAAAGACGCCGCGCGGCGTCGGTTCAGCGTCATCGACCGAGCTTTTCATTTCGAATGTTTGCGATATCCCGATCGAGTTCGTAGTCTCGCGAATGGAAGTATTATCGTTGCTGTTCGTTTTCAACTTTCCGGGCGAGCCTTAATGAAGAATATTTCTGAAATGAAAACTACCGATATAACTCCCGGAGAGTTATATTGCATCCCTGAGAAAACGAACGATCTTACACGGCGAGACTGCACCGTGTTCGGTTTAAGAATCCCGGTCGTACAGTGCAAAATGTCGAGACTGTATACGACCTGGTTCTCCTCCGCGCCCCACGAGCGTGTATTCCATTGTCGGCAAATCGGCTGGCAAACTTTCGTTGTGCAAGTTGGCCAAGAGAAACGGCTGTGCCGCTCGGTCTCGACCCATATCGCGGGAAACTCGGCCAAATTGAATGGCGGCGAGGTGGCGATCATTAGCCGGTTTATCTCGGTCGCGGGGTAGTCGGTGGGCTTCGGCGCTCTCCCCTGTCCTCGTTCGCAGTTCGTAAGCGTCGAGCGTGAATCGAAACGAGAACGGGTGCTCGAACGCGTCGCTGAACGCGTTGTCACCCGGTTAGAGATCGTTTCCTTCTCGTTTCCGTACGCGCCGCGCGAAGAAACTGGATGTTTCGTTGAACGTGTGGCCGGCGACGTCTAGCCTCCGTTGACCGATCGGACAGAAGACCGTCGATCGGACGATAAACGAGAATCGGCGAAAATTTTTTTTTCGTGCCGTACCTCCGCTTTCGTCTATTCGATCGGTGAAAAAAACTATCGAATTATTTGATCCCGTTCAGGTCGCGGATAATCGAGCGAGCGGGCGAGCGAGCGAATTTTTCGGTCGAATAAATAAAATTGGCGAGAACATAAAGATCGAACGGGGGACGGGACGGGACGGGTCGGGTCGGGGACGGCACGGCGGCAAACAAACAAACGAGCTAGCGGCAACGTGACAAAAGTTACAGCGCCCCTTCGACGATAAAACATCGTTGCAGTCGATCGATTTACAGAGGTTGGCAAACACGGAGACCCGCGCGAATTTCCACCGCCCTCGGCGACCAGAAAAGATTCGATTAACCGACTCCGGACGTTCCTTTTAGCGCGACCGACCCTCCTGCCCGATCTCGCTTCCTACCGGCTAATTTTATTTTTGCCCGATAACTCGCCCGACGGAATCCTCCTTGCCCAAGGTTCCGGAGCTCGCGTTAGCGAAATTTATAAACTTCCCCGTTTCGACGCTCCGCTTCTAACTCGTTTCCGAAATAATTTCGTATCTTTTATACGAAACAATATCGCTCGTAGGTAACGTCCAACCGTATCGTCGGAGTAATTAACTCCTCGAGCCGATTTTCAAATAGGTTACAAAGTATGTTCCGAAGGTTCGTTTCCGCGTACCTTTTGCTCCCCGTTTCGCCTCGTTTCATCCATCTCGAACGAGAATCGATAATGAAACGATCCGTGAAATTGCCGCAAATTTTAGTCGTTACCTTTCCTTTTGCCGCGGCGCGGACCGCCACGGCAGAATAAATCTATTTGTCTAAATAAATCAAAATAAATTTCGAACGCCGCTTCGACGGCATATGTTTATCGACGCGTTCGATCTGTCTGGCAAGCGATCGAGCTCGTATCTATCGATCAGCGAATTGGAGCGTCACGGGATTATCCGAAGAGGGTAGAGGAAAAACGTCGAGCGGGAAAATCACGGTGCTCGGACAGACGGAAGAGATTCGCCGTGGCGAATCGATGACAAATGTAACACGATACGGTAGAGAGATCGTCGAGAGGATCCGAAATGCTTTAATTAGCGCGGTGATCAAGTTCTTAACGTCGGTGATCGGTGGGCAGTTTTCGAAGTTGCCGAGCGTATTATCGCGGAGCCTCGAGGTAGACGGTTCGAAACGCGGAAGAAGTTTCCGGTGTCTCAGAAGTCCCATTCTGGCGACAATTTTTCCCGAACAATAGTCTGATTAATTTCTTTCTAATTAGGTCGAAAAGTTACGAGAAAACGAGCGTTCCGCTGACAGCGAAAGGGGGAGGAAGGCCGCGCTACGAACAGAGAGCCACCTTTTTATCTCGACGTCTATGAACCGCAACGTCTGCACGAAAAAGCCAACATTTTTTGCTCGCCGATTTCAAATCGGTCGGCTGCCAGATTTTTGCTCCGTGCCAGTCATTTTTATTATACGGGTTGTACCGTATTTCGACGCGTCGACGCGACTTCCGCGAGAGTCCCGACGCGCATAAATAACGAAAGAAAAATGTCACGAAGCCGATAAACTAACGTTTTCGCTCGATCGTTCGCGAATAACCGTCCACGGTATCTAGGGGGAATCCGCGATAAGGAGGACCCGGAGAAAATTGTCGAGGGGAATTTAAGGTAAGACGTTCGGTGGGTAGAACCCCTTGTGCTCGTACTCGAACGCGTCGATAAAATAAGTACTGTGTATGCCGGTAACGACTGTTTCCGGATTTTCCTTAGCGCGCGTTCTATTTCTTGTGCGTGCGGGAAGTGAACAGATTCATCCGAACTTTTCGTATTAATAATTCGAGCGCGCGTTCGGAATTATGAATCACGTTGTCAAGCTCGCCACCACGATCGACCCGCCCTATTGGAAATATCTGAAATTCCAAGGCGTATCGAAAATGTACTCACGGATCGCAGAAAAGTTCGTGCGGTAGAATCTCATTCGTAAAACTTTTCGAACGAATCGGTAGAGATTTTTCGCAAATTTATGTAAATTCGCGTAACGAGTCGTAATTTCGTGGGCGTCGATCGTTGAATGTCCCGATGTCGGTTATTCGATAGAACAAGGATTTATCGAATTAATTTTTGTCGAACCGCCCCAAGATGTCTCGCTGTTGTTCGAATGTTCGACTCGTAAACGTCGAACCGGATTCGAAATTCCGCGAAAGGTGGATTACGATGTCGCGTTCGAGCGGGCAGCGATTTGCATCGAAAACAGGCGTTTCCGGACCGAAAGCGGAACGAAATCGCGTAAACACGCGAAAACGGTTTTCCATCGTTATCGTAACTGACGGTAACGCGATCGATACAGCCGTTACGATTCGACACGGAAGCATTCCCCTCGACGACTTTCGTCCCCGTAAACGTAAAAGCGCGATCCGAGCGTCTTCGCTCCTTCCTCGAACCGGACCGTCTGTCGTTCGATCGAAAATTTTTCTCTATTCACGGAGTTTAGCAACTCGCGAACACGAATTCCCATCGACGCGACGCGGCGAACTTCCTCCCCCCGGTGTTATTAACGATGCAGGGAAAACACGTTTCCCGTATCCGATACAACGGTTCGCGTCTCGTCGCGTCGATCGACCGTGTGCTCAGAGCTGTTGCGAACGAAAATCACGTGACGCAAGTTCGAAACTACAGTTACAGAGTTTTGCTCTAACCGTAAACTCGTGCCTCGTTGACTGGATTTGTCTCGAGGATGCAGCTGCATATAGGATGTCTCGAAGAACACGCTGCATCGTAAAGATTACCGAGCGATTTACTATTCAGCAATTTCTCGCGAAACGACGCGGAATTTCGATCCCTCGTTTATCCCGAGCGTCTCCGGTTAGGTTTTCGATTTCGCGTTCGATTCGATCCTTGTACCGTGAAACGCTGATTCTTTCGTTGCTTTCGGTTTACTTGGTCGCGTACGAAAAACTGGCAATTCCGCGGTGCGCGTTTGACCGCGCGCGTAACAGGAAGGTAGAACACGTAGGGTCGTAACGCGCGCGAAGCAGTCGACGAGAAAAGCAGGAGCAGAGATCGACGTTTGGATCGACCATCGCGGTCTCGATGCGACCGAGAACGACGCGTTTCTCGCCGTCTGCCGTAAAGCCGTAGCCGAACGTAAAAACGAAGGGAAAAAGTCAACCGTTTGACGACGCGGCTATCCGTTCGAACGTATTCGCTGCGAGGACGTTTATCGCCGCGGTATCGTACGAGCCTGAAAATTACTCGAAGCTACGCGAACAGAAACTTCACCGACCGAATGTCCCTTCGACAACGTCTACGATCTACTTTCAAAAAGTAATGGCCGCTTTATCGGAAATTCTAGCCGATTCGAGCCGTCGTCGAGCAGAAAACGGTAGAAACCGTTCTAAAAATTGCTTCGATTCTGTCGAAAAGCGGTTAGCTAAAACCAAGACTTCTTGGACTAACGGAAGGAGCGCGCGACTAGATTCGAATCGCGATCAAAATTTGACCGTGGCCTAATTGTAAAAGCTACTCGTTCGATCCCGTAATTCGCCGGCTTTCACCGGAAGAAGGAAAGCTAATTCGCTCGGAAGTAATAGCGCCGCGACAATTACGGCAAAGACGAGATTGCCGCGAACCGTTCTCCCCTGGCGGGATCTAATCTTTGTAACGAAAGAAACCGAGTAGATCGAGCGGAAGACGATCGTTTTAATTCACGGACGACGTTTTATCCTGTAATCGAATACAGGATATTCCGAGATCCCAACGAAAGCGAAGAGGACGAACGCGGTATCGTTTCGAGGCGAACGTAGCAATTACTTAAAAGCTTCCAATTGTTTACCGACAAAGAAAAATTACCGCTACAGAGTTTATGGGATTCTCTGGCTAACAGGTGGCAGCACCGAAGTGGAACACGCCAGATTACGAACCCTTTCAGAAAAATCATTCCAGCTCGCATTAGACTTTCAAATCGTCGGACACACACGCCGGATTAACGCCATACGTCTATCCCTTCTATTCGCATAATTCATTGTGTTCGAGACCATTTCCGTTACCCCTACCGCTTCCCGAACGTTCGCTCGTACGAATCGTTTCGAAAGATTACGGAAGCCGAAACTCTCGAATCTCGAGTCGGTAAACTTTGATCCATAATTCGATATAGTTCGAGCGACACTTTGCGATACTTTTGTTTCTTCGGATAATTTTCGCTCTTTTTAAGTATAACTTCTTCGATACGCAACGTCTCGATGGAACGGTCCCGGATGTTTTCTCTGAACCGTCGACGTCACTCGCTTGCGCGCACAAATTGTCGAGGTTTAACAATTTTTTAACCCGTACGAAAGTTACGGGGAAAACGAGCGACGCGATAGACGACGGCCGAGGGCAAAAATAACTTTGACTCGATCGAACAGGCAAACGTAGGTAGACGCACAGCGACGACCGTTCGCGCACGATCCCGATGGATGTTTTCTAAGAACACACGATTCCGAGTGCTCTTTTACCGAGACGAAAAAAAAAACACTTTTTCGTGAAAAAACGACAACGAATTCTCGGGAAAATACGAAAGCGTTCGGATGCTAGGCAACGAGGTATCGCTGGAGGACCACGGAGAAAATGTTTGCCGAGTCAACGGAACGTGTTTTCGCGGCGCAAGCGGTTTCCGTTCTTTCTCTGTCCTCCGTCGATGAAAGACGTTCTCTGCGCGAATCAACTCGGTTAACTTTCGAACGAGCCCACGGACCGCGGCTACCGCCGTTATCTATCCCTCCTGGATCTCGAATCGATTCCTCCTGGATCGTGGACGAGAAAATCCAACTGTTTTCGTCCGTGAGGAAAGCGTGTCGATAAACGCGCGCGCGTTCGATCGCCGCTATGCGCGCATCCTAGTCTGGCTGGTTCGCGTTTGGAAAATGAAGGATACCACGAGCTGTCCATGAGCAAAGTGTCGAGTAACTTGTAAAATGATCTCCCGACTACGCGATCGTTGTACCGAGAAAGCTGCCGCTTTCGCGACACGGAGTTGCCCGTATCTTCGTCGCGAGACCCACCGAATGGCCAATTCGTTTCGTATCCACGAATCGAGCTTTCGGAACCGCGAGAACCGACGGCGGAACTTCCTATTTTCGAATATCGAATCGCTTTCCATAAACGTTATTTACACCGGTCCCTCGACGGCGTTGTTTGCTAGGAAGAAACGAGAGAATATAACGTATTGGCGAACGTATCGAATAAAGCGGAGAAGCAGGTGCGCGCGAGATCGAGAACTTAATTAATATCGAGGACGCGGCTCGAGGCTTAGGATCGGATTACTCGCTAGAGGAACGGGAGGAAGATGTTCGTTCCGGAAAGGGCGACTTCCCGCGAAACCCGGAAAAAGAGAAATAAAAGGGTGGACGAGAATATGTATAGCCGGAAGGAGTAGCGATCAGCTATTCTCGCATCGAGGACTCGCTGAATATGCATGAAACAATCGCATATCTCATGCAATTAGCACAGGCAAATTTCTTCCCCGACTCGTTCTCCCTCTTGTTACTCGGCTTGTTCATTTTTTTTTTTTGTTTTTTTTTTTTTTTTTCACGAGCTCCGCTTCATCCTCGAACGAGCAGTTTCTTCTCGGAAAACTTGGCTCTAATCAGAGCCCGTTTGTGATTTCTGCGAACAGCTTCTTTCCATCGATGCAAATTGCGTTTTGAGTCCCACCGACGCGTCGTGCTTCGATTCGACTTTCTTCGCGGCCGATGAAAACTTGCCGCTACTCTCCTCTCGAATTATGTATAAACGGCTAGATTACTCGTTCCTTTATCATGGTAATTAACTTTCGTAGCCCGGTTCGCGGTCTCGGATAATTATTGCCCGTTTTCGTGTCGCTGGTTAGCCCTATTAGCGTTGAGTTTCGATAACCGATCGCTTCGGTTACCAAAAGGGTACCAGACAAGTGGATAATAGACGAGTTCTGCTAATCTGCAGAATCGGATAATTCGTAACGATTTCCGCTCGTTTTCCATACGCGTCGCCTACGGTTCCATCTTGTATGAAATTGGTACGAATTAATGGAACTGTAATTAATGGTTCTAGGCCTCGGTAACGATCAAGATAACGTCGCCTTTGAAGCTGTATTGATCGGAAAGAATCGAGGGAAAAGCCATCGTTTCGCGATAAAGAAAAATTGAACAAACTCGTTAACTCTTCCTTCGACCGTGTCGTCGAGCGAACCGCGATATTCGACCATTGCCAAAACGCGATCTCGGGAAACGGACCGAGCTTCTCCGCACGATTATCGGATTCTGGAGAAAACAAATTCCTCGAACGTCCTACCGATGTTCTTTCCGTCGAAACATCGACGACGCCATCGATTTGTTTTCCTATCGACCATACGTCGGGTACGCGTTTCTTTCGAAAACCCGAATCGCCAAAAATGTCCTGGACGGACATCCTGCACGAATAAAGGATGAAAGAACGCGACATGGCCATGGAATTCGAAAAACATCGAATATAGAACAGACTCGTGGCTCGTGAGATCAAGGGATCACGAAAAGGCTCCAACTTCTGGAATGCAAGAAAATATATCGCGAGTCGGTCCGCTTTCTTTGCCGCTGAATGACATCCGACAATGGCATTGTGTTTCTTAAAAGCGCATGCAAACGCGGCGAAACCACTCAACCTGATTGAGAGGACGCGAACCGTGCATCATCGAATCTGTTCGATTCGATTAGATTCGATCCTGAAGCGGTCGCGATCGAACGGAACGCAACATTGTTCGTGACGACGCGTCGAATTCCGCGCAAAACGTTTCACCACCGTAAGATTCAACAAGTCTTACGCTGCCTTCGATGTCGCTTACTACTGTACATGTATACGTATTGCGCATACGATACATATAAAATCTTAAATTAAATTTAAATCGTCGTCGCTTTAATCGCCTGTCGCACAACGATTAAAAAGTATACGAGTAATTCGACATAATGTCGATGTTGCATTAATTTCGAAAAAGATTAAGTGGCGTTATTCCGTATTTTGCGTAATTAAAATTATAAGGTAGTCTTTTCGCTGCGGCATTCGCCGCGTTAATGGTCGCGTAACAGCGTACTCGTTCGCCTTTTTTAATCCGAGGATTAAATCTGGTGTGGACCACGGCATCGTGTCGATACATTAACGAACAACGGGCACGTGGTGACTCGAAATCGCGTAGCGATCTTTGACGATTCGTTGTGTTTATTGAACGAATAATACGAAACACGAGAAGATAATGTCCTACGAAACTCACCACCGAGTAGGATGTGCACCAGCAACGGGATGAATCGATGTCGACGCACTCTCGTCATGATTTTTCGGCTCTACATCAACCTGTTTTTTTCACCGCTCACTCTCGATTCCTTTTGCGTCTTCTAACCTGTTTTTTAATTATCGTTCGATCGCAAAAGCGCGTTTATAGAGAGAATCTTTGCATAAGCGCATCTTATTTATATTTGTTACGATCCGTATAAATGAAGTCGTTGCATATCGAACGACCGACTCCGAAACGCTAAAATCTCGCAGGATTTTTAAACATCAAAACACCGAAAAATAACGATTTCGTTATGTCAAATTATAGATTAAATTTTCACAAAAAAAAGGAAATGAATAATTGAAATGTTTAAAGCGCCAATTTGTTTTTTATTCTTTATTCGATATTCGTTTCGGCGTTGATCGATTAAAAACTGTCAAAAACAAACCGATCATTTCATTCGCATCGCCATAATAATTAATTTTGATTCGTTGTTCGTTACACTCACGAAAGAAAATCGGTCGCGTTACCACGAAAAAAAATTGTATAAAAGTTAACGAGAAAAACAGGTTAAAAGTTTGTTCGACGCGACACAAACGGCGAGTCTCTCGATTCACGATCGAATAAACAAATAAGTATGACGAAAATGTGAATAATAAATGAAAGAACACGACAGACGATAGAGGAACGGGTTAAGAACCGGCGAATCGGTTCGCCGCGAAAACAGACTCGACGGGGAGAAGTTGCGCGGACGAGGTCTCGGCTTCGACTGGCGCGCTCGACGTATCTGACCCCTCTGATAACCGGCCAGCCCCCGTTGATTCAACGCACGCTCCCGTTTACACCCTCGCATTGCCTCTTTCTTTGAATACACAGAAATCCTATTCCCGCCTACCGTAACATACTAATTTGCGATTTAACTCGAATCGTGGACGCGTACCAGTTTGCCAACGGTACCGTCGCTTTATCGCTTCGGTTGTCCCGCGATGAACCACGTGTCTGTCGCCTTCACCGAGTCGTTGTCGACGCCGAGACCTAACGTTGCAAATAAATTCACATTTTCTTCGACGCCGATTCGACGAGTTCTAAGGCAACTTTAAACGAAGACAGATTATCGAAAGCAACGAAGATCTGTATGATAATGGTAATTACCGATGCTTCCCAAATACCCTATAATCGTCGCATTTTCTTAAATTTTCGACGGTGTTAGCGAGCATTTAAAATCATCTATTATACTCTTATCCAGATGATAAACTTCGTATATAACAATAAGTTGTTACAATTAAAATCGATGTACGCCGTTCGCTATGTAAACTTCTTTCTTTTCTGTGCATATAGCTCGCAACTATGAAACTTATGCTTTCGATGTGTATTGTAAGTCGTAAATGGTCATCCACGTGGCACGATACCCTCTAAAAGAGATGGATGTAATACGTTGGTAACCTCTAAAATCTTAATTGATCACCGTTTAAGGTATTCGCAACGCGTTATTTTATTTCTGCTTGATAGAATTTTAATGGAAAAGCGAGATAAAAATAAAGAGATGTAATTCGAAAGGTGGATCGTCGAAATAGTTTCGTAAAGAGAAATCGAGAGGTCTATGGTTGTGATACGTATCGAACACGTGGTGGCCAAGCCAATAAAGGAGTGGGATTTCCGTTACGAAGCCAACACGCCTCGTATCTCGGAAGTGAGGTCCACGGTTGAAAATCGACCAAAGATATTAAAAGTGACGAGGTTTTCTGTATGAGCTGAACGTTAGCGCCTCCTGTGAGTTGCGCAACAGTCGCGAGGTCAGCAGCATTGCAACTTTTTGGCGCCAAGTAACTGCAAACCGTTATATCTCCTGCTTCCGAGACAATCGTTCTGTAAAATTAGTATGTATATAAATAACGATATTAAAAACGTTCATTGTTCCGTATGTGACAGTCATAAAAACGATTTTACGCACGTATTTGTAAACATAACCTTGATATACTTTCAGTGCCGCCAAGGAAAGCAACAAAACGATCCGCACTGACTACTCCAAAAGGTCCACGGGAGCCGAAACAGACTAGGAAAAAACAAGGTGAATCTCTTGTTTTATCGATGATAAACGGTTACCGAAGATCGTATTTTTCGCGCTTAGAAACTGTTATTTATCTAGAGGAATTTTATCGAAAGTATAAAACCACGATGCACATGGTTGTTCTTCGATTTTACGATCGATAATTATTGTTTCTCTCTAGTGGATAGTTGAAGGTACACTTAAGGTGTTCCGCGAGTTTTTCGAAACGTTTCAAATCATTTTTTCTGTTAGGATATCGTGAATAATACGCGTGGACGATTTGCGTGAATAGGCGGGAACGTGATCGTTCCCTCGTATATGAAATATCGTGACGACTAATTCGTTTGCATGCATTTCACAGAATTGATTGTGAAACCTGACTTGCGAAAAATCGCGGGTGGTGGCGTATTATTGGTATTTGGACAAGGTGATGTAGGACAGCTAGGTTTAGGAGAAGAAATTGTTGAGAAAACTCGTCCGGCAACTATTCCTGGCTATCAAGATATCGTAGCTGTAGCAGCCGGTGGCATGCATAATGTCTGCATAAGGGAAACAGGAGAAGTATTAACGTTTGGATGCAACGACGAAGGTGCATTGGGTCGAGACACATCTAAAGATGGTTCAGAATCTGAACCAGGCCCTGTCGATTTGCCTGGTAAAGTTATTCAGGTGACTGCAGGAGATTCCCATAGTGCCGCTTTACTGGAAGATGGTCGAGTGTTTGCATGGGGCTCGTTTAGGGTATACTTTCTTTATCAGTTTTCTTTTAATTTCATTATTTTCTACTATACACGATTTTCAAGAAGCGAGACGATGTGACATTGAAATGTATCTTTAAGGATTCTCATGGCAGCATGGGCCTCACTTTGAAAGGGAACGAACGATTCCCTATAGAAATACTGCCTAATGTAAAAATAGTAAAAATAGCATCCGGTGCTGATCACTTAGTATTACTTAATGAAAATGGCCATGTGTATACGTGTGGATGCGGAGAACAAGGTCAACTAGGACGAGTAGCTGCTAGAGCAGCTAGTAGAAACACCCGTCACGGTATGGGTCCTTTATTGACCCCAGCTTTAGTTGAATTTAAAGTTACTAAAAAATTAGAATTTACCGATATATGGGCTGGGTCATATTGTACATTTGCTAAAGAGTATCAAAAAGGAGATATATATGCGTTTGGTTTAAATAATTATTTTCAAATTGGTAAGTAACACGAAAGAAATATGATGTTCAATGTTTACAGAGTATTACAGTATAAAATTATTTTAGGTTTAAAAGACCCTGTTACTCAGTTTCATCCACAAATTTCAAAAACCTTCAGCGGTAAGGTTTGGAAACACGTTAGTAGTGGCCAACATCATACTGTAGCTCTAGATGATTCTGGTCAGGTGTTTGTTATGGGTCGTAAGGAATACGGTCGTCTTGGACTTGGATCCAACTGTACGGATGCAAAAGAATTAACACTGGTTCCTGCCTTAAGTTCCTTTAAATGCGTTGACGTTGCAGCGGGCAGTGCTCAGTCTTTTGCCGTCACTGAGTCCGGTACTTTTACCTTTATATAATGCTATAACCATTATTTAATCTAATAATACGTATACATTTATTACTTGAATACACGCTTTTCCTCCATAGGAGATTTATACTCGTGGGGTATGGGTTCAAATGGACAATTAGGAACTGGAGAAGAAGAAGACGTCGAGGAACCTGCATTAGTTAAGGGAAAACAATTGGAAGGTAAAACGATAGTACGAGTTGCAGGCGGCGGTCAACATACGTTAGCGTTAGCGACAACCTACCCGGTAAAAGAAAAAACTGCCGGTTAATGGCAAGTCGTTTATTAAATTTAAAGTGTTTCGCGTATGTGATAGCAATTTGGACAACGAAACGAAGAAAATCTAACAAAATTGAGCTTCCTTGAGCAAAAATCATGTTCGAGGAGAAACTGTAACAAATACATTTTTAACGGAATACCGTAATTTCGATAGTAACGCGCGATACTTAAACGTGTACATAATTTTTCGTGCTGCCAAAAAATTACGTCATTGTGTTTATAATGATTAATATATTGACTGACTTTTTGATTGTATTGTTATTTTTTCTACTTATAATTATGTATTACAACGAAATAAATTTTTCTACTTGAGGATTATGTGTTGTCTACTTGAGTATTATGAAAATTAAATGAACTTCTTGTTATGACGGTATACTGTTCTAAGATATAAGACCATTATAATATGTATAGTAATGTAAAGACAATATAGCCATCAAATCATTTAATTAAATGCAAAATAAATTTTTCATTATTATTTATTCTAAGTTTTCTTCTGTACGTTACAATAACTTTTTAGGTATAAGCTATACTGCTAATCAAGTTATGTATACTTATACGTAAGTAGGAGAAAAAACTATTAAATGCATTAAAATAAAATTTACATACGCTTATCCGAACAAAATATTTCATTATATTTAATTTATTTTTGGTTGTTCTATGACTTGACCCTTTGCGATACTTTCTTCTTGCGTAGAAATTTGTTGGAGTTTTTTACCAATACGTTCTTGAACATCCAAGTATTTAGCTATACAACGATCGAGGCATATAGATTCTCCTTTGCTTAGTTCTGCATTGACATATTTTGGTGGTATACATTTCCTATGACATGCGGATGACATGCGATGGAACATATCAGTCATCATTTCAATTTCTATATCCCTCACTAATTTTAATTGTTCTTCGTTCAATTGTGGTATTCCAGCCATTTTTTTTTAATTATTTCTTATTTTATATATATTTATATATATGTATATATGAATATAAATAACACTAAATGTATCGTTTAATCTACAATATTAGAATCTCGTATGCGCTGTTTTGCTTTCATACTATCATATCTTTTATCATGTACACGTTTTCTTGCTAATGAAAAAGCAACTATTCCTATAGCAGCAGAACAGATCCTGCAAAAAATATTGTATAAATATTTTCTAACAATTTAATCACATTAAATGAATTCACATATAAACTAATAATGTACATATAAAAAAACATATGTATTCTTTATTTTTAAGTAACGGATACTTTTATAAGAAGACTCTTTTGTAAGAACTTAACTATCTAAAAGAGAATCAGTTCAATATAGCAACTGCAGTATATTTAATTACTCTGCACCTACCATCCGATCCCTATCTTTGCGTGAATTGATAAAGTCATTCTTTTTTTAACTGATACAAACTATCGCTGTACTAAAAATTAATTGCTTATATACCTGAACGTTCATTCATGTAGCCGTGCAATTATATGACTATAGATGTGACCATGTGACCATAAAGCGTGAGATCGTGCAGCCATGTGGTTTCTAGTGATACTCTATAATGTAGTATTTTCTTTGATTAAATCACCAGATAGATAAAAGGTAATAAAAAGGGTATATGTAAAAAAAGAATAAGTAAAGAAAAGATAAAATAACAGAAAATGAATAAATGAGAAAAAGGGGACATAAAATAATACATGACTGTTACAGATTATAATTGGATAAATACATACATCAAACTAGTGGATTTTATGTTTCGTGTGTTATTATTCCATAGTATATTTGTGTCATAAGAACAGTAAAATCTACGATCAAACAGCAATAGTTGTAAAAGGCAAAAGGTAATTGTAAAATCGTTGAATGCTGTGTTAATCATAATAATTTACGTATGTCATTTTTAAATTTGACATATTCAGTGGTTAAAAAAGTTGATATGTTGAAGAGAAAGAAAGAACGAACTCATAATCTATAAAAGATATTAGCGTATAAAGTATCCGAATAAAAAGCACTTGTAATTGGATAGAAACATAATTGTATATACCTGATTGTGAGAATTTCTTTTTACATTAGTTGGAAAAGATGTTGAAACAAAGCAATTTTTTTACGCACAATATTGGTATAGCGTGGAAAACGTTTGTTCGAGAATCCTGCGATGTTCCCCCGATACCTTCGGAAAAGACAGAACATCATCTCAATTTCCAGGAAAATCAAGCAAAAGAAGCTTACGAAGGAATCATCAATGAAAGGAACGACGTAAATTTGAAGTTGCAACAAAATCATTGTAAACAGAAATCATTTGTTACCAAAAGTACCATAAAGTCACTTTCAATAAATGAGAGCAATGAAAAACTCAAACCTAACCAGAGAACCGACGAAAAAGTGACAATTAATACTATACTGAAAGCGGTAGAACAAAAAGATTTTGAATTTTTATTGAAACATGTGACATGTGACAATGTAAATCTGATGGATGATTTTGGTTGGACTCCTCTTATGTCGGCTGCATATTGTGGCTACTTAGATATAGTAGAATTTTTATTAAGCCTTGGTGCTAACAGAAAAGCTAAGGAAAAATCTGGCCTTACTGCAGCCCAATTAGCATTGAAAAAGAATTATTTAAATATAGTTGCTCTGCTGAAGAAGAAGAGAACAGACTCTATATGTAATAAAGTTATAGAAACAGATACGTGTTTGTCACAAATAAATACCGATACCACCATGCAAAGAAAGTCAGAGTTAATGGTACCTTCAAAGGACAATAAAGGAACCTGGAACCAAAATATCGACGATGAACAAGACTGCTCGAACAAAAACACTGGGTTTTATTGCAAAATTTGTGAGGTTCACTTTTATAAAACAACTTGGAAGAGACACGAAACATCTGTGCTTCATATATTTAATTGTAAACCAAAACTACCAAGTACCATGTATGGAATATCAAAACAAAACAAAGGTTATCAAATGCTGCTAAATAATGGATGGGACGAAGAATGTGGCCTTGGACCTTCAGGAAATGGAATAAAATACCCTGTAAAAACCTGTCTAAAAACTGATAGAAAAGGATTAGGTCAATTGGACGAAAAAGAATATAGAGTGACGCATTTCAAACCTGGAGATGTAACAGCAATCGGTAGTCCTAAAATACTTAAACAAAAGTGTTTAAAGAAAAAAGATAGGGAAAAATTGTTAAGCAGGGAAGTTAAAAAAGAGAGAGCACTACATATTGCTCTATCCTAAAAAAACGTTAAAAAATTTGCGAAATTAAAATTTAACATTTTTTCTAAGACTGATTATAATGTAATATCTTGTTCGCTATTTAAACGTGTATGTGAATTTTTTGTTTTACAATTACATTTGACTTTGATATACATAAAATTGTTCGCGAACAAAGCAACATTTAAACAATTTATTGCAATTTATTTTATAGATGACATTTGATCAAGAAAACGCTCTGAAGCACATACAACGGGTTGAAGAAAAAGCAGGGGAGATTCTTACAGACCGTCAAGAAATAATTGCATTGGACAAAAGAAGAAACGATGATAGAGTCGGGATGAGAGCATTACAAAAGGCAAATGGCACAAAAACTTGGATAACTATTGGACCTTTACTGCTGAAAATGTCATCTAAAACCGCAGAAGAGTTGCTCGTAAAAGGTTTCCATGACAATTGTTATTTGATTATTTTCATATGATCGTTAAATAAACTGTAATTTCATTTTTTATGACATTGCAGATCAAAAGGAGTGCGACATCGAAATTAATAAAATAAGGAGTAATTTAAAAATTAAAGTAAATGAATTGCGAGATTTAGAACTTAATCCACCTGTTCCTGGCTTAATGTTACAACCTATGTCACATAAAGAAATGTCAGCAATAAAGCAAGTTTTGGGATCTTAGATACGTACAAGTATTTTATCGTTAAAAGATGTTGCTTTTAACTTAATTTTTGTAAATTGTAACTACATATTATATAAAATTTGTACAAATTTACAATAAGAATACAAACCAGTAATGAAACATACTAGTTGTGATAATAGTAATGATAATAAATTGTAATGGTAATAATAATAATAATGTAATTGTATTTATACAACTGTTTATGTATGTTAAAAAAAAACCCTTTAAAAATCACTTAAAATATTATTTTCCTCTAGTAAACAAGTCTAAGTTCCGTTTTAAAGTTAACATCGGTAAAGATTAATATGAATTATAAAATAAACATATTATTTTAAAGCAAATTTTTAATAGACATAATGTTTGTAAATTCGTAGAATGGTCGGTGTGCGTTGATGCGTATTCTTTGTGTCTGCATGGTACGCATTATCTGATATGGTTACAGATGCAGCGAAACTGTCGTGAAAACGTAAAAATACCGTGCGGTAACAGTGAACAAAAGTAAAAGGAAATATTTAACATTTACCAATATCGTGGAAACGCATTGGGCATATTTGATAAAAGGTTCAAAGCGAAGTAAACATATGCACGCGCTTTAACCTTATCTCATTGTTATTGTTTCGCATAAAGTTCTGTCAATATAAGTAAAGAAAGATGACATCACGAGATATATTAACTATTCAGTTCGGTCATTATTCTAATTTTATTGGCACCCATTGGTGGAATTTGCAGGTACGTAGAAGATTTATTCTTTATAGATCAGTGTATCAAGAATTAATTTCTATTTGAACATTTTCAGGAATCTAACTTTTCCTATGACCCTAATAATCCATCAGAAATAAATCACGATGTTTTATATAGGGAAGGAGAAAATTTCAAGGTATATACTTGAAAATAATACGATTTTTCAGTTAAAAAATAATAATTTACGACTAAAAATTAATGAATAACATTCTTTCAGAAAGAACTGACTTACACACCTAGATTATTACTCGTAGATCTAAGAGGATCATGCGGATATTTAAAACAAGAAGGTACTTTGTATAATATTCCTCAACACGAAGAAACACAAAACTTATTATGGGACGAAGAGAAGGTGAATGTTACGAAGGAAGAGGTAGCTGCTAAAACACGGTTCGTTAAAAGTTTGGAGGAGTCAGCCGAAACCGTAGAATCGACAGCTCACAATTTAGAAGATCAAGTTAATTCGTGGGTGGACTATCTGTTACCTAAGTTTCATCCCAGAACAGTGAACATTATAAAACAGTACGAACATGGTTGTACAACACGACCATTCGATGTTTTTACTTACGGAAGGAGTTTATGGAATACAGAGCAATTTTCAGAAGATTTTTCCGACAGAATAAGAGCCTATGTAGAAGAGTGCGATTTAATGCAAGGTTTTCAGGCACGTGACTAAGTAAGCTATGTAAACGATTATTCTCCTATCGACTCACGACAATGATGATATTTATGAACTACAGATAATTCTAGATTCCGTGGATGGATTCGCGGGACTGGGTACGTCGTGTATGCAGTACTTAAGTGACGAATACGGAAAAAGTATATTGGCTTTTCCGTGTATAGATAGTAAAAAGAGCGAATCTTCTATATCCAATTTGATCAAATCGCTAAATACAGCTCTATGTTGGCAACACGCAGGAGAATATTCTTCCTTATACAGTCCACTCGGTTGCGGAGAAACGTGCTGGTCTCAGGCCGGTGATCCAAGAACGTTTAATCATTTAACATACGATGCCGAACTGAAGTATCACAGCAGCGCGATCTTAGCAACTGCTTTAGATACGCTAACGATAAGATGCAGACGCAAAGAGTATCCAAATGTTGTTTTATCCGACTTGTGCGCGGATCTTAATCAGTTTGGTCGCAAAGCAGTCGCGACGAGTTTAACCCTGCCATTCCCCATGACAACGAAGATGGATCTGATCGATGTGCTGGACGAATTCGAGGGAACGTTGTGGACCAGTTTAACGCCAAATTGCGAAATACCAATGGATAGAAACATGCAAAGCATAGTTTTACGAGGGATTCCCGAAGAAAGGTTGAAACGACCCGTTTCTCAGGCGATGAAACAAATGTCGAAACCGGCGTATCGATGTTCCAGCGTACACGAGATGATGACGCTTTATTTATCGTGTAGTTGTCACGCGTCCGCTACGTATTTATCGACCATTTCGTCGCCGTTGGGCATAAAGGAGCCGTACCCGAAAATTTTTAACAACAACATCACCGAAAACGGAGAAATTGCAAGATGGCCGGTAGGAACAGGTACGTCGACAAAGCGACACAAATTATTTCGGTTTTCTATATACGCAATTATCTACGTTTAGATGTTCAGTCGGTTCCTGTTATGGCCGGTTTGCACAGTGGAAATAGCCTCGGTAGGATGTACGAATCTTTGCACGATCAGTTGAGCAAAATAAGAAGCATCAAGAAATTTCACGCGTTTACGGAATCCGGTTTAGAAGAGGACGAGTTCAAAGAATGTCTGGATCATCTGCTCGATTGCAAAGAAAATTATGAAGATCATTATTCGTGAAGAAAATTAACCGATCGAATCGATTTCGTTTTTTAATTCTGTTCGTAATACATTGTACTCGACTTTCGAAACCCGGATTGATACTTAAATTTCCTGCCTGCCCTTTCTGCCGGTATCGCGTCGTTGGGTAATATTTTTTTACCTTTCGACAATCATTTCGATTTTCAAGGAAAAAGCGAAATCGGTCACGAGGGTACTCGGATTTTCCTCGTAAACTCTTGATCGAAACAGCCCTGAACGTGGGAGTGGCGTGACACACCCTGCTTATTAGATTTCCTATTGAACATTCCTAGCGCGAAAACTCAGTCGTGAGCGAAACATCGGGGCAAAATACGTTTGTTCGCGCGTATATAGGATAGCGCTCGCGAGTGTTTTCGTTCGTAAGTAAAATGGGAAACAAGGTAGCCACATTCACCGAGGAACAGCTAGAGGATTATCAAGATTGCACCTTTTTTACGCGCAAAGAAATCTTGAGGTAATTCGAGCATCTCTCTCGAACAACAAACGCATCGTTTCAGTTTGCCTGTTACGCGTTCATATCGTAATCGGGTATACGCTTTATGGAATCTCTGTAAAAGCGCTAATGGAACAGGAGGTCTACCGCAATTATGTACCAGCGACTCTAGAATTTCCATAGGACTTGAATTTTTCGTCGAGAAATTTTGTTGCTTACGATCGGGATAACGATTAATAGGAGTTTCGAACGAAAGGAACGTTCGAAATTCGGTTACGATTTTTATACGTTCGTGTTTGCGTAGAATATTTAAACGATTTCGAGAGATGGGTGATCCTGGAGCTGTTCCACGATGTATGACGGCCGGTCAAGCATCCACCGTTCGTATACCATTGTCCTGTTTAACGCGTATACCGGAATTGAAGGTTGTCAAAGTTTGTTCGTAACTGGAATAACGTAACGTTAACGCGGGACACATTCGACGTCGGACGATTTCGTTTCAGGAAAATCCATTCAGGCAACGCATCTCGGAGGTGTTTACTAAACGAGCCGTACAGAATTTAGGACTGCCGAGCTTGTCAGACGACGAAGGAATCTGCTTCGAGGAGTTCCTCGAGATGATGTCGGTTTTTTCGGAGCAGGCGCCGCGGGACTTGAAGGTCTTTTACGCCTTTAAGATTTACGGTACGGACCACCGCGTGAACCAGACAGACAGAGGATCGGGAGAGAGCTTCGAGATTGACTTCGTTCTACCTACTGTATAGCTCGTCCGCTATGGCTTTCAGAAGCAAATACACGTACATCGTACAGGCACGAGACACGTTGTCGGAACCTTCTATCGATTTTCTCGTTACGCCATAAATTACGGCTCGATTAAAACGTTTTTTCTTGTTGCTCGTTGCGCCGTACCTTTTATCCGCGATAGATAATTAATTTATTTACGATTTAGCGTTACAATACACGGGAACCAGATACCGACGAGATTAATGCTCCGAAAAGAATATCGTTTTTTCGTTTCTCTTGCCAATAAAGTAAGTGGTATTAACCCGAATTTCGTTCGCTCGAAAGGAAACAAACGAAATTACAACGTTTAATTCGTAATATACTTTTTTTTGTGATTTTCCAATAAATAGATTTCGACGAGGACGGAGCGTTAGGAACGAACGATTTGGAGCGCACCTGCCGACAGTTAGTTCAAGGTGGCCTGAACGCCGACGAAGTGGCCACCGTGTGCCGAAAAGTATTGGAAGAAAGCGACATCGACGGAGACGGTGTTCTATCGTACTTGGAATTTGAACACGTCGTCACCAGAGCTTCGGATTTTATGGCGACCTTTCATATAAGAATATAATCTTTGCACCTTTCGAAATATCAATAAAATTGACTGCCACCGTTTCGCGTAACGAAATAACTGTACCCGCTCTTTCCGAAATCGTAACTCGATAGTACGGAAACGCAAAATTTTCAAACGTCGTTCAAATAATCTGGTCATTTATTTTCACCGTGGACAGGAATCTCCCGTAACTTTGCAAAAGGCACCGTGATAAAGTTCGCGTATTTCGTTGCGACGATGTATAAATCAATTTTCGCGAGGTACCGTGCAGAGTTCCGTGGAAAAAAGCTTGGGCAAAAAGAACCGATTCGTCTCGAAGATCCGGTCGACTTCCAATGTCGTTTAAAAGCGTCGTTAAAACGTAATCGTTCGCGAATGCGTTATTAAGGCGTTGCTTTTGAGCCAGGTACGCGTCGTCGAGGAGCATTCGATCTTGAAAGGTAACAAGGACAAAACCTCTCGATGTTCGACCAGCAGTCGATTATGCCCGTTTAAGAGAGGGGGAAAAGAGGTAGAAGAAGAAGAAAGTGCAGCTCGGTAACAACCCATCATCTTCGCGTTGCTTGTTAACCATTTTACCGTGGATGGCGTGTCCCTATATGCGCGTCATTGAAAGTCGATCGTTAACGGCCCGAAACCGTACACACTTTGGTCTTTCGATCGAAACGACGAGTCAGGATCGAATCTCGTACATACGTTAATATAGATGATACGAGATAACGCGTTAATTGTTCCGTAAGAAACGAATCCGTTCGTTCGTTTATTACGCCGAGAATTCGAGAAAGGGTTAGAGAGTCGAAAAAGGAGTAGCGAACGTAAAGGAGAGAGGATCGATGATCGTGGTCCGAATTTTCGGCGTAGATCGTCGAGAATGGTTGGTCGGTGCCGCCCTGATGTCGCGGACGGCGCGCGGTGGCCCGTGGTCCGGTCGTGTTTAAAAAAGCGGTCGAAATCGGAGATACCGCCCTGTGTGTTACGGAGCTCGACCAGTTATAGTCGGCCGCGCGGTAACTAACCGAGTCTTGGGACCAAGGCCATCCGGTCACTTCTCATCCTTCTCTCGTTTCCCCGCTCGCATCCCTGCCGTTCTTCTTGCCCGTCCGCCAAGCCCTCGGGGTCCGACAGTGCCCCCTTCGTCTCCTTCGCTCCACCGTCGACACCCTCTGTGAGATTCCCTTCCCTCATCCTCCTCCACCACCTCCTACTTCGCCTCCTTCTCCTCGTTCTTCCCGCCACCGTTGGTCCGTGAATCTCGAAGAGAGTCTCCTTCCTCTTTGGAGATCTCGGCCGACCAACCACCACCTTCCAGCGCGCGGTGCCACAGGAGTATCCGTACCTACATTCTTGCAGCTCGTCGACGAGAGACGCGAGGCGACGCGACGCCTGGAAAGCTTCGTCTCGACGTGTCTCGGATGGTAGGGGGACGAAGAGATCGGGGAAAAGAGGAACAAGAGGAGTCAACAGATCGCGGGTGGCGCGAGAAAGAAAGTACATATACGTGGACTGGCGCGGGCGCGGGCGAGGGCGAGGGCGAGGGCGAGGGCGAGGGAAAGAGAAGAGGAAGCCGAGAAGCAACGAGAAAGGGGGGTTGCTCGGAGGATGATAGCGGAGGCGGTTGGCGGAGGGCAGATTCGAAGGTAACTTTTACGGCACCCTACGTGGGCGAGTTCTCTCGCGGGAGATCTCTGGAACCTTCTTCGGGACCTCGACCCCGCGATCGACCGACGACATCGTCGCTACGGAACGCTTTCGATCCTCCTCGCGATATTATATCAGGTTGCTCGCTAGAAAACAACCGATTTATTCGTTTCCCTTCGGCTCACGGAATCCGGATATTTCTTCGCCCTTCTATTCGCGGTTTGCTCTTCGCGTTTCGTTCGACTGGAAAACTATCGCCCATGTACCGACGTAAATAAGCGTTCTTCGAGCGGTACACGGTACAATCGTTCTCCAGCGAATTCGGTTATTCATTTATTCCGACGCGGTCGTCGGAAAACCTTTCTACCTTGATCATGATTCAAGTCCAAGGTATTATTAAGCGGCGAGAACAGGTTGCATCCCGCTTTTTCGAAGCTAGTCGAAACGGATTCTTTCTCTCCGATACACGGTTATAAATCGGTCGATGGTCGAGGACGAAAGCGGGCCTCGAAATCGAAACCATTTTTAACGTATGTACAATGTCGTTCGACATCTAAGAACTCGTTAACGTTCTTCGTCGGTATCGCGATTAAAACGACTGCCGAGGTAAAACGATGGAATTATATTTCGAGGTAAAAGACGAAGACGTTGCTTGTTACTGGCGCGAATCGCGTTTCTCGAATAATTCGCTGTGCTCGCGAAGGGAGAAAAAAAGGAAGGAGCACGGCGAAAAGAGCTATTTCGTCGGTGCTATCTTGGTCGACGCGACAGATCCTTTTTCGGGGGACACAATACGTACGTTGATCGCGAATCAAGTCGGCCTCGCGGTCGAACAGAGCCGCGATTAAATCGCCGCACCGCGCCACGTCGCCATCTACCGTCACCCAAGACCGCTCGCGATACCTCGTTAAATCGCCACGGCTGTCCCATTCTTCTTGCGGGACCCAATACTTTTCAGATATTCCCTCGGTACGAATCGTAATTGGACGCAACAATTAAAAAAATGTTCCTCTCGTTTCTCTTTCCTCGGTTGATCCGTCGTATCCAGGTACGAGCGTACGATGCAATGGCGTACGATGCAATTTTTCGTCGTTCGACGAACGCGCCGGGATTTAATCGAATCTCGCTTGCACGACGAATACCGACTTCGAGCTTTCCACAAATTTCATCTCGAAGCAAAAACGCGAATAGTTGCTCGATCGGTTTTTGCACCGAATCATTATATTTCGTTGAATTCCGAAGAACGAAACGATGGTAAAATAGAGCGATAGAATCTTTGCGACAAATAGATAATTCACAGTACGTTGCTCCGCGAACGTTCCATTGTCCCGATGCTTGAACTTTACCTTCAATTATTTTCCTTTCTCGCCTAACCCGATCCGATAGGAGGTACGCGTTCATTTGCCAAAAACGTGGAAATCACATGATATTCCACGGACGACGCGAGGCCTTTCGAATGCACGAAACGTTCGTGGAATAAATTTAGGCGGTACTTGAGCGGAAAGCTGATCTACCGGCCACGACCAGTTGCGAAACTTCTTTGAGTACCGTCGCGGACTTTTATTCGGAGTGGCCTGTACCGGTTCGCCGTTGCGAACTTGAAATAAAATGCAACATTAAATCGATCTTAACCACCGGCATCGGTGCCTCGGTAGCGAGGGAACAGTAACCGCGGATATAACGTATAAATAACCGAACGAACGAGGATTTTAACAACGACGGTATTCGCGAACGACAGACCGTTCCGTACACGCGTTTTCGATCAAGAAGGTATTAGCTCTTTAAACAGAGAGTCGATGTTTCGAGATGTTTCCATTTCGCGAAATTAATAAAAACCTCTTCGAGATCGTCGTTTTCGTACGATCGAAAACGTTCGAAAGGCCATGACCGACCGACCGACCGACCGACCGACAGACCGACCGGCCGACCGACCGAGCGCTCCGAAGAATCAAGATTTTCAACATCGCTTCGAGGAGCGGGTAAAACGTTTCCATCGTCGTATCGCTTCCCAAGAAGATTACGCCAAAGACCGCTTCGAGTCTTTCGGAGTCGACGTAACGCGAAAAAGAGTAGATTGAACGCGCTCTCGTTACTTTCTTAATGGAGTACGTAAAAATCGCTCGCGTTTCGGCGGAGCGAGATCGTGGCTTCTCCAGTTCATTCAATAAAAATGGAGTGCCGGGTGCAGAAGAGTGGACATCGGAGATCAGGGAATACCGGGTACGGTTCGATAGAAGACGAAAAAACCGCGCGCTCTCCCTCTCTCGAGGATTACAAATCTCACGGGGAAGATGGTCGAAGATAGCGAAAGAATATTCGAGCACCCCAATGGAGGCCCATTAGGATCCAAAGGTAGTTGGGCCAGTCCTCTATATCCAACCGTCCCTCTTTCTCTCGTTTCTTCGACCAGAGGATCCATGGTAGAGGAGGCAGGAGATGGTTGGCCGGTCAAGCCGCATTCCGTTGGCCAACCGGCTCCTTGGAACCCTTCCTCCCCCTCTTTAAGGTAGACGGTTCGCTATATACAAGCTCCTTGCCTCCTTATGAACCACTACGATATGTGTGCCCACAACATAACACCGCCAATATTATTTCGACTAGACGCGACGCGTCGCCACGCAACCTTGTCAGAGAGCAATGCCTAGGTGTCCGCTTTCCTAACGCGAGCAATCTTTTGCTTCTCCGGAGAAAACCGCGAACACCGATTTTTAACCCCTCCCGATACGATCGTCCGCTCGTACGATCGATCAACCTTTTATTTCGATTCGAATCTCCTCGTAAACGTAAACGATATCGAAAGTTCGAGCTAAATGCGACTCGATTCGAGTCGAAAAGCGTCGTCGCACGGTTACGCTCGGCGACGTAGTTGCATCCTACCCGACGACGTTACGAACTTTTACTCTTACTACGACCGATCGAACCTACAAGTATTTCCAGATAATTAACCGTTATAAATCGTGTCTCCGTTTTTCGTTAAACAGCAAAAACCTTCGACCTCTTATCGTTGATCGAGTAATTCGAAAATCGTTAAAATTGACAAGTATAATTGATCGTCGAAAATGAAAGAAAACAAACACGTACGTCGACGAATCTTGAAGCTTTCATCGGCGCGTTGCGGCGCAGCACGGCACGGCACGGCACGGCACGACGGGTCGATTGTATTCTTTTCGTTCGTTCGTTCGTTCGTTCGTTGAAGTATAATGTATCTGCATGATTCCAGTGAACGGTACCCGCCAGGTAACTCGACTTCGTGATTCGCGTTGGATTTGAATATTCGCCGCGCGAACAAAACCAGTCGGTAGAAGAAAGATGGAAGACTCTTGTCCGGTTTTTGTCGGTTCAAGATCCCGACGCGTGTTTCGAACGATGTTTTTTCATTTTCGTTTTTTAATCATTCCCTGCCAATGACTTCTCGTTGCCTGTAAGCGCGTATTCTCGTTCGTTTCTATACTCGTGCTCTTGGTCGGCCGAACTTTTAATAATTTACGAACCAAAGAAATACCGTCGAAGCCGCTACAAACGCGGAAGCGTACAAATTTCGAACCACAGATCGCGTGCAATTAAAAGTATATAATTCCGAATAATTAGTTGTCCAAAAAATATGTAATAGTATTTTGTCGCGAGTTAAAAAGATTCCGAATAAATCTATTAGTCGGAAAAGAGAAAATTGAAAAGGCCGTAGGAAAGCACGAAGAAGATTAAGGGCAGGAGAAAGGAAAGTGCATGACAACGAACGACGAACGACGACGACGACCACAACGACAACGAAGAAGAAGAAGAGGAAGAGGAAGAGGAAGAGGAAGAAGAAAGAGGAGAAAGAGGAGGTGGAGGAGAAGAAGAAGATGAAGAAGAAGATGAAGAAGAAAAAAGAAAGAAAAGAGGAAAACGAGGTTCCCTGTTGTAAGGTTTGCCGAGGAGGTCCAGACCAGACTCCATCTGCATAACCGGTATATACCAGCAATGTAGACTGGCACGAAGGTAGAATCAAGCATGTCCTCGGCACATTATATCGTTCGCCCCGTCCTCGTACGATGCAAACTGTAAAGAGGACCTCGAGGCGGTAGAAAGACGAGAAACGAAAGAGAGGAAGAAGAAGGAGGAGAAGAAGAGAAATAGGAGGATCGAATGGAAGAGAAGAGGAGATGAGATGAGATGAGAGGAGAGGAGAGGAGAGGAGAGGAGAGGAGAGGAGAGGAGAGGAGAGGAGAGGAGAGGAGAGGAGAGGAGAGGAGAGGAGAGGAGAGGAGAGGAGAGGAGAGAAAGGGGGCAATCGGTAGAGACGGTTGGTTGGATATTCGTGTAGAGTCGGTTCGAGAAGGAGCACACGCGTTGGGTACTTCGACCAGTGAAACTGGCGAAGAGAAAAGCGTAGGCGCGAGTATCCGCCGACCGATGACATCATCGGTGTTCTGCCTCGAGTCATTCTCTCGAGCAGAAGACTCGAAACTCTTTCGAACTATCTTGATTTCGCTTCGAACGTTCCCACTTTTCGTTCGACGCGTTTCGTCAACGCGGTTAACTCGATTTTTTTTTTTAACGACTCGACTCGTTTAGCCCTTGGAAATTATATGTTTTCAAAGTATTATCTATCGCGTAAGTTCGATCGAGCGAAGTAGTTTCGATAGCGGTGAACGTCTTTAGAAGCGAGCGCGTTCTTACTTTATAATTAAAAGCGCTTGTACAAAGATTTTACGGAAAAATTAAGATCCGGAGCTAATATTTTTTAGCATATATCGTTCGTTACCGTTGGGGGTCCTGCTTAACGTCGTTTGATCCTTCTAAACTCCTTTTTTACGTGTATACGTAGCTGGCGATAATCGATCGCTTTTATCGTAACATCGAATACTTTCGAAAGAAAACGTTTCCGTCGTTTAATGTCTCTTGCCATCGATATCGTCGTATCGCGAGGCAAGAAAGGTGCAAGTAAAACCCGAGCGAAACGTTCGGCGTTTATCTAGTCTTTCGGAGACTTCGATGCTGTTGGAGCCGCAACAGCGATATCGGTTCCTCCGCGAAAGTATCCTTCGTCGTAATCGTATCCGCGGCCAATTCTCTCTGTTCCGTGTCCAAAGAAACAAATCGATCGATCTTAAATCTGTCGGTCGGTTTTTTCTCTTCGTTCGGTTAGATGACATCGCGTCCGGTGCATCGTATCGTGGAATCCGATCGGTCACGCTCGGAAGATCGTTAACTCCGAACGAAATGAAGCTGTTAACCCGACGAATTAGCCTTTCAGATTCCCTTAATCGTATGGAAATGCGGAACGGTATCGCATAGGAAACGTTAGAACAAATTCTCCCGTGAAAGTATCGCAACACGGGCTCATCCGTGCACGGTTCCAACTTCTAAACGTTTCGTAATCCTTCGTTCCATTCTCGACGATCGATCGAATTTAAAAGAGATTTATCGTATATACACATATTTTTTCTAACGGGCGGTGTCTGTCGACGGTAGAAAGCGACAGGAAACGTTCACGAGGGGAGAGGTCGGAAGAAGTTGGAAAAAGGGCTCGATGAATCGGAGAGCCCCTCTTGAAATTTTTACCTGAGACTCGTAACCGATTTTGTAAAAATAGAAAAGGACCATCGCGGTCTGTGCCTACTCTTCGTCGAGAAAGTATCGAACGTCGTATCTCACGCGTTCGTTCGAAATCGAATTTCTGGAGGGTGCGGCGTTACATCGTGGAACTCGTGCCCGAAATATCGCTCCTGCTGCGATTTATCGTCGCATCTAACCGCGCTATTCTCTAAACCGTTTCTAGAATCGACCTGTTCGATGGCTCGTAAGAGAAACAAACTTTCCATCTGGCGAACAAAGTTTCGCCCGTGTTTCTCGATCGTTCCTCGTCTCGGTAAAAAAAACTTTCGGCCGCGCGAAACTAAATTCGTTCAAATACGCCACTTTGCGAACATCTTCGTTCGTCCTGTTCGATAATTAAACGAAACGAAACGAAACGAAACGAAACGAGAGAGCCGAGAAAACGAATCGGAATTAGAAAGATTTTCGCGAGAGAATATGGGAGAAACGATGGTCGTTAAGAAGAAGCGTTCGGGAGAGGAATGCGCGAGAGGGAGGAGCAACCCTGTATAAGAAAACGCAGAAGCGTCGGAAACCTTCTCTAAACTCGAAACCTGTGCCGGGACCGTCACGAATAAGGGGCGAGACATCCATAAACTTACTTTGGAGCTCGGGGCTCACGGGGGTTCTGGGTAGGTTTTTCTTTTTACCAGGCCAGGCAGGTGCGAACCGATTTCTATAGTGTTCTCTCGGTAACGGGCGTCCTTCCTGCCAACGGTCCACCGGCTTCTACCGAACCTTCCATCGTCTTCTTCTTCTCCTCTCGATCGTTTTCTCGTACGATCAAAGTTTGTTCTCGACGCTTCGAATATATCTAACGACGGTCGCCGCGATGAAAATTGTCGCGGGTTATCGATTATAACGAGGATTCATTTTTAAACTCGACGGTTTCGTTCGTTATTTCGGATTTTTCATCCAATTTTTCTACGATAAACACTTTTAGGCTTTAGGTTATCGAAGCGTATCATCGTTTACTCGCAGGAAAGATCGACGCTGAATGTTAATTTTCTAACGACGTACAAAAGTCTGACTATCCTACGCGAAACAATCCGAACGCGAGACGGGATACGTTTCCTCGAAATCCGTCGGACAGGTGTTCGTTTTCGAGCCGCCGACCGCGCTTCTTCCGTAATTTCGAACGATTCCAATTCGATTTGTTTTTATCGCTTCGAATAGGCGACTCGAAACGAATGGACAAAAAAGCGAGGTGTATGCAAGGAAAACGGTAGAAACGCGAAAGCAAGGACGACGCACATCCGGCGGAAGTCGAAGGGCGTCAGTCGGCTCGTGACGCCAACGCTTGTACCCAACAGGCAGCAGGGCTGAATTGGCTTCGTACCTGAACAGACGCAGGTGAGTTACCAGAACCGGAGGATATAACAGTACCGATCCTTTCGATGGATCCTTCTTCGAAACGAACAATAAAAAATCGTCCTTGACCGACCATCCACCGTCGGTCAAATATCCGAAGCGACGATTAGTCGAGGAAAATTCCTTTTCACGAATCTTAACGACCGACCCGACTTCAGGTAGCGCTCCTATTTTCATTACGAATTCAATAACTCTATTATACGGGCCGCCAGGAAAACGGCACTTTAAATCTATAGAAATTTTATAAATTAACATCTATTTCGACCGTAATATACATACGTAAACGTTTACAACTTTTTCGACCACGTAGATAGAAGTCGGTGTAGAGACGCATCGAAGCGAGAAAATTCAAGATAAAAGATGTCTAGAGAAAACATCGACTCGGTGTTAACTCGGTGAATAGGTCCAACTTCCATAACGCGACAGGCTTCGAAGAAGGTTGGAAGATCGGTATGGTCGAAACGAAGTCGATATTAAATCGCGAAAGAAACTCTTTGCCAACATCGTGCGAAATTCCGAGTAATCGACGATGCCGGTAAGATTCTTCTTCGTAAAATGACTAAGAAATTCGCACGAAACTTCGTGTGTCATCCGAACGGACTTTCCAATTGCTTATCTTCGTTTGTTCTTCCACTAAATTCCAACGATCTTTCCTCGTTTATCGAGCTCCTGCTCGAACAATCTTTTCGTTAAACGACGAAAACGTAACTTTTCGTTTCGTCGACTCGATTCGGGCGGAATCGATGCAAAGAAAAATCTAGTCGCGCGATTCGTACAATCGACATCGGCGTCGACTTCGACCTTCGAGGTCCTGGCACTCCAGGCAAGTCGATACCCATGCAAAATTTCATTCACGTAAGCGTCACGTACGGCTCAACGTTGCAATAACATTCCGAGAATAAGCCGGGAGCCAAAAGTTGGTTGATTCTTTGTTTCCTGACCGTCTCGAGGGACGGGAGAACGAGTTTCTCTCGCAAAAAGAAGAACAGAAGGAAAGGAACGCGTTTCGTCTAATCGGCCACGTTCGTACTTTCGTCTCCTTTGTCTGTTCATTGACCCTGTCACCGTCGCGGATTCTTTGCATCGATCGATCGATACAAATTCAACGAGCGATTCAACGAAATATTTATCGCCGATATCCGAATCCGTAAAGCGTTTTGGTCGACAATTCGAGCCTCCGATTCGCGTATTCTCGACGTTCCCCGAACGTTATCCACGCGAGCGTTCGCCAAGCGAATTCGGAACAACGATATAAAAGCGAAGTAGCAGAAACGAGCAAAGAATCGACGCGACGGAGCTCTCGACCAGCAACGTGGCAATCTAACGCGATCGCATATTCGATATTTCTCCAAGAGTCGGCGTGTCTACTCGCGTCGACGCGATCGGAGATCGTTCTTTCGTCGTGTCGTTGATCTACGATGAAATTACGCTTGCGCGTACGTACGTCGTCCACTCGAGAAACATACTCGCCGTCACGGCATTGCCTTTCCCACAAACTGAAAATGGATGACACGTGTAGAGTCGCGGAACTTCCCAGGACGCGCTTTCAGACTTCAGACAGCGTAACCGATTCAACGTCGTTCAAGCAGCCGTGTCTTTTAGGGTGCATAAATGGGTTCGGACGTAAAAGGCGTCGCGTAAAATATAAAAAAAGAATACGATGCTTATCCTTCTGGCCTTCCGAAAGAAGTTTCACGGCTATCTTCGTCGAGTTAATTACGTTTTGGAACCGTTTCGGAGCAACGTCAACGTATTTTCTATGGAATTTTCGGGCCTTTAACGATCACGAATCGATCGGTAAACTCGGCCAAGAGGAGCAGCGAGATCCCGTGGTAAGATGAAATTTCGGAATAGACCGGGAGCGTATCGGGGCTCGCGTTTCGCATTGGCCGTCACGTAGCAGCAATGAGCAGAAGGCACGCGGATGACGGGCGGTTGCGTGTCGCAATTTTTCCGCGGCAAGCGCGTCACATCCGGGTCAAAGTATCCTCTCTCCGGGAAGAACGGCTAGGTCGAAAACGCATCGCGACTTTCGTACGGCCGCGAACAAACGGAAGACGGCTCCCGAAAACTTGAAACCGTAGGTGCGCGCCGGTTCGCAATTACAAAATTCGTCGAAGAGGAACCAAGTCATAGGAGCGAGTCCCATCGAGGAGGCACGCACGAGATTCCCACGCGAGGCGTACGCCAAATCTTCCCCACGAATTCTCCTGTTCCGACGTTAATAGATTCGACGGAGAGAGAGAGAGAGAGAGAGAGAGAGAGAGAGAGAGAGAGAGAGAGAGAGAGAGAGAGAGGATTGGCGAGTAACCGAGCGCGATCGTTTCCTCCTCGCGGAGGATATCAATCGATCCACTGATCGGTAATTAGGGGCGCGATCGCGATGCCGGCCGATGTCGAGGCGACGAAACGAGAGATTCGTGGTCGTGCACGCGTACGGAGGCACGCAGCGAAAAGCCGGCAGCCGAGCGGGCAACCGCGGCAGAGATATTCGAGAAGGGGCAGCGGGTACGTTCGAGAAATATTCGACCGGTGGTCGTGACGTCGAGGATTTTCTTCGAAAAACGAGAAGACAGAATGGCTACGTACGAGGCCGAGCCTTCACCTCGATAGCGGCGCGTAAGCGCTACGCAGACACGGATACGCGCCGCGCGTGTACCAGTGTTAGGGAACGGAGCCGGAGAGGACACACGTGGAATCGCGCAAAACGCGGCACGGACGAGTCGAGAAGAGAAGAGAAGAGAAGAGAAGAGAAGAGAAGAGAAGAGAAGAGAGGAGAAGAGGAGAGGAGAGAAACCGCGAAGGAGAGAGGAAAAGGGTGGGAAGGAGAAGGAGGCGCGAGAGATCGGTAGAGGGGTCATTGGTTGTTCGTTGCACACTGTGGACGTATGGGAATCGTTATGGACCGACTATAGTCGTTGGAATGCGTCCTTTTTTCCTTTTTGTGTCTCCCCGCGGTATACCTGGCGGCAGTGCCGCTCTCGCGCGGTTGCGGCGGCCGACGTTGCCGACGACGCCGGCGATCTTCCTTTGCCGGACAATCCGGACCGGCTACGGATTGTACAAGAATTTCGAACTCGGCCTACCGTGGCGGCGTGCCTTGACGACTTACCGATCGTCTCGCCGCGAGCGACTTCGAATCGAGCCTAATGGAAAAGAGGATGATCTACCGTCGAAATCGAGGACGTACGATCGAATACTTCTCTCGAAGTTCGGTCCGAGCGAAGAAAATACTAGACGGCGAGGAAGAGAAGCCGGCACCGAGGTGGACGCTATAAAGAACGAATCGACCAGGTAGAGGGACAAGGATGGCTCGATAATTCCTCTCCGGAACGAGAGACGAAGAGAGCCAGAGAGACAAAGAAAGATAGATAGATAGAGAGAGAGAGAGACGAAAGAGCCGGTCGAACAAGACTGACCAAACAAGGAAAGAAAAAGAAAGCGCTGAGAAAGAGAAGAGAGGAGAAGAGAAGAGGACGATACGAGATACGGACGTAGGTAGAAGGACAGGTAGCCGACTGTAGGAAAGAACAGCGACAGCGGAGAAGGGGCCGACGGCAGGGAAAAAGGGTGAAGGGAGAAGGTTGAAGGTTGAAGGGAGAAGGGAAAAGGTGAGAGGAGAGAGCCGGCGGTTCGGCTTCGATGACGTCACGACGTCGATTTGAACGAACCAATGGGCACACGAGACGAGGCCGACGAGGCAGAAGTAAATGTGGTAGGGAGCGGAGGGGCCCGGTTCGGCGAGTTTGCTCCGGAGGGGCATAGAAGGGGCAACCGCGAAAGGTGCGTACGGCCCCGGACGTGGGGCGCGGGGCCAGTTGATCAGTGAGTGCGGTAGTGATCTCATCTCGTACCGCGCCAGGTGTGACTCTTCTCTCTTTCCTCCTCTTTCGGTCCCGGTGCTTTGCGCGCCGTCGGTAAGACGGAGGAAACAGTAACGGACTTAAAATTCACGGATCGACCCGACCGTGTCCTCGGCTTCGATCGACAGGTACGAATTTCTCGCTACTCCCTCTCTCTGTCGTTTTTCTATCTCTCTATCTTTCTCTTTCTCTCTGATGTGCGATTTTTGAAATTTAAGGTCCGCTCGATCGAAAAAACGAGATCGTTCGATCGGAAGTCGAACTCTTCGAGACTTTGCCATCCGTCGAAAGGCGGCAGAGTTTCGCGAGAGTTTCGGAACGGATCGAAAACGATCGCGCTACGTTGGAAAGGAAGTCGCGAAACGGTCGGTTCGCGTCGGAGCAGGAGGGACTCGAACGATCGCGATAGAGACAAGGTCGAGGCGAGGCGAGGCGAGGCGATGCGATACGATGCGATGCGATGCGAGAGAGACGCGTCTCCGTTGCTGGTAGTCGCGCGTTTCTACTCCGTTTCTTTGGTTCGTCTTTTAGGAAATCGCGGTTCGGCAAGTTTTTTTCACGGTTCCGCGTTTCTTCTTCCGAGCGGCGGCGCTCGCCGATTCGCACCGTTTCGCGTGCGAATTTCCACGGCCCTCTTAGCAACAACACCGCGTCTATCTGGCTTACTACCGTGGAAAAATAACAGTCGTTCGAACGCTTTTGTTCTCCCGTGATTCTCTCATGATTTTTACGCCTCGTTCGCTCGCTCGCGACTGTCGCGTTTCGTTTTCGACGAGAGAGCGAAAACGAAAAGGAAAACTCGTTGTTCGTCGACGCGCGTACGAGATAGTAGCCAAACGGTGCTGTTTAAAGCGGCGATCGACCATGAAACGACCTTCCTCTCGGTTCTCCCTCGATTCGATACGGTTCTCGCTGCTCGAATATCTCGAACGTTTTCGCGTCTCGGCGCGGCACCGCTCCGCTCGAATCTTCGAATCGTATCGATCGTTGATGGTACGCGAACCCGTTTGGAGAATCTCGTATCACCGGACATACAAGACCGGCAAAAAACGAATCTTCGAGACGACCATGGCCGATCGCCGGCGAACAACGGCCGCTACGTTGGCATTTGCGGAAGCCTGTATCGCGAACGATCTTCAACGTGCCAGTTAATGCATTCGAGATTTGCACGGTAGAGCGAGCGACCGAGAAATAAAACGTACGAATACGCGCGTGTGTTTGACCGGTCCGTGCGCGTACTACCGATCCGTGAATCCTCGTTACCACTGACACCGACCGATTAACCCGTTCGATCCAACCAGCGACCTCCGGACTTTCCTATTGAGCGGTCGCGTTTAACGAATCAGATTCTGTACGACGGCACGCGAATTCTCGAAGAAATATCTTTCGGCTTCGCGTTATTCCATCGAACCGGTTAGCCGCGTATTAATCGTGTTTCGTGACCGACAGACGGTGCGATCGCGTGTAAGGGACATTCTCTAAACGATATCCCAGATCGATTTCCTGGAAAATAAAGCGTCGGACGAACGAAGCGTTTCGCGCGAAATCGTTAATGTTCCGACTTGTTCCGTACCGACGCTTTTTCTCCGACGTATAAATCGAAGGCGCGCGGGATAAAGAGCGAAACGAGCGAGCGCTACGCGACCGATCGTAAATTAATTTGCAAGCCAAACCGCGCTCCCCGTTCGTTAAGTAAATAGCGAGACGAAGCGTATACAGGATCTCGCCGTTAACGTTTCCTTCCATTAGTCGCGTCGCGCTACAAATATTTATACGAAAAGGTTATACCTTTTTGTTTGGTTTACCTGCCAGTCTCGACCTCCGAAATTCGACCGTTCCCATCGAACGACTAGAGTCAACCTTCGTAGTTTACTGCCTCGTTCTTAGCCTCGACGTCTATCACGATCGACCGTATTTGCCCTTCGAATCCGTTCGCTTCACAACGAACAAAATTATTTGTCCGAGTCGAAGAAAATATCCGAACAATTTTTCGTTCGATAACGCGACGAAAGAATAAAATATAAAATAACGAACTCGGGATTCAACGAATAAACTCGGGAAGACGTATTTAAAGGCGATCTCGCGTAACGCGATCGAAGGCGCGACGCGAAAAGTATCGATTCGAGTAGCCGAAATTCGGAACAAGCGTGCAACGAGAGACCGTTCGAAATCGCCGCTTTTTTTCCGTGTTCGATTGCCGCACGACAGCGGTTCGAGGACATTAAATCAAGTTCGATAAATACTCTCGAAGCGATAATGCCTATAAGCGAAACGACATTAGTCCCGACTATCTCGAGTACTTGTGCAGCTGTGTTTGCGTAAACGATTGGAAGTCGCGTCGAAAGCCGACCTCTCTCGTTAAACGACGCGATTCTCTCGTTGTACTACGTTTCGCTTTCTTTGTTTCGCGCGACGATTTCGATATCTTTATCGCGTCGATCATCGTCGCGAATCGTGGATCGCGTTATCCGAGTTCTGCTCCGATTCGAAGGGGTGCGCCGTGGACGAAGAAAACGTCTCGATCGGTTGTGCAATCGGCTTTGGATCGCCGCTAAACTCCTCGATAAAAAGTACGGTCAATAAGACGTATCGTGCAAAGACCCTGTCCTGCAATGGCTCCACGGAACCACCGGACTGTTAATTGTATCGTGAGCCGTTAATTAGATCGTTAAACAATCGCGACGTTGATAATAACGCTCTGCCTTGAACGACGATCGAACGCGTCTTTAACGGAACGAGTTCCTTCTTGTTCCACCCACGAATTATTTACGGACGATCCCCCGCTTATCCGCGGGATCCAGCAGTAAGTTTCTCTCGCGAAATTCCCGCGTACCAACTTTTCTTTTTTCTTTACCGATATATCCGATTCCGAGCGTGCGGCGGTATTCCCGAGTTACTTCGTCGACGTTTTTTCGCGCAAAAACGAGGGTGCGAGAACGATTCTTTATCTATCGTTTAACCGGTATTTTCTACCGATAGCTTCGGCGAAATTCTTGACACCGGTGATCTCACGATAATGGCACAGTCGGGATGTAGCGGCCGTAGCAAACGAATGGAACAAATCGAAGGTCGGCTTATCGTGCTAAGATATAGGTATTCGGTCGTATTTACCGTAGGTACGTGACGAGCACGGATTTCGCGACACGGATAAGCGATTTGCTCGCGCTGGAAACGTTGCTTTCGTCGTTCGACCGGTCGCTACGGTGCTCCGTAAACCGAACAAAATAGAATAACGATACAGCAAATTGAATATTAGAAAGTACGAAGGCTACGTGTATCGGTGAATCTAGCGTTCGATAGCGAGGCAGAAACGAACCGCCGAGTTTCGCAGGTGAGTTTCTTCTCTTTTGCTCGTTTTCTCGATCGAATCTTTCCTACTTTCACTCTCGTACACGCGCTTCTAACGTTTTCCCGACAAAGACCTTTTAACCGGTCATTACCTAGACGGATATTCGGGTAGAATGTTCGGCTCTTCCGTTACGCGCGAAATCGAACCGTCGTTTAACGGAATGCCGAAACGAGAAATCGCGTGGCAACGCTCGATCGTATTGTAGAAAACGTTTTCGTTCCCGGCTCGAGCAACAGCGTGTCGCAATCTTTCAAAATTATCTGTTGCGAAACTCGATATTCTGGAAACGATATACGTATACGCGTTTGACCGGCTAATAGAGTCGATAACGGGTGGAGCTTAAAATACGAGCACCGTGCTCGATAAACGTTCTCGATCGGTTCGATTAAAACCGAGTACTCGCGAGGTAAGTACTCGTTTTCGGTCACGGTCACGAATTGCGCGTGTACGCGGAGAGACGAAGGCGGGAACGAGCAGCCGATAATAAAAGAGAGTCGAAGAACGGATATAAGGCGACTCGCGAGATCATAACTTTCTCCAAATGCAACCTCTTACGAAAGCCGCGTCGGCATACGGATACCGGTCTCCGGCAGCCGCTCGAAAACCAGAGAAAGAGCCTTCTCGCGATGTCGCGACCGTAACGTCAGAAAACGTAAGCAGATAACGCGCGTTGGATAACGATAGATAACAAAAACGATGATCGAGTAATGCTCGGACTCGCTCGGATCGAAGCGACATCGCGATACGCCCGTACGAGAGTCTATTCCTGTCGCGAATCTCGAGCGAACCCGTTACGCTTTCGCGTTGATTCGACGATGAATAGAAACGTCCGTTAGAATTTGCTTTTACGACGTTGTTCGGCTCTGCGCCGTTCTCGAGCCGGTAGCCGGTTCGCTGGAAACGCTAACCAGGAAGTCGCTTTTCGATCCGTGCGCGCGTACCTACGCGCTTCTAAATCGAAGTAATTATGACGTAAGGTTGTACTTTATATGCCGCGCGATTCAGCGCGAGTCTCGATTTCTTTTGATCGCTAGGCTTTTACGGCTAAGCGCGAACGGCTCGTTCACCGAACGCGTGATTCGTGTGATTCTCCGAGAAGCTAACGGGTAAAAGGACATTCGCTTTTCCGGATTTTCCTTTTCCGAACGATCGTCTTCGTCAGGAAATTTCTCCGTTCCCGGCATTCGACCGGTTTGAAATTTCAAAAGATATTGTTCGCCGGGTTTTTCCCGAACACGGCGGCCTCGTCCGCCGAATCGTGCGCCGAACGAACGTCGAACAGCTATTTACGTATAACGGCGATAAGTTGCGCGTAATTGTATGGCGGTCAGGTAATTGGTGTTTGGTCGCTTTCTCCGTGTTCTCGGTGCTTTCCATGCGCCATGCGGTGCTTTTACGAGGAACGACTTTGGCCTGGAAACGTCCAAAGAATTTCCAGGTGTACGAGGCTCCTCGTAGCCCGTGGCTATCTATCCCGTAGCCAAACGAACGGTCTTCTACCGACCACTAGACTTTCACTCCGAAATGTCAGCGGCTTGTGTTTCACTTTTCAAAGCCTCGCGCATATCAATCAATTCCTGGTTATGCGACAAAAGAACGATTCTTGCCGTTAAACGTTTTACGATTTCTCCTACTCTTTCTGTTACAGACTTCTCGCTGGCTGGCCACACGTGTACGCGCATTATTCCGCTACGAAGAAACAGCGATCGAGAAAAACGGTTCGTCGGCGTGATCGATGACTCGACAACTACGATCGACGCACGGTGCAAGGCATAATCCCGATTATCGACCGACCACGTGGAATCGTTCGATTTTATTTCATCGAACCGTTACATCGGTCGTCTCGTCACCGTTTCGGCGTTGGACTCGATGACGGATTTTCTTTAAAACGGAGCAAACGGATCCTGTTTTACTGCTTTCCGATGTATTCGGTCAACGATACGTGTATTTCTCGAGCCCGACAGCTATTTGAATATATAAAAACTACCGTTCAACTTTTTCAACGCGAAAAAGTTCGATCATCTTTTCGGCTGTAACGTTCTTCCCTTCTAGCATTTGCCGAATGAAACTCCGCCGCTGCTTCGGATCCTGTAAAACGTTGATTATACGGGAATCGTATGATCGATGCTATCGTTTTTCGATGATACAGGACTTTTAGTAGACGCTCAGTGACCAACCGAATGTATCGAGAGGATCTTGGCGCGGACATTTTCTTTGGTTATCTAGCTGTATGAGTATTATTCGACATCATAAAGCTAGGTTACCGGAGTTAAGCTCCTCGCCATATCAACTCCAGCGATCTTGCTCCAGGTATCTCGGCTATAACCACGCACAGGACGCGTTTCGAAAGTTCCGTACATACTTCGAAACGAGCTACTCCTCGTTGCCGTGAACCAGATTGTGCATGGTTTATACGCGAAATTGATTCGCGCGACCCTCTTATCGTTTTGCCTGACAATCCGATGCGAATAAAATATCTCAATGTATAGTTATAAGATCGATGTTTTGTATAAAGAATAAAAGTATACCGTTTTGTCGACCTTTATTTATTCCTTGAAATCATTCGAATTTTTCGACGAACCTTTCGATCGAGCCAACATGGGTCTAAGAAACTTTTACTTCTGGAACGAGCCATATCGAAGACACGATGAATAGGTAAACGACGATCCGAACATTTCTGTATTCATTCTGCACCGGAACGTACGAGTTGGGCATTTGTAATTACTAGCAGTGTCATTTCCACGTGACTCGATTACCTATCGTCTGGACATTACTAAACCGGTATCGATATTTCCTTTACCTCTTTACGCGATCATATCTCGCGCGTTAACAATTATATCGACCAAAATTTTATTCCGTTTCGTTCTAATTTTCTTCTATATACGTCGAATTAGCATTCGAGGTTACGCGTCTTTGAATTTCAAAATAGAATTTTTTATGGAATTAGTACCTTCTTCTAGTGCCGACTGATTCGTATCGATTTGAACTCGATAAGTACATACCAACATCGCGAACGCCCGTTTCTTTACATTTCATCGATGAAAAATGATATACGATTAATCGTCGACTGGCTGCTCGAGAAATGCTAAACGATCGCGTTTTCTTCATCAATTTCAAAAGTAAAAGACATTCGACTAATTGAATTAATATCCGTCTATCGATTTATTCGTATCGATTTATGTACATATAATTCAGCTTATGCGATACGATTTGTTTATAATTTCCAAAATGGAGAAATATTGGATCTTGCGAATTTCCATAATAGGAAGACTGCGGTGGAAAAATAGAACACGAATTACTGTCGAGATTATAATAATGGGAATAAATATTCGTTTATCGGATGAATTTCGAGTCTCTTTGCTGTCCAATGGCAAGCACACACGAAATCGATTATTTCTAAGAAATTCAGGGGGCGCCACGTTCCAGTATGTGATTTATTCTGTTCGATACCGACAGAATTTCCGCGGTTTTTACGAATTCTTTCTTTGCCGCTTTCAACGACGATGCATGAATATTCTTTTTACCAAAGATGCCAAAGGATCTAATTTATTACAATTACATATAAACTTTCTGGTAACCTTCTGGTTTCTAGAATGCATATACTTACATGATACGCGATGATTCATCGCATCGGTCATTTTTCCTGAAACATCGCATTCGTTTCGCATCTAAAAGAAATGAGTCATTTTACAAAGATTTGTATCTATTCAATTTATAGCACAGAACACTTCATATATTAAATATCTAAAAACCAAGGTTTGTAGAAATGCGCAAAATGCCCAAATTCGAAATAACGAATCATTCAAACTTTACAAATATTCTAGAAATTTCTGATCGACTACCATAAAGATTGTTATAGTCTCGATCTGTTATTGGGCAGCGAGCCGATTTTGTGCAAGTCAGTGGATCGTGAAAAGTCATTGTTTTCGAAATTAAATCTCGACGCATAAAAGTTTGGAAAGATTTACACACCGATATGATACGAATCACCCGCTTTGTTTAATACGTGTCAAATGATAAAAATAATCGAAAATGGTAAGTAATTTTCTATAAAAACGATAGTGCAGTTTTTAAGTTTAATTTCCGTAAATCGAGCGAGGTAATTCGCGATACGCTGAATCACGATTAGCAGGAAGTGTTCCGATAACAATTGTCTATTTGTGTTCAAAAATTTTCGATTACATTCGATTCGTTCGCTCGTAACAAATGCCGGAAGTTACCACGTTGAAGAAGAAAAGAACCAATGGGATTTTTATCGTTCAAATCGAACGAATTGGTGTTAGCCTGCACAACGCTTATACGCGTAAATATTGTCGACGAAAATAAAATCGTTTATACGAATGAAACAGTTTGATCGATGAAAAATTTATCGAGACGGGTGTCAATTTTACCGGATATGAATCGTCCAAAGATGTGAAAATGTTCTAGAACGTTCTAGAACATTCTAGAATTTTCCCGAGTATATAAAGCGAAACATAGTCAACGCGCCGCTTCATTCAATAATCTGCCAGGTGCTCGGCAACGTGTTCTCGCATCTCTGAAAACCATTTTTTAATATCGACTGGACATCAAGGTATAAACTTTTTTTTTCTTAAATAATCTTTAAGAAACTTTTTCGTCTATTTGTAACGTTATTTCGTACAACCGTGTGATATATTAAATTACGCTAATAATAAAATATGAATACGATTCTTTTTAAATAAAATTTATAACTTTAATTTTTTACCAGTGTTTTGAATCGGACGTTATTCTAAATTTAGTACCGTTGTTATAAATTTTACTATACTATTTTGTGCTTAAATCGTGTTTGATATTCTTTTATGTGTGTACGCTTTCGCGATTGCCGACACGTGTTTTTCTTCTTTGTCAATTTTGTAAAATTTGAATTACTTGGACTTACAGTGAGAATTGTACAAAATATCACAATGTAATTTAAGTAAATGTTTTAATATTTATTGCAGATGTCTGCACAAATGGAGACTGAGGCTGGAGACGTGGAGACTTTTGCGTTCCAAGCAGAGATTGCTCAACTTATGTCTCTGATCATCAATACATTTTATTCTAATAAGGAAATTTTCCTAAGAGAATTGATCTCGAACTCCAGTGATGCCCTTGATAAAATACGATACGAGTCTTTGACCGATCCTTCCAAGTTAGACAGCGGTAAAGAATTGTACATCAAAATTATTCCAAACAAGAACGATGGCACTTTGACCATTATTGATACCGGCATCGGTATGACCAAGGCAGACTTGGTTAATAACCTTGGTACAATCGCTAAATCCGGTACAAAGGCATTTATGGAAGCGCTTCAGGCTGGTGCTGATATTTCCATGATCGGTCAGTTTGGTGTAGGATTTTACTCTGCATACCTTGTAGCGGATAAAGTTACGGTTGTTTCGAAACATAACGACGACGAACAATACCTATGGGAATCCAGTGCCGGTGGATCATTCACCGTTAGGCACGATCCTGGAGAACCATTGGGACGTGGAACAAAAATTGTTTTACATATTAAAGAAGACCAAAGCGAATACTTGGAGGAAAGTAAAATCAAGGAGATTGTTAAGAAACATTCCCAATTTATTGGTTACCCGATTAAATTAGTTGTTCAGAAAGAACGTGAGAAGGAACTGAGCGAAGATGAAGCCGAAGAACCCGAGGAGAAAAAAGAGGAGGATGATGGAAAACCAAAAGTCGAAGATGTAGATGAGAGCGAAGAGGCTGCCGAAGAAGAGGGAAAGAAGAAAAAGAAGAAAACTATCAAGGAGAAATATACGGAAGACGAAGAATTGAATAAAACAAAACCTATCTGGACTAGAAATCCTGATGACATTTCTCAAGAGGAATACGGTGAATTTTATAAATCATTGACCAATGATTGGGAGGACCATTTGGCCGTTAAACACTTTTCCGTTGAAGGCCAGTTGGAATTTAGAGCTTTGCTCTTTGTTCCGCGGCGGATGCCGTTCGACTTATTTGAGAACAAAAAGAGGAAAAACAACATCAAGCTTTATGTACGAAGGGTATTCATTATGGACAATTGCGAAGAATTAATCCCAGAATATTTGAATTTCATGAAAGGTGTAGTTGACAGTGAAGATCTTCCGCTCAATATTTCTCGTGAAATGCTTCAACAAAATAAAATCTTAAAGGTTATTCGTAAAAATCTTGTTAAGAAATGTTTAGAATTGTTTGAAGAACTTACAGAAGATAAAGATAACTATAAAAAGTTCTACGAGCAATTTAGTAAAAATATTAAATTAGGTATTCACGAGGACAGTACTAATCGTAGCAAGTTGTCGGACCTTCTGAGATATCACACTTCTGCTTCTGGCGACGAAGCTTGCTCTCTCAAAGATTATGTGGGCAGGATGAAGGAAAATCAAAAACACATTTACTTCATCACTGGAGAGAACAAAGAACAAGTTGCGAACAGTTCCTTCGTTGAACGTGTGAAGAAACGTGGTTTCGAAGTTGTATACATGACTGAACCCATCGATGAATATGTAGTACAACAAATGAAAGAGTTTGATGGAAAGCAGCTAGTATCCGTGACCAAAGAAGGATTGGAACTCCCTGAAGACGAGGAGGAGAAGAAGAAGAGAGAAGAAGACAAAGCCAAATTCGAAAACTTGTGCAAAGTAATGAAAAACATCCTGGATAACAAAGTAGAAAAGGTTGTGGTATCGAATCGTTTGGTTGATTCTCCGTGCTGTATAGTCACCTCCCAGTATGGCTGGACAGCCAACATGGAGAGGATCATGAAAGCTCAAGCTCTAAGAGACACGTCTACTATGGGCTACATGGCTGCTAAAAAGCATCTTGAAATCAATCCAGATCATGCTATTATTGAAACTCTTCGTCAAAAAGCAGAGGTCGACAAGAGCGATAAAGCGGTGAAGGACTTAGTTATCTTGCTGTTCGAAACTGCCCTTCTTTCCTCAGGTTTCACATTGGATGAACCACAAGTTCATGCTGCAAGAATTTATAGAATGATCAAGCTGGGACTTGGTATCGACGAAGAAGAACCTGCACCAGAGGAACAAAGTACAGAAGAAGTACCTCCTCTTGAAGGAGATGTAGAAGATGCTTCACGAATGGAAGAAGTAGATTAAGTTCAAGATCTGAATACGAAGTAAACATTAATATTGTTGTAGTTATCGAAAGACTGCCAAAGTAGCCACGTTTTATGTGGTATCGTCAAACATTCTCATTTTCATTTCTTGTATCATACAACCTCTACTTAATTTATAGTACAAAATTTTGTTCTAGATAATAAATATTTTGGAATTAAGTTAAGTTTACAATAAAATACAATTTACTAATATATATATATATATGTATATAATGTGTGTGTATATTTTTATTACTCTCGTTCCCCTAACTCTGTAGTAATTACAATATTACATAGATATAACGATAGAGTCGATTACCAAACTAAATAATCGTCATGGTTACCATGATCGTTGCAGATAAATTATTAAGTACTTATACATATTTGCCGTTGATCATGATTTTCCAGTTCAATTACTTTATATTTCGTACACTTTGGATTTATACATTTACAATTTCTTTCATATTCGATTTTACCAAAGTTTCAACAAAAAGTTAAATGAAAAAGTTGAATATTGAACATTGGTACATGCAATATCGTTTCTGGCGATCGCATTGCACAAGCAGTTAATGGAACTTTGCACGCGTTAAATGTTCACATTTTGTACTCCGATAAAGTATGTCAAAACACGCCATCTACTCACAGCATTAAAGTGATCGAAAGAAGATTGTACATGCTGTCGCAAGTAACATTAACTCTTTGCATAACATACAATTTCAAGAAAAATTATGATGGCAAGCAAAGGTTGGAAGGTCAGTGCATCGGTATAATTGCAAGAAACATATACCGTGTGTCTTATATACAAATAATGAACATGTAATTTACACAAATAACATTTCTTTAGGTGGTAAAACCGCACGTGCCTATGATTAAATTTCGTAAGGGAGGAATTAACAGAGGTAATGTCAAATATAATCACTAAATGCAATTAATTTGATTAAAATTTTTGTTATTGGTTAGCAATTCCTGGTGTGACAAACGTTCAGTCTGCGGCGGCAGGGCCGACATTATCGCAACGAGGTGCCGGTGCAACGGGGCCAAATGTAACTGTCTTGCCAATTATAGACGATATTCATTTACCTGCACGATACCAGAGGAAACACATCGATGAAAACGAAATTGCATATATTAATGCAAGTATACTGTTATTTTATTATTGTTCATTTGATTTAATGAAACTTTTGCTATATATGTATGCTTATAAATATACAGGACGACGTGATAATTGTACGGTTGGGTTTGTAAACTTGTACTAAATTGGGTTTGGAAACGCTTGTAAACTTTATAAGTATTCATATATGAGACTGTGCACAGGTCTGCACTTTAAACCTTAGAATTCGCCTCACACCGGTTCTGTAAATAACTACATGATTTTTTAATTTTATTTTTAAAAGAATTGTGTATCAAAATGAATTTTTCGTTTTCAGAGAGGTGGTCCAGAATAAATTTTATGAATCGAAAATATCCATAGGTCAGCACCAATTTTAGGGTATTGTAAGCTATCAATTTCTAATCATTATGATTGTTATCATTATTAATGTATGATGTAAATAAATGCAAGCACTTTCCTTCGTCTCGAGTTGTATACAGTTTGATCATTTTACCTATCAAATAAAATCTTTTTGCTTTGACTGTATGACATTGCCAAAACCTGCTATTTTTGGCCAGCTTTTTGGCTTATTCTTGTAACAAGTACCACATTAATCCCAGGCAAGAATGGAGAAACTTGAACAAATTATTTCAACATTATGTAATATTTGAGTACCGTGTTATGTCAGAATTATTATTACAAATTAGTCACCGTCTAAATATAAAACATTATGAATTTTTAAATACATTTGTGCTCGCGTTAATTTCTTTCATTTTCATGACTTTTTAATTTCATATCTAAGTTATATGACGATATTAGATATAAACGAATCAAAAGGATGTTAAGTTCAAGAACTGGTTGCTCACAATTTGATTGTAAAAATGTGCTGCAAATTTTAACGAAAATTAAGAAGAAATATTTTCGGAACAAAAGTGGATAGTTACAGCCCTGTCCCATGACAGAAATAGCAGACGACAGTGCGCTGTGTCTTCCATCCGTTCGCGATCCTTGAACGTGGTAGTGGAAGATCGACGACTAATTTACCTTTTAGCGAAATTACGAACGTTATACGAACGACAAATTTTCGAATATGGCTGAAATAACAGATTTTGGCCCAAGAAAAACGATATTTATTCTAGCCATAGTGGCAGGGTGCTTCGCGGTTTTGTGGCCGAAAATTTTCTACCCTATGCTCACAGCATCTGTCACTCCACATCATACATCCGATAGTTCTGGTAAGATTTTAATACATTTATCGAATTGTTAATCATGCAAATCTATAAAATATGAAAGAGTGAGCGACAATCTGTCAATGTATTTTGTATCTGATTCACACGTTAAGTTGGATCTTATAGAAGATTATAATAGATTTCTTCTTTTATATTATTTATTTTTTGATATTTACAATTAATTATTTATGTTCGTAGAATATATTTTAGTACCTTTTTCTAATCATTCAATTATGTTCTTGAATATTTATTAGCATGCTGCGATGTAATATTTGAAAGCGATGTCACAGCTGCCGATATTGTGTATGAAATATGTCAGAATATATTAAAACATCATCAGATTGATCCTCGTGTAAGAGATGCTTTAAGAACAACAAAATTGACACCACAAAGTGCGAGCCTATGTAAAGAAGAAATTTTAGCAAGATGCAGCATAGATCTATCTACGTTCCTTGCCGAAAGGGAGCGCTTGGGAAAGTCATATAAACAAGTTTTGGAAGAAATTAGATCATTTAATAGTTCCCTTTGCCTCAAAATGTATTTTGGTATACCTCTTTCTCAATTAGGAATACCACATCTGATAAGATATCATATTTTAATGCCTCACAGTAAGAATCACAAAAAGTTTTGGTCAACGCAGTTAATAGTACTTACTAACAACATAAAATACATGCAGCTTTTTTCTACTATTAATGTACTTACACATTTTTAGTTGTATTTAAATGTTTATTAATATTATCGAATTAATAATTCTTTTTAACTTAAGATATAATTTTGGATTTATTAATCTTACCAATTATATATGGAAAGCAGCTTCAAATTATCTTGTTCAATTGGCAAGTTGCCAAAAGAGCAAGTATAACTAGTAACGAGTAGATGGGAATAAGTTTGACCTATAGTCATAGTTGTATCTATCCGTGTACTAACTTCTCTCGCTGCATGGAAGAGCTATATACCAACAGCGATAGAATATAGTAACTAACCATGGGTTTTATTAACAATATAATAACAAATATAATAAATTATATTAAATCATTTCATTTTTCTAACATTTGATCTATATTTTTTTTAGGTACTATTAGACAAGAACGTCGTACACCGCCTCATGCAGGAGGTTTGCATCCTGCATTGAGAGAGCGTGGTAGAGCAATACCTTCCTCTCATATTGTACCCAAAGTAACAGATAGACCCGATCACGTTGTGCCAAAAATGAGACCACCTTTAGGTGGTGCAGGACACGTTGTTCCTGCACCAAAAGGAAACAGTACCATGGGAATCATTATGCCATTGTACACCTTAGGCATTGTACTATTTTTTTTGTATACAATTGTCAAGGTAATTTCTGAATATTTAAAAATTATTATTAACTTATTTGCCACAAATTGTGCCATGAACTTATGTTTTACTTTATCAGGTTCTGAAGAAAAATTCGGATAGTGAAATCATTTCAGAGTATCCAGGAGCTGCGGCGGAAAAGGAGTTTCGAAAGATGGTATTTAGTCCCGAAGCTTTTGCCAGTGCGATGACCGGTGGTACGATGCATTATCAAAAGGAAAAATCTCCGTCGCCTCATAGGCCTACACCTACAATCAAGGAGTTACAAGATCGTAAGTTCTTTCAGTTTTTAAACAGTTATCCACAACACTCGATTTACTTTATCATTAATGCAGTGTTTTCCTTGAAAGCTAGTTCCTTTAAAGAAATTGCGAAAGATAAGGTACATGTTTTTTTGAGTATCTAATCAGATTTTTAAATGGTGTTGCATGATGCAAGGTTTGCACAATTAGAACACACACGTATTTATACCATGAATTTAACTAAAACAATATTAGATAAAATTACAAGTATTGTAAGTATTCGTGTATTTCCTCTGAATTCGTTTGGTAATGTTATACATGCTGGAACACAAGAAGCGGCAGGAGACATAGAGATAGATCAACTGAGACGACGTTTGGTCGAGACCGAAGCAGCCATGGAAAGAATTGTTGTTCAGATGGGCAACATATCACGTTCAGTTATGCATAGTCCAAGCTCACAACAAGAACTCAAGGTTTACTAGACTAATTATGAAACAATTCACATTTTCAGTTTATTAGTCCTTAGATATATGCACGTTGTTGTGTTCTGATTGCGTTTAAAAATTTTGCCTTCTCCCAAAGTACATTGTGTACATATTATATCTTTTACTACAAGGTCTTCTATATTGCTTTTTCCATATATCGATGCTTTTGTATAACAATTTTTAAACTATTCACAAATTTTTATACACCCATCTTGATGAGAAGTGCATACTCATATTTTAGTTGAGTGAAATACACGTTCAAAGCATTTAAGTCATTAAGTATATTAAGTAATAGAATTTTATGGTTCTTAATTTCATATTTAAATAGTAGATGGGCCTCCAAAGTCCAAAGGCTTGGCAGGGGTCGATCGCTCGTTTAAGGTATATTCTTTGCCTCAAAGATTTGTTAACCAGAGTAACCAGAGTTTGTGAGACATTATTTGTATTGAATTTTTATTCTGTCGTCAAAATTAAATTTGTCCCGTTAAAAATACTCATTTATCGTGATATTAGGGATTTTATCCTATAATAACCATGTGCAAAAGTATTTGTAACATGCATCAAAAACTAACATTCAGGAATTATAAATTTCAACCACAATGAATGTTTTCGACACTTTTCTTAATCTCGATCGAATTTGAATGTATGACAATTGCAGCTTATTAATCGTAAAAAGAAACTTATTATTTTAATATATTTCTTTTTGTTTAAAGCAAATTAGCATGGTGTTTTTTGACGTTTTATCTGGAAGTTGCATGATTTTTATATAAACGCTATATCGTACTTTTAAAATAAATGAAAAACTTTTTTTAATTTACGAATATTAACCATCATGCTGTATCAGTTAAAAATAATTATTTTATGTTAAAATCTTGTAATCGTGTAACTATTTCTTAAAGAAAGCAGCAAGAAAGGTAGTTCATTTACATAATTTAATTTACAGAACGATGCTGTTGCCCAGGCTGATTATAGTAACGCAGACGAAGAAATAGAAAATATAGAGCAGTCACCGACCGTTAAAGTTATGGGTATGGAAATGACAGCGAGTTGTGAGGGTAAAGGTAGTAGACCTACTACTCCTATAATACCTATTTCACTTAGGTAATAAAAATATTATAAGAAGTGTAGGATCGTTAACGCAAGATTTCTAATAGCGTTCATTGCATTATCGTAGTCACGTCGAAAGGGAGAAAACACCGCCAGTGCCAATATATTTAGAAGGCGCACTTCCACCACAATGCGAATTACTTGTAACAGATTCAGAGACACAAGCACAAAAACCGGAAGAGGACGCGGAAGCACCTGTTGTACTTTCAGGCAAAATGACCCTTTCCCTCATCAGTCTCGACCAAAATGCAGCTGTAAGAAAATATTAGAATTACCAACAGAATCAAATGAATCTGCGGAGCCTTGTTTTATTTGGTGATTCTTTCATTCATTTAATTGTTTGCTTCTGTACAGATTACTTAACATGAAAATGACAAATCACGAGAATTATATGAACCGCAAAAGCAGCTTTTCTTCTTAATTGCCCGCGTAAGCTCGATACTAGTATGCTACCGTGCAAGTAATAGACATTTGGATTCTGTGATTTGTTTTAAACATTAACATCTAATTTATATTATGCATTATATTTATTATTATTAATCTACTAATTTTAATCCAAAACGCATACATTACACAGTTTACATTCTTCTTATTGCTACGAATTCTTCTTACTTATACCATTAACCTACTATTAATCTGATCTTTTTAACAATAACATTCAATAGTATTTGTTTATATAAATTAATTAATACTGTTTAATGACGATAGAATTAGTTTCCGCATTTACAGTTAGAATCCGTTATACAATTATTACACGTTCATAAATACTAAAAATCTGTTCAAGTTTTCTTACTACAATTTATACATTCAAATCACTGAACTATGTCGAAGACGAAGTGCACTAACTATTTTATTGTTAACATAGGAATCTGAAGAAGAAAATCAAGATTTACAGGAGGCAGAAGATGTCACAACTCTAAATGTGGAAAACAGGAATATAGTGCCAAATGTTGAAACAATCGATGGCAAAGAAACGAAAGAAATACTAGTTACAGAAGAAGCTGATCACAGAGTAAGAGAAGTTCGTGAAGAGAATATGCAAGATACAGGGACTGAAGAAGAAGAAGAAGAAGAAGAGGAGGACGAGGAGGCAGAGGTAGAAGTGGATGTTGAGGAGGAGGAAGACGAGAGAGAAGAAGAAGAAGAAGACGAGGAAATTATGGCAGAAGAATGGATTGAGGAAGCAAAGGAGAGGGTAGAAAGAACAAAGAATGAAGAAAAAGAAATGGCAGAGTTTCAAGAAGACGTAGAAGAAGAGAAAGAGGCAGTAGAGGAACAGGAAGAGGAAGGGGAAGAGGACGAAGAAGAAGTAGAGGAAGAAGAAGAGTACGAAGAAAGGGAATCGGAAGAAGAGGAAGAAAAAGTAGAGAAACAGAAACGAGCGGAAGAAGCGAGTGAAGGAGAAGAAGATGATGATGATGAAGAGGAGGAGGAAGAAGACGAAGAAGAAGAAGCAGAAGAAGAAGAAGAAGAAGAAGAAGAAGAAGAAGAAGCAGAAGAAGAAGAAGAAGAAGAAGAAGAAGAAGAAGAAGAAGAAGAAGAAGAAGAAGAAGAAGTGGACGAAGAAGAATACGACGAGGACGAAAGTATCGAAGAAGAAGATGACGATGATGCAAGAAGTATATAAAAGATGTATAAAGTTTCCTGTTAAATGTATCAACGAGGAGCGCGTTTAATTAATACTACATGATCTTGAAATGAAGTATAAAAGAAAGAAAACAGTGGGAGAAGGGAAGAGTAAAAGATGACCACTGTAAGAACAACGAATTGCGGGAAGTGAAAACGGTGAAACAGAATAGACTGGAGTGAAATAGGTTGCCTTATAATGAAAAGACAGTTGAGAAAAAAAGCAAACTGAGATGATAAATTAACGTCTAATTAAATCAGTGTTTACCAATCTTTAAAACCGGCGGGACAAAATAAAAAAACAAAAATAACAGCATAATTGGTCAAAGTAATTCCAAATGGTACAAATGTTGGTTGAGCACTGCCAAACAGTCGAAAAGTTAACAAGACTCGAATTTAATACATGATCACGTTATTGCCAGTTGTATCCTATATTTAATAGAATCAGAGGGGCCAAAGAAGAGGCAGTGTTTCGTGCACATGTCCGATAGCGCCATTGTGCAATGAAGACCACAGAATTTTAGTACAGTCAATAGAGACAATACAATTAAACGCTACACGATTCTAATCCGATTCTGATTCTGTATCAGGTATATCGATTGGCAAGCACTGATCTATATGCTTGTCCACATACCAGTTCTTTTTTTCAGTTTGATGCTACTTAGTGTTTTTTTTTTTTTTTTTATTACGACATCAACATAACCATTTTTGGTTTTTTATTTATGAATTTTATATCGCGTTGTATATGGCAGTATTGCAGTTACGTTTGAACGAAGATTTTATAACGTCGTAGTTTATAAAGTCATGTAGTACGCGGCATTGTCATTTTCATACCTATGTTTAATTAGTGCAATTTTACATCGGATGCGAGTGCAAAAACTCTCATTATTTTCTGTATAATATAGAGTGAAGTAGTTTCTTATTGTAAAAAATTGAAAAAAATGAAAATGCAAGTTGAAATTGAAGATACTATTATTCGGAAAGCATACGATTTATTTAATTGCATGATCTTCCACGATAACGGTAACGATGATATTAATGCTCATAATATTCATTGTTTCATAATCGGTGCCAGATAAAATTGTTAGCGTTGTTAAATAATATCTGTTTAGAAAGAGTTAATGATAAAACAAAACAAAAAAATGCAGGTAATGTTTTGGTTATGCCGTAGTTTTAATTTAGTCTTTATTTCATGTTAAATAGTTGTAGAATGTTTCTGTCGTATGCGAATATGTCGGTGGTATAAAGCTGCCGTATTTTTTTGTAAAGCATATTACTAAACGGTAACAAGAAAACACGAAATGTCATAGTACTTATCCGTTATACAATATATAGCCTCGAGAGAACGACTAGTTATATACTGTATCGCATGATATAATTTCAATGTCAATTTAATAATGACCAAAACATTATTACGAAGGTAAACTCCTATTAAAATATAATTATTATTGTTGAAATAGAGCATTTGTAATCGTATCTGGTTCACGAATAAACGCATACACTCATACAAAGATCCATCTAAGAACAAAATAAACTATTTTAGCTTAACTATTTTAGCGCAATAGTTATTATTAACATTGTTATCAAAAAAATAAATTAAATTGTTATACATATATATATTAATATTTTGAATTGATTCTTAGAAACGTAAATTTCAAATCTAGTTATAACAACTGAAAACAGTTGGTACTCCATAAGTTACGTTACATAGTAATAACAGTTGTAGCAATCTTCAAACACTTTACCCCAAATTTCTTTTATAACCTCAATTTTTGGATAACAGTTTAATAAACGGTAAACTTAGTTTTCCTTTAGAATTATTCGATCCTGATCTTAATTTAAACAGTGCGATATAGGAAAAATAGAAAAGAAGAAACCATAAGGTAAATAAATATCACTTCGATTCAATCGCCGATACAAATTAATACATTAACCTCTAAAGAGTAGTTTAAATTTATAGAATATTATTGTGCAATTTTATCTATACATCGGGCAAAGAATACACATTTCGTTCTTTCATCACGAAATCACTCGAATTAGAATTTTAATTATGTAGTAGAATTATAGCGTGCATAATTTCATACATAATTACGAATAATTAATTTTGTTATTATTTTTAGGATATAAATGCGATAGATGAGATTACGGCAGTTTTTCGCAGGTATCCTTATAGGCATTCCTACTGGGATTACCTTCTTGGACAAGATCGGTTACATAGCCAAAGTAGAAGGTGTTTCTATGCAACCAACCTTAAATCCGGACGAAACGAATCCAGATTACGTTTTTTTAAATCGTCGCGCAGTTCGCACACAACATATTCAACGCGGCGAGATAGTTACAGTAAAATCTCCAAAGTGTCCGAATCAGATTTTGATTAAACGAGTAGTGGGACTTTCTGGAGATATTGTACGTACCCATGGGTATAAAAAAACTATTCTCCAGGTATTTTCAATGTTTCGAAGGAGTTTGTTTTTTCCTATGTTCTCCTACAAATTCTAACGATATTTATTTATTAGGTTCCGGAAGGACATTGCTGGGTAGAAGGAGATCATATAGGAAGGTCCATGGATTCCAATACATTTGGTCCAGTTTCTACGGCGTTGATAACCGCGAAAGCTACATCGATAGTGTGGCCACCTAGCCGTTGGCAGTATCTCTATCCTTCTATGTTACACCACAATTTTCCATTAAATTCGGTAAACGTGCCCGCGGGATAAACATTAACGTCAACGCGGACAACATGCGGGCTGTGAGTTTTGTTAAGAGGCTGCAGTGGGATTTACCTGGCACCGTGTGTAGACACGGATTAACAATAGGAGACGTTGATAATGACGGAGATAACGAATTAGTTGTCGGTACAGCTGAGGGAGAACTTTATATTTTTAAAGTAAACACCGCGTTTCACGTTTCTTAACAGTTTCTTTAATTCTTCTTATACATATCGAAGGCACGTTTGAAACCACCGTGTTACAGGGGTCAGAGTTGTGGCAAAAAATACCTGGTTTAGGTCTGGTGACCAGCGTAGCAATAGGAGATATTTTCAATTACGGCCGAAACGCGTTAGTTGTAATTTGCGGCGATGGTTGGGCACATATTTTCTATAGTCCAAGATCCGTTAATCCCAGTATCAGTAATACAACCTTTGCGCAACAGTCAACTAAAGAGACTATCGATCACGATAATATTAAGAGTAGTAAGTTAAAAAAAATGTTATGGTAGATATATTCGAGAATTCGGTTTTACGCGTTTCTCGATTACTTCTGTTATTCGATGAAAATGCTATATTTCACAACAGGCGTTAACATGACTACTTCACCGAGTTCGGATCAAGTCGATGGCACGAACGAGATCAACGAGCTATCCGGTAAAATGGAATGCGTGCACGTACAAAGAATTCCAACGAACACGAAAGTGGTTTTGGTAGCGGACGTGGATAAGGACGGTGCTAACGAGATGATACTCGGTTTAACCGATCGCGTAGTAAGATCATACAGATGGTCCAGCAATCTAGAGTTAGGAAGAGGAAAGTTAGTTGGATTGAACAAATGGGAATGCGCCAATCAGATAGGAACAGTCACGTTGCAGGTACAGTAGAAGCGGAAATGAACGCGATCGAACTCGAATATTCCGTAATGAGCGACGTTTCGTTTTTGTTCAGCACATGGCCGATGGAACACCGACATTGTTAGTCGCACAACCTGGTGGGACATTCATGCGAATCAAGTGCAACGCCGAAGATTGTCATTCGGAAGATGGAATTCATCGAACGAATAACGAGACGGCGGCGAGTTGCGTGGATTATCAAACTCTGGGAATATCGCGAATGCGTAATCAAAATATTTCGACGGAAATCATTGGGGATTTAGAATCCGCGGCAGAGAAGCAAGAGGTTTACGGCGTAAAAACCGAACAGGAGCGCGGAAAATGCGCGAAATCCGTCGCAAACGATCCGCAGTTGGAATCGCGAAGAGATCGCTCCTCGGACGCGACAGGAGAACTAACGAGCAAAATTTTCGAAACCACCACCGAACCTCCAAGCACGGACGAAGTAGATGGGAATATTTTGGGCGGCAACGTGATTCTTGGCGATTATGACGAGAAACCGGAAAAAGATTCGTTGTTACCCACGTACAAAGACTTTTCTTCGGGAGACAATATAGACAATAATAATATAGAGGGTTTAAAATCGAAGGATAGAGCGGATTTCGAGGTGAACGGTGAGAAAGATTCGTCGTTGCAGGGGAAACCGTACGCTCTCGCTACGTTAGACGGAACGATAATGTTGGTCAAAGACGAAATCATTTTATGGTAAGATACTCGCGCATATGACGGTTTCTAGACGGTTTGTCTTTTTCGTTTACACGTTGCACGCTGCGTACGTTTTCTCTAGGTCCATGCAAGTAGCTCATCAGATATTCGCTTTATATCGATTAGACGTAACCGGTGACGGAACGGACGAGATAATAGCCTGCGCATGGGACGGGCAAACTTATATTTTGGATCAACAACGAAACAGCGTGCGTTTTCAATTCGAGGAGCCGGTCAGAGCTTTCTGCACCGGTAATTATAACGTCACGCCTGGAATTTCGACGCCTTGTCTCGTGTACAACACCTTCAACAACAAGGTAACGTCTCGTTCGTTAGAAATTATTAGACAATAGAGCAAAGGCGAAAAATTCTTGACATCGGTAACACGTACCGAGTCGGTAAGAAGTTTTCTCCTTTGATCGTACGGTTATACAACGCGTGCCGACCTAACGCGCGGCGATACGTTTATGCGCGCCGTTAAAATCGAGAGTTTATCGTGTTCTAATAACCGACAGAAAAATTCTTACGCGTCCGAAACAAATTTTTACAGATTTATCTCTACTACGACGTAATGCTTCCGAGTATGGTCACCAAACCGTTGAATCTCTTCGAAGAATTGGATTCCGAAGAAAAGAAAACGTTGGATGATCTGTTGGGCAACTGCAGCGACACCGAGAGACAACAGAAGATGCAGCAATTAACCGAGTGGCTGTTGTATGGAACGTCTTAAGATTTATACAATCCATAAGATAATATTGTACAAGGAATGGAAAAGAAATATATAAATATATATATATATATATATATATATATATATGTACATACATATAATAACATATATATATAGTAACAAATTGTTGTTCTTGCTCTTTCGTTGGCGCGCTACATCGTTTGCTAAGTCATTCTAGAAGCGAGAGATATTTGCCGAACGTCCAGATTAATTTATAACCGCGGTATCTTCGTGTCTATTCCGTTGGTCGGGACAGCGATTCGTTGTTCTGTATACATCTTTGGAATTCTTCCCGGCAAACAAGGCGTCGGCGACGTTGGTTACCGAACAAAATTCAAGGTTCGAGTTGGTTTTTAAGGATACTTAACTATTTGCGAAACATTGCGAAAGACGGAACACTTTATCTTCCCGCCATAAATTAGTCTTGAGGTATCGTACAACATCGGTTAAACATATAGCATCGGAATTGAAGATCGTCGTTGTCAGTAAGCATGTAGATCCAGTCGAGTACTTTTCCGATTCCTTACTATCTCGTCACGATCGAATCGAATCATCGAATCGGCTGGAATCAGCGACCAACGCGTCGTTCGTTCTCGAATTCTGTTCATCTATTAAGATCGCGAGATTTTTGGATTATCGATTAAGCTCGTCGATGAGAGCGCAATAACGCGACTAAAAACAGACGGATCACCAAGTGAGTGTTTTAGTTTTTATTTTCTACACATCGAGCGACATCGGCGATCGTCGAACGCTGCGTTATAGGATATAAAAAGAAGTCGCGATCGTGTTCGTCGCGAGTTTAATAACGTTAAAAATACCCGAAAAATGGGTGAAATTGACACGTGGGTGCCGTAAATATTCCACCGCCTCTATTTCTTAATTTTTCCTTTCGTTCGATCGTTCCGGCGACAATCAAATATACTTATCGGGAAAAGAATATAATTTAATCATTCGCTACGAATCGAGTAGTCACTATCGTTTTGTTTGCCGCGACAAGTATTATCGCATCGTAAATAAAGGAAACGAGAAAATAATGGAACGAATAAAAATAATAAAACGGTGGCGTTTGTTGGTCGCGGAACAATTTCGTCGACGACAGTCATCGCGAGAGCGAGGGAACTAAGTTGTCTCTCGATGTTTTAATTTTCGATTCCATTGAATTTTTAGAATGGCCGAGAACGGGACAGGATCTGATTTACTCGGACAAGAGTTGAAGCGACTTACTTTCGGATGGACCGATTACACCCTTTTCAGTGGTTTGTTGGGGATCAGTGTCCTCATAGGGATTTACTTTGGCTGTTTCAGTAAGAAACAGGATAACACTACCGAGTACTTGCTCGGGGGGAAAACAATGTCCTGGTTTCCGGTTAGCATGAGCTTAGTCGCCAGGTAAAGCGTATTCTTTGAAAACGTTATTTAAGAAAAAAATGTACGGATACATCGATGAAAGCGATCCGGTCTGCCGAGGGAAGCGGTCTCCGGTTTTAAATTCGTAAGAAATTTAGCGGGTTCGATGGAACGGCGGGTAACACGTACGAATCAACGACGCGATCGCGCGCGAAAATGTTGTTTCAAAGGCGGGAAACGTTAAGGGACGATTTCGCTCGGCAGCGTTTGAAATTTCGAAACGATTTCGAAAGTAATCGTTTTTCGTTTTTCGATGAATTTTCAGTCACATATCGGCGGTCTCGTTGCTGGCCGTCCCGGTCGAGGTGTATCAATATGGCACACAGTATGCCGCGTGTGTATTTACGGCCGTGATATCGTGCAGCCTAATCGCCGTTATCTACGTGCCGGTCTTTTACCAATTACAACTGACCAGTACCTTCGAGTACTTGGAGATGAGATTCACGAGGTCGGTTAGGACCTTCGCCTCGTTTCTCTACACCTTGTCGCTGATCATTTACGTACCTTTGATCATCTATGTGCCCGCTTTGGCATTTTCACAGGCGACAGGGATCAATCTACACCTGATTACCCCGGTTATCGGCATCGTGTGTATATTTTACACCACAATAGTAAGTTAAACCGCATTCGTTATTTAAATTACCTATTTCGTACGCGTATATCAGAAAAAACGACCGTACGGCTATCGGTTATATTCGCGGGGATAACCCCGTGTATTTGAACGCGGATACCGAACAAAATTCTTCTCTCGTACGAGTCGATCGTATCTCGTGAAATCGTACTTATCGACGATTACTAATGTTACGCGCAGGAGACGAGTTAGGCAAATCGGGGTTAGATCCAACTTCGATAGCTATCTCCGCCGTTCGATTATCGATGTTTACAAACATCGTTGGGAATGCCCGACGCGTTATCAAATACGAGTAACTACTCGATAACGCGTGGACGGATTATGAATGAAGAGAAATCTTGATTTAAAATGTATAATCGCGAGAATTGTTCGCGCTCGTGTATCCTATCGAGGACTTGATCGATCGCGTACGATGAAAAGTCGATCGTTACAGACGTCACCGGCGTCAAACGGTTACATCGTTTTAACGTAATATTCGATCTTTCGAATACGCGTATTCTCGATGAATGACTCCATTTGGTTGGGAACTTCGTTCGACGATATATAAGGAGAAACAGGAAAACAAACATACCGAGCAACGTACAAGATGGTTATTAGACTAACAATTTTAACTAACTAATCCCTAGTTTCTTTAATAATCCGTCTTATCGCCTACCGTGCCAGATACGGCTACGTCTTTGATGTAATAAATAATGTCAATATTTGCCGTCTCGGCAGCGTTGCGAAACGATTCAATTCTAAATGCTATTTATAGATTCAAGTTGAAACGAAGTCTCTGTTTAAACGTATTTAGGGTGGTCTGAAAGCTGTTGTATGGGCGGATACAGTTCAAATGACCGTGACACTGGGAAGTCTGTTTGCCGTGTTCATCCTCGGTACTGTAGCCGTGGGAGGCTTCGCCGAAACTTGGAGGATATCGGAGGAGGGTAGCAGAATCGTGTTTTGGAAGTACGAAAGCTTATCGACTTTCAACGAATCCGCTTATTTTTAATTAGCCCGTAACTTATGACGTTGCTATTGTCGCGGAGAGGCGAGATATATAATATATTGGGAATTTCCGGTGGCACGATTCGATAAATCAGTTTTAATTTCGTTCCTTTTTTAGCATGGATCCTAGCATTTTTACCAGAAATTCGTTTTGGGGTATGTCGGTCGGTATGACGATGACGTGGTTGACCGGTCTCGGTATCAGCCAAGTATCCATGCAACGATTTCTATCCGTACCGAATCTCAAAGAAGCGTACAAGTGAGTGCGATCGTTGTTAAAGTTTCGAACGGACGACAATCGATAACCAGCCTAATTCGTCCGTTGTTTCAGGTCAATAGCGTTTATGGGAGTTTGTATTGTAGCCATTAAGTGGATATCGGTGCTGACTGGACTTATTATGTACGCCAGGTATCATAAATGCGATCCAATAAGCACGCACGTACGTTCACTTTTTCCCCCTTTTCTTTTAACCCTTCGCGGTCTGTTTATCGATGAAATCGTTTCAAACTAGCGTATCGAGCATCACGGCAAATCCCTTTCGATGGACGAAAAATTATCTCAGAAATTGTTCTTCTCCAATTTTACGTTTCCTTTTGGATATTAAACGTTTCGTCGATTAATTACTTTTGCGCGTTTTATGCGGAGGACGTTACTTCGATATCTTTACCTTCCAGCCGTGGTAATCGTCGTTTAATCGCGGTAGTCGCGTATAAAGGAACCGTAATTGGACCGCGAATGGTTTAAATTCGTGTTTCGATCGAATCTTAACGGATCAATTGGCTCGTAGGTAATTTCGAGAAGCGATCAACTACTTCCGTATTACGTATTGGACGTTGCCGAAAATATTCCCGGACTTCCTGGCCTTTTCCTAGCCGGTCTGGTCAGTGCCGGTCTCTCAACGATGAGCGCTATTTTAAACACGGTCGCTGGTACAATTTACGAGGACTTCATCGATCCTTGGTTACCGGAGACGGAGAATAAAGAGACCAGAGCAGCGAATATCATGAAGGTATCGTGTTCGAACGATTCGTTTTAGCGAGACTCTTTTCACCAAAGTTTCGCGCAAAACCATAAAAATACCTTGTATCGGTTCGAATTCTACAAGAACAGATATTCCGCAGGAAAATTATACTCGTGGATTTAATAATTTTCAGTTGACGGTGGTGATCATGGGCGTACTTTGCCTGACGCTAGTTTTCCTGGTAGCATTTTTGGGCGACATTTTCCAACTTTCCCTGACGCTTCACGGTGTCACGGCCGGAGCGATGTTAGGTATATTTTCATTGGGGATGTTGGTGCCATGGGCTACAGCGAAAGGCGCTATAGCGGGTGGATTGTTGTCCATGGCGTTGATGATTTGGGTGATCGTCGGCGCCCAAGTGAACATGGCTCTCAAACGATTGGTCTATCCGACCCTTCCTACGTCCACCGAAGAATGTTTAAACTACGAAAGTAACGTTAATCGAACGACGATCGCCGCCGACCCTACTACGCCGACCACGGACGACAAACCTTTTGCTCTGTTCGCCATATCGTTCATGTATTATACCGTGGTCGGTTTCCTGGTAGTAATGATAGTCGGAACGATAGTCAGTTTCCTGACCGGTGTTCCAGACTTGAAGGATCTCGACAGAAATTATTTTCCGCCGATCGTTCAGAGGTACGTAGCGAAACTTTCATATCCGAATGAACCCTTTTTGGTCGAGCCGTCAAGCAGAGAGGAACTCCGTGACGCGATCGCGTCTCTGACCGGAAAGGATCGATTTGTTCGAAAACCGGCGAAATTACACGAGTACCAAACGTTTCAGATTTCTGCCACGGAAGAAATACACCGAAGTACCGCTACATTCGGTCCCAACGGCGCTGATAACCAACCAAGAAAAGGAAAAGCCGAATTCATGAGCGGGAACAGTGGCTCGTTCGATTTTCAGATATTGTGTTCATAGCTCTGTTAAAAAGATTCGACGACCGACGAGACAAGTTAGTACTGTTAACGATTAAACGACTTTACTAATAACACCACGGTCCGTTAACGAACAAATAGCCGATAAGCATCGTCGACTCGGCCAGGACCAAGAAAGTCTGCTCGTTCGTCGAAGAAAAACCTCCGCGTATAACTGGTTCGTTCCCGAGTTGAAAGCACCCATTAGTCCCTCGATGAGGGTGTCAAATTGACTAGATTATATATCGGTCCCACGCATCTCGATACAAACAGCTCTTCTAAACATCTGGAAGGAACGATGCCTATCGGATTAGGACGAACGTAAATGCAAAGGGTCGAGTATTTCCGTCGAGTCACTCGACGTGTTTGTCTCGAAAAATCCGCGATAGGTCGATCGTAAAAGTACTACCACTCGCTTAGTAAATGCTTCTACCGTGTTTCAGCTTTGTTCCGTTCGGGGAAGTTGCTTCGATTCGGATACTCGAGACAATAAATAAATTTGTGTTTCGTCGTAATTAAATAAATTCATCGATGCCGTTCACGTTCTCGGTTTATGGAAATCGGGACGGTGAGCTCGATGGCTCTCGAATTCGAATTCCCAAAAGAATACGAGGTTCCGCGAGGTTCCTTCGAACGCATAAATTCCGAACACAGAAATAAAAATTTGTATCCCTATCTCGGGTTCCACGATGTTTAAAAAGGTGACGTACTAAAAAATTGGAACGACACGATTCGAATCGAAGTAGTCTATTTTCGTCCCAATTCGAACTCTCTTCGAATCGGTCTCGTTAAGACCGATTAACCATAGTCGAGGAAAATAGCGTACGATTTATCGTCGGAACAATAACAATAGAAGATTAATAGAGCAACGAGCGACTGTCGCGAGTTCCGTGAAGAATCAATAGACGAAACGCGGTATATCGGCGCGAAACAGAGAAAGGACAATGCTTGAACCTGGTAGCGCGGGTCACGGTTGACCAACTTATAACGCGACAGCTTTCTAAACGTAACACGGGTTATCGCGAGGCGTTAACTTCGTTTCGATAACGCGGCCGAATCGCGCGTTCACGAGGTGGTGCTAGATACGCGCTCGAAAGGACGAATCTTTTTTTCGTGGTCGCGACGCCTGACGACAGAAACGAGAGAAGCGAAGGGACACGCGTTCGAATTCGAGGAAGAAAATGTGGAACGAGAAGGTTAGGGCTAACCCTTATCAAAGATTCGAGATATTATCCTCGGCTTTGGAGGGAACTCGGTCGAACGGAGAGGATTGCCGGCGAGAGAAGGACATTACGCGTCTGGCGTGGAAACAGCACTTCTGCCTCGAACCGGAGACCACATTCCAGCGAACCATTTTATTTTATTGGACTGAAAGGTGTCAAATATAGGTGGCAAGGGTCCTCCTACTTACATTCCTTGGGTCCGCTTCGCTCGTTGTCGCGTCGTGTCGCGGCGCATCGGTCCGATTTCACCGTGTAGGTAAAATCCAGCGAGAGGGAGAGAAAGAGAGAGTGTCGAGGCATTGTGGCCGGCTGACAGATTTTTGACAGATTCCGTCCGATTCGGTGTCGAGTGACGGGGAGCCAGATCCTTGCCGGATTCCCGGCCGGTTAACTACTTTTACCGTCTTCGTTCGATCAATTTTATTGCTCGTTCGTTCGATTACCGTAAAACGGAACGGACGCTCGTACATCGACGTTTCGGTTCCTGCGTTAACCCTCGCGTTAACTCGTAATATCCGGGATAGCAGCGTTTTATGGCCATAAACTTATACTCGATAATTGGTAGGTAATGTTGCATCGGAGCGCGAGGAAAAAAGGAAAGAAAAGTAAAGTAAAGTAAAGTAAGGATACGATGCTACCGGAGGTGATTCGGCCAGGCTCCGCTAATCTTATACTCTTTCTTGCTCTTTCCCGATCGCTGGTCGAGTGGCAGCTATATACGACGGGGTTCCCCGGTTTTTGTGAGGTCACGGTATACGCGCAAAAGCGCATAAAAGCCGAGGGGGCCGTACGGTGTGGGATACGGCTTATTTCGGCGACAATACATAGGGCTAGGCGCGAGCATAAAGGAGCATAATGCAGCCTGCTAACGTGAAAATTATTCTGTCAAACATTCGGACGTCGGATTACGGTTCAGTGTGGCTCAGCGAGGCTCGGCGTGGCGCGACGCGTAGACAACCTAGTGTCCCTGCAGGACACGCTTTTTTCAGAAAAGGCACGGCCGAACAACACGACTAGGTCTAGCGCTCGCAGATGCCGAAAGGATTTCATCGTCAACGAGACAGGATACGTCGATTCGCTCGTCAACAACGGAGAAGAGGCTGGCAAATTGGGAGGTCGACCAGCGAACCTCGAAATTTATCGATCCATAAAATTCTAATATTATTCGGCGTTTAAAGAAACCAGTTAGTCGTTCGCGTTGAGGCTCTATGACACGATTCGCGATACTTTGCAGCGATATATGCCGATCTCGAACTCGTTGGTCGGAACCCGATTACGATTGAACTAGTTTACGAACACCGTATTCGAACCTTCGTTCGCGTAAAAATTCAAATACACCCACAATGAGATTCGAACTTTTCTATCCGTTATAGGAACGCTCGCTAAAAGATATTTGCAACTAAATTCGTCACTTTTTTTCAACGAATTATTTATATTAAGACGTGACAAACAATTATCTTCGACCAAAGTAGATAAGTAGCGGTCGAGTTTACGATTTTTGTACGCGGTAAGATACACGGTTCGATGTAAGAACGGAGAGGTGGACGTAAGCAGCCATTGCGGCGGTTAAAATATTTTTTCCAGCCCGTTCCAGAGAGCCAGCTCGTTCTCTAGTATTCGAAAGTAGTCAGCGTTATTGTCCGCGGTCGCCCGCACGCGTACTTTATTTAACGTTCTTTCCGTACGCGCGTTACGCGGTTATTTGTATCCGCGGTCGGTCCCTCTGTCTGGCATCCAGCGCGTAAACACTTGGTAGGAAAATGAATAGCGGCGGCCGGCCCTCGTTGTCGAAAAACAGGGAGCTTCGACCCATCGAGCGAAAGGACTCGAGTAGAGGGAGAAAAAAGATGGAAATGGAAAGAGAACGGGCCTCGGTCGCAGACGCACGGAATATTGTGACATTTCTTTCTTGGCTGACATTCGTATTTCAGGCTGGTAACGCGGTGCTTCCCTTCAACCGCACACACGGCATCGTGCCCATAGAATGGAACACGATATACCCATCTACCTCCCTCTGTTCCTTTTCACTGTACCGATGCAACCAACCAATCGCACCCCGGCTGTTAGCAGTTATACAAACAAACAAACAAACAAACAAACAAACAAACAACCGTCGGCTGCTTCTGTCCACGAGACGGACACACGACAGAAGGAATATCGTCGCACGCGGACGCTTGGTTGGATCCGCAGGGACCTTCCGATCCTTGGCCCATGGAACAATGTATTCGAACGAAATTACTCGTGGGTAGCTTGTCTCGATTACGAAGAAAATAGGGTTAACCGTCCTGGAAAATTGCACGCAAAGTTAATTGTAGTATTTTCATGGAATCGTGGACAGAGCCACGAGACACGGCTGTCCTCGGTCTACCTAACGCGTCAACAACATCTGTAAGGAAACGAAGTTCGGTCGGTCTTTGTAGGTAGCTTTTTAACCTATCGAACAGATTCAGCAGGGAGCGTCCCTGCGCGATCTCCGCGGAGAAAATAAAAGAGAACACAATAGCGAGGGAGACGCGAATTTGCTCCAAAATTTGGTCGAAGAAAATCACGTTAACGCTCTGATGCTATAAAAAATTGCGACTCGGTTGTTAGAACGTGCTCGACGACCAGCTCGTAGTAGCTGGAAAGGAACGATCATCCAACGATAGGCACGCGAACTCGATATAAACGGAAAAAATATTGCTCCGAATTCGAGGGGAAACATGGTCGGGCGAGGAATCGACTCGGCCGTCCTCTACCTCCAATTAGTATCTCTCTTAATGAGGATCACGAGAGATAGGTTCGCGCTCGGTATCGCGCTCACCGACGTACTCCCTTCCGTCCGGCGTTCTCTTACCTACACGTACTCCGTCCATGGTACATTACGCGCGACACATACGTTCTCGCGAATACGTTCGACGGTAGAGAGCGCGGAGCATCGAAACGGTGACGGTGACGGCGACGGCGACGGTGACGGTGACGGCGAGAGAGAGAAAGAAAGAAATAAAGAAAGAGAAAGAAAGAGAGAGAGAGAGAGAGAGAGAGAGAGAGAGAGAGAGAGAGAGAGAGAGAAGGGATCCATAAAAAAAAGAAAAAAAGCTCCTTTCCCCACTGGTAGCATCGACGGTTTCCCCCTCCATAATCGTTCTCCCCTTCGAAAACGCGTAACGAATGCAAGCATCGCGCACCCCGCTGCACTCTCGTTCTCCCATGTGTTCCGTATATTTCTGTTCGATCCCCCTCCACCGGTAGCTGCCCCCACTCGGTTCGTCGGATATCTCTTTATTTTTATCGGGGACCGGTTGGATGGTAGGTGGCGCACGTTCACCACGCCCCTTTCGTTTTCCTCCCGCCAATCGGTCCAAACTCGACCGGCCATTTTGGTCCATGCGGAGGCTGCGCGCTCGTTTCCCCTCTTTGTTCTTCCGGCAGCACACACGGTGTGACCTTCGGAACGTGTGTGGGTGCACCAGAGGGAAGGATACCGCGCTCGTGTGTTCCTTTAAAACCGAAACCGGAGTGGTGGGGCGTAGAACGATCGAGGCGACTGGCGAACAGGCTCCGAGCTCGACGGCGTTTAGTGTTTCCCCGAAATTTTTCGAAAAATTTCGGGACGCGAGATCGGTTCGAAGGATTCCCTGCGGTGGTGGTAGTGGCGGTGGTGGCAGTGGAGCCGGTGGTCGTCGTCGTCGACGTACGAGGCACGCGAGACGCGCTAGGTACCGAAGTCGGAAGTAAAACGGAAGATCGTTTCTCCCTCTTCGGGAAGGTCGAGTCGTTGGGCGAAAGAAGAGCGAAACATCCGGCGGGCCGAGTGGGAGTAACGCGACGTTCTTGGGAATCGGAGCCGTACCAAAAATTGTCCTCGTCTTTCATCGATACGGGAGAACGTTCATTTTTATTATCCGCGAGCCCATGTAACGTCACCGTTAAAATTCCTTGCCAGTGTTCCGAGGGAAATCGAAGAGGGGCAAGAGAAACGAGCCGGAGGACGGGCCAGGAGTCCGCACACCTATTCGTACCGTCTCTCTCGTAGCTCTCCCACCAAAGGTTCGTCCAGCTGGTATCGCGTGTCGGTGTCCGCGCAAAAACTCGAGGGAGAAAGAGGCTAATCGCGAGGTCGCTCGGCCGAAGAGGGCCGGAGTATATACCCTCCGTGGTCGAAATTCTTCTTTCCTTCTCGAGTATCGCCGCTCCCAGGATACTTCGTGTGTGTTCCTCGGTCCGTGGAGGAGAGGAAGCGCGATGGGGGTAAAGTAGGAGCGCGAAAGCGAGGAATACGCGAGCGGCGCTCGCGCGTACCGACTCGAGAGCATCCTGGGGATCAGGGATTTGCCCGTGTGTGCGTGGCGCGCGTTCCCCGAGGGTGGGGAGCAGGAGAAGGTAGGAGGACGAGTCGAGAGGACGAAGGCAGCGCTATCGAGTGGCGGTACCAGGAAACACCGGCCGTCGTCCGTCGTCATCGGCGTCGCCGAGAGAGAGAGAAGAGTCCGCCGCCGACAGACTATCCGAGATATCGCTGCTCTCGCGCGAGATACCCACAGATTCGTGGCCAAAGTGAGTTTCGCGGAACGATTCCATCCTCGTCTCGCCTCGCCTCGTCTCGTCACGCCTTGCCACGCCTCGTTGCGTCTCGTTCCGACGTGTTGTGCCGCGACGTGACGCGACGCACCGCGCCGTGCCGTGCCGCGCCGCTCCGCGGCGTCGAGACCACCGCGCTCGCGACAGTCTCGAATCTCGACGGCAGATCCCCTTTTCTCGCGAGAGTTAACCGGGGTAGTAGCGCGAACCGATCTGGCCCGATTCGACCTACCATTTACGCGCGTATCGCGTGTGACACGACTCGGATTTTTCTCGAGTAACCGACCGATGCCGACTCGCGAGTGAACGACCGACAGACGAGTTCCGGAAGCTGCTCCACCGTTTGCCAATTAACCGAGGAACGAGTACCACGAACGGATACCAGTAGCGAAGAAGAAAGGACGGCGAACAGGGAGCGAACAGGTAACCGAACGGCTGGACGAGCAAACCTCGGAATATCGCGAGCCGATTTTCTCCGTTTTCGGTTCCTCGCCTCGATAATCTCGACCACGACGTAAAAATTTTAAGGTAAACCGATGCAACGATAGTAGCGGGCCGTGTCGTGCACGGCCGTATCTACTGCGCCGGTTTTACCGCGTCAACGTCGCGCGACGATTTAACCCTTCTCTTTGCACTTCGCTCGAGCTAAAATCGTATTTGTTTCCTCGAAAAATCTACGTTATCGTGCACTCGCAGAGGTTACGATCGTACGATACCTATCGGAGAATGCTTGTTGGAAGCGCGTACGCGAGAGCCAGAAATAGGCGGTTGTCGTTCGTGCTTTTCTTCTGAACGCGTTACGAAAGCCAACGACCATCCTTTAAGGACGGAGAAGCGCCGCGAACTCTAGGTAATTCGTTCGGAGTTGATCGGAATTTCAAATTGGCGAAAAATTGTCGCAAAACGAATAGAGGGATACGCCGTGATCAGCCACGTTGAAACGCGTTGTAAATATTTGTAAGCTCGCGCGTACGGGCTATTGTGAGATCGAGGACGAATCGTGTTTGATAATATTCCGTCGATCGGGCCATTATAAATTGCGAGAAATACGTGAACCAACATTTACTAGTATGTTTTCCTCATTGGATTAATACGCGAAAATTATACGCGTACTACGATGCAAGCTTCCGATTTCGTTCGGGCGCTGTAAATACGCTATCGTTTAAGAATGATCGCGAACAAACACGGGCTACGCTAGCTCGTAGTCGCGTAAAAGCGTTAGGCCGAACGTTAAATTCATAAATTGATTAGGAGGCGCGATTTAATTTGCATGATGTAAGGTGTTCATTATGCGAAATTGGGTATAGCTTCGCTTCGAAGCGCGACACGCCCTAACAACGGGTTTGGACCCAATGGACGAAACCCGTTGCATTCCATTTTTCTAATAAAATATCGTTTTTAGCGTTTAGTAGGCGTTCTAATAACCATTAACACTATTACCGACCCAAATTCCTTGCTTTACGAGTTTCATGGTAATTCGGTACGCTGAAATTAGATGCATATCGCTCGACTGCCGAGATGGACACGACCCCGTGTCTTATCGTTTCGTTGAATTATCTGTTCATCGTTCGTGAACACCTAAATAAGTTTAACGATCCTTTTCCGCGTGATTTCTGTAGCGATAATTTTCGGTCGGATGCCCCGGTTCCTGCCCGATTCGTCGCCTCACAATTTCTCCGACGATCGAGTTCGTCGGAATCGATTGTTATTCGTCGTTCGAACGCCCCGTTACAGCGATCGAGTATGTTGAACCGATTCCTTTATCGGTTCGACAACGATCGAACGCTCTATGATCGGTCCGAGTTAGAAAAAACGCGAGAAACAGCATACGCAACTTTTCGTATGCTGTTCGCGATGTTCGATAGAACACGAGCGTCTAACGCGAACCGTAGGTTTGTCGGTCAATGAAAATAACGGAACGATAAAAACGGTTCGCGTGGACTAAACGAGATCCTTTCGTCCATTCCGAAAGAACCGCGATAGCGAAACGCGGGCTCGTTCTGTTAATTGCGACCAATTAACGAAATTGCTCTCCTCCCTTCTCCGGGCATTTTTAACACCTTTCGGAGTTCATTCACGAGCCAACGGTCGATCTCTTCTTTCGGCACGGAACGGAACGGACGCTCCGTGCGAAGCACCGGTAAACCATCGTACATATTTATTCGAATAACGCAACGTCATCTTCGCTAATCGTTATGAAAAGTACACGTCTTTTTTTCGATAAAGACAGCCACCGCTCGTAGAGAACGTGGAGCGCAACGCGCGTGAAACGCATCAATCTCCGCGATCGTTTTTTCGACACGGAGGATCACGCTTTTTTCTCTATCGACCTTTCATCGTCGAAATTTTCTTCCTTCTATCTTTTTTCTCGATTTACCCTTTCGCGTCGCTGCTGTTGCGCGACGAGTTAAACCCCCATGACGGTGGATCTCCGAGACAGCGATAATTCGAATTTCATTTTCGACTCCGTTTCGTCTTCGTTCGCGAAATTTTCTCCAGCGGACGGAGGTTCCGTCGTCCGGTCGTAAAGAAGGGTCGCGCGGAACGTTCGGGATATACGGAGGTTATAAAAATTCGAGAAAAATAATTATCGCTCGTAGTACGATCGTGTTTACTCGAATCGTGTTTTCGGACCCATCGAATAAATAAAGTCGCATCGTGTCCATCGGCGAAATTGGAAGTCGCCGCTTCCGAAAGTCATCCGTCGATAGCGCAGGAAGGATGCGAACGTTCAACGTCGAAGCTGACGAGGTTCGAAAAAATGTTTGCGATTTCGTGCTTCGCCGAGTGAGGCGGTTAAAGAAGGTGCTTATTTGGCGACGCGTGGGTACGCGTCGTTACGGGTGCCCGGTTGATTATTTTTGCGGTTTTCTCGTCCTTTTTACGGGACACTTGGCGCGTAGCGAGCTTGGTCAAGTTTTTCGTGGCGAGAAGTGGCCGACGACGGGGGGTTTGCCGATATACGTCCCGTGTCCAGGTACCGAACGAACTGACGGACAAACGGACAATGAGAACGAGGAATGCCCCGCAGAGCCAGACATGAAGACGTCACTCAGAAACGGTAACGGCCAGGATGGGGTCAGGTTCGACCTGACCGTTCCGTGTTGCCTTCGTCTCGAACCAGCTGCGATCTCGGTCTCGTTCTCGTTCTCGTTCCCCGTTCACGAGCGAGTCGAGTGAGTCAGCGACGAACCTGCCAGACCGTCCGCGTCCGACGGACGCGAGATGCTTGCCTTTCTCGACATTTCTATGGAAAGCCGTCCTACGTCGAGCAACGACATCCCGGAACGTCGAAATCGGTCGCCACCGATCGTCGTCGCTCTCACTGAACGATTTCGCACGGAGCAACATCCGCGTCCGTAACTGGTTACGCGCAGGTCAACGGTATCGAGCAATTCCCTCGAAACCGAAAAATAGCCACGTAAACGAAACGGACAATTTTTTAGAGCAACGCAGGCACGGCCAAATATTTTTGCACCTGGACCGGATTGGAAAAAAAGTGTTTTCACGGGCCGGACGAAATATAAAAATTAAAAAATGTTGAGCGAAACGCTTATTTCTTTAAGAAAACCAAAGAAAACAAATAAGAATATATTTATAACATAATAATAAACTTGAATTAAGTGTCGTTATAAATGCCGAAAAGTACCGATGCTTCCGATACATCGGCGGACTTAATAATGGACGAATGGCCAATTTATCGAGTTATCGGTGTTAAAGATACCGATCTTAACGACAAAAAATGGTTAACAGGACTTTTCCCGATATCGCGTTTCGACGAGATTTCGTCAAGATTTCTGCAAGAACCGGCAGCGAGAGAGGAATAGTCGTTTTAGCCCGTGGTTGCTTCGTAGAACGATCATAAATTAAGTCGGCCGTCGGTGGCTGATGATTTACAAGCGATGACATCTTGGCCTATAGTCTGCAACGAAGATGCGTTATGGCACGCGCGGATACTTTCATCGATGTAATCGTGATCCTCGATAAAGTAGAAACTAGAAAAAGATAGCCGCGAGCTATTCTCCATCGAAGCGGAAAGTTTTCTTTCGCGACTAACTTTTTTTCGCCGCCTCGAGCTACTTTTTACGATCGCGGGAGCAAAAACGAGATATCGTAGAAGCAGCGGTTGAAACTCAATAAAAAAAAAAAAAAACTGAAACGTATACGAAGAAGATTCGGTGTTCGATCGTTAGAAAAAAGACGACGACACCGCGAACGTTTTTTGCCCCGTTCTCGTATAGTTATCCTATCGCGTTACGTTCGGATCGTCGCTGATATCGACGGTCCAGTCGACGCGGGACGTTTCGTCAAGTAGAATAAACGAAGAATCCGCAGACTCGCGAAGTAGATCGTCGACGCATAAACTGGCACCTGTACGCGTTTCGTTAAACTCGTGGAAGTAGGTATCCGAGAGGTTGGTAAATGGGTTCGGGTTGTTTCTCGGTTCGTCGGTCGACGATGAAAGGACAGCGACGGTATATCCTGGGGTGATCCTAGGTCGTGCATAGGTGCAGCGAGCTAGGTATGCACGTCGGTCGAGTCTGCGTAGTACGGAACACCACGGGTTCATAGTCGCGGCCGAGACCCCCCGGTTCGGCTAATAATCAGCCTCATTGTCGTCTCGAAAAACAGCCGTACGCTTTCTGGGACTAAACTCCACCCTCTGTCGGTCAGCGGCGAACCCCGTCCTCTCGACGGTTTTCGCTTCCTGCGCGCCGCGCCATCCCCGCCACGCTTCTTCCGCTAGACCAATTAGTGGTTTCGTCGAAGCTCGCCAGGGGTTCCGGTTATCCCGCAAAAGGTGCCAAGCGGAATCGCTCGTTTCGACAAACACCTGGACGAGCCCCGTCCGCTTCCGTTATTCCGAACTCGTACCCGGAACTGGATTCGCGGGACATAATCTTTTTCGATCCGAGTCGACGAATCGCGATCAGATGCTCGTTCGCGGTATTCGGCCAACAATAATTATCTCGAAGCGGAGCGAACGCGCGACGGTCGCCGATACGACGGGCCGGAGGTTAAAAAATCGATTAGGTACGCGAACGAGTCCCGAGGTACCCGAGGGATCGTCGCTAGTAGAAATAATTCGAGCAGAGACGCGGTATCGCGTCGATTTCGTGGATCGTTCTATGGATTCTATCCGTGTCGGTTCTCGTCCCGGTCGGTTTATAATAAGGCGCTATATGGAGGCCCGTGCAGGTGTAAGGAGGTGTCCCGGCACCTTAAGGCTTCCAGTAGGGTCGAACGGAGCGGCATATTTCATCCATTGTCGCCCCTCAACTCCGGCGGCGGCACTTTTCAACTTTTTATAGAGATTTTTATACCGCTATATCTATACCGTTCTACGCTGTCGAGATGCGCTCGAACGGACAGAGACGAAGGTAAAAAAACGTATAACGATAGAGAAAGAGGTGAACAGAAGAGGAGAAGGTGGAGGAGGAGGAGGAGGAGGAGGAGGAGGGGGGAGGAAGGGTTTGCCACATCGCGCGGCTCTGAATATGAATATAATAATGAGAACGGGTTTCGTTGTCGTTCCGCTTCTCCGCTCTTCGTCCTTCGACCGCTTCTTCTCCTCTCACGAACTAGTCTCCACTTATTTCGACCTTATACACGCATAGAAACACGCGCACTAACAACAACGGCAACAACAAAACGAGACGCGTCACTGTAACCTGTTAAATTGCCTCCTCGTATCGAAGTCGACTCCGCGTTCTCTTCTTCTGAATCCCGACGAGCGAATAAAACAATGGCGATGCCGTTCCAACGGGAAAGAATGTCGTTCGTCGGAGAAAATACCGAATCGTAATCGTCGAGACGTAAGTACGCGGTGCAGATTATCGAGCCGTTCGATACCGTGGGATAATAAAGTCGATGGTATCACGGAATTGTTAATAGGATCGTGTTTCGTCGGGACCTTGAAAGGCGCTATCGTAATTGCCGGCGAGAACGATCCTTACAATCTCGGAGAGCGGTTTAAGCGAAGTTAACGCTTCGTCGGTAATCGCGCGAGTTTACGTAATATTTCCGCGAAATTCGGAGTCGAGGGGGTTCGTCGTCGCCGAACGAGCGCGACAGAAAAATTCGACCGATAGTCGGAAGTCGCGATCAAAAGGTACTTACGCGCGGTCGAAACGAATCTCGAACGATTAACCGATACCGGTAACCGAGCCGAGACCGCGATCGCGACCGCAGCGACGAAACCGAACTCGCTACCGAGAGCATCCCTTCCCGAGGCAACTAATCGTAATCATGCCCGGCGGATTGTAAAAACCGCGGGGAATCCTTTCTTCCACGCTTCTCCGCCGCAACAGTCACGGATCGCGTGTATCAAGCGGCCGAGTGACGATAGAGGGAACGAGAAAGGGACAGAGGCAGCTCGTATCAAACGAAAATAAGAAAGAGACGGAAACGAGAAAAAAAGCGTGGATGATAAAAGAGAATGATAAGAAGAAAGAGAGAAGATTCAAGGAATGCCGTACACAAAGGTGTTGAGGTGGATAGCCGCGCGTACGCGACAACGAAGAAAACATCCTGAGAAACGAAAAAAGAGGAAGAAAAGAGAGAAACAGAGAAATAGGGAGAGATAAAGAGAGAGAGAGAGAGGTAGATAAGAAGGAGGAACTTTTCGCGTCGGTGGGTGCGTGTAGCCAGCTATATCGATATATTACGTGAGTAGGTTGGTGTGCGTGCAAAAGGGTGAAAAGAAGGGACATATTTTATATTTATGGGTATTTGCCGCTACTGTGCTCTCGCGCCGGCGGCTTGTGGCAGAGAGTTAACCGGCCTGTTCTTCTCTCTTTTTCTCTCGATTTCACTGACCGTGGCCTCTGTCCGGTGCTCCTATAGAAGCTTCCTTGTTCGTTCTACCGAAGCGAGCGCGGCATATACCGAATCTCTCCGTTTCTCTCGTTCCGACGCGACGCGACGCTTTGGTCGGCGATACGGGACACACAACGCAACCGGCGGCCAGACCATGTGTCATCTCCCATGCCATCCCATATTCCGTTCCTACCATGATATGCTCGAGGCTCGTTCCTCGCTCACGTTGGATATCCTTTATGGGTGTGCGCGTTTGTCCCACATCTATATATAGAAGCGGGATGCTGCACGGGGTACAGCCAACACCATAACAACTCCAACGACCAACCATGCTCCTTGATCGACTTATCGAACGCGAGATTACTCGAGCTTTCGCGCGTCGATATACCGAGTATTCCTTTACGCGACCTGTCTTTATTTTATGCCTTTTTTGGACCACCTACGAAATTCGCTAACGAGCCTGGTTAGGTAGCCACGGCCGAGAAATTTGCAAATCGTTCCAAATTACGACGTTCGCCGAATGTCCGTCTCGAGGATCGTTATCGCGTAAAACGCTGCAAAACGTTATTATACGCGATTGTTTGGTTTAACGCGTTCGTTGATCCTAGCAAGGATCGCGACGATATCGAAATGCTCCGTAGTAGTAGAATCGCGTGAATGCTCGTTCGCGTTCGAGTATAAGCGTCCTCCTGTTTAACGATAGCGCGGCGTTCTCAGGATTCGTTCGAGCGCATAGAATCGATCGCGAGTTTCGAGTCCGACTCGAATGTCCCGATGCGACCGTCCCACGACTCCTATTTGCGGTTTTATCGTAAGAAAAATGAAACGGTGCCTCCGCGTTATAGATATTCTTTGTCGCGATAGCTGGAACCGCTAATACCCGATCAACGGATAACGCTGCCGACGTTAAACCGCAACGAGTGACACCTGCCGAAGATGACGCGAATTTTCGTTGACCTCGATATAAAACAATAACATTAATCGGTCTCGTTGCATATTTTAGTCGTTACGGCCGATTCTGTTATTAAAGCGTCGATCCTACCGATACGGCTGCATAATGCTCTGTTAGATTGAACGAGGAATACGCGCCATCGACGGCGAAGAGCGAAATCTTTCGCAAAAAGATTTTCTGTCGGGTCGTTAAATTTCGCGGTGGTCGTCGAAGATCGTGGCTCGCGAAGCGAGAAGAAACGCTCGTATCGCCGTCGTTCCTCGCCGGTGATATCTCGATTCTCGCGCAAGCACACGGATACGCGTCGCATAACTTGCAAATTTCGAAGAACGCGACTCGATCGGACGCGAACGGCGTCGTGGAAGAATATAATCGAGCGAGTTCTCGAAGCGAAACGCGGCGTTATTAGTTTCGACGGACAGGTAGTTTTTGTGGCTGGAATTCCGGAATAGCGGACGGCCGAAAAGTGATTTACGTTTACGTTAATTTTCGAGGCTGGAAGGCGATTCGAGGCGAGGCGAGGCGGGCGAAGTCGAACAGATAGAACGATTTCCTACGAGGACTGTACGGTTTGTTGGAATCATCGTTGCCACCTTCGTTCCTCCACGCTCTCCTTTTTATTTCGACCGACCCTCTCCGTTTCACCGCGCCGTCGACCAAACTTTTTACCTTTTTTCGATGCGTTTGCCGTAGAATTTACGAGCGTGGTTTGTGACTCGGGCCACCGGGTGCCTCATCCCTTAATTAAGGATTGTGCCACCGATTTGCCTTTCGCGTCTCTTTCGCGTTCTTTTCGGGTTTCTTTCGCGAATACGTCTCTTCTTCGTTGATCGTGTCCATGCCGATGACCTTGACCCTTCGTCCGAACCGAACTTGTCGACCTTAACCCTTTAACGCGAGCATCCTTCCTTCTCTTCCCGCTTTATCGATAAACTATCCCTCTCCTATGCTTTTCGCGCGACCGTCGTTCGAATCCATCGCGAATCGCGTATTTCGCGGATCGAACGAGTTCGCGCGAACTATTTTCAATTTCGATCGAAAGTATCGTTTCTCGAAACGTTCTAAATCGACTTTGCGATTACTCTATTCCCACCGTGCCCGAACGCTATCTTTTCGCCGTTATCGACGCGAGAACGGGTTGTCGTCCATTATCCCTCGATTAAATTTAACTTCGTCTAACGTATCGATCTATTAAAAACGTTTAACGAACGGAACGTCTACTCGTCGTGTCGGCGAATCGTTAGACTATATACGTCTAACATCGAATTTGAATTCGACGGTCGATAAAAATCCAAGGTGCTCGCGATAACGCGTCGATTCCCGGCTCCGTACGGAGCCAAGTCGAAAGTTCGGTTCGAAAGTTGCTCCATTAGCGAACGAATCGCTGTATCGTTGTCACGCGGTAATCCCTCGCCGAACGGAGGAATCGAAGAAAGAAGAAACGTCTCGCGGAAAAATTAATCGTTCGCGGTTGTTTCCGGCGCGTTCGCGCGTTCGCGCGTTAAACTTGTTCCCCCTTTACGATTCGACTCGTCACCGAGTACGAATTATATCGCGATTTCTTCGCCGGATGTCTATCAACGGCACCGAAACGAAAAAAGATGGAACAGGGAGAAACGAAGCGCGAGAAAACGAGGCGGAGGGATCGTGTCGGGCACATTGCGTGGATCCTTGATGCAAAGCGACTATGGGCGACGAACCGTGAGCACCCCGTCTAATGCCTTCTAAAAGCATCCTCCGAAACCCGACGAGAGCAGGGCCGAAACGAGGTTCGAGCAGGAGCGGAGGCGGTGGCGGTGGCTTGGACCGGAGGAAATACGAGGAGCATTAACGGGGCGAACAGATCGAAAGAAAAGAGTGGAAACCCGGTCCAACGTTTCTCGCGACCGCGAGACGGAACGACCGTTTCCAGCTTTTTTTTCTCTTTCGCTTCCGCCGAGATACCTGTACTTTATGCGTTCGCGAGCGGAACGAATCGATCGATCGAGGACTCGATATTTACGAGTATCGTATTGTCCGTAAGAAAGTTCGCAAGGTGCCCGAAAAGATGCCAGAGAAATATTTTTAAGAAAAACATTGGAGCGGAACTTTTATCGTCGATTCGGAAGCTGTTCGCGTTTCATCGAAAATTTTCGCCGGATTATTCGACGCGTTAAAGAGGAAAAAACCGACTAGCTAATGGAATGTACCGTTAAACGGGTTAAACGGTCGCCGCAAAACACTACGCCCCCAGTCATTACGACTCGTTTTCACTGGGAGTGGCCGCGCATTGTATCTTTAGCTTTTCAAATGCAGCCCGGTGCACCAAAGAGCCCGAGAGGAGCGAACCTAACGGTGTTGGACGTTCTCGAGCTACCGGATCGATAGGACGAGCTAATAAAGGAGTCACGCGTTCATCGGTAGCCCGTTTAATTAAACGACTCGGTAATGCTGCTCCTTGGCCGGCGAAATAAATCAAGATCTTTACGGCTTCGCGTTAGTCCGAGAGAGCGTCTGCGTTAAAATATCGTTCACTTGTAATTATGGAAGGCGTCCGCCACGATCTTTCTCCTTTTTTCTCTCTCGCGTTCGTCAGCCGAGCGGACGACTCGTTTTTTCGGTGTCGTTTCGAACGACAAACCGGATAGCGATTTCTAGCCTATCTCGTCGCGAGCGCGAACAGATAAAACGAACGGAACGAAACGAGCCGACTCGCGATGGAGATCGAAAACCGTCCGTGGCACGTCCGCCAAATGAAATTTCGATTAGTTTCCGCGGCGAGACGTACTCCAAAACGGGATCGGGATCGCTAATTGGTAACCGATTTATCTACGCGTACGATCGTCGGCGACGACGTCGAATCGAGACCGACATCGCTATTACGAACGTCCGATCGCGTGTCTCGTTCCTGGAAATTTACGTTTACGCGCGTTCGACGCCAACGAATATTATCGCGTCCATTTAATAAAACCACGACGTTTTACAGCCCGGACGGGTATATCGTACACCCAAGAACCCGTCCGTCTAACGAGAGCCTGCAGATGCTAGAGAGAAACGATCGCGACGTTGGGAACATCTAGGATCGTACCGTTATTTTTCACGATCGGGCTACCGTTCGAACTCGATTTACACGATTTCAACCTTCGCCGAAAATTTTTGTACGCTATACCTATTTATTTCGCTAAAGAATTTCGCGGAAAAGAGACGGTAGGGTCGCGAATTTAGTCGATTATCCGGTAAGAGGTGAACTAACCCTGTACCTGGATTATTCTTATATCGTTCATATATCAGATTTTATCTGTTCCGATACTGGATCTCGCGATCGTAGATAAAATCTATTTCCCGATACTCTTACGTTATCGATTCGAGCTTCGACGCTCAAGAATATCGCGAATGCCCGAAAGTATTTTATCGAGGCGTGTTTTCCGAAAAGAATCTCCCGGGACTCGTGCGCGCAGCACGCCCATCGTTGCGGTCGTTTCTCTCCGCGTTTTCGTGAAAATAGCGGGCACGTGAAAACGTTCGTCGAAGCGTTAAGCGATGCAAAGTACAAAAAGGTGCATCGGTTCCATCTGCGAGGGGGAAAAGTGTCCTTCGAGAGGAGTAAGAGAGAGAGAGAGCGAGCTAAGTAGCAGGCTAGCACCACAGGCGTCGTTCGTCAAGGGACGCGAGCTCCTTCAGATTGGATCTCCCTTCGAGTTTACATCGTTTTCCCACTAAAGGAACCGCAAAACCTTCGTAATCTCGGCCGGTTTGTTCCGAGGATTCCGCGAGAAAGAGCACGCTCTTTTCAACGCTTCTTCTACCTACCGCAACCTTTCGATCATTTTCTCGATACTCCTCGAGGAATGTTCGACGCTCGTCGTTGGGCCTCTACAACGAAATCACCCGATTTTTTCACGCGGAACGCTCGCGATCGAACGAGCACGTAATCGACGTTAACGCGTTGCTGACCGGCGATTTTACACGAAAACTAGCTCGTGTCACCAACTATTATTTAGTAATTGAATTAATAGTTTCAAATGAACGCCGATAAATTTTACACATTACGAATTAAGATGAAACTTTAGACGTGTCTTTTCAATATTCTTCTTTAGTACGGTAAACCGATATATGTATCAAACAATGATTATGTAAAAGAACAATAAAAGTAGTTTCTTTGAAATAGAGTTAAGTACAAGCGATTGAACGCGTGTCCGTAGAAATACTCCGATGGAATATCGTCGAAAGCGGTGGGAGTTTTAGCCGGTGGCGCGGATCGTAACAATCGCAACGTTAGTTTCTACGGATTGCGCAATTAGCATACGGTGGGTACGCGGCGATGTATCGGGCTCGAGCGAGATTAGAAAGCGAAAAAGATTCGTCCCCCCGAGATACGTCGAGGCATCCAGGAGGCTAGTTCCCCATCGGGTTCGAAGGAACGAGACGCTTCGGACAGGTTGACGCACGAGATGGAATCTGCGTGCAGGAGGGACGCCCGCAGAATGTATTCTACGTGTCGCCGGTGTCAAACGGTTAAAAGACTCGAGACACGCCTCGTCCGTGGAACATGATCGCTTAGAGGGTCTCTGCTCCGCCGTGACAGCCTTCGACTTCCGTCCTCTCATAAAACTATCGTGAAAAATAGAAGGAGACGAACAAGGGGAAAAAGTCGAAAAGTTTCGGGAGGGTGGACCCTTCACCGAAACTTGCGTGTTTGGTCGCGTTCTCGTATCTACCTGTTCGCGTTCGCTATAACCGTTTGGTCAGGTAGATCCTGCAACGTTTCCACCTCGAGCTTTCAACGATTCGAATACATCGCGTTCGCTTTGATTCTCTGCTTTCGTCCCTTTCCTCCAGTTTGCCGTTGTTCGAGCCACGCGTTCGCGCGATGCGAGAAGGCGATATTTTCTCGCGTACGCTATAGTAATGAGCACGAAGAATATTCGGAGAACAGGGGAAATAAGTACGTAAGAAACCAACTAGCGACGGTGCGCGACACGGAGACGAACGGTGGGTTGACATTGCGGCCTATTTTCACGGTTGGTGGCAGGCGGTCCCCATTATTGTACCGCGCGCAGCGTTTATGGGGTATTTGCGGGGGGGCTTCCTGCGCGCAAAGATTAGCACTCCCAATGGGATTAAACGGCCCTTTTCTCTCGGGCGTATATCGCGCCACGTGTGTACACGCTCGTTGAAAGCGAAAGAAAACGCCAGGCCGGTCTGCGCCGACTGGAAACGGTCCAGAAGCACTGTCATGGGGTTCTCCGACGCCCCCTTCGGGATTTCGATCTCTCTACGTAGTTAATCACTGGCAAACGACTCGTTTATTGGTTCCAACTTACCTAATACTCTCTTCTCGGTTCCGACCCCTGCCGTTAATAGAATACCGAGATTTTATCTGCTAATAGAACCACGAACATCTCCGTCCATGTTTCCGCTGACGAATTTCGCGTATCTCGAACTCTTCACCGGCCAGATCGTATATTTTTCTTTCGATTCAAACTCGAGAGTATTCTTCGATTTTCGATCGGTGCATTGTAGCCAATATTTCTGAATTTGTCGATAATATATTGCCTTATTAATATATGTGTATATCGACCGCGGTTGTAAAGTATAACTATCGTTTTGCGAACACGACGGCCAACGATTCCGACAATTTTATCACCGCATTGTTTTTTTCGCGAGAGCGCGAACGATTTCGGTGACAAACGATCGGCGATCGTTGTCCGATTCGTCGATCGTATTTTTCGATGTTATCTCGTCTATCGCCGACTACCTTGTCGCAACAAGTGCACGAAGGATTAATACAGCCGGGAGAAAAAATCCACGCGTCCGGTTCTCACGAAGAAAGGTCGAACTGGACAATGAACCCGAGGGCGTACGATTTATAGTCCTGCTAGAACGATGAATGGAAACCGAATGGATGCCCACCCTCTTTACTACGTCACGACTTTTACCCCGAGAACGGCGTCGAATTAATTTATATTTCCTGCTCAAGGTAGCGGCGAGAGACACCCCTCGATCAGGTGACTCGCTCCGCGTTCTTCCTACGAATCCATTTAAACGAGCGTGAACTTATTCGGATTATCGAGTCGAACCTATGTCACTCCGCTTCTCGTCCGTTCTTATCTACGATCGTTCGCGGCCCGAGCTTTCGTACGTAGGAATCTTAATCGATTCGAGGAATTTCGATCTCCGAACGAACAGTTTTCGTCTTCTGTCCTCCCGTTCAAAAATCTCGGCTTCGTTCGATCGTCGCCCGGTCGCGAAGTTTCCACGAGCGAGAAAGATCGTACAAAAAAAAAACAGCTTCGAAATTCGTGAATTTTCCAGAGAAAAAACTACACGTAACGTATTCTACCGCCTCTGCGCGCGTACGAGCATATTCGATTAAAATTTCGTGCACGAATCGCGCGTAAATGTATACGTACGGCGATCGCCTCGATGTTCGGTACATTCGCGTTTCTACTCGACCACGGACAGCGTAGACGCACGTCGACGATAGAAAGTCGCGTTTCGAACGCGTAATATAGCACGCTATCGAGTACAATATACGATACGTTACAAAATATCGCCTGGGTAGATCGTTGCAAACGATCGCCGATAAAATCGTTAGAAGCTTTGGTACGAAACTTTCCCGCGATCGAATAGGCTCGAGTTCTTCGCGTTTCGATATTGGTTATCGTTTACCGCGACAGATCGTTCGTTCTGCGTCGAGAACGTTAACGGAGAATCTACGCGATGACTTTCGTAAAAGCGTAAACCGTCGAACGCGTTGAACGTCGCTCACGTATCGTCGGACGGCGGAAAATCTTATTGGCTTAGCGGATAAAGCATCGAGTACGTGGCAAATTAACGATCCTAATTCCGGTAAACGAAGTGGGAGAATGTCGGAGATTCGAGGAACCGGCTCGGCCACAATGCTATAGAAATTTCGAAGCAACAGTTATCGAAAGCATTGTCTCGAGCGAAACTAACGGGAACGAGCAACGACATAATCGAGTTCGATTTGACGAGGGATAGCGTAGAATGCGTGGCATCGTTTGCCTCGGTTTTGTCTAGCGAACGAATTTCGTCGAAAATGTCGTTGGGCCAAGGGATTTCGACTACTCATAAATTATCCGGCGTCGCGAAAACCATGTGCACCAACCGGGCCGAACGTAACAACAGAGTATGCCAATTACCGCAAGTCATTGACGTCCTAATGGGGTTCTCCTGGTGGTAGAGGAAGGATTAACCGTTTGCCGAATGCCGTCGATTTCGATCCTCCTATCGGTTTGAAAGCTACGTACCAACCACCCCTCTATTCATGGGGTGGTATAGCAGGGATCGTAGAGAGATTACGCTCGGGTTTTTCGGATTACTCGCTCGATATCTTCGGTTTCCACGCTTTCGCGTATTCGGAATACCTTCGTTTTCCGAATCCATTCATCGATCGTGATTTACGATTCTTATTGTAAATTATTATGATTTACAATAATTTTCGTGCAACATCTCGACGAACGAATCTTCGTTTCCTCGTGCGTGTACACTGTATGATTACGGATGAAGCGAATCTTTTTCGATCGTTATTTCTACGGGAGACGTCGATAAGTAATTCGATAAATCCAAAGAAAGGTCGCGCGAACCGGCTTACCCGAAGACAGACGGAAGTAATCGAATCGAGCGTTCGACTCGTTTTGTTGGCGCAGTCGGCGATATTGTCGAAAAGGGTCGAGATGAAAATTTAGCGTGAGATCGCCCAGCGGGTGTCCGGTACGATGTTCCTCGCACCTACGCGTCTCCTCGCACCTGTGTTCACAAAGAGAAAGAAGTCTCGAGACATCGGTGGGTCGCGCAGCCTCCCGGAAAAGGAAATTCGCTTAGCCGGGCGGCGACGTAACGTGGCTACATAGGTACAGGAGCACGCCGCACAACCGACGTAAAACGTGGAGGACGAAAGGTCGTGTTTTCGACGCTACCGTCGACGCAACAATAGAGACTTCGATCCTCGCATCGAGCCCGACACAATGCCTCGCTGACGTGTTTATATAGCTGCACCGAGAAGAGCGAGATACACGGGGGACCGTGTAATTTAGTTATAGATCAGTTTGTTACAATTTGGCGTTTCGTTTGTACGGGTCCCTGTAAAATCTGTTTACCCAGGCCTCGATGATCGACGAGTAAACGGAGTTTGTTCAGGAACTTGGCTGCGCCGATCCCTCTTCTGACACGGCCCGTCCTTTTTCCTTCTCGGATCGACGCGAGCCTTTCTCATATTTTTACCTCCTTTTTTCTTCTCTTTGTCGCGGAGATACTCGCGCGCGTCACGCACGACTTTCTTAGAATCGAAAACGGGGGAAAACCAAAACAGAGAAGGGTCTCGAAAATTTCACGGTCGCTATATGTATTACGATCGGCGTTCCCGCAGCGAAACGGTCTAGATGTTCGTTTCGCTGTTCTCCGCGTTTAATTACCGATCGGTACAACAACCGAGTAAACGAGAAGCGAGCGAACGGAACGAAAGTAACCCGACGAGAGGACACCAGGTCGAGTCGAGTGTACTCGGATCGCCGGATAATTCTTACGATCCTTGAAACGACGTATCCGGAAACGAGGTTCGCCTAACACCGGGCAAACGTTGCAGGTTAAAGATCCTCAAAGGGCCGCGGCTATTGAAACGGAGCAACGATACTCGAGGGATCGTCAGCAAGAAGCTTTAACCCTTATTGGAATAGAACGCGTTTGTTCTGGTGGATGTAGCTGGTCGGGAAATATTTTACTGGCGTATTCGGTAGCAAATAGATGTATACATGGTAGGTCGCGTTAATCCGAACGAGATCTCGAGAAAATCTTTGCTTTTGCCAATTAGCAGCCGTAGCTCGAGCAGGGAGCAAGAAGGGAAGAAGCAGATAGGAGAGTGGCACAGGTTGACGGACAAACGAGAAAGAAACGAGGACGGAGAGCGTCGGACGTCGAACGAAAGACGGAGCGAGCCTCTTCTTGGTGACTGCGCACCAGCGGAGAGGAGAACCCAGTTTAACGCGGGCTTTAACCAATTCAATTCATAGGCTCGGTTTAAGCCAGGATTTGTGGCTTAGCACTGATGGTGTTTGCTACCACCACGAGAGATTTAACTGTTTCTGCGGCGGACCGTCCTCGGACCGCTCCACGCCGCTCCATACCGCTTCGCGCCAAGCCGTGCCCTGCCGCGACGTGCCAGCTACATCAACGTGTTCCATGTACGCGAAACCAGCGGTTTCGCAACCGATCGCGGCTCCTTTCCTTCTCGCTTAATCGTCGCTCGGGAATTAAGACTACCCTTTGCCCCGAACGTTCCTGCGCGACTGCCGTGTCACGCGAGAACACGGATTCTCTTGTCGCGTCTCGTTAACGAGCCGACTACTATCGGCCGAAACACCGTTGCCAGAGAACGGTTAAATTTATTACGCGAACGAGCTTTTAACGTTCTCGTTACGCGCTTTCGACGCTACGCCGATATTCGAATACGTAGAATCGAGTATCGGCTAATTACTCTCGATTAAAAAAGAATGCTCTGCAAAGAAGCGTAGACACGGAGGGCGTTACAGGGGCGTGGTGTATAACCTGTTAACCCGAAAGCAACAGCTTGAAACGTAGCTTTCCTTACGCAAACAGGACGAACGCGTGTTGTAACGAGCGGTCGGTTTTGCATAATGATAATTTTACGTCGTACGTAACGAGGGACCGTTCGCAACCCCTTCGTCCAATTTGATAACCGGTCGAATATAAATAATTTCCGCACCGTGGTACAAATCATCGGGTAACGGTATTCAAAGATATGAAAACTTGATTTTGTTTCTATATTTCTTTTTTGACAGAAACTGTAGGTTTCGTTGAAGTCGCGCTAGAAATTCGGAACGGCGAAGTTCGATAGTAGTTTCAAAAACGAGTTCGTTCGGCGTCTATTAAATGGCTAACCCAAGATTTTTAATCGGCGACGCGTACATATATCCGAGAAAGATTCGCTGATCGATCGCAATGGCCGAACGTACCCGAGAGAAAAATATTTTGCCGTCGCGATGGGACCCCATCGACGCGGTATTCGCGGTTAAAAGCTGAGTTTGGTCGACGCACAACGAGGCAAACAGAAGAGACAAGGAGAGGAGAGGAGATGAGAGAAGAGGTGCGGTGAGGAGAGGAGAGGAGATCGGGAAGGAAGGCGTGGGGTGGGGCACGGTACGGTGTGCCGTGGCATGCCAGTAAATATGTGCCGGGAAGGCACACATATGTATCCGCACATAGCAGCCCAGTTGGGCCTCTAATGATGATCTACGGTTAGCTACCGCGCACAGCTTCTATAAACCTCCTAATTTCTCCTCTATAAATTCGTCGAGGAAGGCCTGGACCCCTTCTCCAGTCTTCTACCGTGTGGCTTTCTCGTGGTTTTTACCCTTGCCGTGTTCGGGTTCTCGCGATGCGATGCGACGCGACCGATCGCTCTCGTCTCTCTTTTCCCCACAAGCTTTCTCGCGTCGTAAATACGTGACCGTATTCAACGTTCTACCGTCTCTCGTGTGCGTTGCCATCTATTCGCGAATCGTGTACGCTGCAGCGCGGATCATTCGTTATTTATCACTCTGTTTTATGCGCCGCGCCGTCGCGAACGCGTCCAACGAGAAGCCAAGGATTTTACGTTTCGACGAAAGCGAGAAGATTCTTTTTTACGTTGACCCTGGCTGACGGTCGAAACATAACCTAGCTTCCACGAGTCCGCTGCTCCTATCATTTTCTTTTCTTATTTTGGGTCGAGATGCTCGAAGGGTACGTGTCTATGTATTGTCAACGATTGGCAAAAGGTTATCCGCGTTGGAATTCGAGATGTATACGCGAGCAAAGATATTTGGAAACGATCGGAGGAAATACTCGCGGTTCGTAAACCGGTTGCACGAACGCCTTTGGAATTCGAGTGAAAGTAATGAAGTGGATGAAGCGCCAGTTACGATTCCGAACAACCAAGTCTAGATGCAAGGTGCTTCCGATAGTACAACCATAAAAGTCGATCGAGCTTTAATTAATATCTTCGTTCCCGCAAACGATGTTCGACGTCCAGTAACGATTTCGTTGCTCGTCAATTTTATCTCTGTCTTTTTCTCACGAAAAAGTTCGATGACGATAAAGAGTTCCTTTTTTCCCAGTCTCGCGCAGCAAAAATTTTAAACCGATACTTCAAAAATCGTATAATATTAAACAGTGAGGAAATCGTAAAATACCGGTCTCAAAATCCTATGTCACAAAACGATAATTGATTGAATTACTATTCACCGAAAATTGGCTCGTAATTCGTTTAATGGGACGTGTCTCTACCGTACAGAATCGTTATTAGGGATGCACGGTGTTAAAAGACTTAATAGAAGCCGGTAGTATCTACGAAATTAGTCTTCTTACCGTAATTATCGTGGCTGTAAAAGTTCTGAAACGAGGTAAACTCGATTGCCGGGAATACGCCGGCTACCGTAATATAACCTTTTATTGTCATCGTCGGGCCTGCTGATTTTTCGCCGAGAAAACCCGCATACGATAAAGTCCCTAGGACACCGTTTTATACCGTAACGATTCTTTACGAGTTACCAGGCAGCCAAAGAAAATAGAAAAAGACGGAGAAAGACGAGACGCGCAAGCGCGTCGTGTCGAGTTACTCGATTACGCGACGGCACAAGCATCATTTAGAAACTGAAATTCCGATACGAGACGTTAGCCGAGAATGAACCTTTGTGGTCCAGGAGGGCTCGAAGGACGAATAGGGAAGCTGGAGGAGGGAAAACATCGGGGCGGGGCCTGAACACAGGAGGAGGAATAAAACGCGCAAACTCGATACACGCCTCTCTTCTTCTGCTTTGCTCGAAAGAGCAAACCACCCCATCCGGTTTTCCTTTTTTCGCTTTTATATAGATTTTTTACCTAGTCGACCCTTCTCCGTGTTTAGCGCGACTCGCGAAAATTTGTTACAACGTGCCTCCCTCTTTCTTTAGTACTATTTCATTTAATTGTATCGTACTTCCGCGTCTATTTATTCGTTTCGATCCGTCAATATCAACGTTACGGATCGATCCTTTAAAAAAGTGTCGCGCGTCGATATTAAACGCGATACGTGGAGACATCCCGCGGATGTTACAGTCATTACTTTCGACAATTTTTGCCGTTTATCGAGAAACGATGTATGGATCTGCATCCTTCGCGGTTATTGACCCGTAACGCAACGCGCTAACTTATCGTGTTCGAATATTTTCGCTCTCTTACCTGTCGTTGTCGAACGATGGCGTCCCGTCGTTTGAAAATCGAAATTCTCGATCGATAATTATTAATCCTAATACATGGTAATCCAATACATGGTATGCGGGTGTATATCCAATATTTGACACTGTATTCCATTTGCACAAACACGAAAACACAACACGTTACACACATTTTTCGATTTTATCGCAACATTTTACCAAAACACTTGACACGGAGTAACGTTGACACTTACGCGCCGCCATCTTTATATCTTCGACTTCGTTGCTCCAAAAACTGCGCGATCCTCCTATCACCCGCCCTCCCCCCGGCGCGCAATGGACTCGACCTGGCTTCGATTAGTGACCCCGTTTTATCGAATTATCGCTTTTTTATTGCCAACGAGACGTTCTAGGACTCGTTATACAACCACAAAACGCAAAATCGGCGCGCTGGTAGAAAAATATTTACTCGCGATCGACGGAGGATATTAATCGGACGATCGCGTCCGACTTGGTGGACGCATCCATTGTGCCTCGATAGATTTTTGCTCGTAATTTATACACATCGATGAAATTACGAAAACTATAACGCCTTCGCCTTATCCATTGGTACATACTTGGCGTTTCTTCGGACGTCGGGGACGTTTTCTTCGACCCGTAATAATTACAACTAAAAAATGAAACTCGCGACACGCATTAAGCAACCGGCGAACAACGACTGATGATTTGGCGCGAACGTTACCGGTATGCCGCGATATTCGAACGGTCGAGTCAAAACAGAGATTATTAAAAAAAATATTAAAACGTAGTTAAGCGTGCGCGTACGTGGTTATACATCCAAGTACTCCTTTCATCGTGTCTCTATCAGCGTTGCTTTCGCGTAAGCGAAGCTCGTTTATGGTTAAGTCGTTAAATTGGCCGCCAATTACGAGCACATTAAACGTGACAAATTTATGATCAACCTATTTTCGTGGAAACGAAGGTTCGAACGCGTGTCGCGGATGCTGACAGGTCACAGATCCTCAGGTATACAAGGTATTAGCTATGTGAATTCTCGAAGACTGGTCACCGACACCCTCTAATGTTTACCGTGGTTAGTTAATACTAGGAAGGGCGTTAACAGACAATGTTTCGTTGAATAGGTAGCCGTTTGGGTTTTTCCAAAGAGAGGTACTTTTGGGACACTGACCGTGGTCCCCCGCAAATCGCGATACTTTTGTGCTGCTCAGGCTTCAAAGGAACAATGAACGGCGAAGAAAGGGTCTATGTAAAGTGTTATTAATTCTTTGATTGGGGCATCGTATGCCCGTTGGACAGGTAGAAAACAATGGAGTCTACGTGATCGCCGACGTTTGTTTCGAAGCGTAGCTACGTTTAAAAATCGTTTTTCGAAAGCCGTGTTGCCGGCCGGGGTTTTTACGCGTTAACTTCTTCGTCGAAGATATTCGTAATTTCGCTCGTTAATTACCGATATTTATTGGCCAAGAAAAGTTTATATATTCGTCTCCGCCTTTTAATCCGAAAGCGCATTGCCGGAAATCCTATACGTTACACGCCTCGTATCTTCCCATCGAAATTTGTTAAACTATTAGCGTATTACGTGTTTATTAGCTGTACTTTCTATAGATGTATTAAATTATTGGTAACCATCATTGTGCAATATCTTGATTAAAATTCATAAAGGAACGGTGCATGGATTGTACTCCGAGTCATTGTTAGCTATAACCGATAATCGATCATTTTATACTCGGAATATTAACGAGAGTTTCGCGCAATAATTTTCGTCAAATTTTAAGCTCGAAATTGATGTGACACAACTGTCATTTTCCGATATTTTTATGTCATCGAATCCTGCCTGAATTTTTATCTCCCGGAACAACCTAATATACACGCGTACCGCGCTCATCGACGGAATTATCGCGCGATATTTTCTATATCGCTGTGGTTCAGGTATGCAGAAGTTACCATAACATGTGCATCGAGACACGTGTGATGCCTATGCAACTCGTTGCACGAGAGTTCACTATCTCTCACTCAATTTGAGCCTCATCCGGCGTAAGCGGATCGACCAGGCTGGCCTTTTAACGTCGGGATAGTCTCGCCTCTCCTGGCCGTGGAGCATAGACGCCTATAACAAACATTATCCGCCATAATGCCCCCGTGTAAACATACCTACCAATGTGCATCCTCTCCTCTCCTCTCCTCTCCACTCCTTTTCATTCCTCTCCTCCCCCCCCCCCCCCCCCGCTCCCACGCCACCTTTTTTCTTCTCTCTTCTCCTCTCCTCTTTTCTCGCTCTTCTGTTCTGCTACCGTCGTCCCATCTTTTTCTCGATCACGTCGTATCTTCGTTCGTTGTTCGGATAAAAACTTGGATGGTTTGTTTAGCCGTTTAGCGTCTAGCGGGAAGTTAAGTTTTTCGGATAAGCCGCTTTTTTAGCATGGTCCCCACTTTCCGTTCCCCCCTTCCGGTTTAGCACGCGCCGCTATCCTCTCGTTGATTCGTTCGTCGACTTCGTACAATCTACTCAGTTAAGTACGTTTATCCCTTTCGAGTTTCGAGACAGCGTTATTGGCCCGGCGAAGATATCTAATTTCGACCATCCCTAATTGGATAAGTGAGACGTCGCGCTAAAGTATCGGGGTGATCGAGTCGTACTCGCGCGTTCGTGAACGACACGGTAACGAACGCGCGAATTTATTTTCGCGCAACGATTTCGACGCTATCGAGGTATCGAAATCGAAGATTTTCCGCGGCAAGATGGAAAATTGAAATTGTTCGCTCGGTATTTGCCAGATTTTCGAGTCTTGGTGGGTAGACGTTGCTCAGCCGTGAAAAGGGTCACCCACGGGTGGCCATTCATACGACTACCCCCACTTCTAACAGGCCCACTCTGAAATCCCCACCCCCGTTTTTGGGAAGGGACCGTGGTAGGGCCTGGAAAACTATTTAGGGATGCCACGGTGGGGGTAGGTCACAGTTTGACCGAATCCCTGCACGAGGCATGACGTATTGGTGCGGGGTACATAAGGAATCTTTGTTTTAGCGCGCGCTGGTGATCGTACTAACTTGAAACGGGACGTGCGCGCTGTTAGTGAGTTCGCAATAAACATCCCGTCCCCCTGTTCGCAACAGAGTGTAATCGACTTCGAGTTTCGACTGCAAGCGACACCAAAGACAAAGGAATATGTTTGTGATCGAGTGCTGTGATATTCGCTTGAGTATAGGACAGTTATAGTTTACTACATGGATTTACGCGAATGAATGTCTACGCATTTTGGATATTCTCAGGCATCTTGCAATTCGGTGAGTTATTCGATTTTCGAAAGGGAAAATAAGATACACCGTTGTTACTCGAAAGCCAACGTGTCAAAGTAAAATGTAAATCCGGTCGAAGATACTTACATAGGTTTTCGGGTCGAAAATCACGAGAGAAGGGAACGTGGAGGTGTACGCGTGTTTATTCCGTGACGAATTGTCATTCGTAACAATGAAGGCGGTTTCCCTCGCGTTGACGTCCATTGTGAAAAGATTTTCCGGTGACGAAAAGAATGCTAATTTCTTTGTTGTGCCTAAAGCGCGCCAACGATGAGCGTTACCGTCCGAGCCTCACGTCCGCGGGTCCAAGTAAAATGTATCGGGAAAGTCCAAAGAAAAGTGTCCATTGTCGCCAAGAAATTCTAGGCGGAAAATTCGCTTAAAGATATTCGGCCGTTCGTTTTGAAGCGTAGAGAGAAAACGAATGAACGTAATCAACTCTTTCGGACGATTATCGTACAATAGACAGCACATGTTATTACGTTATTCTCGGCTCGTTTATCTCGAACGAATTTCTTTGAACAACGCGTTTAGAGAGAGGGTGGAGGGTTAATTTTCGAGACGCGAATGTAATTCAATGACAACTATCGAACTGGATCGTGATCGAACGTAAAAGTAACAGGGTCGCGGTAATGAATGATTGCAGGTGAAAGAGCACGCAGAGTACGAGGATCACCGAGGAGAAGGCAATCCGTCAACGTCGATAGAACAGCCGTCAAAAGTGTCGGAGACGAAGACGACGCTATCCTCGCAATCGAGCTCGAACGATCATCGCGAGGAGAACAGCTGGTGGTCGGTGGAGGAGGGCGGAGGTCAAGAGATAAGGGAGCGTGATAAGGGCGCAGCGGTGGCGGGTGAGCTGGCTTGCCTCGCGGATTACATGGCGGGGTACTTGAAGGCGGCGGGCGCTACGTGCGCCCCGACCGGAAGTCCTCAGTACCATCCCCACAGTCATCCGGCGATGGGTGTTGGTACTCATCCCCATCCGCATTCTCACCCGCACCCTGGCGCACCTCATCCTGGCCTACCTTCACCCTTCGCCCTCCCTACTCACGGTCATCCGCATCCCCATCCACTGGAACACGGACTCGCGGCTTTTCCGCAAGGTTAGTCTAACAACCATTAGTTCAGCTTTATCTCTTTTTTTTCTTCCTTTTTTCTTTTTCTTTTCGACCCTCCGTGCTACCTTTTTGCCTATACTCGGGATGATCTTTTTTCTTTACGATAAAGCACGACCGCTCGCTTTACCCTTTATCGATCCAAAAATATTATAGCGTGTCGATCAGTCGATTCGTGTCGATTTTTTTCGATGCCGGCTACTTTTTATCCAATATTTTTACGCTAAATATTTTCTCAGCACGTTTTATGACGTTTCGAATAACGATTTCGATCAATTATTTACGGGCGATAAGGGTGGAAATCATCGACAGTTCGATAAATCGATTACGCGTCACCGAGGACGCTATCGAAACGCGTTTACTTGCTGCTTATTACGAATCGACGCGTCGATTCTGGTCGGAGGTCCTTACTCGAATTAAGATTATTCTTTCGGGATCATTTTATACACTGTGCTCGTAAAAATCGAGGGTTGCAATGGATAAGGTCGTAGAGGAGTAATTGCGTTCAGGTGAAAGTTGAGGAGGAATCGTGAGGTGGCGGTAGCTGTCCGCGTGAAGATCTATGTTAAAAATTGATTCGTACTCGTTTTTTATACGTTCCTTCGTATCAATTTTTTCGACTATTTAAAATTAATACCTCGCGTTTAACGAACAAAAACAAAGCAGATTAAGAACTCCTTCGTCATTGATTGGATCGCTTCGAGAGAATTACGCGTCTTACATCGTCCACGTAAAATGAACCGGAGCGTTATAAATCCTCTTTATGTCGTTTCTTCCTCAAATTTCTATACAACTTTAAAGAAAACATCCCATCAATCACGAGCGATAGCTTAATAGGATTAAACAGCGATTCGATTGATTTATGCGAATGTCGTTAGTAGATTGAAACGCGGAAGCTTCCGATCTAGTTGTTCGAGGGATGATACGCGCCTCTTATATTTCACGAATTATACGATACGTTATCTCTGTAGCGTTAAAGTATTTGCTTTGTCCGCCATACTAACTGTTATTGATTGTCATGCAAATCGATGCATCGACTGAAGCCGTACGAAGTCGAAGTAAACCTGGGGCTTCTTAACTATAGTCAACCTGTATCATTCTTTGACAGCCGTTCCACTGCATTTCTTCTTCTCTGTTGTTGCCTTTAACCCTTTTAGCGGCGAACAACGATCGTCGTTGGTTGCGTTCGCAAAAAATGCCGACGATGATATACCGTCGCGCGCGAGTTACGATACTCCGCCTTAAAATGACGAACCATAACTCGTCGAATACGTTTATTAACACGGAACTCGTTTAAATTGCCGTTATATCGCATTAGCCCAATCGTAATCTGGTATTTATTTCCGATTTTCTCAGACAATACCGAATTGTGTTGGCTTTGTTCCCTAATGGGGTTTTACTATTCGTGGTAACATTAATGGGGACGAAGAATTCGCAGAATTATTCGCGCCAAAGTTTTACCACGGCATAAATCCGTTGCATAGAGTGTCACGAAATTCGGCAGGACGTGGTCGACAGTCTTTCGTTTAAACGTTTCAATGTTTTGTTGAGCGCCGAAACTGGAACGCGTTTTTCAACGAAATAGAAGTCGGGGTTAGGGCTAGATAAGTAGACGGGAATATCTTCTTATTTTCTTCCCCTGCGTTTTCGCGTTAGTGCACGCGTCGAAATCATACGTGCCGAAGCGCGCTACACGTATCGTCCCTTTCTTCGGCGTTTTCGCGGTTTGAAAAGAGCCCGGAGAGATAAAGAAAGGGGTGGTGGTGCGCGGTGGGGAGCAGAGAAGGAAGAAAAAGGTGAAAGAGCACGGAGAGCGAGTGGCGTGGTTGCAAGAGGGTGTAGGAGGAAGGGGCTGGAATGCCCCGGCGAAGAAGAGCAGAGAGAACCATGAGAGTAAGCCGCTTATCAGGGTGGCAGCAGGCAGTATAGGTCCAACCAACGCAGATAGGTGGGTTTCCATGGAAACACGGATCTGTCCGTTGGGTCCCTACGTACCCACGTCCAGCCGTCTATCCGTTGTAGGCGTATCCGCTACACGAAAAGCCGTGGAACGAGAGAGGAACGAATCGAGCGTTTCACTGCCTTCGGCGAGAGTCGATCGCGAAGAATGGAAGAGACCGAGTTTCGAAAGGGAACTCGCGAGACACCGAGAAACCATCGAGCCGGTGAATGGATCTTTATCGAGCAAACGCGACGACGATCTCCTTAATCACGGTCGTCGAATTTCGTTTATTTCTACTTTTAAGCCGCGCGACCGTCCTTCCGTCGGTCGTTCGATCGTCATCCTAATTCGACGTCATCGTAACGATCGCGACGGCAGTTAAACTAACCAACTAGAATTCGTACTCTCGTAATCGCGGAGAAGTCCGAAAGGAAAGTAGATTCGCGCGAGAGACGAGGTGTCGCGACGCGTGCGAATAAAGAGACTGTTCGTGTCTTTTTGTTCCGTCGTACGGCAATATTTATTTTATTAGAGAATCGTGTTTGGTCAAGAATAGAGGGAGAGCGAGGAAGAAGCGAAGAGAGATAGCTGGTGGGTTTTGGCATGGGGTGCGAGAAAAGGGGAAGGGGTGTCGAAAACGTTATCGTTAACGCGACCGATGTTCAGGGACAGTGGCAGCAGCCACCGGGTAGAGATATACATATACCCTTACGTGGGAATCGCGTCACATGCTTCTCCCTTTTACTCGTTCGACGACTACTATTTGTTGTCACAGAGAAATTGCCCGTCCACTTAACTTCCTCCGCCTCCCGGTGGGATCGCGGAGCGTAAACAGACATCCACGCCTCTGATTTTTATTTCATACCGGGGAGTAGTCGAAGGGTAACGCGATAATCACGGGGCAACTATTCCTACTCGATTATGTTCTTTTTCCCATTTAACGCGTTTATTGCCGCGCTGATCGCTCTGAACCGGTGTTAATAATTAAGAGAGGAACGCAAAAAGTATTACTCTTGCTAGCGAGAAAGGCAAACGGAATCGAGTCTTAATTAGCGAACTGTCGCGGGGCTTTACGCCGATCGGTACTAAAAGTTTAATTGAAAAATAAGGGAAAAAAGAGGTTCCGAGTATCGATAAAATAACGCCGATAATTCGAAGCGTTGAAAACCCGAGATTAAAAACTTGACCTTCGTTATCTTCCTCGCCTCGATTACTACTTATTGTTAGTCGAACGATTAAAAAAAAAAGATAGAAAAGTTCGAGACGCGTTAATAGTTCTAAAAAAACAAATCGAGTTTCGTGTAAAAGGGTTTTGCTGCGTTCGTTTAATAAAAGGAAAGAAAATGGGAAAACGAGCGAGGCAGGAAAAAAAAATTGATTGAAAACATTTATAGGGGGGTTCGTTTATGAAAAGAGAAGTTGTCGATTCGATGGAATCGCAATCAGTCAATTAGGCATCGGGTTAAGGGCGGCACGTGCTATCGCACGTGTGCTCATCGTCGTTACCAAGTGGCCACAAAATATCGGGTGAAAGGAGCACGCGCGAAAGCACCGGGGAGAAATCTTAGTCGAAATCGCAGTAGGACCGAACCGATCGACGCGTGTCACGAGTAAATTGAGTAGGTGGGCTGTGTCCTCGAAAGAGGGATCCAAATACAGGCCCAGCCCCTAATTGCAGGATAAACACTCGAACCTGAGTGAAATATCACGTAAGTAAGATATCGATACTTTAACCTCTTATCCGCTGCTCGTTCCCGTTTCTTTCAAGTTTTTTCCATGCGCTACAATCAGTTATCCTGGTGATTCGTACATTTTTTTTTCAAACGTGGAACCATCGATTTTAATGCACTTTCTTCGATACTTCCGTGAAATACAAATTTTTGAACCGTCGCGAGAGTAGCGGCGAACGAATCGACTATACGCGGGATCGTTTTATACCGAAAAAGATTATCCCTTCGATTTTTGATTCCTGCATCCTGTTGGCGATACAATTGGCAGCTTTTAAAGGTAATAGGTAGGTTACACGAGGTGGGTGGATCAGGGCGTAGGGAGCATCGAAGAGGAAGCGAAGGAATAAGGCGTCGGTTAGAGGACGGTAACACGAAGCTTATCCGATTATTGTCCCCGGATGTGTGTATCGGTATTTCGTTACTTACTTATGTTCCTCTCCGCTAGATTACCGGGCAAGAACGGATAGATTCGAAGGCCACGCGAGTTTCTCTCCGCTCGTTCCGTGTCACAAGGTTCGTACAGTTTTTATCGGTGTACTCGCTTTCTTCTCTGGTCGATCATTTTTTCCGTTAAAGCGAAAATCTCCTCCGGACAGGCCCTCTTGTTCGATCGGATAATTCAAGTTTCTTCTGCCGAAAAAATATTCGCGATCGATCGTCAACGTTTTTTTTTTACCGGATTATCTTTAGAGTGGAATGAATTACGTAAACTAGATAGATTCACCTTGACCGAATAAGAGGCCGAAAAACGTCGACGGCTTAATTTAATTAGTCGATCGTAAGTTATCGAATCGTTTGGAGTAACGCTCGCGTCGAGCACGGGGACATCTTTGACAGAAGCGTTCGCGTCATCGATCGCCGATATACTCGCGGTTTTACGCAGTGATTTCTCGTCCTAGGTCAAGACGTAAATTGTAAACGAAAAGTCGACCGAATGTTTTCGTAGCTGATGGCCTTTTAGAATTCCCTGTCCCATCGACAGCGGCACGTGCTACCATCCCACGGTTCCCCATGAATAATCCGTGCCTCCGCCTACGTTCTTCGTCGTCTACCAGCCTATTCGCGTTTCAGCTTTTAATTAATTTTCGATTTTCTTCGCGAGCATCGTTTTTCTCGATCTTCGTCGACGGCACGATCGCCGACGCGTCTCGTATTCCATGAATACAGAAGTAACTGCAATTTTCTCTCGGTTCTTCTTCGACTTCGCGATTCTCGATTCTCGCGCGAAATTACTAAAATAATTTACATATAATTCGATCCGTGCGTCTCGAGCATTTCGATAAATGGCGGAAATTAATTTATCGCATAATTACCACCGATTTTTCCACATTCGCGCTCACGGTAATTGGTATTAATTCGTTCTTTCTATTTCGACGAGCTACTCCGATTAAAAAGTCTCTCGCGCTACCGGCGTTACTTATTAGTCGAACCTGCATCGAACGTCGCGATTCGGGCGATACTTTATCGCCGTCACATTTTTATACAGTTGCGTGGTTAAATAAGCGCCGGTCGTATAATTCATAGGCCAGAAACTCCGCGACAAAGATCTCTCGTGACGATCGATTAACTCCTTCGACTCGAAGTCCTTCACTGTCGACAGAAATCTTGTCGCGAACATATCGTTGCGAGTTATAGAGCGATCGCTATAAAAATAGTCGGTTACAGGGTCCCGACAATTTTATGTCGAAATACAAATTATCCAAAAAATCGCCCGATCGGGGGTTTTCTCGGAGTTCATAGGAATTACGCGAACCCGTATCGCGTTACGAAATCGGTGTTAAAGACTCGACCGACTCGGTTGTACTTAGTTCGAAAAAAAATAACCTACTGTGAAATTTCGTTAGCGGTCCATTGACTTTCGGAGATTCCGTTCCAGTCGGTAGGCCGAAAGGCGAAAGGGAGATACCAATGGAAGGGAAGAATCCAATAAACAGAAAACGAATTTGCTATTAGGGTCGCGTCTGATCTCGTTGCAGGCCAATGAGGCAAAGCAACCCTTATATCAACCCCCGGTTGCGTCTCGCGCTGACGATAATAAATCGAATCATACTTCAGGACTCAGCGGGTGTTTGCCGTCCCATTAGGGGTTGCTTAACTCTACCCGCCTTTCTCGTCGAATCGTCGCATCCAAATTGATCGCCCTATTGTCGCAAACTTTTGAAACCCGTCAACGCGTCGTCGACGAAAAAGAAATCGATCGGAGCAACGGACGTTTATCGACCAAACGATCGTTGCAAAAATAATGACAGATATTCGACGATCTCGAAAAAGCTGGGTCGCGTCGAAGAATTCGAGAAAACGAAGAGCTTTTCCACGCGCCCACTCGACGCGGGTCTGGAGGAAGTAGCCGGAAGACCGTAATCGGAATTCCATTGTCTCGTAGGTTGGATAAGGGCCTGGCTTTCACAGAAGCCGATGTATAGCCGGCAAAGGCCGTCGTTAACGGTAGCGCCAACGCCCACTCGACAATCAAGCATCCTCTCTCGACCGAATCCTCCTTTTCTTTCCCTGCTCGCAGCCTCCGTACCCGCCGCGGAACACTCGAGATTCGAGATACGGATCATAGATTCAACGATCGCGGGCGTGTCGCGGTGGACGAGAAAGAACGCGACCCGATGCGACGGTAGCCGGTTAGCGTGGCAGCGTGGAATTTTACATTGTGCCCGGCTGCAATCTGCCAGGAGGATCTCTACCTGGACTACGCCACGCCGATAGCCCACTCGACCAGTTCGTTAGGCAACGATCGAACGTATGCATCATCGTCATCGTCGTGATCCTTCGGCATCGACTCGTCGTTGCGTATCGTTGTTGGCTTCGGAGGAAACCGTTCGGAGATACGAGCCGATACCGAGGATGCTACTCGATCCCCGAGGACTCCATTTCGATACGTTTCGTCGACGATTACGCCGCTTTCGCGTTCTTCTGGTCGTTTTACGCTGCCGTACGAGATTCGAAAGGAGACCAAGCGATACGTATTGTGTAGGAATCGCACAATGTTTTCTCTGCCCGGTCGCTTTCACCTCTCCTCGTAAACCATTCGTTCGGTAGTTGTAGCTTTTAATTCCTATCCCTTCTCCCTTTTCCTTCGTCTTTCTCGCTGCTCTCGTTGTTCGCTGAACCTACTCACCTAAGTAGGTACGTCACTTTCTCTTTTTATACCGTATCCATGAACTCGATCGACCATTCGCGTTGCCTTGGAACAATCGTGGACAAAGGTCGAAAGTTTCGTTTCGCGCCGTTGTCCCCCGATTACGCTCTACTTAGACCGGAGACGTTATTCGATTCCTTGTGCGAAACCGTTCGCGTATGATTCGATAAAATTCGAACACGAAACGACGCGCAACTAATTCGTCGCTATCGGTTTCGAAGATATCGCGCGCGTCCTAGCGGATTGCCATTTTCCTCGTTTTTCTCTGTTAATATTTACCGCGCACACCGGCCCAACGCGTTAAAAAAAGCCCCGTTTAATGGATCGCGCAACGGTCGGACCTCCGGACTGGTATCCACCATTCCTTTCTTGACTTTACGATCTAGCTTCCAACCGGGAGACACTGGCGCGGCGCAGTTTTCCAGGCTGTTCTTTTTATTGGTCGGGACGTTGTACGTTGGCGTGTTGGATAGCAGCATCGTTTCCAGAGGCAGCTGGGAACGAACCGCGACTTTGGTCCTCTGGATGGTCGTGTATTCCGGGGTGTACCCCTCCGCGCCGTTCGCCTATCTTTCTCGTTCTTTCTCGTCTCGCTCTCTCTGTCTCGCGCGCGCGCTCTCCCGTTTCGTCGTTCCGGCTTGTCCCCCGTTCTCCTGCCTACCCCCCGCCCACCCCATGTGACCCCCCTCATAAGCGGATTACGCGGGTCCCGAAACGAGCCAAGCGAGGCTCGATGGCACAGCTAAGGTAGAGGAGGGTGTGGGTCATAGCGGGGAACTGTTCAAAATTACGCTATCGCGACCTCGCAACGCTTACACCCCTCTGTGCCACCCCCTTTTCCGTCCTCTGTTCCGATGCCTTACCCTTCTCACGAGTCGAACCGAGATGTCGACTCCTGCTAGTCTTCGTCCGTTCGACCGTTTCGTTTTCGACGTCTCGATACTCGAATCTTCGAATCGTTTATTTCCGATCTCGTACCTGCAGCAAAATATCCTCGCGACTTTGATCGAACGCGCATGAAACGACCTACCGATTATGGTTCTGGTCCCCGGCGATATCTTTACGAAACATAAAAAACCGCGCTATTTTGGTTGAGAATCTCGACGTTTCGTGTTTCAGGGATGAATCAGCGCAAGCAGCGCCGGGAGAGGACAACGTTCACCAGAGCGCAGTTGGACGTGCTAGAGGACCTTTTCACGAAAACGAGGTACCCGGATATCTTTATGCGGGAGGAGGTCGCATTCAAGATCAAACTGCCCGAATCGCGAGTTCAGGTAAATGAAGTTTCGTATCTTGGAGCCGATTCCGAGGCGTCGTCGAGATATTTTTTGATGGCGGTATCGATAAGTTTATACCGAACGGAGTGCGTTGGTAGAATCGCGAAAAGCGTCACCGTCGGCGGATGTATCGTCGAAATCAATTTCACGGATTCGAGTAGCTCGTGGTACGTAATATGTATAGGGAATAGGGAGCGATCTGAACGGACGGCGGTAACGAAAAAAAAAGAGAAAGAGAGAAGAAGGAGAGCAGAGTTTCGTGCTTCGGCAAGCGTGGACGAGATTTAAGGTATTTACACGACTCGGTGTCGCGGTCCGCGTCCCTCCGGTTTCGCCATTGTTCCCGGCTCGTGGCTATACATTGATAGATGCGTCGACGAGCTCGTTGACGCTTTTATTGCGGTCCTCGTAACATCTTTATTTCGTGGCGGGGTGTCCCGAAGTCACGATCGTCGCCACCATTTCCTACTCCGCGAATCCTTTTCCGGGATCGTAATCCTCCGTAGGCAGACCGTGATCTTCGCTCGATGGAAACGCGAAGTCGCTCATTTTCGCTCGTTCGCGGAGATTCTATCGCCTCGGCGTTTACGTGGTAACTAACGCGTGCGACGCGGTTCCACCGGTTCGAAGTTCGTGACCACCTTATCGTACGGTTATCTTCGAACCGCGATCGGTCTCGAGACAATTCCTTCGTTTCCGTCGATGTCGACTGCCGAAGAAGTTCCATATCGGCGCTTCAACTGGTTTACCTTGCTTCGTCGCTGGATATCGAAGTAACCGTTTCGCGATAGAATTTCTCATGGTCGTATCGGGTATCCGATGTTAATCCGTTGAAAATCGTCGACGCGGTCTCGAAGTTGGAAAACCTTTGCATCGAAGCTCCGCTTCCCGAGATATCCCGATTCGTTCATACGAAGGGACATCGCCGTTTCATCGATTCGAACGAATTTCCATAAATTTCCACGCCTATTCGTCGGAAGGAATGCACGGCTCGCGGCAGAGAGCGCTCGATCGTTGTCGCCATCGCGGAAAAGATAGAACAAAGCGAGAAAATTTCTACCGACAGAGATTCCACGCCAAGTTGAGTCTCCCTTCTCGGTGAATGGAGGCGCAACTGCAAAAGGGTACAACACACGAACGCGGAGCGCACGTGTGCGAGTTGCGATGTACATTGTAGAGGCGTATCCACGCGAACGAATAATATGAACGAAAGTGAGGCGAGCGGAGGGACAGGGGGAGATACGCGGAGATCTAAAAGTTTCCACGGTAGAAGGAGAGGGCAGAGGTGCGTGTATACCATATAGGTAGGTGTATACATAGGGCAACGGCATATATAGTTGATTTGTTCGTGGATTATAGCCCTTCGTTCTATCTCGCTCGCGAGTTTCTATACGCGAGAGAACGACACAGCTGCGCGCGATGTTTGCTACGTTTCAATGCGCTGGTTCGCTCGTTCGTTCGTCGTTTACGATCGAGGAACACGCCGAAACGTTAATTTTTTGGCGGAAAAAAACGGATACGATGGCATCGAGAAAGTCGACTATATCGAACAAGAAAAGCCCAAGGAACGTTTTCTTCGCGAACAATTTTGCCTCGCCAATTTATTCCCCTCGAATTCTTCCCGACGACAAACTCGATTATCGTCGAACGCGCTCTATCTGGATTTATAAAGGCCTAGTCGGTGTTGTCGACGTTCTTCTATCGATCGCTAATATCGATTAACGGTCGCGCGACACCGACAAACTTGTCTCAAGATCCTTGGGCAGAAACATGATTCGTATTGGCACGATGTTATCGCGCGGACGCTCGTTTGCGAGGAAAAAAAAAATTCGTTTCGACAGCTGGCAAAGGCAGAGTCTCGTTGTTCTCGCGAGGTCGTTATTGGCCGTCGATTTTCGGCTTCTTTTCGCTCGTCGAAGCACGCGTTGGTAGTCTGGTACCTCGAAGCGTCGATAGTCTCCGGCGAGATCCTGTTAATAGCGCAAATAAGAAAATATATTTGTCATAACGAAGCGTCGACGCAGCTGCCGCAGCCCGTGGCCAATGGGTTGGTTTTCCGCGTTGGACGCCAACCAGATGGTGATGCAATTTACACCTAGCCATCGATACACACGAGTGAAACTGGCTGCGGTCGCCCCCGGGGGTTTTCGTATCGCAGCGTGCCCGTTCGGTTGGTTTTCGGGGTTGCTACCACCGCGACTCGTGCGCTGTTACTCACCGGGGGGTGAGTGTCGTTGTGCAAACAACGGAACCGTAATAGCCGTTTTCTCTCTCTTACTTTCTGGGATCGTTCCGCTTTGCGGTCGACGCGCGATATTCGCGTTTTACGCGTCCGCGATTTTCGCACCTCGACCCTGGGGCGCGATCCGTTTGCCGAACGACGGTTCGCGCATTGTCGCGAAACGAGAGACGCCGACGTTAACGTCGACTTTCGATACCGCGACGATAGTTATTCACGCTTTAAAAGTTGAAATTTATTGGAATTTGTTCGCGCGTGCCTACGTGCGCGTATCGTGACTTTATAATCCGCTCGACGAGATCGCGTTTCATCGCATCGGGAAAGAGTTTTTATTCGCGCGGAGTATTCTCTCGAAAACGTTAACGATTGGTCGAACCGCCAGTAGATTGGTCCCGAGTGGAAATCCCGAGTATTCGCTTGGGCGATTCGCGCTCTTCGCAACAACTGTTACAATGCCTTCGATAATAACAACAACGAGGACGGGTCTTGCTTTTAAAGGCGGGCATAGATTCATAGGATCGCACCCCTGGCCACATTGTGTGCCGGGATTACAGAGGATCCGCGAGGGGGAGTGAAAAGCCTCGGCCGGGGCACGCTTTGTGTCCTTCTCCCGCCGCCGCGCCGGTTAGCGCAGAACGAAAGAGAGAGGGAGAAAAGAACCGTGGTTCCTTGCTCGTGTTTGTTGTTACGCCGGCGTTACGAGACAGGCGGCGTTCTTCGTGCGGATAGCCTCGCGGATAACGCGCGCGCTACACGCCGCTGCGAATCGGCAGGACGAGCTGGTCGATTCGCGCATGCGTTCGCGGCAGATCCCTAGGGGCACGCACCGACACACGGGCGAGAGGTTTCGAACCCATCGAACCGTCTCTCCCGCCCGTCCGTTGTTATTGTTGCGATTTAATGAAATGTTCCGTTGCCGTTCGGCCGCGATTACTTTCCCATTGCACCGATTAACTCCCCGTTGGTCGCGTCCCTCGTCACGGGACACCTTTTCTCCTCGACGATCCCTCGGCCTCGGCTTTTTCCGCGAAAGCTCCCCCTATTCGAGCATCTAGCTCCGTAGCTATTGGTCGCGGAGCTGACGAACGTTTGGTCGGTTGTGCAGGTGTGGTTCAAGAATCGGCGAGCAAAGTGCAGACAGCAACTGCAGCAGCAGCAGCAGCAACAGCAACAGCAGCAGCAGCAGCAGCAACAGACCTCGCCATCGAAGGGTTCGCCGAGATCGAGCCAGACGCAGAGCAACGGCAACAACGGGAACAAGATGTCGAGCGCCGCGACAGCGACGCCAAGCAGACGATCTTCGCCGGTGTCGTCGCCGCGCGGCAAGGAAGCGCCGGCTCCGAACTCGCCTCTCCTCTCGACTACGTCGACGTATCCGCGGCTCGGTGTCACGCCGACAGGCGGTAGCGGCGCCAACAGCGCCCTGACCACTCCGTCGCCACCGTTGACCCCGGGTTCCAGCCAGCTACCGCCTTCCTCTTATCCGCCCCCCATGAACCAGATTCATCACGGCGAGTATGGTTTCGCTTGGAGTTCCGCGTCGCCCGGCTCGGTGAACCCGAGCCAATGTTACGCCGGGCAGACCTACAACGCCTACCAGAACCCGTACACCAACGGCGATTATTATCAAACCCAGATCTCGCACATGCACCACAGTCCTCAAGGAAACTACCATCACCCGCAGTATCATCACAACATGACGCTAACCTCCTCGATGTCCCACTTGACCAGCCATCATCTGAATCCAACAGGTACGAACGACATGGCCGCCTCACCGTCCGACTCCGACGGCTACATATTGCCCGATCAAAAGTATCAAGCGATGGTATAGCGGTCCACCAGATCCTTCGGAATGTTCCAGCGTGGCCAGGAGAGCACCGCCGCGGCTTGCTCTTCCGCCGTTTACAACTGGCGTCTGTCATCCGCGCCATCTTGCTCCGAGATGAACGGTAGTATCGACTCCGACGACAATTGAGGCGCTTCTAGATCCTACCGCGTCTCGGTCCGAACAGACTCTTTTACCGAATCTTTTATCGAATTCGGAATTCCCTATAAACAGGAAACACGAAGTACGAAATATGAAATATGAAATACGAAATACGAAATAAGAACGCGAACCGCGGACCGTTCCGCTTCGAAGTTCCGTTCTCCGCGCGATACGGACGGATACGATCGATGCTAACCGATTATTTTCTGTCCATCGTACCGCGGAATGTTCGCGATTTAAAGTTTCTCACGACGAACATGGAAAGTCGATTCCCGTCGAAACGTTCAAATCGCCAACTATTTCGCGTCGCGGGATAGTCGATGCGAGGAGGCGTCGCGAACAAAGAACGTTTAAGAGATTGATGAACGGTTTCTTCGTTGTTCGCGGCACGATTCTCGCGCGTCTTGATCGCGACAGCACGATGAGACTCAAAAACGTGTAAATACGATCAACCGGTGCGTCTAGCGAGAATCAAAGATCGGAATAAATTGGAGGAACATATCTCGCGTCTCGTGTCTACTTTCGGGTCATTCGTTAACCAGCGATTTAACCCGAATTCGTTTTGTGTCTTTTTTTCTCGTTTCTTTTTTCCTCTTCCGAACTGACGCGCGCCGAGACATTCTCGTACTTCCGTATCCTTTAGTCTTCGCTTCCGTTCGATCCGCGATCGCTTCGCGATCTTCGATCGGTTCCTCGTCGATACGATCGAGCAAGTGGTCCGTCCGGAAATAGCTGCCGTTTAAAACGAACGACGACGACGACGACGAGTCGCGATCGATCGCGTCTAGCTAACGACGTGACCGACCTCCTGTTCCAGATTTCGTCTCGATCGAACCAAACGGGCAATCGACGGAAAAGAAAGAGCGTAGTATTTGTTCGAAACGACGAGGGTGAATCGCGCGAGCGCATCGTTTCCTTCTGCTTCTTCGTTGTTCCTTGTTCGCGGGGATCGACGACACGAGGATCGAAACGATCGTACATTACGTTATCCCGCGTCCGTCGCGAAAATCCTCGAGTAGTAATTATCTATTTTCGACGTTTCACTTTCGATTCCTTTCAAGCGGATCACTGCCGTTATTATTCTTAATATTATCGTTACGATCTTTATTCTTACGATTAACACTGTAATTGATAATCATTCATATCAAGTACGGCCAGTAGCCGGACGTTCGTGTATATAGCGAAAGCGAAAAGCGTGATTGTGCGAATGCGTGAGAACGAGGTGATTTCGCGATTTTTCCGAGCCGCGATCGTCGCGGCGAATTCTTGAATAAAAAACGATTCGCGATCGAGTTTTAAAGCGTCCGCGTTGTTCCGTGTTCCACGATCGTTCTCTTCTTTCTCACCATCCTTCTTTTCTTTCGTTCTTGATTCCGTGGACAGGACATATCGAGCTTTCCTCGCGTCGCGACTTAATCCGCTGTCAAAATAATAATTCGGCACCAGCTTTTGAACGAAACCAGTTTCGCTATCTTAATACGAGTGTCGCAGAAAGCGCGCGAAAAAGGAACACAACGTGTCAAAGGACGTCATACGTAATCGTCGGTGTATATTTCGTGTATACAACCCTAATGTATATTATTGTGGATTAGAGAATAAAAACAAGTTCAAGATATCAGTAACGTAAAAGAATAGCGGATGATCGTGTAAACCATAAATGATTATTGTGCGCACATAGACATTAAGCTACTTTGTAATAATATGACACAAAAAATGTAAATAATTATATCATAACTTGTAAGATACACGATTGGATTCTATCATGTGAGAAGAAAATCTTCCTACGTCAAAAATAAAACATCGCATATTATTAATAATCCAGTTTGTCCATTCATTTTCGTTCGATTTGACGAGGCCGAACGTCGAATCGTTCGATAGGCGCGCGTACTAGCTTCGTATCGGACTCGTCTTATTTCGCGTCGACGAAATAACGAGGCTTATAACGATCGTAGCCTGCCATTAAATCACGTTGATGTTCGCAAGATCACACCGCCGCGGGCTGTAATTTTGCTAATGCACTCGAAATTAATTAACATTAAAGCGTCCCATTATTCGAGGGCGGTCTCGCGTATCGATCGCGAACCGTTAAAAGCCATATTAATTACAGACTCGGGGTCACCGTAATCGCTGGCTGCAATTTGCGTCCGCGCCTTCCTTGCCCGACGTGTTATCTCGTTTTCTGCCAAATTAAAAAACGTTTCACCGATCGTTTACACCGTGGATCGTGTTTCGCCTTTTTCTCCTCCCGTTGCAATTATGTACCCTTATCGACGATTACGCGAACGAAGCTGCAGCTTTTTAACCGCGGAATAAATCGGTACAACAGTAAGTATGTACTTACTTACACCTCGTCGACGATTCCGCGACGTTCCATCTTTTTCCCCGTGTCTTCCTCGTGTCTGCTCCGTTAATGCAACCGTCATTTTTGCCCCTCTATCCGGTGATCGTTATCACAAACTTCATGCTTTCGATCAAAACGCGTAATCAGTAATTAGCGGACGCGCGTGTTTCTCCGCGGCATCGTTTGTTACGCGCAAAGCGTTCGCTTTGATACGATCGAATCGAGCACGGAAAGGGGAGATGTTAGACAGATAGAGGAGCATCGGTTTCCTCGTCGGTCCATTAAATGATCTATGCACAGGTGCAGAAGACCAACGTCGGCGGATGATAGAGGAGGGTAGGGAGGTTCGCGATGGCGGAGGTAACGGCGTATCTCTCTAAATAGCCGAAACTCGAGGGGCAAAGAACCCCGTGCAGCGGTCGAAGGCAGCACCGGGCCAGCTTGTGCTTGGCTAATTGGACAGATCAGGTACCTGTCTACCTTTTGACGGCGTAATCCGGCATCCTTTCTAACTCATCAAATTAACGGGCTATAACAAATCGGTCGGAGCCAACCTAAGTACCCTCACGGGTCCTTTGATGACCCTTTTCGCATAATCGCTACGCAAATCCTTTTCGCGACTCTCTCTCTTTGAAAGAGGATCCCGTCGCGTCGATTCACGGCCGATGAGTGTACCGAACGAGAATTACCTGTAGAACATCGACTCGAATCCACCGAGCGAGAGTTTCGTTGAGCCTCTTACCGACCACGGGATATGCCGTAGCGGGGAACTAAATCACGAATAATGCCGTCGATAAGACGATCGTTCGATTTAGCTGATTTATCGACTCCGTGCCGAAGATTGCGCTTAGAAGGAGCATCGTTAAGAGCCCGAAGATTATTTTCTGGCTGGAAATCATTTTCTGAGTCCTCTTTTTCCCTTTCGAGAAAAATTGCTTCGCGGAGTTACCGGCTGTAAACGCGATAATTACAGGGTGATCCGAATCGTACTCGTTTCGCTCGCGTTTGCGATTTCTAACGTAATTTCGTACGAAGGTGGTAGGGCGCGTATAATCACCGTCCGCGTGTAATAGTCGTAATCGCGTACTTATGTACTCGAAACGTCTAGCGCGCATGTGTCCAGCGACAAAACAAAAATTCACCCTGCGGTTCCCTGGACACGATTGGATGCGATTCGTAAAAAACGAGTTAGAAGCAAATTATGCTCGAAAACGGAGCAACCTGTGTCGGCGAGAGGCGAAGACGCGGGAAGGCGAAGAAGAGGAAGACGGTAAGAACGAAGGCCGAAAGAAAGAAGGGGTTACCGCGAATAACGAAAAGGAAGAATGTTTCATGATCCTCGTGGGCAAGGTTGGTTTAGCACGATACCTTCTCGAGATATCCCGGCGACATTTTAGACGGGTTTGCGAGTGTCGACCGTTCACTTTCATCGCGGCGAAGACAATGGCCTTGAACTTGGCCGAGTGCTGCGGCGAAGAGTTAAAATCGGCTTGCGTTTAGCTGGATCCCATTATAACAACTCGGAGCCGGCCGTAAGCTTCGTGGCTTGGTTCCGCTCACTGTGTCACCGGGCTAAGCCCCGACTTACCTACCTATCCTTGCGAACCTCTCGCTCTCTTACCCCTTTTCCTACAATCTCCCTCTCTATGCCGGTTTAATACTCGCATTATACCTTACCGATTTGACACACCTACCGAAAACTCGCAGGAAAACCGCCGCGCGGAAGCGTTTCGCGCTAGCGGGAACTAGCGATACGTCCCCTGGATCTTTTTGCGAGATAATCCCGAATAACTTATACTTTCGATGCATCGACGATCCCCGCCGTAATTATATCGCGGATAGAAAGTTAATTTATGCATGCCGAGAGGAAAGACGGAAGTATCGGAGACTGGATTCACCCCCGCGAACAGGATAAAGTTGGCCGATGAAATTTTCGCGCAATCTCGTCGGTTCGGGCGCGTGGAAGGGAATTCTTTCTCGATTGGCAATATCCGTAAGCAGAATGAGAATGGCGAAAGGGGCGGTTGGTTGAACGATCGAAAGAATGGAAAGACGAGGGGGTGGACGCCGAGGAGGAACCGTAGGTTGGGTAGGGGACGATCGGACCGGGATCAAAGAGGCCAGCTCGCGCTCATCTAACTAGATTTCCCGTTCCCACTTTGAGGATTGCTTAATGCTCTATAAGCGGCCGTTTTAAACTCGATGAAATCGAATCAGCGACGAATCGAGATCGCGCCACGCTGCAAATTCAATTGGGGACAGTTCCGCCGGTTGCTTCGCGTTCCGACTTCCACGCGCTTTGATCTTTTTCGACGCGTTCGAATCGACCGGGTCGCGAAACGTACTTTAGTCGACGCAGCTATCGTTTTAATTAACGCCGATGCTGACGTTAGTCGCGATACACTTTATTCGCGTATGTCCCCCGTTGCGCTCGCTCGCCCGCTCGTCGACGCCCGCCGCGCTTATTTATTCCTTTCCTCGACTTGTGCACGCATCTTAAATCCATCGTACTTTTTCGATCGTTCTCTTATTTCTTTTCCGAGAACGTTAAGCGATGGATCTATTTCGGCGAAACTCGCATCTTGATCGTTCTTTGTCGCGATTCACTCTGCTTCGTTTTTACGGTAAGAACAACGAGCGTACGCGCATAGCGTTACGCGAGATCTTTTCGCAAAATGTTCGACGATCGTCGAGTCGAAGGAGTCTTTTTCCCTGATGCAAAACGTTCTATATTATCGAAGAACAAAATGACGAAATTCGAGTAAATTGTATCCAAGACGAGGAATAAGGGACGATCGCGGGATTTCCGCAACGATTCGTTCGAATGCGGTCCTCCGTGTTCGTATGGTCGATGAATCGGCGAAAATAGGAAGTCGATCGCGCAACAAAGTCGAGCCGGGTGAATCTTTCTTAAGGTCGGCTCGTTCGACCCAATTACGATCGGCGATCAGGCAGAGGGATCAGAAACTACGGCAGGAAGTCAAGGGGCGCGAACGCATTGTTAAGCTCCCTCTGTCCAAACATTCGGCTTGGCTCACGAGTAACCAACACACCTATTTTCCCTCGTCTATTCGTGTCTCTCTTTTGGCCGTATCTCCGCGAGCGGCCCTTTCTCTCGTTCCTCGATCGTGCCACCCTCGGTAGCCTGCGCGAGAACCGTCCACAGGTAATCCTAAAAAATGGACCTTCGGTTTCCGCCGCCATAGGCTATACGACCGGAGATTCCTCCGTCGTTCTTTCACGCGCACGAATCGGCCGCGCGTTTCCCCGTCCGCTTCCTATTTCAGAAAGCCTATATGCACGAGATGAACGTTCGAGATCGTGGCGGACGACAGCTATCCAGCCGGAAGGAACGGTACGCGGGCTGCTAATTGATCGCACCTCGTAAATCGTTCGAATTAGCCTTCGACGATTTCGGGGGAGGACCAAAACTACCGGTCTTTCGACGATCGTAATTAACCGTTTCGCTGCAGGAGACACCGAAATAAAACTCTCTCGTGGGCGGGCAATATTCCGACCGGGATCGACGTTTTAACGCGCCATGGACCCGCCGTTATTACGATAAGTAACTATTAAGTTCAACACGGCTCTATTCGTATGGACGCGCGCGCTTCGATGCGCTCTTGGACAAGAACCAACGATTTACCGCGTAGTCGATTTTAGATTTTTCTCGGTCGCTTTTTTTACGGTATTCGCCAAGTATCGTGCAGGATGCGCTACTTCGGATCGGACGTAGAAACGTTCGCGGTCGCTCGATATTTTCGCAGCTTTTTAAGATCGCAAAGTCGAGCGAGAAGTTCGCGACACGCGTGCAAAATATCGGTGGCAAAGGTATTAAAGCCTCCGGCCAGAGAACCTATTCCATTTTAAAGAACTCGAGGGCAGTTCTCGGTAGCGAGCAGAAAGTTACGGCATACGCGTAACGCGGTCGCACGGGAAAAAAGGGACAAGAGAAAATAGAAACGGAAGGAGTCTTTGGAAGAGGAAGCGAACGAGGGACGGAGAGAAAAGAGGGAAAAGATCAAAGATGGAGCAAGAGAGAAGAGAACTCCTCTCGGGCAAAGGATCTTGCCGTGTACGAGAAGAGAGAGCCGGGAGAGAGGGTCCTATAAATAATTAGCGAGGAGTCGCTCTCCGCTCGGCGGGCATAAGCCGCTTACAACCCCCGTTCGCTCTGCTCCTCACCGAGCATCCACTATTCCCCGTAGCCCTTTGCTCGCTCTCGCTTAGGTTACCTTCCCTAGCCTCGATTCTCCAGCGCCCGATTGCTCGCGACCACCACCCTCTTTCTCCTTCGCCTCTTGCTTCTTCTCTCGGTGTTCTCTCCGCGAACGACGAGATTCCGGCTAGCGTTCGTTCTCGCAACGCGACGCAACGAACCCCGCGTTCGGGTCTATCGTATATTCTCTGCGTGCACGCGCCGTCTCGCTTCGCGGTATTATTGTAATGGTAAATCGAAACGAACGAATTTCTATCGCCTAACGGCGCGTCTCGAAGGGGCGTCAAATCGATCGGTCTAAAACATCGTACAAAACTTATCTTTTTATACACCGACGAGTGCTCCGAGTACACTTTACTCGCGGATTCGTCGAAGCTTTCGGTCAGATTGCCGCGAGATAAACAGAGTTCTCGACGGCGTCGAAAATTCAACTACGTCGTTATTTGTTTAAACTACGTTTTACCGAATAGATAAGCGCGAATTAATGTGGCCTCGCGACGTTAAAAATCGCGACGAGGTAATCGAGGATTGCATAAATTTCCGAATAATTGGTCAAAAGTTGCGAAGGTTCGGTCGATAATCCGAAGAAAAATTAATCGAAACGCGCGAGCGAGAGCGGCGAAGTTGTATTTCCGTCGAGCTCGTAAAACGCTACTTATCTCGTATCGAGCATAATTTGGGTCATAGTTGAGCCAGCCCCGTTGGCGAACCGTTAAAAGAGAAACCTTAGAACGCGACGATCCGGGTGGTTCGAAAAGGATCGCGCGGCGATCGAACGGCGGAGAGGAACAACGATCCGTTTCGCAGGGTCCCGTCCAGATTTCCCGAGGGAATTCAGCGGGGCGTGGGGAGAACGACGAGACGAAGGGAAGAGATATCGGGCTTCGGTTATTAGCGATCACAAATAGGTTATTACGGACCCATTAATACAACGTAGCCACGAGACAGACGCGGTTCGTCGAAACACGAATCGTGGATAGCGGACTTCCATCAAAACCCTCCAGCGATCCTTCTTCCACCCTGTTCTCGTTCTCGCGTCATCCCGTTTTCAGCTACCCTCCACGGACCTCGGTACTTGTCTGTTTTTACCAGCGACCGGTGGTGTAGGGTTTCCACGAGCCCCAGAGACCGGTAATCCGAGATTCACTTTGTGCGCAAGGTCTGCGTGCACGTAAAGCCGTAAGGGCGCGTGCACGCGCGTCGCGACGCCCGCTCGTCCTTTTCGCGGATCGTCGCTCGTTCAGGACGAGGAATCTCGACCCGCCGGACGAAAAATCTCGACACCGTAGATACCGACGGACAATCGGTCGATCGAAATAACCGGGGGAACGTCGAAAGGAGCAACGAACGAGGCGGGATCGGCTAATCGAGTAGGCAGCCGCGGAGAGGCCGTGCCACGTGCCGAGCCGGCAAACGCCGCGACGTTGTTAGCCCAGTTAGTCAACATTGCCGCCTCCGATGTTAAGCCGATCCGTTGCAGCGCCGCCCGACCAACTCGTCCCCGACGTCCGTCTCGCGTCTATTTCGACCCCCTGGCGATTTTGACGACTTTTCGACGCGTTACCGCGTAGGCCGTGCTCGATCGCGCGAGGATCGAAGCAAAGTGGTCCGTTTCCCGGAACCGCCTTCGATTCTTCGACGCTTCGACTCTCGTTTCCGCCAAGATCGATGAAATTCGTGCGAACATTAGGTAAACGCCGCGTCGTGGAAACGGCTGGCGTATTATACGCCGCAAAGCCTTTAACCCGTTTCGAAGCACAGTCGGTCGAGTTCGATTTGCCTCTCTTCCGTCTAATTATCCATTCGCGCAGAACCGATCCTCGCGATAGACGAGGAGCAGCAACGAACTCGTGCCGCTCGTTGGTAACGATTAACGAACTCGTTCGTCCTGGAAACGATCGACCGACATCGTCCCGATCGCTGATCTTCCCAGTTGGACAACCTCGTTGTTCCTCCCCGTATAACTCGCAAGGGAGATAAAGCGATTCGCGCCGTACCGTTACGTTGCACGGTTAAAGGTCTTTTCCGGCTCGAAGAGGTGGGCGTCGCGTTAAAAGTCGGAGGCGGCAGAAAACGGAACGGAAGGTGGAAAAAAAAGCCGGACGCGTCTTTGTTCGAAGGATATGTTTCGCGTTCGACGGAATGTCGGATCGTTCGGACAATGCGAGAAAGGAGCAACCGGAGGACGCAGGAGCAGGTAGGTGAACGAGCAAAACGACCGGTGCAATCGTGTCTATGGTCCAGCACCGCCAGAAGCGATCAAAAACTCGTTAGTCCCGCTTCGGGTTCCGAAATAATAAATGTGGGAACTCGATTCGCTCTCTCGGAACACCCACTCGTTCGTCCTTTATTCGCCTCTTCTTCCGGCCTCTGGTCTTACGCGATTTACGGTTTACGCGCGAATCGGAACAACGGCAATTTCCTGCCGTCGTTTACCGCGATTTATTCGCTTCTGGCGGTTCGTTCGAAATCCGGTCTCGGTAGGCATAAATATCGCTTTATTCGCGGTTAATCGCGAACCGACGGTACTCGCTGGCCGATCGATCTTTCGAGAATAAGGGAACCAACCGCGAAAACGTCTACAGGTTCGCGGTCGTCGCGAATCCGACGGCGTCGTTCCTTTCGCGGGAGAAAACGAAACGACCGTACCGTAACCGCGTCGGGAGTATCCGTATTTTGACACGGAAGAAAGTCCGCGGTAGACCGGGGACTCGAGTGACTGTCGAGAATCAATTTCTTAGCGGTCGATCGTTATCTCGATTCCCGTGAGTATTACGCGGCAGAATTAGATGAATGGAGGACGGGATTGGGGCCTCCGCGGGGGCCCCGTTCGAGGATCGTCCATTGTTTGGGAGAAATCGAATTACGGAGAGGACGTCGATCGTCGAGTTACGTGGCCGTGACTGGATCCCGATTTCTCGAATGCAACGCGTTTCACCGTCGCCTCGCCTCGTTATCTCGCGTTTAAAGAGCCGAAGATTTCCCAAAGAAGCACCTGCCAGGCGAATCGTGACGGTGAATGGTTCCCGTGGGGTCGTCCGGGATGACCGGCAGAAACGTCATCGCGAAAGAATAAAAGCGACGCGTCGGATCCACTCGAGGAAAACACGATTTTTCCTCTCCCGTGCCGATTCTATCTGCCGTTTACGCGATCAATCACTATCGATCGGCGTTCGTTGTCGGCGTAGGTGGAACGCCGTATTCGAGTCGATTCGATCGGTCGCGTACATCTCGGTAACAACGAATCGAACGGTAGTCGAAAGCGCGCGGTATAGATCACCGATAAAGGATCCCCGGGATGATAATCCACGGGCAGGGATTAACGACGACTCGAAGATCGATCGAATCCAATTAACGTCGGTATCGCGTAGGGTCGCGTCGCGTCGCGGAAACATCGGGAAAAATCTTTGGGGATCGGCGTTTCGATCGCGAACGCGGTCGCTAATACCCCCTAGTAACCTCGAGACGCGTGTGACCCCGGGTAATTCATTGACTTGGTAACTCGGTGACTTTCACCGGTGATTTACGCGAAAGCTTCATAAGCGGCTTGCCTCAGTTTCGAATTCCATACCCCCGGCTCTCCATCGCGGCGTCGGTCTCTGTTGGTCCGTGTAGTTCGTCCGCTCCGTTCTCGTCAATGAGTTTCTACCCTACGCGAGGCGGAAACGGAGGGGAGCCGTTCGAAGCGACGAAACGAGAAGAAAGCTCAAGGAACGGAGAAGAGGGAAGCCGTGATGGGAGGGACGAGGATAAGAGGAACGAGGGGGGCAGAGAACGTAGCAAAGGTTATTTGCACCGAGTTGTCTTTTTTTCGGTGCTTTTTGTTCGAACGGTTTGTCGAACGGCTCAGCCGGCTGATCTTCGGGATGATGAGCACGAACTACATTCTATATAAAGGCACGGGAGTATTTGAAGGCTCGTTCGAATGCGCTTTCGCGGTGTGCCGCGTACCTATCGATCGTTTAACCGGAGTCTCTCTCACGAATTTCCGCGTTGTTCGACGATTTCTCGGAACGATCCCGAATCTTATCGCGCATCTCGTCGCCGCGCCGCACGGATAAACGACGCGTGTCTCGTTCGCGGGACAGCTGCGTTTTTCGTCGCGATCGTGACCGGACCGCGGGTAATCCCCGCTTGTTACCGGTTGTTTCGTTCGGTGACGCGCGCGATAATCCTCGAGCGACGCGTCGCGCTAATTAAGATCGACCGACGGCGACCGGGCGAGATAACGAACGCGCGAAAACGTTTAGCCGCGTCCGCGGAAACGTCGGACGACCGTCGCTCGAAATCTCGCGAAAGCCGTCGAGCCGTCGACGAACTTATCGATCGATGTCGGGGAAAAAATTCTCGAGACGCGAGTCGTCGCGGAAGGCGCGATAAAGAAGAGGGCGAGCTCGGTGGTCCGAGGGAACGACGAGAGACCGGGTTCGCGTGCCGCCGACTCGCGCTACCAGTCAATTGGTCAATAAGGAAAATTGGCTAAGAGTTCATGAATGGGCCGGCGTGAATAAAGTGGCTGCGTGTTAGTATAGGTTTATGGAAGCAAGCCGGTTTTAGCTACGCTAATAGCATAGTAATGCTGGCTGATCTTTTCGAAATCCCGTAAGAGCATTAACCGCTCGCACGTGAGCAAGTTAAATTGCTATGTTGCGGGTATACGGCCGGCTACGTAGCTATCGCCCGGCTACGGGATGTAACGAAAGGTGGACGATTTCGGGACAGAAGCGTGCTTCTTCTTCGGTTCCACCGCATCCGATCGCGATCGCGAGATCGACGCGACGAGAGCGCCGAGTCGTATCGAAGTCGAGCGAAAATTAGCTTGGAAATCGCGCGGACGGCGCAAACATCCCCGAGAGAAAACGACTACCCTGCCCGTTCATTTTCTCGTAATTTATTCGCGCGCGTTCGTGGAATAGCTCGAAGGAGAAGAACGGAGAGGGAAAGCGAGAGAGGGAGAGGAAGAGAAGACCGGACCGGATGATATTTTTAGAGACGGACTGTACGTAACGAGGCGGCGAGCGAGCGAGCGAGCGAGCGTTGCCATCGCGGCCGGTAAGGTTGGTTCTCGAGAACTCGCCCGATTGGTGCCCCACCGCTCGTCCCGTCGCTCGAAGCCACGACCCTAGCCACGCCAACTTCTCGCGAGCAGACGCGGTTCGCCCGTTCGTCTCCGTCTTCCGCGCGACGCGTTCCTCGTCGACCCTCTCTCGTTCCGGTGGCGACCAGTTTCGCTGCACGGCCGTACCGTGCTCGCGCCGTTCTCGTCCCCTCTCGGCGACGCGCAAACTCCTCGTTCACGGCGTCTCGCTCGCTCCCGTCCCCGGTCCGTCCTGCCTCCGCCAACGGGCCGATCCCCACCAGCTGCTCGTGCGATCCCCTCCGGCGCGCAGACACCTCCCCTCGGGCCACCCCCCGGACGACTGTCGGTCCGGTCACCCGCGGCGAGCGACCGAGCGCCCCCCTCGCGCATAACCCCTCGGCCAAGAGAGCGATCCGTAACAACTAAAGTTCTCGTGAAAAGTTGAGCCGGGCTCTCCTACGCCCTCCTGCTATAATAGCCGCGCTCGCTGCTCTCTCTACCTACCTAGTCTATCCCTGTCCATCTGTGCCGGGTCTGTCCCACATCCCGCATACGGAACGCCAGCCGACACGCAGCCAGAGGGAAAGAGACGGACCGACGGCCGGGACGGGACGGGACGGAGCGGACGCGGACGCGGAGCGGAGCGGAACGGCCGCGACCACGGAGAAACGCGCTGCTAAAGCGAGAAACCGAGAAACCGAGAGGGAGGCGATCGGCCGATAAAGCGAGAACGAGAGGGCAACGCGGCCGGATTAGGGAATAGAATAGTCATTATCGGTCTACATATACGTGATATACTCTATCGGGCGTCCTCGTAGTGCGAAACATCGTGGCGCAGTAGCGACGAACGTGTGTGCCCCGTGCGAGCCAACGACACCACCGACCGCATCACTGGATACACCTAACCTTTGTTTTCGCCACCCTGTCCGACTCCACCGCCGGTACCGGCTCCACCTCGTCGTTACCCGACCACCGAGGATTGCGCCGCACGAGACCAGAACCTCCGTCGACGATTACCTACGAGAAACACGGGTAAGTCTCCGTTTGTTCGTTTCCGCGTTGTTTCGGTGTCGCGAGTGCCTTCCGCGGTTTTTCCTCGACGCATTTGTTTACCGCGCGTCGCCGATGTACGCGACAGCGGTGACGTTCGAGAGAGGATCCTCGAGACTTCCCGTGGGACCGCTCTCTTCTCGCTTCGCCGGGGAAACGTCCGAAATCGTCGCGATGCATCGAAACGCGAACGCCGCGATGAACCTCGAAGAATTCGAAGCTGGTTAGGTTAACGCGAACGACGAATCCTCCAGCGACGCGTCTATCGATCCGATGTTTACCCGTTCCGTAACGTCGACCGGGCTTCCCTTCGCCGCTACATCGGAATCTCGTGATTTACGAGCGAACGGGATTCGCCGACTTCTTTAAACGTCCTACTCGAGAAAGTCGCGAATCGATGCGCGCGAACGCGTCCGCCGTGATCGCGGCACGAATTTTTTCACCAGCCCCGAATCCCGCGTACGATCGCTTTTTCCCCGCAAACGGAGAAAAAATATTGGGTTACGCGAGGGGGAAGGGGAAAACGCGAGCTAACGAATCAACCGAATTCGGACGCCGCGGTGCGCGAAAACCTCGAAAATGCCGGCATTTAATCGACGAAGCGTTCGCGAAAGCTTTCATCCGGCCAAAGAGCGAATATAAATTTCCATGCGAGCGTGAATCTCCGCTTTCGCGCGGCGATATTCCAAAATAGCGAGAGAATCTCTTTTTTTTTTTTATTCGATCCCCTACCCCGCGATCGGGAAAAAAAGGCCCGGCGAATTATCGCCGTGTTCGCAAATAACCACGTTGCGTCGAAACGAGGAGAGTTTCGCATCGAGTTGTATCAATCGTGTTCGTCGACCATGGTCGTTTTCGTGAAACTTTTAATCCGTTCGTATTTCTTTCCCGTTGTCGATGTTTTTGTCAAGCCGCTCGCGAAACGAAGCGGAAAATCTGATACGCGTCGACGCGACTGATGGACGTTCTCGTCGTCGTTCGATTCGTTCGGAAGCTCTTCCTTCGCGACGAAGGTCGAGCTTGTCGAAAAAAATTAACTCGCGTTTCGTTCGCGTCGCGGAGTTTCTTTCGTTCGGCGTTGATAACGCTCTCACCGGCGCAGTAGTATCGCTCGCGTATAGTCAGACATATTGAAACTCCGCTTACGCACAATATACGCTGTTCGATAGCCGTCTATACTCCTATCGTTTGACAGATTCATGCAAGCCGAACAAGAATTTCGAGCTCGTTTCCCGTCAGCGTCCTCGACACTCGCCGAATATCGTCGTTGTTAGAAGGGCAACTCGTTGCAAAAACTTTGTGCTCGTTCGTTGTTCGCACGAATCCAAAGCGAACATCGAAACAGTTTCGATGCTCGAAATATGCGCGAGAGTTATCGGCTTCCGATCAAATAAGGGGTTGAAGCTTCCGATGCCATGTGGATCGTCGCTAATTTACGGCGTTCGATACGACTCGCTTCGTCGACGATATCTCACGGAAGGATATCTCGGTGTAAACAACTCGACAATTAAGTACCGCGACAGGAAGACGAGCGCTCGAGGAGAGGAACGACAAGGAACGTCGAATGCCCGGCGAATTTTCGCGGGAAGCTCGAATCGCGACGGTGATTTCGGAACGAACGGATTCGGTTCCGAAAGGCCGGATCCACGGCAAACGTCCTGGTAGAGTTGGGCAGCAGGATTTCCACGGAAATAATCTGCTTACGGTAATCTTCTTGGCTTGCCTCCCTCCCGGTTAAGGTCCGCCTTCCACGAGAAGGACCTTCGTCTCCTCGTCGCGTGTACGCGGTGGAGCGTCCTCGACGGGAGCGGAGAACGGCTCGAATCCTAGTCGGTGCCGAGATTTCGTGCGTTTCGCGGAAACCCGACGTTTCCGCTTGGTCATCCGTTCCGAAAGGAACCCCTATCGCGGCGCGATCGGTGGCAATTTTATGCTCGACGCGTCGTTGTTCCTCGAGTCTCGAGAATTCGTCGCGTGTCCGAAACGACGGGATCGCGCGTGCATCGTCCGAGCGAGAAGGAAACGCGCGTACGAGCGAGTCGAACGAGAAGAAAATTCGCAGGAACGTGGCTGGCAGGAGTCGGGCGAGTTTCGCGGTGGTTCGATGATCGCCGGTGTGGTCTTAGAGCAAAAGGGAGAGGATGAAAGCCGGGGAAGAAAGGAGACGGAAGAGAACTCGGAGAAAAGAAAAAGGCTGATCCCCGTCAGAAGGAGGGTACTGCAACCCCATTGGAATCTTTTTTTCCAGCCAAGAATAAAAACTAACTACCCGAGTGAGAGAACGACCCTCGAGGATGAGTATATACGTGTCTAGTTCGTAGCATTTCCACGGGAATTAAGTTTTACGCTCAATGAACGCGCAACAACGGAGTCCCTCCGGCTAAATTGCATTCAAGGCGAAGAGAACGTTTCCTCCTGACTACGCGGATGCCACCCCTTAAAGAAGGTATTCAAGCTACGAGACACCACCGGTGCACGAGACGTTTCGCGGACAGCTTTTGTTCGAGTCCACCCTCGACTTTCCACCAGCCAGACCTTTCGACGAAACGTTCACCGATCGTTCGACGTTTCGACGTCGCAAACAAGTAGACGCGAAGGCCGCGCAGCGTGTTTTCCCTCGCGTTCGTCGCCGCGTCACGAAAACGTTCGAACAACGACGAGAAGAAATAGCTTCGCGTCCGCGAATTTTTACTTTATCGAAAATGCCAAGATCGCCGCGCGGCGTGTGTCCCTTAAATTTCAACCAGTTTATCCGGAGATTTTCAATTTCGTTCGAAAAACAGAGGGTGATTTTCGGCCCGAACCATGACGAGCGGTTCGAAACGATTTCGAAACGCGGAAATATTTGTCGATAAGCGAAAAGATGCGAGGAACGGTTGGGGAAATCGATTAATACCCCGCAAGAAGTTTCCGACTTTTCCCGGTTCTATCGGCGCCCGGTACTCTCCTGTTCGCGCATAGACCGCGTTACGTACGGGTACGCGACCATTGTAGACGGCAGCGAGCGACAGGGTGCTCTTCGGGAACAATGCGGTTGTGTGCAAACACTCGTGGAAACAATGCGCGGCCGGAACTTCACTTTTCGCCGTAGTCGCAGCCTCTCTCCTCGTACACCACCGAATACAATTTCCGAGCAAACTGTGCTCCGCGAAAGCCACTATGTTTCTTCCTCCGATCCCGCTACGCGGCCTCAAAATTATTGTCGAGAACCAGACATTCTTACGAACGCTCGTCCGCTTTTTGCTTAACCCCGAGGTAGTCGGATATCGATCCGTAATATTTTCGAAATATCGAGAACGCTATCGAAATTGCGTTGGAGATCGAAAATAACAGAACCGCAAATCCGCGATTCGCGCGAATGTCACGTTAAGCACGGGTTTTTCCACTTTGTCTCGGTTGCCTCTAACCGGTCGCGACGAAATTCCTCGAAACAAAGACGAATATCGGCGCGCTATCGTGGGTGGTACGCGATAATCGAGATTTAACAGTCATCGAAGACAAGGTGCCGTCATAGTAATGCATCGATTGGTAACGTAAAGTGTTTGTAGTAGGGTCTGACCAAATCGAAGGGCGAGAGCGTAAGCGGGGCTGGTCGGTAGTCATAGCGAGAGATCGATTGATCGGGGGTGGAAAAGGCAGGCTTTTGGTTCGTCTTTCTCTCGCCGTGCGTATCTCCCGGTTCGCGTAGTACAGCAGGCTCGTAGACCGGTCGAGCACCCTCGAGTACCGATCGAGTGGCGACTTGGGCATTTTGCCCGCACTTGGCGGCCCTGTAACAAGTGCATTGTTCTGTGCGCCAAACTGCACAAAGATAAAGAAACCTCTCTTGCCCAACGAGGAGGTTCCCCCGCGTCCCTCGTTTCGATCTCGCAGCGGTCTTTTAATATCGCACCAGTGCAAATAAGCGTGCCAGCTAGCCCTTCTCCCCCTCTTTCGACTACCCCTTTTTTCCTTTTTGTTCCGAAAAGTGCTCGCTTTTTCGCCGTAAACCTCGAAATCGTTTCGCGAATCCCGTTCCCGCCGGAAACCAGCTCCGAAATTCCGTGGAAACGGTTGCTCGGTTTATTACGCTCCGAATCGGCGTACGCGCGCGAGTCCGTTCGTTCCTGAGGCCAAGCTGTCGCGTTCGTCGTCGACGCCGAACCAAGAGTTTGCCTCTCTGTTCGGCGCTCGGTCGATCGGTAACGAGTGCTTTGTGACCGGCGTCGAGCTCGAGACCGCACAAAGGTATAGGAGATTCGCGCCTGACTCGCTTCACGAGGACCCTCGACGACGTAGGCCGCCCTTTTCTTCGCCGGCCTTCTTTTCATAGCCAGCCAAATTTTAATATAGCCAGACCAGGCGAGGAGGCGTCACGGGGAAGTCTCGCGTTTTATGGATTCTCTTTCATCGGTTCGGAACTTCATTTCGCGGCAAGGATCCCCGCCAAAGACCGTAATTAAACGAGAAAATCGTGCTTGTTTCGTATTGTTTCGAAGCTCTCCGCATGCTCTTTTCGAAAACGCGAACGCGAACGCGGACCGTGACGCGTCACGAGAATCGAGCAGCGGTCGAGAGGACTCGTTCCGTTTCGTATCCGCGAGAAGGAACTTTCGCTCGAACGCTCCGAGAAGCACCCTTCTCCTCGATCGGGGAATTCGTAGTTACGCCACGCGGAAGCCATCGAAACGGGAACAATGCTTTATTAAAGCGGGTTTATCGATGCGAAATTTCATTTTGCGCCGTGCGTACTCGCTTCGAAACGAGACCCACTAGGCGTACCGCGATATTGCGTCGAAAACGCGAAACTTTCGTCTCGGTTCGCGCGCCTGTTCCTCCTGCGTCGCGATTCCGGTTCGAGTCGACTTTTATTAAAAGACCGTCTGTTTCGTCGCAACGAATCGTCGATGGCCGACGCGACGTCGAATAACTTAAAACAGAGTAGAATTTCCATTATTTCGTTGATCCTCGGCGGATCGCGAGCCGTATCGGAAATACACGGGGACCTTCTGCGCGGCTGTCGTCGTTCGATTGTTTGTCACGTCGCACGTGTTAATTAAGAACCGATTAGCCGGTTTTAATCCGAAACATATGCCAGACGGCGAAGCCCTCCTCTACCCGTACGGAGGCCGAGCAACGAAACGATATTCTTTCGGGAACGATAACGAAGACGACAGAGAGGATGACGAGGACGTCGCAGATGCGAAACGGAAGGGCAAATAAACGAATAAGGCCGGGTTACGAAGGTGCGAGATCGAAAGCCGAGCGGTACCGGCTTCGCTAGAACGACGACGTTCTTGACTTTGTAATCGGAGAGGATAAAACGCGGCTTAGGCAGAGGCTAAAACGTAAAACGGAAAGACTAACGCGTCCGAGATCGAGCCCTTTTTCGACCCGGTTCTCGGTTTTCGAGAGGACACGACGCCTTTTCGTCATTAGCCCGCTCGTTGTCGTCTACGAGGCGAACCAACGGCTTCGAAGAGTGCCGGGGAGTCGTGTTGCATCTTCTTCGGATTATCCGGCGATCAAGCCAGCTGCCAACCGCGCCATCCTCGATCCTGCGTCCTCGTCTTCCGCGATCGTTTTCGATATTCGTGCATCGGGAACTTTCCGTTAAAACTGCGACTTCCGTTCGGGCACCGGTGTCGCGTTGCGATTGTTCCGAGACGATCGTCGATAGAGAGTAAAGCGACGCGGATCGAGTCGGAGATGCAAGAACGTTCGGTTCGAGACGAACTTTGAACCGTAAAGGTCGTAAACAAGATTCGCGAATTACGGTCGCGTAACGCGTTCGAGTATCGTCGACCATAGGGTGATAACTGTCGTCGAGTATCTTAATCGGAAATCAGAGATTTTTCCGAGTTTAGGAATGTGACGGGTATTTCGGCGTTGGACAAGGTATTTATCGCTCTCGGTACGGAAAAATTCGCGTCTCGTCGAAAGTCGGAAAAATCGTGCATTCCGCGAAAAGGGAATTATAGAAAAATCTGTTAGGAAAGGAGTGGAAGGTATGGCGGAACGATTAATCGGTTTCGAATTTCAACGACAGAAGCAGCGGGTAATTCCGTGGCGCGGAGGAGCTCGGCGTAGACGCGGCCGCGAGGCGCGGGGTGGTGGCCGTGGTGGGGGCCGAGGGGGTGGTGATGTGGCCGAACAGCCTGGGCGGTACTTCCGGTTGCAGCGGAGGCGCCGGCGCCACGGATCTCGGGGGCCTCGCCGCCTCCACCACCTCGGCCTCCGACCTGTTCGGGCCCGCCGCGTTTGGCGCGTCCGCGGCCGGGCCCTACGGTGCCCTCAAGACCAACCCCTACGTCAGTGCCCTTGGTATGCCGCCGATCGAGGCTCTTCACACCACCATCGGCTACCCGGGTTGTACTCCCGCTGGTGAGTCCTACTACTGTGAGTGCCGCTCGTTATTTTATATCGTTACCATCCTTTGTGCAAGGACGATAAATAAAGACCGCGATTTAATATACCGGACATTCCATTAAAGGTAATCCAAGGAAACAACGAAGGGAACGAACGACCTTTACCAAAGCGCAGTTGGACGTTCTCAACGGACTTTTCTCCAAGACCAAGTACCCGGACATTTTCATGCGGGAAGAAGTGGCGATGAAGATCAATCTTCCGGAGTCGAGAGTGCAGGTACGTCGTTGAATTTCCGAGGGAGGACGAAGGTGGTGGGCTTTTTCGATAGAACCAATTTGACGACGCGTTAGCGCGCTTTGTACCTCGTTTAACGAAATACCGAAACGACGGTCATAAATTATCGAGTACCGACTTACCGTTCCGTGCCTTGTCTCGAAATAGGTCTTTTGTGTCGTCATTACGTCCCATTGTGATTTCGGTATTGATTCCGTTTACCGCAATAAACGTCGTCGCTACGCGTGTGGAACGGTATACGAAATCGTGCGAGAAACGCAAACGCGTCGAAACGGGAGTTCGATCGTTGCCGGATATTAGCGATCGACTCTCGCGTCCCGATAAATTCGAGATCGCGTCGCGCTCGAGAATAAATCTTTTAGAAAAGTATCGATCGCGAATCTGTCGCGGCTACGAAATGGTGTCTCGGTGGCGTTGGCAGTGAATGGTGTCTCGTTACCGTAGGGTAACACCGTCGGCACGCGTAGACAGCATCGATTTACTGGACGTTCGTGTTTCCCGTGCATCGGGTGTTAACCGAGTTAGTAGTTCACCCTGTTAATTTGAGAACCGACGCCGTCGTCTATCGTTATTTCGTTAGAAAGCGTTCGACAAGTTTTTACTCAGGAAAACGTTTCTCGGTATATTCGAAAACGGAACTTATTCGTGGTGGTTCGTGGAATCGTTAATTTTCAACGCCGTCACGAACGACTTCGTGTCGTACGAATCGACTTTAGAAGCCGACAGACAACGAGAACGTGTCCTTGCATATTCCACCCTCATCGGTGGCGGAAAGGGCACGCCGCATCCGCAATTGCGGACCAGCGCACCTGGTCCCAGCCCCGTGAACGAATTCAATGGATTCAACCGGACCCATAGTCTTCTGCACGTTCGTCGCCGACTGCGAAACCTCACGGTTCTTGTTCCGTGATAGTGTTCTCTGACCCTCGTGTCCTCTCTCGATCGAAAATCTATCGCGCCGGTCAAAACGTGACCATACTATTTTGTCGCTTTTCAATTTCGCATCGACGTTTCTAATTTAAGGCCGACCTTTCCGGCGAATCGAAACGTCGTTCGATTCTCCATCAAAGGATTCTTAATAGGCAGCTTCTTAAAATTTTGTAAAAGCGTAATAGCGCGATTAGTCGACATTTTACGCGACTCTGATCGTGACCAACGTCGTCGAAAAAATAAGAAAAAGAAAATTAGTTTTTCTAGTTTCGTATCTTTTTGTAACTTTCGTCGATACGAACGATTCGCCGATTTTCACCGATAGCGCATATACGCTACGTGCATAATTTATCGGTGCTAGAGAATCGGTAGAGAGAAGGTAGAAATATACAGCTGGGCTAGCGGCTTCAGTGGAAGAACGCGGGTTGCGCGTGTCGTTCCCCAGAAAATCCGTAGAAACCCAAGCTCACCTCTCCGCTTCTAACATTGATCGCGCAGGGCTTCTCTAGGTTCCTCTCTTTCTCGCCTCCTCTTCCTCTCCTCTTTGCTCTCGCCTCACCTCCACCCACTCTCCTCTCTCTCTCTCGCTCTCTCTCTCTCGCTCGCTCGCCTCTTTATTCCCCGTCTTCGTTCTTCCGACCGTTTCGTTCTCTCGCGTCCTTCTCCAGAGGTCGTTCTCGCGTTCTGGAAATCTAGGAGGGCGAACGGTGGATCGAAGGACGAGCCATGTTCGTTGGATGATTCGCGGAAATTTCGAATCGATTCGACAGTTATCTCGAGAAAGTTTCGTGCCGTTTCGAGATTAAAGACTCGATAATCGGCGACCTGGCTTCCTATCCGCGACGAAGCTACGTATCGATAATCCCGCGATCGTTCGAGTAAAATTCCGAATTCGGGATATTGTAGAACGCGTGTCGTATCGAAGCGATCGTCGTGGACGAAATTGCTGTATAATTATTCCATCTCGGGGAAGTTTGCTCGATCTGTTTGCTTTCCCGGTAATTTTGTTGCAGCGACGAGAACGTGGTCGGCTACGGGCGGGTATTCGCTAGCGTTACCGTAGCCGGCTTCATTGGTAATTGATAGTAGCGACGATGGTGCATTCCCTTGTAATTGGCTGTTATGGCAGCATCGCGAAAAGCTTTGTACACCGTTTCGCGATCGCTTCCCCTTTCCGTTCGAATCCCGAACGAGCGAGCGAAACGCCGAGTTTCGTTCCTCCCCTTTTGAACAGCGATTTTCGCGATCGCGAATTTTTCGAACGGTTACAATTCCGTGTTTTATTTATAAATCGCACGCGTGCGTAGGTGTGGTTCAAAAATCGCAGAGCCAAGTGCAGACAACAACAGAAGCAGCAACAACAGCAGCAGGACAAGGCACCGAGGTCGAAGAAACCGTCGGGAAATCCGACCAACAATCCGCCCTCTGGAAAAAGTCCCTCGATCGCTACCACGCCCACGCCGGCCGCCGCGGTGCCTGCCACAACACCCCTGTAACTATCCATTAATATCTTTATTATGATTTTTACCTTCGCCTCGCGCGACCGGTGGCTGTATTAAGGTCGTAAATGGTGGCATCGTTTACGAAATCTTTCGTTGTCCGTATCGTCGTGTACGCTCGAGAGCCGCGTAAGCTTTCATCGAGGAAAGACAGAAAGAAGACTCCCTACCGTGCGCGTTCGATTTCGAGGGTGCCTATGAAAAATGTAACGCGGACACGGGATGCTCGGGATGCACGCGACCGCGTCGTTGCGAGCGAACGCGTTGTCCGAATAATTAAACGAAAGTAATTAAACGAGATGATCGACGAACGATACGCCGTGTTGTCGTAATTAGTCTCGGGAGTCACGATACGAGGATCGAGCTTCGTCCTAAGGATCGTTAACGAGAGCGCGTTATCCTGCTAGATATCGATTCGTTATCACTCATTTTTTATAGCGGTTACTTGTGTGCGTAGAAGCGGAGGTACAGGTGGTTCGGCGGCCAGCTCCCCGGCTCTTCTCCGGGATTCCCCTCAGTACAAACCGGCGGGAAGTCTACTGTTGGCGGCCAGCACGACTCCTCCGAGCGTAAGTTATCGACCGAGAACTCGTTTACCGTCCGTGGTTACGGATATCTTTACTCGTTGTTCGGATTTCCCGTTCAGTTGAGTGGAACGGTGTACAGCAGCGGCGGTAGCAGCAGTAGTATTTGGAGCCCGGCGGTGACGGAAAGCGGCGGGGGATTCCCGGGTGACCATCAGAGGTTAGCATGGACAACAACCGCGTCCCAGCAACAGTGCTATCAAAACTATTCTTCCTACTATACCAATATGGACTATCTGTCCCCCGCTACGCATCAACTGAACGTCGTGGTAAGTTCCGATTTCGTATCGATCGTTCGATTCTGCCGCGAAACTTGTCTCGCGAGGGACGATCGGGATGAGATGGGCGCATACGTTACGAACCTTCTACCATGATCTTATTTATGCTACTATAAAGTACTTTTTTAAAAACTTTTTTTAAATTTGTTCGTTATCGTCGACAGGACGGAGGAAGCAGCGGTTTGGACAACACGTGGAGTAAAACGAGGGACGAAAGCGCATCTTCCTGGTTTTACAACAGCGCCGGTTGGGGCGACCGGAAGTGAACCTGAAAGTCGCTGATTGATGCAAAACATCAAGGCTTCGGTACATATCATCGACAATAGATAGACGAACTCTGTGCCGCTAATTGAGCGGCGTGGAACGCGGCCAAAGACAGTCTTCTTCGTGTTAAGAGACATATCGTCGCGCCGCGAACGGTCGTGCTTTCGGCTTTTCGCTGCGCGTTCATCGGGCGTTATATCCGTTTTCTCGCGTTAGACGGAATCACGCCGGGAAATTGTATTTTATCCGAGTATTCGTTTCGAGAATACAACAGCGACCGGTGCGACGTTTCGACGTATCGAACGTCCGGTTTCCTTATCGCGAGACATTTTAACAAGAGAAGAATAGATTAACGCAAAAACAGAAGAACGCTTCCGTTAACGGAAATATTATAAAACAGTCAGGAGATATATTTATTTCGTATAACCGTTTCGCTGCGATGCCAATTGTTCAATAGCCAGATATTCGTGCCACTTGTTTCGACGTCATCGAGCAAAATCTCTAGCTTCTACCCGCGCTTGGCTAGAGAACGTCATGCACCATAAGCGGTTGTACACTTTCGTTCTTTGTGACAAAGACAGAAAGACAGAAACGTTCTCGGAGAGACGGTCGATCGAACGACCGATCGCTTCGACGGAAAAGTTTTCGACTCGCGAGACCGGAGCCACGGACGATAAAACGATAGGGCGAGTTTCGATTTCCCTTGTCCGAAGAGTCGAAAAAATTTACGCTTTTCACGATGCGCGCGTCCGTTTGGGAAGGACTCGTAGTACATATATCGCCCTCACCGAAACGGATCAAAACTCGAAGCGTTCCATTTAGTTTTCCTCCGCTCATTGAAACGTGCAATCCTGTTCGTTGTCGCTAAACGTTCACTCGTTATTGACGCTAGTCATCTCGATGAATGGGAAAATCGATCGAAATATTTGTCGGAAATAAATAATTTAAACGAGAAGGATAACATTTGGTGTTACGTTACTTCGTCTTTCGTTTAGCGAGTGTTAGGCGTCGCATCGCGTGGACGTTCGTTACCGTCACGAATCTTTTTTTGTAATTAATGCATCGTGACGATGTAACGTTCACCGAAAGATCGCGCTACTTCTCTTGATATCGAGGACACCGATGTATATAATATAAATAGCCCTGCGTTGTTCGGAGAATCAATGTAGTTAGCTGGAATTTGCAGGAAGCATCGAGAGCAACGGTAGATCCTTTTTGCTATCTTCGTTAAGGATATCCCAGCAAACATTATGTACGTACATTCGATTATGTGCGTGTGCGGATACGTATCGTGTACATACTGAGCATGCGTTGTACGCGTATACAGGCCGAATTCAAAGCAATTGGTCGCGGTTTAGAATCGTTCCCGAGGATTCGAAGGAAGAAACGTTTCTACTTTCTATTTTCGAATATTTATTTGGAAAAAAGTGGAACCTACCTCGAACGCGTTTCTCCGTTAAACCACGGTACATATATCTATTACACCCGTGCCCTCGAGGCGCGCGAAAAGGCGATCTGGTTTCGGAAAAAATAAGTCAGTTGAGGAGTAACGGTGGTCGGTTTTTGAATCATCCTGTATACGAGAACAAGCCGATTATTTATGTACATATGTACCATTTTTCCAACGCATTTTCAGAATCGGGTAAAATAATCGAACGAACGCTCGAATATTCGTTTCATCGATCGCGACGAAAGTTGTTTCGATACCTTTGAACCCCGAAATCGAACGATCGTTACGATTAACCGATATAATAATTTACTCGCGCAATCGTATCGTGGATCTCGAATCGAGGATCGTACGACCACGGGCGCGATCAAAACCGCAAAACGTTGATCGATCGTTTACATTTACGAAATTGTACATAGGAGAACTCGCATCCGCGCTCGAGATGAGATAATCGGTTCCTCATTACGTTAAACAAAAAAAATAAGGAATCATCGACATCTCCGCGTATGCGAAACTTGGATTCAGCATACATAATAGAAGAGACGAGGAGAAACATCAATATGTAAAGCAAGAAAAGTATACATATAGTTTAAATGTAGAGATGTAAGTACCGTGACTGTTTAGATTGTTATTATAGAACGCTATCGATAACGATACTACGACTTTTGAGGGAGAGAACAACGACGTACGTGTCATAAGATGTATGAAATAATATATCAAACTTGAATTGTAACGCCTTGTCAATTTAATTGCTCTTTGAACGTCTCGTTCCATTTATTCGAAGTTATTCAATCGATAAAATTCGGACATCTCGTCGCCGTTACGGGAATCGATGGATCGTCAGTGGTAGGAATTTTGATTATCGGTGCGAGTCGAACGTATCGACGATCGGTAGGTAGAGCGCAAGGACCGTAGGACGGTGCCCTCTGGCGACTACACCCTGAGGAAACGGGTCGACCGTGAACCCCGGACATCGGGCATCGGGCATCGGGCATCGGGTATCGGGCAACGGACAAGCAGGGGTCGCTCCGAGGCGGCGTGGGTTAGCAGGCAGCGGCGTTCAGTATCGCGCGTCGTTTCGTGGTGTTCGGTTCGTTCGTTCCGGTTGTTCGTGTACGAGTGTGTTCGTTTCTCCGCAAGCATCGAATCGAAGGGAATAGAGAATGACAGCGACGTGAAGCATTTGGAGAAACGGGACCGTCTTCCTCTCGCTTTCGCCCTCCAGTGACTGACTCTCTCGAAGCTACTCGTTTCATCCCCTTTTGGACAGTGTCGTTAAGGATGCGGCGTCTCGACGTATTCGCGCTCCTCCTCTTCTGCAATCGTGAGTACCGTACGGGCGAGACGACATTTTCTTTTTTCTCGCGATTTTCTTAGCTCGCGGAATTACCGGCGCAACGAATCGTGGCAAGCGGCTCAGCGGAGAAAAAGGAACGCGCCGAAAGAGGGATGCTATTACGGATGGGAACTCCTCTCCGGCTCTTGGACGCGAAATCGTTCACCCTCGCGGTCTTTCAACGAACCTCCGCGCCTCTGTTTCCTTTCTTCTTTCACCGGCTGTGCTATAATTACGGTTAATTGGGCCTGACTGCCGCGAGACTTCGAGACAAACGAGCGCTTTCAGCAATTTGCCTCTTCCGTTCTCCGATTCGCGCGTCGTTACGTTCGATCGCGACACGCACGCACGAGATTTCGTTACTTCGTTGGATCGGTTGCAACTTCCTAGACCACTCGAATATTCATGGCCTGTTATTGCCTTTTTCATCGATACATCGGTCGATAATCTCGCGTCCCCCTTACGCGACCGTCTCCTCCGTTCCCACACTCGGCCATGGAATCGGAGCTCGAGCGTGTTTGCTCGTTCTCGATCGCGATTGTTTAAACGACCCCGTGCACCTGATCGTTCGCGTAATATTACCGCGTCGATACCGTCGTCTCGAATTCGACTCGTTTGATCGAGACTCGATTTCGAACGAGCGCGTTTTTCGTTAACAAATTGCCAGATAATTATTACCCGACAAGCTTCTCGTTCGACGGACAAGTTTATTCGGGACCTTTTCTTAATTCGATCTTAATTGGTTTTAACTTTCCGAGCTACTGGAATATTTATGAGCAACGGTCGTTTCCGTTAATGTATCGTTCGATAATATCTCGTTCTTCGGTCAGGTATCTCGTTCGGTAGTTTCGGAAACCAGTCCACACCCAACACGAGTTTTCTTTTTCTATTTACGAGCATTTGTACCAAATAAAACGATGCATCGATTGACGCGTCATCGGATAATCTCGTATTCCGTGTCGAACCGTGATTCTTGTCGCAAGCTCGAATCGGATACGTTTGTTCGACCCGTTCTTTGTTCCCCTTTGAAAAAGCTACGCGTTTCGATAATTTCGCGTTCAACGAATTCGAAGGTTCACGAAGGTTCGAGTCGAGGCGCGATACATATACCGAAAATTATTTTTATTCGCCTCGAAATTAGTTAAGCATCGCAACACTTGTCGATAAATTCGCAACGCCGCGAGGAACGTCCGTAAATCCGGCGAATTCCCCGCGAAGGCTATCGAACGTCGCATTGTCTCGCTGCCAAAGCCATATCGATGACCCTTTAACGCGATCGTCCGGTCCTTTGAACCGCTCCAAAAGAGAAAAGGAAAAAAAATGAAAAAAAAACGAGAAAGAGAAAGGAAGGTCCAATTTGTTGGTGGCTGAATCGGTCGTGCCGATCTCGCGTGCTTCGATATAAAATTCGACTTGACCGACGACGATGTTTCCGATAGCGGCGGCTGATGGTGGCGGCGGTGGCCGGGTGGATGCTGGCTATGGTCTCTCTTCATTGCGCGTGGATGCCGGCCGGTAACCCGCCGTTTCTCCTTCCCTCCTTTTGCCTCTCGAAGAGAAGAGAACCGGTTCGATAGCCATGCACACCTAGAAAGCGAATATACGCAGACTCGCGACGGTAAAGGGGGGCCGTAGTAGGTATCCACCTACCAAATATCGACGGTAAAGTCGTGTGTGCGGCTACGCGCGCGATTAGTAGCAAGATTTAGTCGGCAAGGAATTCGCCGTTTATAAGAAAATTTCGTACGGTACGCGATAATACTTTCGTGCACGAGTTCGTCGGAATCGTTCGATACGTTCGACCATTCGCGGGAACGAAAGAGAGCGATTTCGATGGATGCGGAATCGATAAGGGAGATCGATAGATGGGTATATTTAGTACACGGTTGTCAACGTTTGGCTTCGGTTTTCCTTTCTCCGTCTGGCGGGCCACTCGGCTATTCAGGTGCTCCTAATTACGCGTCTCGGGTTACGGACTCGAACGAGCCGTCCGGTCCCGTCGCGTCGTTCGGAGACGTCCTGTGCCCTGAAAAGGGGTACCGGTACTCCGTTACTTTTTTCCACGTTGCTTTTCCTCTCTCTGTCTCTGTCGCGCCGTTGCTCCGCGTTCTTTTTCCACCGGTTGCCACTAAAGGTCTTTTGTCCGTGGGCCGGCGCGGCGCGCGCGGCTATTTTATACACCGAATGTTATTCAGCCTCGGAGTTGCTCGCCGTGCAATCTCTTTCTCCGTTCTCCGTTCTCCGTTTTCTGTTTTCTCTTTCTCTGTTTAACTCTTGCTCCGCGTGGCTGGTACGCGCCGTGACGAAGACGCAGGCTCGAGGGGCGCAGAGGGTCGAGGAGGTACCAAGAAAAATTGTATTAGCCCTTTGATCCCTCGGCTGGGTAGAACGGCTCGAAAAAGAGGGGGAATAAAAGCGGAGGCCACGCGTAATGCGGCTATTTACGCATAAAGAGCGAAAACGACACGCGCGTTTTCCACGGCGGAAGCGCGATACGAGCCGCGAGGACAGGTCACGCTCGCTTCGCTTCCTTCCGCGGCCTTTCTCAAAGCTCGCATTCTCTTTCTTTGACCGTGGGCCGTGATTCGCTAACGCGTTCGCCGTTTTCCTCGCGGAAAACGTAATCGCTTCCGAGCTCCTTTTGTCGCGATCTCGAGCCATGGAGTAAACCGGCCGGGACTCGAGATCCTACAGCCGTACGCTCTTGTACGCGAGACGGAATCGGGTTTCCGTTCGGCTCGTTTCGAGAACGAGCATCAGCTGCTCGCTCGTAAATATCGAGAATGGTCGGCGGCGCGTATCGTCCCGGAGTTGCGTCTTTGTCGAAGACGCATTTTAGCGCGAAGCGAATGAAAATAAAGTAAAGCAGAAAACATCGAATGCTCGTAAGCGCGATAATCGCGAACGAGTTCGAGAACGGTCACGGCGAACAGATACACGGTATCGTCGTTGATACAGAAATTTCCGTCTCCCGACAGGAAGTCCGACTCGTCCGTCGTCGGTTCTTCGAACGTTCGTTTCCTATTTTCCATCGGTCCCGAGGATGTACCGCGTGGGTCGTTCCGAAAGAGGTTAAAAAACGTTCGAACCCGGCGAAGGAAAGCGACGGCCGATGAGTCGCGTGCAACGCGAGGGACGCGGATAATATATTCGTGCTCGGAGAGGCGACGAACAGCCACGAATAGGCTTTCTTTGAAATTTGCACGCGCGTTCTCATTATAACGCGCGAGACTGCCGGAACGCTCGATCGGCCTTTTCCGTTCGACGAATTCCCTTTGATTCGTTCGCGTGAATGCCACCCTCGTCCTGTCTATATCCCTCTTTATATCGCGTTGCTCCCTCGATTTTTCAATTTTTTACGCCAGTACGTCACTGTCGCTTTCCTACGTACCTCTTTCCAAACTTTCGAATCCTTTCGCTCCTCCATGAAAAATTTTTCGTCGGTCGTCGACAGTTTGATAAGTATTTTTGTTCGTCGTACGCGACTTTCGGCGACGTTGAAACGACGGCGCAAGAAATTGCGTCTCTCGAGAAGAAGGAGCGAAATTTGATCGATCTTTTACTACCTTTCGTACGGAAACGTTTCGTTCGTTTCTCGAAGCGCGCGAGTCGTTCGCGTTAACGAGTCGTCGAACGTAAACCCGATTGGACCTCGTTAAGCTTTCGAGTCGTACCGATCGAGGTATAACGGCGCGGAAAATGGTAGGAAATTGAAGATAATCATCGGCGAGCGCGCGTCGAGAGAGAAGCTTCGGGCTCGTGTCGAGCGTTTCGATCGAGCTTCGAGAAAGCGCGCTTTTAACGATTCGTCGTAAAGAATTGGAAGCGCGAAGGGTACGCCGTATCCTGTCGCCTGCACGATAATTTCGCGGCGTCTTCGCTTTTGTATTTATTACCGCGAAGCGCGTCAGAGTGTCGTTACTTTTTCTTCGCTGTCAAAAGAGCGTCGGTACTCTAATTCTCGTCGAGTCTGATCCTCTCACTCGCCGTCCCTCGCGTCTTTCCTTTCTCCCGTTCGTTGGCCGGCAACGTGTCCCTTCTTCGTCGTCGTCGTCTTCTTCGCCGTCCTCCTCTTCTCTTTCCTCGCTCGTTTCTTTTCTTCGGCATTTTTCCCTCGGTCGTTTCTTTTCTTTTTTAAATAAGACCTCCGACTTGCTCGCGTCTTGTCTCGACGGCCCGGCACGAAGAAAGGAGGCTCTCGGCGCGCATTCAGAATCGTGAAAAACGTCGTCCCGAGAGTGTGAATTTCACGGTGCTAGGGAGCGTCTGGAAGGCGGCACCGCGGACACAATTTGCGAGTCGCGGAGTCGCGCAACGACGCACGGTAGCCAGGATCCCGTGAAAACATTACGCAGACTCCACGATGCCACGTTGAATTTTCTTTCTTTCGACGACGAGCAAACACGGTCCGCCGTAACTTTTGTGTCGCGACGCCACGGTAAATCGTGCTCGCGTACCTCGCTATAGTACGAGTCGAGATACGCGCTATGAATTATGTATTCGCGCGCGTTAAACTCTCCTTCTGGTTGTTCCTTCGGGCATCCTGAAAATATTATTTTTCGTCTGCCGCCGCGTTTCGACGGTTTCGCTATTGTGTAGCCTCGACGCAGGGAAGATTTTAGCGTATCGGGAAGCAACGGGTATCCTCGAGTGGTCTACGGAAAACGCATTCGGCTAATGATTTTTCGGTTTTAACGAGCAAGTCGTTAGCGCGAGAGGTTCTCGGTGCAACGAAAGCGGTAACGAAAAGATTTCGACGCGTAACGAGGCGTACGGGAGGCGAGTTCGTCTCCTTTATTTGCCGTCCGCGCAAGATCGCCAAACGAACAATAACGCCGCTCTACATTCGATACGCGTGCCTTTTTCTCTCGCGAACGTACGAACGATGGCCGAGAAACGTCGTTGAAAGACTACTTTCCGCGTTCGAATAGCGCCACGACGCTCGTCGTATTTATAGTCGCATCGCGACACTTGTTCGAACGCAAGACGTATATCTCGAGCAACAGATATCTCGGAAGCCTGTCTGCTATAGTGGATGAACGAATGTTTGTCGGGAGGGACCGAAACGATCGCTCGGCGCTCGCCGAGGAGAAAATAGCCGCGTTCGCGTTGCGCTTTCGAGTTCGCCGGAAGCGGATCAACCGCGAAGTAAGGAGAGCCGTCCTTCGCGATGCTCCTTCGCGTGGTTTACGAGCCGGATACCGTTCGAGATCCTCGCGAACGCTCCGCTCCGCTCGCACGAGCGCGGAAGCGTGGCGGCGCGAAGCGATGCACAGCAGCCGAAAAACCGAGCCGAGTCGCTCGTTGTAAACGCCGTAAAGCATCGCGGAGCAGCTGCGCGCCCATCCGACCGAACGAGACGTTTGCTTCGAGAAGGAAAGTAATCTCGAGAGTAGGTCGTAAAAGCGGTCGTTGTTTACTCGGTCCTGATCCACCGGTTCCATGCTCGTCGACGAACGATCGCGGCGGTGCGGCGTATTCTTTTTTTTTTTTAGGATTCGGTCGGTGCTGCGACGACTCGTTCGTTCGGCCGCAACGCGCGTGATGCTCTGTTCCTCCGAGATCGGCCACGGTCTTAAGTAACAATTAGATAACCAAGATCTCAAAGAGCTTTCGAATTATCATATTAATTCGATTCGCGAAAGTCCCTGGTCGTAACGCGTTTTTGGAAACAGCAACTAACGAGCAGGTGGTCTCGGCTGTTTCGGTGGGATAATTTAGATTTCAGATTTTAACGGTGAAATTAATACCTATCTAGCGGACGCGACTATATTTTAACGATAAAGAAGAAAATAGAAGGGACACTTTACCGAGAATCATGATCTCGGTCGCTCGAATAGATGGCGTAGTAAATTACGGGTTCCTCGAGGGCCCGTTTCTCTCGCCACGGAATTTTAAGGGTTAATTTTCAGCCAGAGCGAGATAATGACAGGGTGCGCGAAGGACACGGTCGAATTTCGAAAACGTTGGAAAGATTCGGTGGTTGGGGCCGAAGCTTTACCTGACCCGGCCGAAACGGGCCCCCGAGCGAAGCTAAATAAAGGGCCCGTCCGAGATAGATTTATGGCCAGGTATTATGGATCCGACTGTTCCTGTCTAACGGTTCGAACGCGCGGCGTTACGAATCGCGCGGGATTCCTGCCATCGCGAGAAAAGCGTGAAAATTCTTTCCCTCGTCTCTCCGATTCGCGGAACGCTCGACGATGCATGATTTTCGATAGCGAGTCGATTTTCGCGCCGCTTCCAGCCGCGATTTTTCGTGTTCTCCTTTGTGGCGCGCGGAAGCGAACAGAAAAGAATATGTTCAGGCAGATGATTCTCGTTGCAGCCTCCTTTTTTTCTTCTCCCACTGTTTTCGCGCGTATGTTCCCTGGCCGCGCGCGTCGACCGGCCTGCTCGTACAATGTGCTTCGTTTAATTTGCACGAGCGACTATTTGCAGCTCGTTCTCGGCGTTTGTTCGACAAATTCGCCGGTACGCGAGCTTTTCCGCATACGTGCCGCCGCAACGCGCGAACAAACGATCACGAAATAGCCAGACTGCTCGCTTTATCTCGCCCCGGAATGTTACCCGAAGCGATTCCGAATTCTCGACTCGTTCGCGTTACGCGCCGCTGCTTTTGTCTCGACTCGCGGCATATTTTCCTTTATTCGTATGGTGGTACAACAGGACATTTCCAAAGGTAACGGAGCGGATTAGTCGATCGACCCGCTTGCCGTTTCCGGCTTTTACCTCTTCTCCCTTCTACGATCATTCGCTTTCGTAATTCGATGTTTCGATCGTTTTATCGAGATATTAACTCTTTTGCGACGCTAAATTCGATAAACGAATCGATTCGTTGCTTCTTGTTCTCGTGACCGATAGGAGAAACGCTGGTTAAGCGCGTTTCGAATACGACGACAAAGATAAACGGTTCTTGCGATCGGATTTACGATCGCCGTATCCGAACGAAACGAGAGCGCGAAAACGCGAATGCGATTCTCGGCGGGAAACACCTGCTGTACGTTTCGCCGGTATCGTTTATGGATTCTCGCTTCCCTTTGCTTTCCTTTTTTTATTTCCACGACGAATCGTCTATATTCGCGGCAATCGGTAAATTGTGCGAAATTACTCCAGGGATATACGTCCGCGTTTGTGTTCGAAATGTAGCGGCGACGAAGGGTAAGGGCTATAGCGAATCGATGTAAAATTGCGAGTTAAACGATAAAAAGGAAAGAAGAAAGAAATATCGCATTAAACCGTTGATCGTGGTACAACGTCGCGTCGTGTCGCGTCAAGGGAAGATTTTTATATCCGCGGCAATCAAAGGATATCGCGCAACAATACCATTGTTTCTTGCTAATTATCGGTCGGTTTAACCGGTCTTCCGATCCTGTTAAAATACCTTTGGAACGGTTCCCTCGGCGCAGATTTTATCGTTCGATCGGATCCGCTTCTCAATAATTAGTGGATCTTTAATCGCGAACAGCCGACAGTCGCCTCCCCTGTTTCACAACGCGTAAAAAATTCAGGAGTGTCGAACCGAAAATTTCGAGATAAAACCGATGCGGCGACCCTTTGTTTCCTGCGCTCTCTGTCTCCTATAATTTAAAAGGAACGAAACCGTGTCGAATTAGTTACGCACGGTGGTATTTCACGGTGGTAGGGGCACGGGAGAGAAGATAGTTTGGTCGCGTTTAATCGTGTTACGTTTGATCGATCGGTTTGCGCAGTGGCAGCGGTGTATGGACAAGACGGCGACCTTTATTTCTCGGTGAGCCCCGGAGAGCACAAGGTCGTCGAGGGATCTCCGGTGCGTCTGAGATGCGAGGCCCAACCGAGTTCTCGGGTCAAGTACTCGTGGAAAATCGACGGTCAACCTCTGGCGCCGAGTCCTCGGAGACATCAGCACGGTGGAGACCTTCGCATCACCAGGGTGAACCGTATCCTCGACAGCGGAAACTTCGTCTGCGTGGCTACTCACGAGGAAACTGGATATTCCATCGAGAGTTCGCCCACCAAGATCGACATCCAATGTAAGTCTTCCTCTTATCCTATTTATCTCGCGAAAGACTAACTTCCGCGAACAAGTTGTTCTCAAATTCTATAAATCCTACGTTAAAAATTCTTGCAAATTTCCAACGCTGGAATAAATACATTGTTAAATAGACAAAAATTAACTCCTTAATTAATAGTTTATCGTTCGCGTTGCTCCTTGGGGTTGGTTCGATTATCGCGCGAACGTACCGCGAAAACGAAGAGATCGAACTACCCTGTCTGACACGCGAACAGCGATAATTTCGGTAAATCGTTATAGAACAAAAAAAAAACCTAGTCGTCGAGGTATCGCGCGAAGCACGGCGACTTTTTTTTTAACGAGCGCGAACACCGTGGTTTAATTAATAACGTCCTCGAGTACGGAGACCATCGAGAGAGATTAATCGCGTAACCGCGAAGAGCGGTCGGTCCCGCGTTCGTTGGCGCGGCTAGGCACTGCGTGGCGCCAAGTCGAAACCGGCAAACCGATATATGTAATCCTACGATCACGCTCTCGTTGCTTAATCGATAAAGCGCCGAGAGCTCGCGGGTACGAGAGGACAGTTTCCGCGAGAGCGTCGCCCGAGGGGCTCAAAGCGACGCCAGGATAGATCTCGCCGTGGCTACGTTATTCTCACGGCACTTTTTAATCGCCCTTTCTCCGCAAAAGCGCAGATCAAACGCCTACTGCGCAGAAATTACACCGGTCCGACCAAAGAGAGAGAGAGAGAGAGAGAGAGAGAGAGACGAACGAAACTGAACGGGAAACGAGGACCGAATCGCGAACGGTGGTGAACCTATTGTAAGGCGAAGGGGCTACCGGATAAAGAATACTCGAACGTCTGCGATACCGTATTCTCTTTTTCCCTTTTCATAGGCAACGCTCGCGGACTCGACTACTTAAGGAAATTCGCAAAATGAAATACGGTAAAGATCTAGTAAAATAAAGGATCGGTTCGTTAAGCGACGAGACAAAAATCGAACCATGGTCTTTGCGAGGCGTCTCGACTCGCGATCGTTGCACCACCCCTTCCACGCCCCAAGCTCAATTATTCGCCAAAGCGACATTAATTAAACAAGATAATTCGCTGTCGAAACCAGCTGCCCAATATGGCGTCGTCGATGACTGGTGGCCTGTGCGCAGCCAGTTCGTTTTAATGATTCGAAAACGTTGAAGGGTTCGCGCGTACGAGAACGTAAATCCGGACAACGACGACTACTACTAGCGCGATCGCGAGAACGACGACGCGTACTGTGCGTCGAGACGAGTCGAGCGAGAGTAAGACGAAAATAAAGAGAAGAGAAAACGCCGAGGAGCAGGGGTTAAAAAATATATAATGTTACTCGCGGAGTCGGTACCACATATTTTCCCTTCGTTTTTTATTTGTAAAATGTAACAAAATGGGTGCTTTCCACTCGCAGGACGAAGGGGAACGAGTTAAAGGGACGAAATAAATGTGCGCGTCAGCCGCGCGGAGGGTGAGGTGGCGCGGATCGAATGAATAATGAAGAAATTTGCAAAAAAAAAAAAGGGAAAAAGGAGGAAAATAATGAAAGTACATATTATTAAATCGGGGAAACGTCGAGAACGGACGAAGAAGAGAGAAATAGTGTTGAAACGTTGGTCGACGTTGCAGAGAGTTGTACAGCGTGTATAAGAGCGGTTGGAAAAAAAGAGAGAGAGAGAGAGAGAAACAACGTCAGGGCGTCGTTAGCGGCCCAGCACCTCGTTATCATGTATCGTTTCGTAATTATTATTACACGCTGCTGCCAACCCGGTGAAGTGTACCGAGCCACGAGTACATTTAGCGAGTGCTTAATACCCGTCGCCTGGCTCGATTCCTTTTGATAATTGCGATAAATATAATAATGATAATGACGATGGAACGTTTTCTTCGGGCCCGCCATCTACGCCGAGAGACGTTTCCCTGCCTCTTTCGCGTCCAATGAAATTCGTCTAGTCGTCGTCGTCCTCGTCGTCGCGTAACTCCGCCGAACCGAACGACCTCTTTTCATATTCCCGATTCCTCCACTCCGGAAAACCATTCGCCCCGGATCAAGTACTTACCGATCTATAACTCGTCTAACGTTTACTTCTGTTACTCGTTTGATTAATTAAACCGCGTCTGGAGATACGCGGAACACTGAAATTTCATCGTTTGTACTTCGGTTTCGGTCGCGACGTTAATTGAACGAATTTTAAATATTCAACATTTCGATCGAACGGTCGTAGATGGATTACTGAAAGTTTCAAGATAATTTATTCCGTATTCCGCTTCGTATCCTTCGAGAGATATCGTTATCTAATGCGTAATACGATCGATGATATCGATCGATCGTGTTTCGTTTCGTAGCGTGTTACGGGTTTATTTAACGCGTTCGCTCGACCGTATATTAGTTTCGACGTTATTAGAAAGAACTTGTAATCCGTTTTAATCTGTCGCTGAATTTGCGCGATAAGTATCGTAGTAATTGTATACGTATTTTGCTTGACATTTATTCAGCAGTTTGGTCGCGAGTCAAAATGTACGTAAGTACATGTTCTTTCTTAGCGACGAAAGGATTATCGAAATTTAAGGATTATGTATCGCTCTTTTTATGAGCTATTACCATCCATATCTCGGTATGTTAGCCAATAGTTTGCGAACAAAATGTTACCGAGGTAATTTTTGCTCCGACGACCACGACGATTCCGGTACGGAAGTCGTTTTCGACCTGTTTCGTTGAAATTCCAACAATTCCGAGCGACGAAGTTGGTCGGACCATCTTGCGCGTTCCGGAAGCGGGCTCGCTTCGGTTAATCCTTTAAACACGCTTTAATTCCCGAAATCTCTGTCCGTGCAGGCGTGTACGTATCTAGGTGCATTTTAATTCCATTAAATGGAATGTCCGCGCGTATTTCCGGAATTCCGGCGGATCCGTTTTTACGGAACGACGAAAATGCGTTTTTCGAGTTCCGCCGATTTCCAGGCAACGCGTGGACGCAAATATTTTTTCCGTCATCCAACCCGCATCGTCGATTATTATCGTCCGAACAAAAATTTCCCCGACTTCGTTAACGTTGTTATTTAATTTCCTTTATGCCTTCGTTTCGATTAATTATTCGTCGAAATTACGCGAACAGGATCAACGACGGATAAACGATTTCGAATTTATTACGTTCGACGATACGAACACCGTCGAGCGGCCGCATAAATATTTCCGTTCCGTGAACAGTTTCTAGCAGAGAAAATACGTAATTGAAGACGCGAGTTTCGAAATAATTTCGCGATATCGAGGAACGCGACGTCGGGGCGCGAACCCCGGTTTTTCAACCCTCGAAAGGTCGAGCGTCTGACGAGTGATCTCTCGAACACGCTCGGCGATGACGAGCTGGCCCGCCGTGAATATTTCTCGCGTACCTCGCCGTGAAAACCATCCCTTTCCCTCTTTTAATTTCCAACCCCTCGGCTCGCGGCCACAGACCGACCTACGTGGGTACGGAGGCAAACGGGGGGTAATAACGCGCCGAGGAGGATCCTTTGTCCAAATAAAAAAATAACATCTCGCTTCGCGAGCGAGGAAGAGCCTGCTACTGCCGTTGCTGCTGTCGTTGCTGCTGCTGTTGCTGCTGCTGCGATACGCGACAATGGATAGGAAGTTGTTCAGCCCCGAGCTACGAGAACGGAAAAAGGGGTTGAGAACGGCAGAGGGACGAACGTCGGACGAGGCTCGTGGGGCTTGAATTCTCGACGACGCGTATCGTCGACCTTACGCGCGATTTTATCCGATTTGCGCTGCTGCCGGTACACGGAATCGGCTGCTTCGAAGCGCTATCGGAAACCTATGCATACAATATACCTATGATATACATGCGCATACACGATATATAAGAAAGGGAGATGTGTATGTACGTAATACGGTGTCGGGCCGAACTCTTTCTTACATTTTTCCTCGATGGAATAATGGGCGCGAACATAGGTAATGAAATTATGAAATCGAACGCGTATCTCTACTAGGGCAACTAACGAGCGCGGTAAAGTTTCCCGTTCTCGTAGCTCCTCGTTTACCACGTTGGCGGCCGTAACGTCGTTTCCGACAGGCAATTAGACCTCTCGCATTATATCTGCTCGCACAATGAGCCCGGAATCTCGTTCCCTTCCGTGCGGAAAGCCAATTTTTTTCAACGAGTCACCGTTCCCGCCGGTCGACCATTTCGTCGCCCTCTCGATAAATCAAGAACGACCGACGCGCTTCGAGTCGACAAGCCGCAAAGCGAGCATTATCTCCGTCGTTGGTTAATCGGTCGCTTTAAAAGTTCAACGTCGTTCCTCGCGTCGATTACGCGATTTTAATTGGCCGGTCGACGAGCCCTGGTCGTAGCAGCCGCGATTACTCCTCTTTACGGTCGATAAACATTTTACGACACATCGATACGAAACGCGTAGCTCGACGAGAGCCACAGACATATTCTTCGTGCACGTTGTTAGCGCGACGTGGCTGATCGCGAGCTGCAGCGAACGAGCATCGACGTCGAAATAAAGTAAACGAGTATAAAGCGTCGAGGAAGGAACTGTCCTGCCTTGGAAAGCGCGTTTCAAAAAGGCGTACACTCGTTGTGGCGTAAGCGGAACAATTCGTTACATGCGATGTTACATGCAACGACCGCGTCCGTCGGCTCGTTCGTCGAGGGTCGGGCGGATTTAATAAACGCGACTAACCGGTAGGTTCGCGATACGAAAGAAAAGTTTGATCGTACCGAGGAGCAGGAGTACGAGAAGAAGAAGAAGAAGAAGGGCTCGGGGAGTATCCGCATTCTTGGTTCGCGGTTGAACCGTACGGGCCAGTCGGTCGGTCGACCGCATAATGCGAGGCCAAATGGCAATTAAGCTTCCTGCATTGTACGCCGCAACAATGCCTGTTTTTCAACGGGTCCGCATTGACGAGAAGAACGCGCGTGCATAGCCCCCCTCTGCTAAATATCGCGATGAATTTACCGCTTCGCGTCAGGGGTGTGCCGTGATCCAGATTCGTCGACATATTAATGACACCTGGCCGATAAATCATAACGCGCGAGCTACGCTCAACGGCCGATGGGTTCGAGGCGAAAGGTGGCCAAACGAAAGATCGTTTCGACCGAACGATGGTTCGGCAGCGCCCTTTCGATCGACTCAGATCGACGTTTATGACCGTTAATGGCGCTAATTAGAATTTGTAGCTACAATAACTTTCGTCCCGGGTCGTTGCGAAATTTTCATGAAATTTTCTGCTCTCGTTCGAAGTTTGGATCACGGAAATCCGAACGTTTCAGCTTCGAATCGTCGCAAGCGTCATTGAAAACTTTAAACGTTCTAATTAGGAGGCACGGAGTCCCGGCAGATTTCGCCGATACAATTTTCCACGTACCGCGACATTTCGAGCCGAATTCTGCTGGTTTCGAATGGCGCGATGTTGTACTCGTTCGCTAACGACTCTCGCCCCTTTTCCGAGCAAATGTTTATCTCGGTGGTCTCTATTCGTAATAATCCGTCGGTGACGGTGGAAAGAAAACGGAGAGAGAAGGAAAGAAAAACATCGCGACACGGTGTAGCTTGAAATTATATCCCCTTTAAAGGTAGGAAATCCACGAGATCTCGAGGCAAGCCAACCGTAGGGATTCTCTCTCGTTTTTTCCTTGTCCGGGTCCTCTCTTTTTTGCTCTCGCTCTCCCGGTCGGTCGCGCGCAGGTGGAGAACTCGATTCAGGGAGGGTTTTGCTTGCATTTTCATTGTCTCGCCTCCGTGCGGGCTGCGCGTCGCCGTCGCCGTCGTCGACGTCGACGTCGTTGGCCCGTCACCAAACAGAGAGGGAGGAGAAAAAAAGCAGAAGGAAGAGGGTAGAAGAAGAAAGAGTATGGGAAGCTGGAGGAAACAGAGGGAGAAAAAGGAAGGGGGTAAGCTAATCGTTGAACGCGCAGCCCGGGGCGGCTGCATTTTTTAAAAACACTACCACGAATACTCGTCGCGAAACGAGTGCCACGAGAAACTCTTGCTTCTCCCTATCCCGCTCTGCCCTTCGATCCTTCAGGTTTCTTTTCCTTCGTTCGTCCCCCGAGCTCGCGGTGTATCTCGCTAGCCGTGGCCGTGCATTGTGCCGAATGAATTGCACCGACGTGCGCGACGTTTCGCGCCCGCGCCCGCACCCGCGCTCGTGCCCGTTTTCCGGGCTACTTCTACGGTCACCGTAGAAAAACCGAGCAGAACGCTCGCTGCCTTCCGACGATTCACGGCTACTTTCAGCCTGTTTCAGCGTTTCGTGTCGCTTTTCTTCGCGTTTTCTATACCTCGCCCACCGAACCTCGCTATTCCCCGCGACCAGGTTGTTGCTACGGCTTATCCCCTTTTTAATTAAAGCTCGTTTTACTCGTTCGCATACGCAACTTCGCGATACGGGTGCGAAATATTTATAAGTACGCCTCTTCCGTTTACCGGTCACGGAGAATCGCGTCTCGATTTAAACACGAAATCTCGCCAGGTTCGATGTCGACGGTAGCGCCGATCGCGTTCGTGATATTTTAACGCGTTTCAAGGCGTTAACGATTTCAGAAATAATCACGGGTAGCGAATAACGAGAAACGACGATAGCGAATGTTCGGTATTTTCGTCAATTTCCTATGCTCGCTTTTAAAGCGTATAATCGCTACGCGTATTTATCGTCCGTTCGCGTATATCGCAACGCGAAATCGTTTCCATTAGACTAAAAAATAAAAAATAACAAATTTTTCTACGGTGAAAAAAAGCGAACCGGTGAAACGCCGTCCATCCCCCCGGAGAATAGAGGCCGTTGGCCGACGTCAGCGTAATATGAAAAATATATTTCGCCGTGTCCCGTGAAATAACCAATTCCACGTGCTCGGCATTTCCCCATCCGGTTTTCAACGTGGCTGTCCATTTCCAACCGTGGAAAATCCGGTTTGGCGGTATTCGCGACGGTTCCCTCCACGCCGTTTACATTGAACAGCCGAGCCTCGAGCAAGGAAATAAAACGGTCGCGCGTCGATTTTGCAGGTGGTTTTCCCGAGTGGAAGCCGTTAATTTTCTCTCTCTCTCTGCTCACACGTAGCTGGGTAGACGTATACGACATCGAGACTTCGAGCTTCGAACGAACGTCGTTTCGTTTCAGTTTTTCTTTTTTTTTCTTTTTTTTTTTTTGCAACAGACGACCCGTCGTTTTCGTATATATTCGACGGATGAACAGGTGTCTCTTTCTCCGTCGTGACGCGAACGAACCGACGTTTAAATTGCTTGTACGTACCAGCCTTTTTCCTTACGAGCTGCACAACTAATTAGGGAAAAACGCGCAAGGTTAATTAGTAAGGAGCGTAATTAATGGGAAGGCCGGGATCTTGCGTGTTCATCGGTCTGATTCTCCCGTATAGGGTGATTCTGTCGGTTCCCCCGCGTTTTTTCTTTCTTTATGTATTCGTTCTGCTTTCTTTTCTTCCATCGGCTCCTTTTTCTTCTGTTCCTTCCAGTACCACCTACGCGTCGCATCCGTCTCCCTGTCGTCAGCTTTCGCTTTTGGTCCGGTGCTCCTCCTTTTCCTTTTTTTGTATTTTCGTGCGCGACTCTCTCTTCGCTCCGCTATTAGTCGAGTTCATTTGGCACGAGGAATGATTACTCCCGAGCTCCCCCCGGTTAAAACGCCTTACCGTGCACACTTGGCCCCGATTGTTCGCCTCGATGACGGTAATTTGACAGACAGGGGTTGCCTGGCGTGCGCGAGACAAAAGTCGCGCGATACGAGTCAGCCGGGAACGCTTCGAAACCGTCGGGGAAATCGTTCGACTCCGAACCGAAAGTCTCCTCTATTTATTGTAGTTCGAGTATCGCGCCATTCGAAGCGACAAAACTTATCCGGACGTCCCGTTCTCGATCCGAATTTCCTGGATACTTTCGGAGAAACGCGAACGGTCGAATTACACGGGACGAATCCGATCGTTTCGAGTTTATCGCGGACCGGTTTACCTAAAGGCCCATCGCGATTATGCCAAGTTTCGAAGCGGTTCGGCGCGAGCGCTATTTGGTTATGTCACGAATAAGATAAGATAAGCGGCGGTATACTTTACGCGCGTGATAACGATCGATCACGGTGAAAATCAAAGGAGAGCCGAGATAGTTTCGGTGATGAAGCGGCGATCGGGACAACGCGCATCAGATCCGACTTTTAATTAAAACTCTATCGTTGTCGAGGTGCCGAGTCTATTTTTACTCCGCGAGCCGGTAATCGTAAGACAAACACCGCGGCGCGGCTGGTCCAGTACATATCGAGCTCCGAGAGAATCTCGAATGCCGCGATCGAGTATCGAGCCGCGTTATCTGCCGAGTAAATGTTGCCGGTACATACATCGGAGCTCGCGTAAATCGATAAAACAAATCGTAAGCGAGCGGATGCGCTCTCTCGAACGGACCGAAACAAGAGACTACCTCGGACGGAGACGGCTAAAAAACCGCTCGTAATTGTTCTTCCTCCCGTTCCGTCGAGCAAGGCTCGTTGCACAAGTACCGTTATCGATGACGCCGCCGATAAAATATCGATGACCCGCGGCGCACACTTTTCATAACGCGATCGACGATCTGCAGAAAAATTGATAGATATTAAAATCGATATTAAATATGGAAAACGGTAAGGACGAGAAAAAAATCTTTGTCGCGATCGTATCGGGTGGCAAACGTGCTGGCATTATCGTCACCAATTTTTTTCCGTCGGCAACGAAACACTCGGCCGGAGGAACGAACTGGCTCGTTCGAGCAGGCTCGAATCGATGCTCTTGCAACGGCGCGACGCGACGCGACGCTGCACGTCGCCGTCCTCGTCGTCGTCTGGATTTTTCTATCGTCTCTTCCCCGTTTTGTTTATCTCTTCCGATTCCCGCGAGAGGTGATGCTCGTTGTGATTGCAATATACACCAGCCGCGGCGGGATTTCGTTTGAGAGGAGCCGATCGCTGCCAACGCCTGACCTCTTCGGAATCGGTCAAAAGGCTACGCAGACTACGCGAAAAATAATATTCGCTCTTTTCTTTCGTGTTCCTCTTCCGTGGCAACCTCGAGACAGACCTCGTCCGTCTCGCGACGCGGAAATCTCTTTTCATCTTCGTATTTTAATCTTGGAAATAAAGTTATTAATCTCTGTTACGGAGGAGACGCTCGCTAGCTCGCTACGTGCACGGAATATCGTCGGTTGAAAGTCGAATAGCCGCTGATTGGGTACTCGATGCCATAGAGAAGATCGAGGACAAACGGTGGTCGGAACGAAGGAGAGGAGGAAAGCTACGGCACGACGAGCGTCGCAACGTCGATGGATGCAAGTACGCGAGGATATAACGCGCGAGAGTATAAAAGGTATTTTTGTTTGGGAAAGGTACAGGAATAACGTGATCGTTGGCCCCTCGAGGGCGACCGAGTGTATAGCTACGTAGGTGTGTACCGGTTAGGTTACACGCGTCTAACGCTCGAGCAGCGTGCGCAAAGCATCGATCGTCGCGACGCGCGCATTGTTTGGTTCAATTTGACGCGAGCTCGGTACCGAGCTAGCGGCCGTTCGACCCTCGAACTCGAGCACGAGCTGGGGACGGAAGTGATCTCGCCGTTTCTGATTTTCAGTCGCGACAATGGTCGCTTTTGTTCGACGATCTGGCATCGCGTTCCTGTCGGGATTCGCTCGGAAAAGGGGTGTCGATCCGCCTCGTCTCGCCTCCGCGACCGTAAATCATTCGCCGAGGCGACGCGTCCAATTTAAAATCGAAACTCGAGTTCAGAAGACACACCGGTATTACCGATGTCTTCGTCTTTCCTCTTTCATCTGTTCCTCTTCTTTGTCAGGGTTTCGCCTACCCTAGCATCTTTTCATCTCTCGAATCGCATGAACGGACGAATATTCGTCGAGTCGTGGTTTATCGATCGATCGAAGATACATCGTGGGTACGTCCACTCCGCGAAAGTGTCTCGGCGTTTTCGTGGTTCCTCGAAAAACGGTTGATCCACGCGAGAAAAGGAAGTGGTTCGAGCCGCAGGAAATTCTATACCGTAGAGACGGGCGAGGTCGAGGGAGAAATTGGTGAAATGTTTATCGAAAACCGCGTCGGAGTCGAACGTAAATTCGTAACGAGATAGGAAGGGTGTAAGGGAAGGAAAGTCGTTGCGCGGTCGCGCGATTTTCCTACCATCCCCAAGAGTTTTTTCGCGAGAGAGAACAACAATAGGCAACATCGGCGACGCATTAATCGCGGCAGCCGATAAGGAACGGGTGCATTTTCGAGCGATCTGAACGCAAATGGATCGTTCGCGATGGCTCCCTTTCGCGCAGTCGAGTACCGGTTGCGGGGCCACTGGGGGAGAGACGGTAGTCGCGCGTCGCGTAACGATATCGGAAGCTGCACCCGTTAATTCCCAAGGATCGAGACGCATCCATCAGCGAGTGATCTGCATTCATCGACGTATTCGTCGGTGCAGCGTGTCGGCGAAATTAATGGCCTTCAAAACGTCGCGCCGTTTCGAGCTTTTACTCGACGGTAACAACGTCGCCGACGAACGCGTACCGAGCGACTCTCTCGATGACCCGATTCGAGCGACGGTCATTCGATCGTCGGTCCCGTTTCGCGAACGGATCGTCCACAAATTTTCAGGCGAAATTAGCCCCGTTAATGAACATTAAGTAGAGTCTAGCTAGGTAACCCTTGACTTTCGGATGACATCACCCTTGTCTCGAGCAGGTTCGACGGTTCGAAAATAATTACCCCGTGCGTCTGCGTCCCTGTCTTTTCGTCGATGCTCCCCTTGGAAACTAGCGTCGCCTCTCTCGTCGCGCGGTTTTTGTATTCCTTCTGGGGTGGTTTCGAGGATTGGCACTCGGGGCACGTTCGCAATACACTCCCTTTCCTTACCCTTCTCTCGTCTCGGTTCCTTCGCCACTGTTTCTCCCGAAATTAGATAATTCAAGAACGGTTCGAAGACGCCCGTTGTTTCTCCCTCTTTTCTGTCTCTCTCGCCCGTTCGGCACTTTTTGTTTCTTCTTTTCCCAACGAACGGATAGAAGGAACCGCTTTAATTCGGTGACGAGGAGCCGTTTATTTCGTTACGCTCGACACTTTTCGCGCGATCCGACGTTTAGTAGGCTCAGCAACAAACGGGACGTACAATTTTTATTTTGACATCTCGATATCGTTATCGTTGTCGTCTTTCGAATTATCGTATATCTAATTGTTACGGTGTCGGTTGCAGGTCGATCGATACCGTACGAGGTGGTTTGGAATCCTATGGCATTAATGACTCGATATCCGTCCGAAATTGATTCGCTCCATCCGCCGGTATTAACGAATGATTTCGAGGATTACCTTTCGAACGAACGTTTCGATACAACGACGATCATAGATTCTACGAAATGTCCGTCATACGTTCGAAACGTTTCGAACAACAAGCAACTGTTACCGTTTTTTTCCATCGACGGATATCGGGTGTTGGACACCCAAAGGTTCTTGCATTTTTTATGACACCTCGTAAAGAAGAGCAGATAAATGCTCCGAACGGTATGGAAGCGTTCGAGTACGCGTTGTCCGTAGATACGATATCGGGCCGTAGTCGATGACGAACGGTCGGGATTACTACGGGTAATAAAAATGTACGAGCGCAGTCGGTCCGTTTGCTTTCCGGAAGAACAGAATCCGCCGTACAAATCGTCGAGCACGAGATACAAACCGATAACGCGAGAATCGTGCGCGGTTCTCTACGGAGCACCTACCAACCGACCAAATGTAAATAGTTTGAAACCTGTCTGTATGCCAGCTTAATAGAGCCGACCGGTCCCTCCGCGCTATCGAAACGCGTCGATATTTAACTCTTTCGGAGATCGTTTAATCGCAGAGGAAAGGAAACGTACATAAGTATGTTGTCGTGGGTGTCCTGCTTCGAAGAGTCGTTAAATATCGCGGGAACGGTAAAGACGAAGAGACAGGCAACGGTAAGAGAAACGTTTGATCGGCGAACATCCGGGAGAGCGCGAACGGACTGTATTTCAAGGGTTAAACGATCGATGTATAATGTATAAACAGCTTTGAAAGTCGAAGCACGGCGAAATAATTGGGAGGCGAAAAGTAACGAGGCAGAGGCTCGTTCGTTAGTAAGTTCGCTCCTAAAAAATCTCTTCCTGCCGTCGGAGTCCGCCGTTCGCGTTCCCCTCGCTTTTTTTCCATTAACGGAGCCACCCCCGTGTGTTCCGCGAATCCAAACGAAACGATTCGAATCGAATCGAATCGAATCGAATCGAGTTGCATCGAACTCGCCGACACGGAATTATCGAGCGAGAATCTATTTCGCTCGTTAACAACGCGACTCGGACGTCCGCGAATCTCTCCGCTCAATTAAAACGTTTCGCGTCTACGCCGTTGAATCGCCGATAATAATTAACGTCGAACGCTCTTTTCGCGACGCCGCTGCGTCTCGACGATCCGTTCGCCATGGATCTCATTGACCCCGATACAAAATACTCTTCGCCGATCTATTGGCCAACGTCGAACGACAAAAATTCGGGATTTTTGTCAGGGACGCGCACGAGAGGCGCGCATACGCGGTAAAATTAAAAATTCAACGTACGGGCAAATGGAAAGAAAATATTTTCTCGTTTTTCGTTGCGAGCCACCACCACCGAATCGACGATGCGTTTCGCGGAGCGCGCGCATACTCGGCCAACATAACGAAAGAATTAATCGAGCCGTTTCGATAACCATCCGATTCCGGTGTTCGCGTTCGTTCGCGAAGCTCGATATTCGCCGGAGCAACGTTTCGCGAAATAGGGACAACGAAATTTCGTCTAAATCGTTTCGAGAGGGAACGACGAAGCGGCGTACCTATCCGTTAATATTTATTTCGACCGGAAACGAATCGTCGTGCTCCGCGAACAAAGATAGACGCGAAAACACTCCGCCTTTTTTTCCTCGTTTCTCTGTTCGTTTCGCGATCGTCGGTAGAGAGGGAGACATTTTTGGAGCGAGTAAAAATTCTGGTTGGGTCGAACTCTCGGCGTATTTCCCGAAACGAAGAACAGACTCGGCGACCCAGAGCCGGCAGACGAGGGCGGATAGCTACGGTTCTGGAGAGCCATAAAACTTTATGGTGCGTTTGCATCGACCGACCCTCCCTTCCCTTACCCTGCCTTACTACCATCCCCATGGCAACGACCGACCCCCGAACAGAACCACCCTGCATCCTTCTCTCCCTTTCTATCGCGATGTCTCCGTGTCTTTTCTCTTTTCGACCAACGCTCTCGCCCTCTATTCGCCTTCTTCGTCTTTCGGACGAGTGCTCGCAAGGGCACGCCGGCTCTCTCTCGCTCTTTTTACTTCTTCCCTTTCTGTCTCTTGACACTATGTGCCACGGCTGATTCGAACGGTAGAACGAAAAATCATATGCTTGTTCGGCCGCTAAAAATCTTTGATAGTCCCGAAAACTGGCGATAATAAGGGGTTCGTTGACTCGCGCGGTTACAGGTTCTTTTTCGCGATACTACACACACAGAAAATTTCTCATCGAACGGCAATGTACGGTTCTTAAACGGAAGTAACGTCGATAAGAAAAAAACTACGTTCCTACGGATGGATCGATCGATGGAAAATGTCCACAACGTCGGAAGGGTCAATTATAGTCGAACAGAGAAGGTAAACTCGTTTCGATGATTGATACTCGAAACGCTAAAGCCTTCTTTCTTTTATGCATGCGCATACGCGCTTACGATTTACATAGAAACCAAAGTGGCAGTAACTTGAAACGGTTGAATCGTCTTTTTATAGGATGGATTCTATGGGATTACAGAAGCGCTCGAACCTTTGCCACCAAATATGTCTATTCATGTTCGCGCCTCCTCTTTCCGGGTGATACAGGGATTTCGCGATTTCGTGCTCGCGATTTTTTTCTCGTGGCCAAATGCTCGGTCTGTTACTCGTTAGCGCGGATTACGCGTTTCAATGAAATTTCGTCTCGTTCGTTCGCGTTCGCGCGTTTTAAACGTTCCAGAACCGCTCTCTCGAAAAATTCTAATCTCGACAGCCGTTCGCGCTAAATTTTTATTTTAACGCGTCAACCGTTGCGGGAATTACCGGATCGCGATAGGTAAACTACACGGTCAATTCGATTTTTTTAAGCAGTTTCTATTTCGTATAAATCATTGTTGAGTCTAGACTATCGGTACGTGGAAGCTGTATAATTCCCGAGGTCCAAATCCATCAATGTCACGTGTCTTTTGAACTAGTATGCAGTTTCCACCTCGTTTAGGTTTCTGCCCTCTCCCGTTTTTTCCTCGGATCGTACGTTATATCCTGCGCAACTCCTACTTTGCTCCGTTTTACGGTTATATCCTTTTCCGTAGCACCACACACGACGGCGATACGGTGTTCGGGGCCATCTTACGCTTCCAATAAGCATCTTCCTCGCAGTTTGCCTCGATCTCGACGATCCTGCCTGCGCACGCTCGATAGCGCGTAGACAGCGTATTTCCTGGCCTTATCTTGCCTCGGCCGTGTCGCTATCGTTTCGGGTTCCACGAAAGAAGAATGCCGCGAGCGATACGGTTTAAGAGGAAACAAGATCAAAGGAAATCCTAACTGGAAATTTGTTTGTTTTGAAAGCGATCGTTCGCTACGATTTCCTGCTGATATTTGCTGGGCTACGTGTATGCTTAGGAACGTGATGTATTTGGACCTCCGTTTTCTTACGACAATGGGTTTTTAGTCGTGGACCACGCTCAGTCTACCGTAGTTATTGCCCGTTGCGTTAAACGATTTTGAGTATCAGGCCAGAGCTCTAATTTCGACGAACAACAATCGATTTGTCGCGCGAATAAAACATTAGAAGGAATAGGTAATCGTGGTTATCGGCTCTCTTCTCTGTACCGTTCGTGCGACGACGTTGCTCTTCTTCGAGCACGAATCCGATTCCGAGAAAGGTCCAACGATCGCGTTCTTTTCCTCGACGTCACGCGATTTACAAGGGCTCTGTCTGCCAAGAATCTTTTCTCTATTTACGCCGTATACAGATAGTTCAGCATCGACGATGGTTGTCGGAGTTACGCGAACGTCGAGTGCATCGTATTTTTATCGGCCTTTTATCTGATCTCCCGGCTTTTCGAACCGTCCGACGTGTCCCCTATCGCAGTCGCCGTTTTAAACACGAAATCTAAACGTCCTTTTTTTATAGGTTTCGTGGGACTCGCTTTCGTTGTTCTTATTGATAAGTTCCGGCGCTTAAAGGGTATATGTACACCGATATAGGCACGCACTGTACGGCGTTTGTTCGCGCGTCGACAGAATACTCGCGGTGGAAGAGTTTCTTCGACAGACAAACGTCGGAGGACGAATTCTTTTCCCCGATTTCTGTGGCTTCCCAAGAAACTCGATCCTCGCGGGATTCTGTCAAGAATCAAAGTTCGACAGCTACTTCTCCGACCGGTTCCTCGGTTCGTCGATTCGATCCTCGCGTAGGTTTCATTAGTTTCTTGTACGTTCCCGTCGTTGATTCGCGTAAACCCCGAATTATTTCCTGTAGCTGGTCTATCGGTGTTCGTCGGCGAATAGGTGTTCGTTCGAAGCCAAACGGTTGCTCTCGTCGACGAAAGCACGGCGTCGAAGAGCGAAAACGTTTGCGAGTCGTCGCTGGTTCGAATCTCTGTCCATCGAGGGGTTCCCCGCGACGCGTATCGTGTCTGGCAACGAGTATAGACCGCGTCGCGTCGGTGTCTCTGGCCGACGCTCTCGTCGACGAATTAGCTCGCCTACCCTTTCATCTGTTTCCACCTTTTCTTTGCTCGTGGCGCGCTTCATCGCCCGTTCGTTCTTGGCAACGCTTTCGCGACGCGACGCGACATCGTTCGCGAGGCTAACGTCCCTCGAGGGAAAAAACGAAGCTCGACGCGACCGTAATCCGCTAATAATTCAACGGATGCCGGTCGTTCGTTCGTTCGTTCGTTGTGGGCTCTGTCGCGCGCTTCGATGGTCTCTTTCTTTCGACGAGAGCTTTCCAGAGGAAACCGCCGCGCGGTTTGTTTGCGCGTCTAGGATAAACACCGGCCTCCGTAGGAAATACGAAATCGCTCCGGGAGAGACGCGTCACGCGGAAAACAGGAACCCGTCCTTTTTACCCCGCTGCGCTTTCCTTCTCTCCGTCTCGCTTTCTCTCCCTTCTCCTGTCCGCTTCTATCCAACAGCTGCCGTCCGTCACCCCTTTGGCGGCATTCTTTCATGTGCTTTTCGGTTTACAATGTACGTAAACGATCTCCAAGGGGAGAGCTTTGTCTTTTTCGAGGGATATTAGATTTGAAACGGGACGCTTTTAGCTTCTCGGCCGATGCCCCTTTAGCGGGAATCGTTTCACCGTTCGACGAAGAAAATTATTCTTTCGGTTTTTATGCAACAACCTCGCCCTTTACGAGCCGCGCACAACGGGTCTCGTTGTTCCTCCGGAGTTGCCTCGTTTGCGCGCACATCCCCGGAAAATTTTAATTCGAGTGGTCCGCGTCGCGTTCGCCGCGTACTCGCTTCTTCCCTCGCTACCGCGCGATTTTCTTTATTCTTTGCGCCAACAATCGGAAGCCTTACGCGTTTCTTTACAATGACTAGTCTCCTTTTTGTACGATCGACATTATATACCGACAATTAAATTCTTCCCGGCCGGAACCGTTTAATTTATTTCATTGTGAATTTTAATTTGCTCCGCCCGTTATTGTCTCGGTTTTGTCCTTTCTGTCGTTAATTCTTGTTAAGAGCGCGCGCTCAATTGTCGACGGTCGTTCGCGTCACCTCCTCGCACAGAAATTGTCTCGAAATTCGGTCGGTAACGACTCGTTCACCGAAACCCGTTAAGTCGAAGCAGGTTGTTTCCATCGGTGGATGCTCGTAGCCCCGTACCCGGTTCGATGTCGCTGTCGGATCGTACGCTTTTTGGTCTTTTTACCGGGGACTTTCTCCGTTCGATTTCGCACGTAATAAATACTTTGCCACGAGCAAGGTCGCGGATTTCGTAAAATTCGGCACGCGGATAGTAGAGAGCGATCGGGATGTTTTACTCGAACGCCGAGAAGGTTTCGCTTGTATCGGTCGCTCTGTCGACTTTTCTCTCGACTCTCCCGGATCCCTTTGACGCGTGCTTCCCTTTCGCAGCGGCTGGCTCCCGCGCTTTGCAAGACGGAAATCGAGCGTGCAAACGGCTTCTCGTCCGATTTCCGTCGAACGGTCGATCAAGAACGGAACGAACGACGCGTTCTCCGTTCACGGGAAATGAAAATCAAAGCGCGAAAGTCGTGTCGAGCGACCCTGTGCGCCGCGGCGATCGTTAATCCGGCCCGATGATCCGTGACACGAACCCGAGTCTCCGTTCGTTTGCCACGATAAATGGCGGCACAGAAGGCGCCGATGCTTTATTTACGTAATCCGTTATCGAGTAAGCGAATCGGTTCTCGAATTTATTACCGTTTTCATCATCGTTCGACGCGCCGACTAGCGAAAAATCGTTGGATAATTATCGCGTAACGCGTCTGGTCGCGGGTCGACTCGAACCACTGCGAGTCTGGGTGGTCCGTGCGGTGGCGTACAAAACTCCCCCGGAAGATTACACGCATCTGTCGACGAGTTCTCGATCCGTTTCTGATCTCCCCCTTGGAAAAAGGAATATCGCGTTACATCCGACAGAGCCAGACGGCTCGTTAGTACTCGACCGAGCTTTTTATTCTCCCCGGACAGAGCTCTTTTGATTTGAAACTATTTTCTCTGTTAAACGTTCTCGGAAACCGTTCCGCGCGAATCTCTTTCCTTTCGGGACGCGCTGGCTCGCCGGAGCGAACAAATTCGAGCCAATCGCGATTTCGGTGCGTCGGCGGTGATTCGCGAGAAAAATCGAAACGTCGGATAAGACCGCTTCCGAGGTCGAGTAGCGAGAGATCGGCGATGGTCCCGTTCGGAGGGAAAGTTGATCGTACCGGAAGCAGAATAAACGGTCGAGCTTAGGGCTTCGATCCAAGGTCGAGGCGTCAAGCGGACGCACGCGCCTTCTTCCTCGGCGTTTACACGAAAGTTAATCTCGACCGGTCGGTTAGTGGATGCTGCGAGGAACGAGAAGCGCGAAGCGAGAAGAAACGTCGAGGAAGCCAAGCGGGACGCGGTTGGACGTTGGCTTCGTACACGTTGATAATAATAAACGTTGCTCTCTCCCTCTCTGGTTCGGCGAGCTTCTTCTCGCTCGCGCCCTGTCGGCGCTGCGGCCTCTTTGATCTTTCGCTTCGTTTGTGCATTTAAACACGGCTTTCCGAGTAGCGTAAAGAGAGAGGAACGGTGCTCGAGAAGGACAGGGAAGGGAAAAGCCGGCGAAACGAAGAGAGGAAGTAAGAGAAAAAGCTAGTCGAGTGGCCGGGCAAAATCTCGTGCAGACCTCAGAGACGCAAAGTGAGTTTCGCGATTACAAACGAGCCCTTCTTGCCAACCCCTTCCCCCATTTTGCCTCCTCGTCTTCGTCTCTCTCTTAACGTTATAACATCTTGTCCAAGTGTTCGTCTCTCTTCTTCCTCGTCTCTCCGTTCAACCTTTCCGACCGTTCGCGATCGCTCTTTCTTTCTCTTTTCCTTCCTCCTTCCGAGCTTTGTCGCTCTTTATTGTCGCATTGTGCATCGACGACGCGCTACGGCACTCGAATGTCTACCTCCTCGAGGATAACTCCTCGAGATTAATGCCCCTTAATGGACTCAATGCCGGAGAAGAGCACGCGGGCATTTTAACGCCGCCCTTTAATCCGCCCAGCCTCGAGGCCCTGCCGCTCCGCGAGGACAAGCTCGAGGGAAATGGAAAACGTCCGTGTAACCGGCAATTTTGCTCGGGTTTTCTCGGGATCGGTCGATATCCGGCCGAAAGTAGAATTTTCGTTTTAAAGCGTTTCCCGTAAGTTATTAACTTAGGCCGTGCAAAATCTCCGTTTCCGCCCAACGAAAAAGGAGGTGGTGGGTAAATGAAAAAGAAGAAAAACAGGAGAGAGGAAGAAACCGCGTGCATTAGCGGGAAAAGATTAATTCGCAAAGTAATCAGCTCGTAGTAAGGGAGTAGAAGGAGCGCAGGTGGCGGAGGTCTCGAACGCGGATGGATCGTCGTCGCATTTCCCCGAGAAACTATACAGTAGAAAAGGTTAGCCTCTCGACGCATCGCGCCGCGACTCGTCTCGCCACCGCTCGGCTCGGGTCGGCTCGAGTCGAGTTTGGCGCGATAAAAAAAGCCGTCGACGGCAGAAGCGTCGTCGCGGGTAAAAGTAAAAGGATTGGACAGGCTGCGCGGGACCAGTCGGCTGTTAATAATGCCACCTCGGGGATGCGTTGCTCGAAGTAGTCGTCTCCATTTCACGGGTAACCAGGCATCCATGTAAAGTAAATTCCGTTCTCCCTTCTTCTTGTTTTCTTTCTTTTTATCCGGTCATCGAGCTACGCGTTCTCTTTAGCCGGGAATTCGTGCGTCGGACGGTTCCGAGAACGAGGGAAAACCGGTCGGAAAATTGAAATAGCCCGTAAGGACGCGCGACCGTCTTCCGTCCGTTCGTGGGAACTGACGCTATTTTCGTGACGCCTAGATGCCCGTACGATTGAATCGCGATAGAATCAAAAACCGGCGCCGCTGATCGCGAAGAAGCGTCCCGCCGTTTCGGAGATATTGGGTCGAATCTGTGGGAAACGAAAGAGAGAAATTGCGTCTTCAATTCTCGAGGACGAGGAACGATCGATGTAGCCGAAGGACGGAGGGTAACGAGTTAAATTAACGAAGGAAGCCTTATCGCGATCACGGTCTCCGGTAAACTGTCCGTAAGTTGCCCCCGATATCTGTCTCGAATTTCCTCGCTACCCGGGATCAATTCGTTATTGGCTCCGCCGCTGAAAGCTTACCCGTCTGCGGTTTCTGCCTTTGGAAATCTCTGCTTCTTCTGAATTTCCTGCTCGTCGAACGTTACTTTCGAGTGTTTATCGCGATATGAAAAGGTACTCGTCCTATAAATCGTGCTTCGGGGAATCAGATCGCGTCCAAGAATACGAAACCGAGTCCGATCGATTACCGAGTGGCTGAGTGGTCCGCTTCGGAAGAAGTACTCGCAGGGGCAACTTAAACGAGTTGATTAATTACTCGCGAATCTTCTAGCCAGTTGCCTCGACAAGACCCTGCTCCGCGAACTGGAGTTTCCCTGGTTTGCCAAAATATCGTAAACGCGTCCACGATACGGGGCTGCCGCCTCGCCCGTTATCTTTCGCGGTTCCGCCACGATTATCGTGTCGATCCTGATACTTTTCCAAGTTGAAACATCCTCGAGAATTCCGGTGAAAGGTGTGTCGATAAAGAGATCGCGCCAAGAGAATTCGATATCCAAATTGAAATAAACGATCGTCTGGCCGATAGCGGAATCCCATTGTCGAGAAGGCGATGGAAAGCGCGGTTACAGGACGGAATTCCGAAACGAGGAAAGAACGTTCGTAGGACAATAGGAGGGAAACCGATTGCTGGCGAGAACGAGGACGAAGCAGAAGCGCGAGTTGTTCCGAGAATGTCAGCTCGATTCCGTCCTCGCTCTTTTTTATCGAAAAAGGATCCAGCGCAGCGTCCCGAAAGCGAGCGTGTAACCTAGCGAAGAAATCGACCTTCCGAAACCCACGGATTTAATCGAATCGAATAAAACATCGTGCTCGTCGCCGTCCCCGTTCTTCTTCTCTTTTCTTCTCCCTCGCTGCTTCCTTCCGATCTTCCTTTTCCGTTCTATTCCGTCTGCGGCTGTCTCGCGCGCGTTCGATTCGTCCTGCATTAGCGACGGGATCCTTAAAGGACTAAAACGAAGAAAAGGAAGGAGAAAAAAAGAAAAGAGTACCTTCGGCGACGACTTTCGACGACGTCCTCCTCGGTTTGCGCGGTTTGCGCGGAACAAACGCTTCGGGGCGTTCTTCTTCCTCCTTTTTTCTTAATTTACCCAGACTTTGTTGAAAGAAGTCGGCAAATAACTTCGGCCGCGTTTTAAGGATTCATGAACCACCGGAGTCACTTCTGCCTTTCTCGCAGCGACGTTTTTTCGAGGAAAGACCTACGAGTATATGCTCGCAGGATTCCCTTCGGCTCTGGCTTCTTTGGCCGTCGACTTTTTATTCCTCCTCTACGACCTTGCTCCGAAAAACCAGGTTTCTCGATCCGGCCACCGGGTCCGTAGACTTCTGCGTCTCTGGATCGTGCATTTTTTTTTTTTTTTTACTCCGAGGAAGGGTGTCACCCATCGGCGACGTACCAACGTTCTAACGAGAGAATCGGATAGTCACGAAAAAATGGCCATTATCGTAAGTATTTATCGGTATCGAATAAAATTGGCTGCTGCGCGCGGTGTCGGAGGAGCGGAAGCGCGACGTCGCCCGTTGGATGCCGTTAAATTATTCGCGAGACCCAGGTCTGATCGATCCGCGGGGAATCTCTGTTTCAGGGATCAGCGAGGCGAGCGTGCAGTTGCAACAGCCGAAGCTACCGTCGGCGATCCGCGTCGGGGACGAGGTGGAACTCCGATGTCACGTCGATGGATCCGGAAACATGACATACGAGTGGTTCAAGTTAGTTACATAATTTGCAACTATTTACCGGCGCGTCGCGAAATAACCGAGGGACGAGGACCGTTCGCGGAAAAGCCGCGACTCGACGGGGGCGTTTGCGACTCCGGCAGCTTTCGGCTAACTTTATCCTTCGCGTAACTGACACCCGTCGTTTACCCAACTACCCCTGAATTATCCAGCGACGTTTCCCTCGACCCCCCGTTCCGAACGATTTTCACCTTTTGTTCGCGGTTCGCGTTCGACCCTCGTTGAGGGTACGTCTCGTAATTTACGCGAAATTCATTGCCTCGAATGGGGCATTGCCTTTTTAAGCGACGGATCGTCCTCGTTACCGAGTCGCGACAGCCGGCTGTCTCTCCGTTCCGATGTTTCATGAGATAACGATTTATGCGCGTTCGCCGCAAAATTCGATGGAGAAACGTTGAAACGCCGTTTGCAGAAACCGCGAACCGGTGGTCAGAAGCGATCGAATCGATATCAAGAAGAAGAAGCTACACGTGCATCGTGCGGTTCCCGAAGACAGCGGGATCTACGGTTGTCTAGCGAAGAACGAGGCAGGATCGTCGCCAAAAATGGAAAGTTACCCCCTTATCGTCTCCGGTAACGATACCGCGACGATAAAGGTCGTTCCCAGGAACCTGATCGCGAAACGAGGAGAACCGGCTGTTCTCCATTGCATGTTCGAAGACGCCGACTCCGTTCAATGGTTCTTCAAGGATATAGGACCCTTGGAATCCGACGACGAGAGGGTCATATACGAAAACGGAACTCTCTTGATACATTCGGCCGACCACAGGGATCAAGGTTTCTATTCCTGTCACGGGGAAAGGGGCGAAACCAGCGTCGCTTACACGGTCGAGCTTCAAATAGCTTGTAAGTATATCTCGCGTATCGTTCGATCGTTATTCTCGTTATCGTAGAACGTATCGAAAAAAAAAAAGTATCGATCGTTTATCTTCCGCACAGATCTGATGAACCTGTCCGCCGCCTCGTTCGAGCCCATATTGTCGAACCAAGTGGCCGTGGTAGGAGAAGAGCAAGAACTCCAAGTGAGCTGCTTGGAACCGTCCGGTCTGCCGACCCCGAAAGTCTACTGGAGGGATCCCACGGGACACATCATAAGCGATTCCGGACCGGTGCGCGTTCAGGATAACACGCTTATCGTCGCCAAGGCGCGGATAGGAGAAGACGACGGCAACTATACCTGCGTTGCCGAGAATATGGCCGGAGAGACTGAAATGGTCGCTCAAGTGCTCATCTCCAGTAAGTTAACCTCCCGTGACATTTACCGTCGTCGTCGTCGTCGTTGTCGTCGTCGTCGTCGTCGTAGTCGTTGTCCGCGTTATCCGACGCTACGTATTTTACTATCGATTGGATGCACGCATTCGCAGCACCGCCCACGCTGATAAGCTCGCCGGAGAGTCTGAGCGTGATGGAAGGCGATTCCGTGACGATGGCGTGTTCGTACTCGGGCATGGAGCCACCGGTGACCCACGTGCGCTGGCTGAAGGACGGAGAACCTTTGAAAGAGAGCGGCGGACCAACCAGACACCGGGTAACCGATCATTACGGCAACGTCACTCTGCATTTCAAGAGCGTCGAGCTGTCCGACAAGGGTAGCTACACGTGCGAGATATCGACCAAAGGTTTCCCTTCGATATTCTCCGAGCGGGCTACCCTGACGGTCGAAGAGAAGCTCAAGTTCTCGCCGCAACCGGTGGACAAGCGACTGGAGCTCGGCTCGACGGCCAAAGTGCCGTGCAAGTCTCAGGGTGCCACTAATCCGACGGTGAAGTGGATCAAGGAAGGGGCGGCGGCCGAGGAATTCCCGAAGCACGTGCAAGATATCAATGGGACTCTTCACTTCAATGGCGTTATGGAACAGGACAAGGGTCGATACACGTGCATAGCCAGCAATGTCCAGGGTTCGATCAATCACACGATCAGCATCGACGTAGTCAGTAAGTGGTCGTGTCCGAGTTTAATCGAGGAAAATTTCGCGCTTTCCTTTCAAGGAAATCGTTGCTTTTTGCAGTCGCTCCGAAATTCACCATTCAGCCGCAGAATCCCACCGAAGCGATCGAGGGATACCCGGTGATGCTGCACTGCGCCGCGGACGGCGACCCGAAACCCACCATACAGTGGGACAGGGACTCCCGCATGAACAATCTGAACAATTCGCGATTCGAGGTGCTGGGGAACGGTAGCCTGTACATCAAGGAAGTGTATATGGCCGACGAAGGCAAGTACGGATGCACGGCGGGCAACAGCGGCGGTCTGAAGCGAGAAGAGGTGCAGCTGAACGTGAAAGGTGAGTGTTCGATTTTGTCTCTCGATTCCGGAAATCTTTGAAACGAGCAGAAAAACGACGATTCGATTTCAGCCGGTGACACGTACAGATTCGACATGGATCCCGAAAGCGGGGACGACGGCTCGATGATGACCAAGACCGTCACGATCACTCTGAGCACCGCCGCGGCTTACATGGTCCTCGTGGTCGGTCTGATGCTCTACTGTCGTTACCGAAGACGTCGCAGGAAGCAGCAGTACCTCCAAGAGCAGGCTGAAGGTATCTATCCGCTTCGATCGCTGCGCGAAAGCGTTTCAGACTTCGATTCCGTTCTAACCGCCTCGAAATAACACGCTTACCGTCGCGCAGAGAAACTGGAGAACGGCGAGGTGCAGGAGGAACAGACCGAGCTGAAAGAAACCGGCAACAGCAAGATGAATTCTAGCGCCGGCAAGAAAAAGGAGAACCGCGACTCCCATAACAAGAGCGACGGTGCCGATACCGCTCAGAGTCAGAGCAGCAACCAATCGAAGAGATCGAAATCCAACTACGACAAGATCGCTGTCTCTCGCGACAATCTCAAGGAACTGAAGCCTCTAGGTCGCGGCGAGTTCGGCGAGATCTACTCGACCAAGTACCAGGTGGACGGCGACAAAGAATCCCTGGTGATGGTAAAGAGCCTGACCAACACGAAGGACGAGACGGCCCTGCAGGAGTTCAAACGTCATCTCGATCTGCTGCACAAACTGAGTCACGAGAACGTGGTGAAACTGATCGGCCTGTGCCGCGAGGAGGAACCCGACTACATGATCCTCGAGTACACCGACTGGGGCGATCTCAAGCAATTCCTGATCGCTTCTCGCAAGGATAACAATTCCAGCCCCACCCAGGAGTCGAAACCTGCGCGCGCGCCACAACTCTCCGTCGCGCAGATTCTCTCCCTGTCGAACCAGGCGGCGAAGGGTCTGAAACACCTGGCGGACAGTCGTCTGGTTCACAAAGACATAGCCGCCCGGAATTGTTTGATCGCCAGCAACCTGACGATCAAGATCTCTTTCCCCTGCATGACCAAAGAGCCGTACCAGCAGGAGTACACCAAACACCGGAATCAAGTGATCCCTCTGAGATGGTTGCCCTACGAGGCGGTCTACGAGGACGAGTACTCGACCAAGAGCGACGTCTACTCGTTTTCCTGTCTCGTCTGGGAGATGTTCCATCAGGGCGAGTTGCCGTTCAACAAGTTGAACGACGAGTCCGTGTTGGCCTCGCTAAAATCTCAGAGTCTCGCGTGGAAGTCTCACAAAGCCGCGCCGCCCTCGTTGCAGGAGCTCCAAGCTCAATGTTGGTCCAACGATCCACGAGATAGGCCCACCTTCGACGAAGTCGTATTGAAAATTGGTGAAATCGTGGTCGACAGTTGTCTGTAGATTACTCCCAGAACGCTAACGAGGCTCTAAAACTCGAACTAGCCGAGACAGGGGTAATCGTTCGTTCGCGCGATCGCGTTCGCGTTCGCGTTCACGCTGTTCGTCGTTCGATCTCGCGACGGTTACTCGTGTTACGGTCGTTCGGTCGCGTCCATTAGGTCGGTAAGGATTATAATTTATTTGTAACCGAACAAACATCCGCTCCAACGACTATGAACGTCGAATTAACGTAAGAACACACGGTACACGCTACAATATTATACGACTAACGCAATATTATAGCCTATCTACTATCGAATATCAGTGTAACGATACGCGTTACGGGTGCGCAAAAGATTTAGCCCCATTTACCGGACGATCCCTGGTGTTCGATCGGGTTCTAGCAACGTTTCGACAGCGAGCTTTTTAAACACCGAACGCAGAGACTAAAACTTTTGCCCACGCTTAATATATAGGGTATATATCGATCGTCGCACATCGAATACTCGTTAAGGACACCGCTACGTAAATATACATATAAATTGTCGTCGCGGCAAGAGATCGCGAGTTACGAAAGTATCAAGACCATATCAACGTTGAACGAACGACAAGTTTTTTATAACCGCCTAATTCACGTCTGCCCTCGTTGTACTCTGTTAAGGTCTAAGGCTTAAGAATTATTTATATAGCGTACATGTTTGCGTCTGACACGTAACATATATAAATATATAAATATATACATATATGTATAATATGCAGGGTGTCCGACAGGTTTCTTACAAATTTTACCGACAGTGCCCGACTAAATAGAAGACGAGGAGACTCTATTAAACTATCATGGTATGGACTCTATCAAACTATCGATGTTAGTGTCTTCGAAATTCATAATTTTTTGTAAAGCGTACGAGAACTCGTGCTTCCAGCAAATTTCCTCGTTTTTTAGGTAGCGAAAAGGGTCGGTAAAGTTTCGCGAAAACCCGTAGCACACCCTGTAGATAGGAATGTACGTGTACGGGGTGGGTGAAGTAGTCGAGACGACGAATGTTTTTAATCCTTCGAGAAAGTGTTTATGCGATTGATTCGATGCAAGCGCCTTGAACGTGTCGATGCAACTACTTGTGTATGTCTGTGATTTAATTTCATTGTTGGATGGAAATCGAAGAAAAATTTACTAACGGAAGGGTTACCAATTCGATGATCGTTACGCTCGGATCACCCTGTACACGGGTCCATGAAATTAGAAAAGGAGGAGAGAAGGAAGATCGAAAGAAAGAAAGGAAGGCAAGAGCGATTTCTCGATATCGACTCGAAGAGGATAAATAAAACGGTCTTGTATATACATACCGTGGGTATAAATCTAAGCTCATTCGTTAAGCACTGATCGCGAGATTCGACATTTACCACGCTATTCTACTCGTTATCTTTACTGGACGAACAAGGCTGAATGGAAGAACGAAGTTTTATATCGAGCACTAACTTAGAGCCTATTTTTGCTATTCGAGAACGAATAGATTAAGAATCTGTCGCGTCGAGCGTCCTAGAAATTGGACACTTCGACCGTCCGTATCACGAAATTTGTACAACGAAGCCCGGATTTCGTTTCGTTTCTTTCTATTTCGCGCTCGTAAAACGAGCAATTCGATTCGTTTCGTTTTCGCGAGACGCGCGTAAAGTCTTTTGCGTTCATACGATTTTTCATTTCGAATTCGACAAAAGCTCGGGAGCAACAAAATCACGGAGGGAGATCACGAATCACGGTGAATCGAGAGCATCGGATATACCGCTACGACGACTATCATTGCTCACGCGAGGAAATACGTACACGTACTACAGAGCTGTCAACGTCGAAACGAAGAAGCGATTGCTTCTAAGTAGAATAGAAACGAAAACGAATGTGTAACGCCGCCACTGCCACGTTGAACGTGTCGTATAAGATTAAAATTAAATTGGGATGACAAGATCTTGTCCAGATTTTCCGATGTCGAAATTGACGAAAATTTCGTCGAGCCTAACTTTATTCGAATACTATTTCCATGACATTCGGTAAGATAACTTGCGTTTTATGAGACGACACGACACGATACGATAAATTCGGACACGCGTAACGTGGCAGTCGACGCGTTTTCGATACTTGCTGTACTCCGTATCACGATGTTGGCCGAAAAACGCGAGAGGAGGCCGATCAGTATTCAAAGTATTCCTCAGCTCTGCACACGTATACGCATATAAAATATATAATGTATCATATACGCATTTAGATGTACGAGACGCTAAGGTAAACACTGCCAACGAGTAATCTCTGTAACGTTAAAGGTTCTCATAATCATAGCGAATACGATCATTCCCTAATTTAATATACATGCCCCATTCTTCGTCGTGTCGAAGGCACCCGTGAGAGGAGATCGATGCTGTTTCATCATCGCTTCCTTTTCCATTTACGAGTCCACGCGTTTTGCAAGGGTCTCGAACGTTGTTGTCGATTTCACGAAATACCTTTACCAACGATCATAATTTTTCGTTTCGACGATCGTAACGCTTCGTCGTTCGAAATTTCTCTAGAAAAAAATATTCCGACGATCGTACGAACGTAGTCGATCGATGAACAACGTTCGCTCGCGAACGTACTGAATGTTCAGATGCTTCCTAAATGTTCGCAGTAATAGGCCAAGGAATATTCTTGTAATATAAAGTGCGTTAGGAACATACCTTGCAGCCACTTCGCTGACATTTCGTATATTATTATTCAATTCTGACGAGTTCTGACTGTGTGCTCTCGTATCATTCGCCGATCGAATCTTTCCGGTGTTGTGATCGTCGATCCTTAAGCCTGCTTCGCACCCACGTACGACATTCGACGTTTATAAACGCGGAAACGTTTATCTATGTAGGTGTGGACTGGGCCATCAATTTCTCTTTTAACCGCCGCGAAACAACTCTTACGGTAGTTACTAATCCCTTGCCTCCACGATTCTTTAACGATCGGATATTCCGAATTTAGCTACTTTAATAACTTACTACGGCTCGTACGATGACTGTCTACTCTCGACTTTTCCGATTTATGTTTCAAATCTTCATTAGAATTTCATTATTTCGTCGCGCTTCGAAGAGAGAAGTTTCAAAGAGAACAAGGGAGTCGATGCAACACCCAGTCTGAAAAGAAAAAAAATAAGAGAAAAGACGTTTTTTAACGAAGCGACCTATTATACGTCTGATGTCTAGTCATACACGGTGAGAACGATATAAGCGAGCAACGAACGCAAGATCCATTTTTAAAACGAAAGAAAACAAATGAAAACGACCTTTCATATCCCTACGCGTTTTTGTAATCGATTTCTTTTTTACAGTATTTTGTAAATATTTGTACTTTTTTATCTACATCGTACTTACGAATCTTTAAAATAGTATGTGCTACGATTAAATAAAGGTGAACAAAAACGACAATGGTTTCGATTTATTTCTGACACGCCAAGCGTATTCCTACTTTCCTGTAGTATCGGAAACTGACCCTCTAACTCTGTGGTTACGATATATTTAGATTCAATTAATTTTATTGCCGACCAACTGTCGCCTTAATATGCAATACACGTTATTTAACAAAAAATGGACATTGCATTTAAACAATAGCGAAGAATGTTAGCAGTATCGCTTCGTGAAAAGGTGGCAGTATAACGAGAGTTTGTTACAATTTCGAAGTAAAATGATGGGGAAACGTGGATCATTTCAAAGGACTCGGATAATCGTGATCGGAAACGCCGGGCGAAAATGAAACATCGTCGTATTACCTAATCAAATTTATTTTTACTTAATATTTCGTGGTACAGTCTATGTCTATTACGATATATAAAATAACGTAGTCGTCGAATGTAAATAGGTGAAACGAAAGAACCGTTCTCTTAATCGCCGACTGAACAAGCGCGGCCGGAAAAGAAAGAAAGTCGAGTCAGAGGCAGTCGTACTGTGATTATTAAATACTTTATGTATATTTATATTTATATATATATATATATATATTTTTTTTTTTTTTTATTTATATATATATATTTCCGTATATGTATAGGAAATCAACGTGTATACGAAGAGAAAAACCGATAAACGCAGTTCGACGCGAAGAGTATGTTTTTAGTAATATTTATATATTTATATATAAAGTCTAATGAATTACTTAATCCGTTACTTAGTACTTAATTCATTAATATAGTAGCAGCCTCACTCTCTAAATAGTACTAAATATAATAATGGTATTAATGCGGTAATTATCGTTAATATAGATTATTAACATTACAAATAATCATCGTCAGAATCGTATAATAAACAATAGTACAAGGTATTTTTTCTGCTTTTAATGGTTTCTTCTTTTTTCTTTTTTTGTCATTTTCTTTAAATATTATCATATAAGTAATAATCACAATAGCGTATTCTGAAAAATAGATCAGGGTCCCGTGGGCAGAGAGCGGAGCACCTTGCCACTCGTCGAATCCGTATCTATCAAAATATTCTCGATCGCGAGATATTTTTGTTTCATTTTTTTCTGTTTTTAGGAAAAGCTACGTACGCGAACGTTTTGTTTTTCTCGAAAACGGCTAAAGAACGAAATACGCCGAGTGCATCAACGAAAAATTAGCACCATCGACGAAGTTGGTTCATGAACGATGATCGCGTTACCGATAAATCGATTCGACGTTCGGTTTAAGCGGAAGATCGCGCTACGCGAGTTCCTTACGAAACGCAGAAACTTTTGCGACAAAACTAAAACGCGTCGAATCGCAACGAAACGGTCTCGCAACGTTCGGACGATCGCTGCGTCGAAGTCGATTTTCGGCCGAAAAGAAGATAAGAGCTGGAAACTCGTCTACGAATTTTCTTCGGTCACCGCGTGTATTTTTCTCTGCGACAAAACTCGTCTTTCCCTTTTGTCGTTTCGTGTTCGCTTGCCGATCGTGTGTCTCTGCCGCTCTGCCTAGGGAACCCACTATAACAGGGCACTATGAACAGCAGTCTGCTGGCTAAGTGACTTTCCGAATCTACAATCGCTCCTACTCATTCTCTCGTCCTCGCTCGCTACCCTCTCATTCTCTCTCGCGCTCTCACTTTCTCACTGTCTTTTTCGATATTCCTCGTTCTCCATTTTCTCGCCGGTTCGCTCTCCCTTCCTTGTCGTACATCGTTTCCGGTGTTTCGCCGCGCTTCCGTCGCGAGTAGTATCGTGTCCTTCCCTTCTTTTTTTCTTTAACAGCGAACTATGTCGGGCATAACAGACGCAATACGGTAATGGAAACGAGTCTTTTTTCTCTCCGGCTTCTCCTTCGCTTTTTCTTTATGGCGAAGCAAGCGTCGCGAGACGAAAAGTCTTTGTCCTGCTTCTACCTTTGTGCTTCCTTTTTCTTCCCGGTTATTTCTTTCGACTTTAACGGCGCAACGTCGGCGCGAACGCTCGCAGGGGCGCGTTCCAAAATTGTTCGGGCCAAATGGATAAACGATTAATTTCGCGAGTATTCGTGTACCCGTGCGGCGTCGCGCACAGTGAACGAATTCGTTTCTTCGTTCGTCGTTCGCCGGTGATCTCGAACGATGCATCGATCGTCGGATCGTGATCGCTATCCGTGGAAGACGAGATCGATCGAACGTCGTAAGACAAGGAAGCACGAGACCGAAACCGTTCGTCCTGGAATCACGCAAAAGCACTCGTTGCCAGCATGCTTCTCCTATGTCAGCATTCACGCTACATGTCAGCCGATAGTAAATCACTACAGTACCTTCTTTTCGCGTTATGATATTGTTTTACTTTACCGTTTTAATTATCGTTATCGTTATTATTATTTTTCTTAAATTTGTTCGTTAATATTAGACGTGCCGTGTCTCTACCGTCAGGCTACTGCGAAAAAACACTACTTATCTCGTTCTCTCATCGTCGTCGCTATTATTTTTAACCACACTCGCACCCTCGCATTTTCTCTCCGTTTCTTTCTCTTTCGCGCTTTCGCACTTTCGTTCCTTTCATTCGCTCATCGAACGCTCTTCTCTGCGTTTGTAAAGAGTATTATTACAATATTATTCTCGTGTCGTTACAATATAATTATCGGCAATAATATACCGTCGGTATTAATGCAGCTATTATTAGTATTATTAATATTATCGTTAATTATTATTCATCCTCCCGGTTATTATATATTCTTTTTTAAAAATCGATTACGACCCCTCGACCGGTGTGGCGAACCTCGTGCCGAGGAGTACCTTGAACAAATGGAATTTCTCGCGACCACGTGGCGTCGCGTCAAAAACGTTTCTTTACATTTTTTCGTCCGCACAGTATCATTCGCTTCGGTCTCGAATGGCGCAACGGCGAAAGGCTCCGTCCGTGCTCTTCCTGTTTTCCACGAAAACAATAAAAATTACATATTTCTGTCCCTTCGCGCGCGGCCGTTTTAGGTAGCCCGTTTTTGTTCGCCGTACTAAAGAACCGGGAAGAAAAAGTTTACGAGACAGGGTAGAGTTTGCAAGAATTACGCGACAGAACGATTAAAAATTATGCCGCTTAGTTCCTTGTATAATTGACAGTGGATGCGTTCGGCCGAGCAAAGGGACAGAAATATCGGCGTGTCATGGACGAATGGAAAAAGAAAAAAAGAAGAAAAATGCGAGGCGAATCGGTCGATATTGAAATCAGAGCGGTCCGAGCGTGTCGCGACGGACGAGGACGTAAATTCTACGATATTTCGCGAGTTGCGCGAACACGCTCCAGAAAGGAACCGTAGCGTCGTTAACGGAGCGCTACGAGCATCGACCGATCGACCTCGATTTTTCGTGTTCGATTAATCGCGCCAGAGTTGCGTTTTCCGAAGATCTTTCTCCACGACTCTTGCTCTTTCGTTCATCGTTTCTTTCACGCGCATTCTCTCTCTTTCTCTCGCTCGCACGCACGCACGCATTTTTCGCGGTTATTTTGTCGAAAGGGTGGCGACGCGTACATCCGCTTCGGCGTGCCGCGGCGCGCACCCTTTGGCCGAATTTTATTCTTTTGTTTCTCTATCAATTGCAGTAAAAAATAGCGTAAACGGCACTGTATTAGGAAGAAGCAAAATACGTGTTACGTTCTCGTTACTTTGTCGTTGATAATACTTATATAGTATCCTTCGCCCTCTTTTTCTTTCGATCGCCCGTTTTTAAAAATCACCGTCCGGCATTATCGCGATCGTTTATTCTTTTTTTTCCCTTTCGGTTAACAGTATGATTATTACTTGGTAGTTAACGGTAATTATTAATTAGTGTTAAATGCGGTGATCGGCGCAACGAACGAGAACCCGACGGTCGAAGCGATACGCGATCTCGTTCGTTTTTCCTCGATGGTTGATTTCGGTCTTGCGCGGAAGTAGCCGAGGGCTCCCGTTCTTCCGCTTAGATCCCGTTTCTTTCTCTTTTTCACTCGCGCTCTATCCTTTTCTCTGGCAAAACCAAGATGAAACAGAAGAAGAGAAAAGAAACGAATGACTCGCGTACATGTCAGACTGTTTATACGTGTATATACGTGCACTCTCTTTCGCTCTCTCACTGCTCTCATTTAAATCGCTATCCTTTCTCGATCGTGTGCCGTTTCTCTTTGTCTGTCACTTAATTACAAAGCGCGAATAAGTGCGGTTCCGATCGTTTCGCGATCGCGTCGATCGATTTACCTTGTGTCTCGACAATTTCCCGGACGACGTCGCTCGTCCGAACGTTCTCACGAAATTCGATCGATCGGTCGCGAAACGATTCTCCTTTTTCAACGATGGCTCAACGCTAGTAGTTAAATTTTTCATAACTTTAGGTACTAATGTGTTTCATCTTAATCAATATTCCCCCAATTTTATCCCCCCTTTCCCGTCGCATGCAATTTCGTACAACGTTCGCCTATCATGTAAAACTATGACGTCTAAAATGTGTTCGAATTAACGCTAGATCCTCGATATTAATAATCAAGATCGGATAAATTAATAGTCGTTAATAACCGTGTATGTATCCAACTAGGCTAGACTTCGACGGAAAAATATATTTATAAAAAGTTATAATATTAATATACGTTTCAAGCGTTCTATATATATGTATATATGTATAAATATATAAACGAATGCATGTATATGTATATACACATATACATATAGTTATGTTTATATTTATATTTATTTATATATTTATATATTTATATTTATATATTTATATATTTATATATATATATATATACTGTTTGCTAATCCTCTACTTATGTCTAAGCTTTCATCGTCGGATCTCTTGTCCCATACATGCTTGCGTTCTCTAATCGGAAACGTTCTCTATCAAAAACGTGGACGCTCCGAGTTTCTACCTAATTTTTTTTTTTATCAATTTATAATCGTAATAATAACTGGCTAAACTTATCCACGCTCAAGCACACGCGCATTCTCTCTGTCTCTCTCTCTCTTCATTTATCTCTCGTTTTCCCCTCTCGCGTTCTTTCCTTCCTTGCGTCTTCTCTCGCTCTGCTCTTGGAAATGTACAGATCCCGAAAAGGAAAACGAAAAAGCTCGGGCCTTTCTAAGCGATTGAAATGAAATAATGCATGAAAATCATCGCGTCCCGTTTCTCGCGACGCATCGACAACGAAAAATCTCTTGTCGTTTCCCCCTTTTTAAATTCGTTCGATCACCGGAAAAAGGAAGCGAATGTTTGCCCACGCAATAAACGACTCTGCGAATTAATCTCTTTTTTTTGTATCTTGGATGGAATCCGTTCCTTACTGGCTTTTTAAAACAACACGAACACGCGAGAGCTTCTTTGAACACGTTTCACACGAACCATCGTCAAATTCTCCCTCCCCCGTTTTGTCCCTTTTAATTTTTCTTACACGTATTTGTCCACGTTCCTTTTAATAATATCATTAAAATTGTAGAATTCTGATCTCTTCGCCGCAATCTTCCCACCCTTATTTCCGTTATTAGTTTGTCTCGCTTCTCTTATTGTTCCAACACGTTGCTATCGTCGTCTCGAAAAATATCTCTGTAACGTTTCGTCTCTGGCAGCCTTTCATGCATTACTTGATTCCAACGTTCTCCATTTTCTTCGATCTTCGACGCGTTTCGAACCGATCTAACCCCTCGTTTGCACCCCCTTCTTAACGTTACTGTTTATGAAAAACGGCGTGTTAGTCTCGCGATGAACACATAAAAATGAGGTAAATATTATTAACCTTTTGCCTCGGATAATTAACGTTGTATTATTAACGTATTAGATTCCAAAAGAAATGCTATTCGCCGAGCAATGCAATTTTTAATTAAAACACCAAGCGCCATTAGCGAGGCTGACGGTTTGCGAAGAAAAGTTGTACACGGTGTTTCAGTTTTTGCCCGCCTTTCTCGAGATTACAGCGACAAGCGATTCACCCGGACGTAGATGACTTGGGTCATCTTTCTCTTTTGATTTGCGTATTCGGCCATCAAGAAACGTGTTCGATCGTCGACAGAAATTTTAAGACAAAAAGTTGATCGTAAAGGAGGATCAGCGAACGGTGAACGTTTTAAAAGGGGGCGTAAACGACAGCGAAAAGTACCATTCCCTTCGTTTCGAGGCCATTTCATTGCCTTCGAGCATTTTCTCGCGTTTCGATGTTTGTGCGAGGGGCTCTCGCTTTATCATCCCTGAACGTTTTGTGCGCCTCTTCGATCGTTATCGTCGTCGTCGCGATAATCAACGGATGTATCTAGTTTACGATTAATATCTTTGGTATCCTGCCTGAGTCTCTCGTTCGCGAAAAAGATCACGCAAAAGGGATGTTTCGGTCGAACCTTGACCGGAATAAAACGCGAATCCCGATTCCGTCGCATCGAACTTTGAAAAACCGCGTACCTCGTCGAACGACGCGAGAAAGCAAGCCGTTAAATACGCTGCCCATACATGCAGAGGTACATGCGCTCCGACAATTTTGGTTTAGTTTTTTTGTTTTTGTCACTTATTTTCTCGAACGATTCGACGAGAAACACGTCGGCTCCTTTATAACATGGCAGCTTTGAAACGCGCGAAATGTTCGCGCCTCGCGTCTATGCGACCGTCCTGTGTGTGTCTGTTTGCGTGTGTAAATCGAGTTCCCTTCTCTCGTCGAACTTTGGTTTCGCGAGCGGGATGCCAGAATTCTTTCGGCCTCTATCTTGTTTCGTGGCCATTTTGCCACGCGAAACCGAGACAATATCGTTCGGAAGGGACACGACGAAAATTTGTACTGTGTCGACAAAGGAAACCGCGTTCGATGAGTCGATCTAACTCGTTACTCTAACAACGGATAAAGGAACCCGCCCCTCGCGGGGAATCTTTTCAGTCTTACCGTTTCGAAGGGGGTGAATGTAAGGGCGGGTCTTCGTTTCTCGATCGAAAGCATCGATCTATCGAGCGATCGATTAACCGATGGCGGTCGATAACAACGCTTTGCCAACCGATGCCGATAAACGTTTTCTCGGATATTCGAAAGTACTTTTGCAAGGATCAATCACTAATCTTCATCGAACCGAATGTTTCGCGTAATCGAGTGGCCGGTTGGTTCGATTGGTAAAGTGATCGGAAAAACGTCGCGACGAATGTACGAATCCGTTCGTCGCGTAAATACGGTGTATCGTGTGCGTGTCGAACAATAGAAACGAAAAGAACAAAGAAAAGAAAAAGAAAAGGAAAAAGAGTCACTCCGGTGCGCATTCCTGTTCCTGTGCATCGTGTCCTTTTATCTCGCTTTCTCGACCCCCTTTTCTCTGAACGCCTAGAAAAACACCTCGTGTCATATAATATATATCACATACGCGTTACTTCTAAACACACTGAAATAAGAAGCACTTTAAGATAGATGTCTACGTGTACCATCGGGCCCAAGATCTCTTAGATGGACTGATTTTTCTTCTCGTTATCCCCCGCCTGTCGCTCATATAACCTTTAAACCATTGTATATGTTATATTATCTATTTCATCTTTGTATATACGCACTATTTACATACAAGCCTCGTGTGCTTTCGCTCCTTTCTTCCATCATTCTTTCTCTTTCGCTGACTTCCACGAAGGAAGCCTCTCTCTCTCTCTCTCTCTCTCTCTCTCTCTCTCTCTCTCTCTCTCTTTCTACTCTTGACTCTCTTCACGTTTTTCCTATTACGTACATGTGCAGGCGATGAAACGCGCGTTACCGAAAGGTACGAGAAAAACTTAGGAATACTCTCGACGGTATGTTTGTTCGTTTTTCCGAACCGCGGTAACGGAGTCTCGTTTTCGATCGAACGAGCCATCACCGAAAGGCAACGCGGCGATCTCCGTGATCGATACAGAGCTGCAACGATCGCGTTCCTACGATGTCTAGTCCAATAACAAACACGCACGCACGCAACGAGTTTCGCCTTGTTCTACCCGTTTCCTCGTCGGCCAGCGAAATTTCCTCTCTCCGTCTCTCTTCGAACTCGTCGAACGATCGATCGAGAGAGACAGCCGGATTCGTCCCTTACGCAATTTCAAGAGGCACGCGATAGTATTACGCGAACGATAATGGCACTGTCGATCACTCGCGTTAAATATAATAACATTAGAAAAATCGCAAGTCGAGTCCGACGATAGTCTCTTTTAATTGACTTGACGAGAAGAAACCTTGCCGTAATACTATAGACGCGCTTCGTCTTTTGGTTCGTATCGGTGGTAAGGATCGATCGATAAATCGACGGAGATCGCGACGCCGCGTTCTCTCGGCGACTACCGTATTCCGAGCGGCGCGAAACGATATCGCTGGTAGCTGGCCGCGCGCGAAGCGCAACGTAAACGAGGAGCGTAAGCGAAAAACGCAAGGAACTGGCAACGAAAGGAAAACGTGGGAACGCGTGGCAGCAGGGTGCGCCGTGTCTCGATCAAGTCGAGGCGGCACGGCTCTCGCTTAATTACAAAGGATCGGAACGCGCGGTAGGTCCGTAGAACGGTGTCCCGGCTGCTGGCGTCGAGTAACAAGAGGCGGAGTACGACGGCGGCGGCGACGATGCCGACGCCGACGCCGACGACGACGACGACTATGACCGATAGATGAAGCTGCAGGGCGGTGTCGGCGGTGGCGGCGAGCCACCTGTCATCGCGATCGGTACCAGGGTCGGCGAGGGTGACGAGGAGGGAGGCGACGGAGAACTGGACGAAACGCTGGAGGGCGGCGTCGGTGATTCCAACGCCCTCGGGCCCGCGAGCTCGCGATTCGACTGTCCTCCGGACGTCACAGCGCGACTACTCCTTGCCGCTGTCGTCGCGTTGTGCCGATTGCGTGCTGGCCGTCCTAAGCTCCGGTGACGGCCACCTCCCTCCTCGCTCGTTTCTCAGAGATAAACCTTCTTCACGCTGCGGGTGGTCGCGAACCCGTCGTTGCGCCGATACGCGTCGCCCTGGTGAGATCGTAACGTGCCGAAATTGTCCCTCGGACCACGGAACCCGTAACCGTCCGGAAATTGGAACAGCGTTTCCGTCGGCGTGGGCGGCGGTTTTCGCATCGTGCCTTTCGGCGAGTGCAGCTTCGGGGGCTGGGGCACCAACACCGGCTCCGCGTACGTCACTTCCTCCTGGGGCAGCAGTTTCGGCTCGGGCGCTAACCTGCTGCAACATAACAACCGCAGGGATTTAGCGCGCTCATCGCGACGAGCCAAGCTGTCGTTATCGTTGGTCGTCGACGATCGACGATACCGTGCTCTACGTATATACGATTCGGACACGGTTCGGCGATCGATTTTCTACGGTTATCGACGGATATTTTGAAACCGTTTCCGAATCGTCACTCACCTGTTCACGTTTTGCCGCTGCTCGAAGTACTCGTACTCCGTGTCCGGGTATGGCAGATTGTCGTCCTCGTCCTTTCTGCACTTTCTGCCACACAGGTAACCCGCCACGAAGCCGACCAAGAGAGCCGCCAGCGCGCCAGCCACCACGGCCATCACGAGAGTTTCCACGGAGTACTGAGGCGGTGGCGAGTCCGCGGCGGACACTTCTGGCCCTGTAAACGTTCGAGCATTAAACGAGAGGAACGTTTTCGGTGTCGGGGGACGATGCCCCGAAAACGATTTACGCCGATCGAGTCCTCTATGATCGCGATCTCGATCTCGCGCTACCTGAATTGTCCTGTTCCTCGTCCTGCATGATGTTGATGATCTCCCCTCCCGGACTGTCTTTGTTGGGGATCATCGAATCCAGTGAGAATTTATTCTGGTTCGCGGAGATTGCTCCGACGCTGCCCGTTTCCTTGTTCAGACTTTTACTCGACGGACAGGAGGCGTGCAAACCGGTCGCGACGCTCTGAAGGAATCTGCTGGCGTCGGTGGCCGCTGGCCCTACCAGGGCCCTGCATTTGCCCTCCACCTTGTCCCAGGCGCAGTACGGATCCTGCAAGGCCACGCACTCGCCGCACGACAAGATCCTGTCGCTGTAGCACCGATGCAGCCTCAGGGCCTGGACTTGGCTGTCGGCTATCACGACCAGTCTGCCATCCTCGAGGCCGTCACCGGCTTGCGAGGCTCTCACCACTTTGATCCCGCGCACCGGCACCGTCGACGGGAATGCCTGAATCTCCTCGATCACCACCGGACTGACCTTCAGATGTGTGTCGGCCGATTCCGCGTTTATCGCCTTGATCACTTTGCCGTTGTCGGTGCCGATGAACAAAACGTCGTACGTTTTACCGCCCGGTGTCTTCACCTGGGGATCCACGGCGATCTGCGTGAATCTGTAACTGAGAGGACCGACCGATCGTTAGGATACCGGTGGTGGAATTCTTTCGTTGACGTTTCGACTCTTCCGACTACCAAAATTGTCCCGCTCTCCGAGTTCGACCAATGTCCGGATCGTTCGATCGAGCAGCGTTGCTCGATCCTGAGAGCGGCGAAACTCGTAGAGCTCGGAGCCGTCGCGAGGTCTTCGACTTACTGAAAGCTGGTGCGTATGACGATCGGCTGTCCGAAGAAGCTGGGCACCAACTCGTCCATGAGGGAGTGCGTGTGGATGAAGTTGAGGGTCAGGTCGGGCAGCGCGTGAGAGTCGTTGACGCATTGACCGGGTCTCGGGTCGGGAACCTTGGCGCTCTGCACGGGTAACCAGTTCGAGTTAATCGCGCTCTGCTCCTTGAAGTTACCCTTGAACGCGTCGGTGATGTCCTGCAAGGAGAAGGCACAAACGGCCGATCCGCTGATGCTGTTCACCGGCGTGGTGAACGTGCCGTATATCAGCTGCGCCGACGTATTGCCGTACTGACCCGATATCAGTTCCGTCGTTGATTCTGCAAATAATGCATGCCTCGTGATTTCGAGGCTCTTTTGTTTGCGTGGCCTCGTTCGCTCCGTACCGACGGACGTTTACGAGCGAACCCGCTGGGAACAAACGTTTCCCGGATTCTCTCTCGAACGCTCGCCAAACGTTCTCGAACGCCGTAACGTTTAAAACGCTCGGCGAATCGAGCGACGGCCAGACGGTTCGCGAACGAAACGAAACGAGCCGGATACGATACTTACGTATTTCGTTGAAATAAAAAGGAAAGTCTCCGGTGACGGAGCAATTCAGACGGGATTTTAGGAACGAGGTCCATCTGTTGCGGTATCTATGCGGACCACCACGGTCGTATTTACAGACTCTCGCCACGCGAGAATAAACGGTCTGCAAAGAGAAACGGCGGAGGTGAGACGATCGTTGCGCGCGGTCGAATTATCGCTATACGGTTCGAAGCTCCATGATGCAAAAACGTGGACCTACCTTGCCGCAATTGATATATTCCACAGCAGTCTCCCGGAAGAAGAAGTAGACGAAATCTCCCTGGGACATGGAGCTGACAAAGTCCGGCGCTGCAATCAAAATTACGCGCACGCGTTACAACGCCGTTCTCGTTATTACCTATGCGGTAAATGGTTATAAAGTGACCTTATAAATGAACGAACGCGATAACTGGCGGGGGTAACTGCACGGATAACCCGCAATAAACTGCGGCCACAATAACCGTTTCAGCTACGAAAGTAAAGAGGATCTCGAGAAACGCTATGCGTACCAAAGGATGATTCAGGTTCGAATAGTCGGCCGTCGCGAGGATCGAGCGACACGCGTCGTCGTAGGAATCAATCTCGCGAACGAGTCGCGTAAGAATACATATACGCGAGAACCCTTTTACTTTCCCGGTTACTCGAAAGCGGTCCCGTTGAAACGACACGCTCGAAATGATTCTCTTTCTTCGTTCCGCTCAATTTTTCTCTCCGTTTCTCAGGTGCTCGTTGCACGAACGGTTGGCGCGCACGAACGCGCGATAAAGTGGGAAAACTTTATCGATTTATTAACTTGACAGGGTTTTCATAAGCTTCTTAGGATTCATAAAGTAATATTAATCTCGCACGCCACATAGGTATATCCGACCGACCTGCCGTGCACCGACCCATAAATTTTCTGTCGCCCTCCTCCCGCCGCTCTTTTCGTTTCTCCTCCGATTCCATCCCGTCGTCCGGCTGTCTTTTCTTTTTCGCTGCATTTAACCGCGTCTCTCTCCGAGACAAAGTGCCGGGAATTCGTTCGGATCCGACCCGGAGCAATTTTAACGCGGTAACGAAATCGAACGTACCGCGTCCGCGCCAAACAGAAAATCTCCTTGATCGACCGGCTTCGATCAACGAGAAACTTCCACTTCCGATTACGTCGGTCGAACTGACCCGGATCGATTTGCAAATAATCCTAGCGAACGTTGTTGGCGGTCGTTCGCTTAACCTACTTTCGTGGGATACGAAAGGCCAACGGACATAAAAAAATCCGTTAACGAAGGAGCGGGCGAAAGCGGGACAGAAACGAAGAAAATCGGGAATCGTCGATAGAGATCGGTACCCAGAAAGTTAATCGGAAAAGCCGGGTTAGAGAGCGAAGAATAGATACGCGCGATATTAGACCAGCGCACACGCGGACGCGGAGATTTGCGGGTGATATTCGCGGCTCGCGATCGGCTTTGTCACGATTTTTCCCGGTGGTCGTATTTCGGTCTATTTCGTTGGGAACAAACCGTAGAAAGAGAAACGGGGGCGAGCGACAGAGAATCGAATTTTCCACGAACCGAGGGAAAATCAATATTATCCAGCGGCCAGAGAAACTTGATTAGCGTTCGTACATCGTTCGATTAAAATGCTGTAGCGAACGATCGAAGCCCCGGAACAAGGTGACGAGCCCGGTTTATCGGTCCGTTTCGCGGAATTGGCCCGATCTCGTAAAAATTTGCCGTTTCTTCGCGTCGTCCTTCGATAACCGAACCATAACTCTTTCTCGTCGGTGGCCGGGGCGAATAAAAATTCGATCTCTCGACGAACACCGTCGAATCTTTCTTTTCTTTTCGTCGACCGAGACGCGACGACCGCGGTCGTCGACGCGTCGGTGTCAATTTTTGACGGCATAAAAAAGACACGAGACGCAGGATGCGAGGGAAGGCCTGCTTAAACAACGTCGCCGATAAGAAAACACGGAAGCCCTCGTGACCGCGTACGATGTCGATGAAGTACAAAGGGCGAATAACAACGATCCGGAAGAAAATAGGGGATTTCGGGAGAGAATCGTTGAACCGTGGCGTCGAACAAGTCGTTCTTTTATCCGGATTAAAATTTCCCATCGTCGCTTGGATAAAGTTCGTACACGGGAGACACGCGTAGCATATTTCGCGGTGAACGAGCGTAGAAACGCAGTGTGCTGCTTTGTCATTACACAGATATGTAGGGGGGCTCGTGGAGTAATCTGCGCGAGGCCGTAGTCTGCGAAATGCACGTATACGCACGGTTAATCTCGGAATTACAGCGTGTGGATTAAAGCCGGTGTGCAGGCTCGTTGCCGTGGCCGATCGCGACGTTTCTGAGTAATTTCTCGCCCGATGGCTCGGGGCCAGGATTTTCAAAGTCGTGTCTGTCTGCGAAACTTCTCGCGTAAATACCGAATCGAACTGTCGCTTCGACTCTCTCCACCTCCCGACGAACATACCGAACTCGAATATCCGTTCGGGATCTCGCGCGTTTCCGGGACAACCTCGCATAAATAACGAATAATCGTTTACGAATTTTCTAACGTCGATCTTTACGAAGCGAACTACGGGAAATTTATCTATGAGCGGAACGTATCGCGAACAAAACGCTTTACCCTCCGTTTCGTCCGCGAGTGAACGAAAAATTCTCCCCTAGCGTCGATAGCGGAGAGTTATCCGATATTCGTGTACGAAATCATAAATTTTCATTATCGAAAACGCTCTCAGTTTACCGCGCGACTCTTGTTTCAATTTTTAATCAATCCCTAATGGCCGATCGCGATTCGTTGTAGAACGATTAAGGCTTTAACCTCGGTAGGTTCGTAGTCGACACGCGCGGAAATTAATTTTCTGAAGCGATCGCGAAATACGAATTCGATCCACTCGAATCAGGAGTAGCATCGATTAAGATCGATCGTTTGGCTCACCGTTGAGGCTCTTCGAATCGTACTGCTCGGTCTGCAAAGGCTCCCTGTAGATGATAGGGTCCATGCCCGCAAAATCTGCCACGGTACCGGTGTAAAGTTCCCCGTCCACGTAGACGAAGGTGCTGTTGTGACGCGGGTCGTACGGACACATCGCTTGGCCGCCCTTCTCCTTCAACATCGTGTAATTGCCAGGGTGCACCGAGTAATCGCGACACATTGGCTTGAACGCGTTCGTCGCGCACACCAACAACGTGTTCGGGTCCATCTTGACGAGAATGCGAATATAATTTTGGCAGTTTTCTTCAGGTGTGCCCTTCATCAGGCACATCTTCACGTCGCTGTCGGTCGAGTACCAAATTAGCCTCTGCTGCTCGGTTAGGTCGGTCAGACTCAGGTTGTGCACGAGATTCCTGAAATCGAACGAAAGATAAACAACGCTTAGACACGACCGTGTACGCGAATCGAATCGATGAAATTGAGCGAGCGCTTGGTCATTACGTTATGGGAACGCTAGAAATGTTCCGATTACATAATTACCATCCCCCAACAGCTTCCAGCGACGAAAGTTCAAGAGTTTACGAAACGCGAGAACATCGAAGCGGTAATTATTGCGCTCGATAGATCGCGCGGCATTCGTTCCACTACCTGGAATCAGCATCGCCGAAAAATATTCTCGATTATGTTTTTCGCCCGATCTATGAGCTTTTTCCGCGAAGGATGCTACCGATTTCGCATTAATCACCGCGACAGCGTTATTTTACACGATGTTTCGCTATCGGTTAGAATCCATCGGTTCCCCGGAAGGCGTAGCACGGCGCTTTAGTGTCGCGTCGAATGTGACGGCAAAAACGTCGATCGGGAGTCCGTGAGCAACGTGTCCGCGAACAACGTGCGCGAACCAAGATTTACGACGCACACAAGATTAATATTCGAGAGAAGGAAATATTCGTCGTTTGGGCTTTAAGAATCGAAACTGCCACCACCATCCTTTGTTCCGTCGCACCGACGAAACAGAAACTTGGAAATTTATCGATCCAAACACGTACCGAGAAGGCACGACGCACCGGGTTCTGGGCGAGACTCTATTCTTTTTTTTCCGACCTAAATATCGAGCGAGAACATGTCCAAGATTTCGCGTTGCATATCGCGTTTTAATTACGTCTTCTCCGTTTCGTATCAACAACTTTTATAAAGTTTCTCGGGAGGAATTCGCAGTTAGCCGGTGTGGCTGGGATTCGAAGTCTCCTAGAATAAAGCGTACAAAGAAGTTTCTAAATAAAGTTCGACGATCTCATTAACAGCGAAGAACAGCGTTCCGTAGCTGCTCTCGGCATTCGTAGCCAGCAAGGAGGAAAGTAGAAATCGAGGGAGAAGGATAAAGGGGGAAAAAGGGAATAACGAAAAGGGAAGAGAAGAAGGAAAAGGGAGGAAGGTCGAGAAAATCTGTAGAAACTAGTCTTATCCAGAAAAATACTCCAAGCGTTTATTGTCTAATAACTGTCCTGCTCTTCTCGAGTATCAAACGATCGCTTTCGCAACGCGAAGATATCGCGGAGTACCGCTTACGCCGTATCAATTTAAAGCGTAAAGTTTCGCGATAACCACCGCGTTATCTTTATTCTTTTGTTACCACTGTTCGTCGATCGATGCAGAGTGGTAAGCTCACGGTCGTGCTCCCCAGTGGACCGGAACGAAAATCGCACGATGTTACCTTCGAAATTAGATTCGAACGACGTTGATGCCGATAATACGTTCAGCGGGATTATAGCCAAACAAACGAACAATAGGAATCTGTAACGCGAACCGTAACAGACGATTTTTCGCATAGCCCGCTATAGATTTGGATTAACGAATATCGTTTCTATTCGGTAGATTAACTGAGATCTAATAATACTCGTCTGCAGGACCTCGGCCTTCTCCGACGATTGCGTCGATCGTAAAAGCGGACCCTCGAACGAGTCTAGCAAAGAAGGAAGAGCAGCGGAAGAAGGGGAGGAAGAAGAAGAAGAAGCGGTCCTTTAATTAAAGCACTCGCTCAAAATGAATCTTCTATTTACCTTCCGCCGACCAGAAGATAGTTCCCATCCCGTAACATCAGCCGAAAGTAGTCTGTGTGCGTCTCGTTCCCCGTAAACCTGAACACATCTTCCGCACCTGGAAAAGAAAAGCAGAGGAACGCTCAGTTGGTTTTTCTTTCATCGTTCGAGAAGTTTGAAAAAGGAGGATCATATTATTCGTCTAATTAACTCGACAGCCATTCATCGTTCTCCTTTTCCGCGACGAACAACGATCGACGACCGGACACGTTCATAATTAAAACCATCTTTCCCCGTTACGTCGTTGATCGACTATTTCGCCGAAGAACGTAGGATACCGCGGTCGGGATTACCGAAACGATTTATTTTATTAGGCAATTCTTGAGACCGCGTTAATTTTGCGCATCGGTGCTCGACAATAAAATTAATTAACGGACGGCGGTAATATCGTTGACTCCGTTAAAAAATCCGGCACGTCGGACCGAGCGAACGTTCCACGAATCGACGTTTACCGCGTTCGAAAAACGAAAGCAACGTATCTCGTTTGATCGGGCCAAAAAAAGAATTTGCTTAAATAAAAGCTTTATGTCCGACGTGTCATCCGATTTTCCGAGGCTCGTCCTCGTCGCGCGATTTCGCGCAATTTCACGCGACCCATCCAACCGGCGAGAACCGGTCGACTCGAAAGCGCTTCAGAGAACAAGCACCACTGCTCCGAATAATTATCGATTTGACCGTGCAAAGCGTTCGACCGCGGTGAAAAGCAGTCAGAAGCAGACGCCGCGGCGTAAATACGGCTGTAACGTTTCCACGCGGAAAACGTTTAATAAGCGGCCATTCCGTTCGATCCGTCAGTCCGCAACGATTTCGTTTCGATTTTCCGATCTCGAATCGTTCACGGTCGTCCGTCTTCATCCGTCTCCCGTTCGCCCTTTGACTCTCCGGGGCTTTCATGTCCGACGATGTTAAACGCGACCTCGAATTCGTTTCCGACGCGAGACGCACGATTCTTCGATAACGATTCGTTACCGTTCGACGACATTTCGCGACCCAAATAGCGTCCGCGAGATATCGAATTTCGATATCGACCGACACGCCCACGGGTCAGCATTAATTGCACCGCGGTAGTTGTCCGTTATCGCGAAATCGATGGGTAATTCGAGTTTCGCGCGAATATCGCGACATCGCGTCGTTGCGTTCGTTGTTCGATCCGTCGGAATAAAAGAATTTTATAGCAACGGGAACACGGTCGGCGATTCATCGGATACACATTGTCGGTGACGAATAATAATTGAGCGACGGTGTTAAACTACGCTCGTACCACTGACACTGTATCGAACATCTTGGATCGAACGGGGTCTCGTGGAGGATGTCCTCCCCATAACGGTCCCCTTTGGCGTAGCATCCGTTCATTGTTACCGCCGATGCTATTGCGTGCTTATCTCCGACCTAAATTGCGACCATCGAATAGGAGGGACCGGTCAGCGACATTGACTGACGTCGAAACACGGAAACGGCTCGATAATTATATCGTTGGTAGCAGAATTAGAATCTGCTTTGGACGGTGTGTAAACCGATAAAGTTCCGTCGATTAGTTACAGTTGTTTAACGTAGCCGCGATTCTTTACGAGGCGATAATCGTCGTAACGCTCCGATTAAGAGACTATAACGGTGCAGGGGAATATCGTTCGAAAACTCGTCGAACGAAACGAGCTGCCGTCGTGCTCCGAGTGGATGACGCGGCCGTAAGCGGCGAAAGAGTCGATCGATCGGTCGAAGGGCAAAGGGAACGTTCGAGCTTAATAGATAGGTAATTAGCGGATAATGAAGTAGCTTCCCGACGAGCGAAAAAGTGACCGATCGTAGAGGGAGACGTATCCGTTACCGATCGATCGATCCTCTTTGTTCCTCGAACAGCGCGAAACTAATCGAGGTTAACGCGTCCTTTGGAAATCGAATAAATTTCGGAAATGGACGAGCGCTTGTTTAGCGATCTCCCGTAACACCGAAACGGCCGAGTCTCGCGAATGAAAAATGGCACAACGCGCAAATACGCGTCTTTGCGAGCGAAATAGCAATTTCGAAGCGATAGAGAGCCACGGTTTCGAAGTTCGGTCGGTCAATATTTCATGGTATCTCGAGCGAGCGCGTGTTAGGCCGACGCGAGCGTCAAGAGCGATTGTTCGTGAACCGCTAAAAAATTGACCGAAGTGAATTTATCTGGTGAAACGAACCGAGGAGGTGGAGGTTAAGCCACAAATCACGGTATATAAGTTTCCCGAGGCGGTCTGCCACGGTGTGGAACAGCGTACTATTCGGAGCTATCGAATACGCGGCCGAAGTTACGTTCGAAACTTTGTCGATCGAAAAAAACGGACACGACGATCATCGAAAGCGACGGAAAACGCGGAAAAATATCGACACGAGATTAAACGCGATTACGTACCTAGTTCTTAGCGACAAATAATTCGTCTCTAAATTCGAAAAGGCAGATTCTCGATCACCGTGTACGACGATGGCGTAATCGAAGAATACGCGAAGACGAAATATAATTGAAACCGAAAGACAATTCGCGCGCTACGAATTAATAAAGGGAGAAGTACTTGATCGAGGTGATCGGATCGTTCTGACAGCGAGGGTACGCGGCATTGGCCATCGAGGATTCTCGTAGCCGTTTCCGGAAGTGGATTGCCTTCGACGTGGCGGTACGCCGCACAAGTGGATCCACGCGAGACCCGGTTTACACACAAGCAGGGAGGGAGAAAGAGGGTTAAGGAGAACGGGATACGGAAGAAGAGAGTGGCGTTACGTCGAGCGAAAGTCATTAAAGTTTCGCACGTGCCACGGTGACGGTACGGCCAGCAACGACCCTAGGCCATTATTTTTTAACGGCCCCCCTGCAGCTACCTACTACCATCTCCCGAGTACGTATACGCGTACGCGCACCAGCTGGATTCGTGGTCTTCGACCCGCGGTTAAACCATGACTAATGAACGAGCCCATCAACCAGACCGACCCTTTGCCGCTGCTTTCATTGCGGTCAAAATTGCGCGAAAAAAAAGTGCTCTCCGATAGCGGTCTCGAACACGATAGCGAGCGATTACGCTTCGATTATTCGACCAATCGTTACGGGAGAACTCGCTCGACCGAATCGGTCGTATCGCGTTTTTCGTCGATCACGGAAACCGTGACGACGAGAAGAAAAGAGATCACCGATCGAGCAAAGCGACCAAAGCGTTCGCCGCTGATCGAAATTTTGGACGTGGAAGCGAAGAATGGAACATACTCGCAGTTATTACTAGGGAGAGGGTGTTTGACAGGGTAATTATGGTACAATATACGTATTAAGACAGTGCGCAAAACATTGGCTAGATTCGTCACGTTACAGCCCGTAATTACAATTTCCATCCAATTTAGGAAGAAATCTCCCCGAGAAGGAAAAGGATACCGCGTTAAAACCCGCTACTCGAAAGATTACTAAAACAGAGAGAACGCGCGATAAAAATACAAGACTCATTTTATCCTCCCTCGCGCGAGGTACCTCACCTCTCGTAATTTAACTTTTAATTAAACTAGCCGGTCGTTGGTGTTCCACGTGCGCGGGTTTTCACGCGAACCTCGAATTTCTTTGACGGAAGCTGTCGCTGGAAATAGAGACGGCCGAGGAGAATTCTAAAAAATTATCCTACCGTGGAACGGTCACAGTGTTCTCGGCCAGTCATGCGAGTGTCCCCCGACACCGCGGCGCTGCGCTACGCGAGGCGAGGCGAGGCGTCGCGTTAGCCGAGCCTGCTACCGGCTGCACTCCAATTTCGTTGGAACAACGCGTGTTTTCCTTCGCTAAGCCAGTCCACGAAGAAAGAAAGAAAGGAAAAAGAGGACGAATAACCGACAGAAACGGACGGCGAGGAAACGGAAGTTGACAAGACAGAATGCAGGAAAGAAGAACAAATCTGACGGCGTTTCCCGGAGGTACATAATCGGGGAGAACATTTTTCTTTCTCCTCTGTGCAAAAAGTACGTATTTGCGCGAGAAATTGCACGGAGATTAAACGATTCGCGAAACGCTAGATTCGTCGCCGGGTTTCACGGTCAATCGACCGAACGACTGCAGAGACGAGCGTACAGGGTGTTTCGTGACCGAACTCCGTGGCTTTTTAGTTTCGATTTTATTTACGATGACCGGAGGACCGTTTCGAAGAAATCGCGAGAGGAATATAATTCGTCGGATCGATCTTCCGATTCGATGAAATTTAATTAAACGAGAAGAAGGAGGAATTGTTCGGTCGCTGGCAAGCTCGGGAATACGGCAGGATTAGCCGAATCGGATCAAAACGATTCGATCTCGACGGTACAAACCGTCGGCCCGCTTTAGATAGGTCCGTGTTCGATGCACGGGCGTAGAATGCATCGAGGGACACGGTACAGCGACGCTGTCGAGCACGTAATTCCGTTCTAAGGGGTACGAGGGAGGGGCGGCGGCGAGGGGTGTCGGGGGGTGGAGAAGGGCCAAGCGTTATCGGAAGAACCTAACGATCCGATTCTGCCACAATGCTGTTACGTTGTCGAAGACGTTCCACGAACGTTCTCTAGTATTTACCTTTTATTTTCCCTCCGTCGTTTTCATCCCCCTGCTGCCCCCAACGAGTTTACATCGCTAACGAGGGACACCGATCGAACCGTCTCGTTCGTGAATCGACTGGACTCGAACCTCTTTCTCTTTATCGAACCGCCACGCCGCGCCCCGCCGTGTCGCCAGCCAGCTTTTTAAATCCTTTTCGATACCGTGCGACTCTGTCAGCGTCCGTCGCGAGCATTTTTCTAAATGTAACGTTGATCTTCCTCGATTTATTCGATTGTCCGCGAGCCGGATCAAACCAGCTACGAGCATCGAAGCTCGATTTTTGTATTTGCCGAGAATTCGTTGTTCGATGATAAATTCTCGTCGAAGCATAGACAGAGAGAACGGTTCGGTTAAAGGTGGCATGTGAAACGTGCACGACGGAACATCGAAATTCGAACGAGCGTCACGCCGATCGACGTAACGACCAAGTAGCGCTCGATACGATTATTAGGATATCGACGAGAGCGTTAACAATAACATGGCGTTCGGACGATCGTCGAAAACGGAAGCGACAAGCCGCTAGGTAACGAGTTTCGCTAGGTAGGAGCAATATCGGAAGAAACGTGCCAGGGTAGTCGCCAGGGAGTACCTAAAAACGTAGAGTAGCGTAAAATGGCGGAAGCGCGGCTCACGGGTTTGGCCGCGGTATTTATCGCGTCGGTGCAGATATTAGGAAGACCGTACGCTCCGGCTTCGGCCTCCGATGGGGAAAGATAGTTCGCGAAGAAAACGAGATCATCCGTCTCGGGAGCCGCTCGATCGTTAGCGCGATGTATCTGCATTGTCACCTCGACAATGGCTCTCGATCGCGAACCCGACACCCTCCGCGATAGAACGAACCTCTACCGCGTTCTCGTTGCAACGATTTCGAGCCGAACGACCGTTTAACCGGCTCCGTTAATAGTATTCCGTTTCAAACGTTTCGATCGAACGATGCACGTTACCCTCTGTCTGGTAACTCGATCGATTTTTAAAGCGTATACCGAGACGAAACGAAATCGGTCACGTTTCGGAATCGTATCCCCCCGTGTATTTCTTATCGCGAGTCATCCATCAACGTTCTTACACCTTCGCGACAGGAACAGCAACGGCAAGGATTTCCCGAAGCTCGGCCGGTCCTCGAAAATACGCGAAGGTTCTCGTCTCGAGGCGGCTCGATAATTTTTGAACGTCCGAGAAGAGCGCGTTCGCAAACGAAACTGGGTCGACACCGAATATTCCCTTTTCGAGAGATAACTAGGAAGAATAGGGCGATTCCGGCGCGAACCGGAGATCGTTTCGAACGAGGAACGCATCCAACAACTTTCGACCGAACGAACCGGCTGCCGATAACCGGCATCCGCCGATTTTCCACGCTCGTAACTAGCTTCCGTGAAACATCGTCTAAATAAATTAAAATCGTCCGATGGGAAGTGGGTCAATGGTCGAGGATGGTATCGAGCGCCGCAACGGCACAAAGAGAAACGTAACAAGGAGGATGGGATCGCGCGAAACAACGATCGAAGATCGAGAGAGACGGACAAAGAGTAGCTCGTTGTTCGGCCGAGCAAAACATCGTTAACTCATCGCCGCTGGTCATTGGCGAAGTTGCGCGAGCTTCTAACGAGTAACTGGCCGCAAACGGCTGCGGAATTCCTGATGGACGGAGATCGAAACGCGGCCGAGTTATCGAACTTTCATGGAAACCGGCCGGTCTTGAATTCGGGAACGAGCCAGCGGAATAAAGAACGTTCGAATATCGAGGGAAAGCTCCGGTAAAGTTGCCGAACGTGTCGAGGATGGAGTAACTCCGGGTGACCCAGTTAAACCTCCGTGTAACCAGGATTTTGTTACGACAGAAGCGTTGTTATCGGCTCCGATAAGTCAAGGATGAGCGAGACTCGTGTCTCGGTCGACGCGACGGAAGCGTTTACGAGAATGCACGGGCTCGCGATATCGTTAACGTCGAGAACCGAGATGGAAGCCCGATCCGACTCGCGGCTTGGCTAAGTGGATTTCTCGCGTCGATACGTTCGCGTTACATCGTATCGCACTTTCCTCGGTTAAATCGAGAATCGTTTCGCGAGAAACGCGCGATCGAGCGACTTCATACCCGGACGTTCGCGCGATCGTCGAACGAACAATCTGTCCGTGAGCGCGCGTCGTACAATCGTGAATCGATTTTTGTACAAAGTCTGGCAAGATTCAACGACCCGTAGTTTTTTCTTCGATGGAACAAACGATGGATCGTGGGGTAACAACGAAATCGATTTTACGCGCTTCGAAATGGATCGTCCGTGTGCAGGCATGGAGCCACCAACGAGCGTTTAGAACGCTGGCTCCGATAGCGATTCCGTAAACCGATAAATTAACGAGGAATTGTCGATCGTTCTCGATCGAGCGACACCGTTCCGACGGGACGAAGCTCGACCGCGATTCGTAATAATTGGAGGACCACAGCCGCGAATCGTTCGCGAAACTGCATAGTCGTTGCCGCGCGTAACGCGCGGGCTAACACGAATTTCGGATTAATCGTTCGAGCCGAAATGGAAGCGCGGTCACGAATTTCTCTCCGTTCGATACTGTTCGGCTTCTCCCGTTTTTCCGGTATCTCGCACTTTGCGAATTCGTGAACGCGACGAGTGACTGGAAAATCTTTCCAAAAGGCGATCGTTCTCCGTCGCCGGACACTGGAAATCGCGCGATCGACCGGTAACATCGAAAACGCGTTAACGACCGCGTTCGCGAAAAGGCGCGTTATTAATTCGATATCGAGCGCTAAACAAAGCGATCGCGCTCGCCGCCATTCGACCGAATAAATCTGAATATCGTTGAGAGCGAACAGACTAATTGATCCGCTACAACGTAATAATTAAAGGAGATCGTTTCGCCGCGAGTTTACACGGTGTTCGTAGGAAAGCCACGTAACGTCGCAGGGGGACGCGTAATCCTCGTCTAAAGCAAATTCTCGTCCTCGCGTCGGTAACTGCGCGGAATCGAGTCGATTATCGCGAATCGCGACGTTAATTTACGAGAGAACCAGCGCTTTCGAACGGAGCAGGGTAAAATGGACCATCGACCCGTTTACCTCGCGAATCGATTCTACCGTAACTCGTTCGCGCGAATACGAGGAATACCACGAAATTCGAAAACCCTATAGCTACATAAATCCTTCGCGTCGAAACAAATCGAAAAGGATTTATTCGTCGTGGTAGATGGGATCGAATAGTCGACGATGACCTGCCAACGACTGACCGCGTCGCTCTGTACGTATGCGCGTATCTTTTGTAAACGTACGTACAAACGAAAAAGGCAATTCATTTCGCGATTCGTGACTTTGATTTCGGAACGCGAGCGAGTTGAAACGCAACGTTTGTCGGGCCAAGGCCAAGATCGTGTCCGGTCACGCACTTCCCGTGCACGATATTTTCGTCAACCGGAGATTCTAGGAACAAGGCAGGAAGTTAGAAAGAAGCACATTTCGATAAAGAGCAACAACACGATTTCTCGGCGGGAATTTATTTAAATTGAGAACATATCGATGTGCTGTCGCGATCGTTATCTAGCTCGACAGGAGCGGTATTAATCGTAATTACGAGACGGAAACCGGGCGCGCAAAAAATTTTTTAAAGGAATCTTAGTTCGCGATATCAGAATCTCGAGCGTACCGCGTTCGAAACGTTTTATAAAAAGAGGCGAGCGATCGTACCTAGGTATCCGAGCGTAATAAACACGCTTTGCTGTAACGCCGTTAACGATCGCGCCACCGTGTTCTTAATTTCATCCGCGATTCGAGAAGCATTTCATTCATTTTTACTCACGCGCTCGAGCAACTTTATTTCAATTTTCTCGGCAGTTATCGTAGGCGTCGCTACGTTGCGCACGGAAAACCGGAAACGAGCTCGTTCCGCGCTCCGTTCCGTTCCGTTCCGCGCCACCGCGGACCGTTTGCCTCCGTTTCGACGATAATGAATTTATGGCGACCTGGCGGAACGCTCTACTTGTTATCGAACTTTACGAAAATAGCCCCTAACGCGACTCGATTTTGACGCAAAACCGAGAGTATTTTTCAACGACAACCTCGATTATTTCGTTATTTTTCTCGAATAAAAATTTGCCATCTTCTTCGGGTATCGATCGATTTTGTTGCTCGCGGCGAAGAAATTTCGATTAAACTCCGCACGAATTTTATGGGGGAACGCGGTACGAGTTTAATCAAGATCGAAAGAGAATTCGATCGTTGCGAAATTTAATTACGAACATCCGCGCACTTTCGGTCGCCACTCCAAAAATTTTTAGACGCTGCATCGAGCGCAGATAGTTGGATATTCGAGAGCGTTCGAGAAAGTTGTAAAATGTTCGCGGAAGTTCGTGTCGGGCGTTCGACGTACGTATTTCCAGGTGTTCGTTCGACGGAAAATGGCCTCGATCCCGAGCTATTTATGGGACGCTTTGTTCCAAAGGAGAGGCGAACGCGCGCGGTCTCGAAGCGTCGGAAAATCGAGCAAACATCGCCGCGGGAAGAACGTGGACGATCAATCAAGCGTTAATCGACGAAACGACGCGAGGCGACGCGAGTTTTCGAATTCCCGCGTGTGCCGGTAAACTCGGTGCTCGGATAACGAACGGCTCCCTGACGGGATATCGATCGTCATCCGTCGTCATTCACTGGCACGTCTTTTCGAAGCCGGCACCGAATGGGATCTCGCCTTAATTAATCAAGCCACCGAAGGTCTCGTTAAAGCGACGGCACAAAGTCCATTAACCTTCGCGCGCGTCAAATACTCCGTCCTTTTAAATACTTCTCGCCGAAGTATCTTTTGGCCGAATTTCCCGTTTCTTTCCGCCTTCCGTTCGACGGCCGTGGTTCAAGGAAAGTACGAATCGATCGTAGCACCGATTGCCGAGGAAAGTTCCCGCGGTTTCGCTACCGAAAATCGAATACCTTTATTATTTGTTTGCTTCTTGACGCCGTACGATCAGTCAACGCTCCGCAGCCGAGAAAATAATAATTCTAGAAAATCGCCCTTCGAACGCTCGTTAAAATTTATTAATCTGTCTGTAGCGTAACTCTCGTCGAGAATAAAAAAGAAACATCCTTCAAGAACTCGCGAGTGTCTGTCTTTGCTTCTCCGCCTCTCGCTTCGCTTTTCAGCCTGCATCTCGCTATCGTAGGAATCGTTGTTCGGTTCGATCGAAGGAAGCCGAAAATCGGAGCGAAGAAGCTAATCGTGTTCGAACCGAAAAGCGTGGCCGGACGATGAGACACACGCCAGTTACATGGACGATTTCTCTTTCCATTGACGGTCGACGTATACGTAAGTATATATAGGCGCAGAAGGTGCAATCAAGCAAAGAGACGTCGCGTCAATGGACGAGGAGGAATCTCGTTTCGGGAGGGTGACCTTTGCTCCTCGCGCTCGTCTCGAGCTTCGTAGAGCGGCGCGCGACCGTTGAATTTCAATTGGACGATATTCGAAGGCAGCGTTTCTCCCCTCCGTGGATGTTGCGGCGGCGTACGCGACGCGAAATCCTGATCGCCGAGCAATTAGCGGGCACGGTAACCGATGCGGCTCGCGATTCCTGACGAGCCAGCAGCTTTCGTTGGCTTTCGGTGGATTCGCGAGGGAAACGCCGGAATCGATTTTGCGCGGCCCACCGGCTCTTTCGCTGTTCGTTAAGAGAACCCTCTGTTCAGCTTTTTGTACCGACGATGCTCCAACGCGTGCGAGATAATTGTGTTTCCGGCTTCGCGAAGCTCCAGCGGGAAAGACTCCACGGACAGGGATTACGACGTGACAAATTTTTCGCTTCGCTAACGGGATCACGGCTGTTGCGTATTTTTCTGAACTCGCGCTGAATTCGGATACGCTCCGTACGATAACGATCTTCGAGAACTAAAGAACGCTGCGTTTTATCGGGACGATGAGCGAGGGCAACCCGAGCGAGGTGAAATATCGAGTTTCGTACGCTATTAGGAACATTTATACCCGATATTCGCGAGCGAATTAATTGCGATCGAAACCCGCGTACCATCGAGCTCGCCGATTATTATTTATGAGGCAACGAAACGTATAAAGCACTTTTACCGTCTTGCGACCCGAAACACGGACTCGGCGATACCGACGTTCAAATAAGGATCCGTTCGAGTTCCGAGCTGGTCCGTTTTTAATGTTTGGTGAACGAACTCGTCGACGCGGCGCAGCGCGGCGGTTCAGAACGAGAATATTTTCCCCGGTGTCGGTGACACGACGCGAGAGTACATAGTCGGAAAGTAGAGGAACCGGTTCCATATTTCGCCAGGAAAACGACGAAAGTAGAACGAATGAACTTTACTGCGAAAATATCGCAAAGCCGTGGCAGTTCGGAGAAGAAAGGAAAGGCCGTGAAATAAAAGTATCGTGGGATCGAAAGAAGTGACCCGACCGATACACGGATTTCTTTTATGCCTCGTATTTCGTTATGTTTTATGACCGTTTCACTGGCGACTGATAACGTAAAACGGTCGTATAAAGTCCTCCCGGTTCCGACTGGGCCGAGAGATCCGCGTACGGAATGAAAATTCACACCGGACGGGAATAACACGCGATAGAAATTCCTCGATTACCGTCACGTTCCTCGATGGTGTAGATAATGCCAGAAGAAAGAAATACCCTGTAATTCGCGCTTAATTTAATAAGAATCCTTTTCGTGACCGGCCAAATGACATGTAAGTGCGCGCATCTTGGATCCAAGATGATAAACAAGACGGTCGAAACACGTAAGAGTGCTCGCGGACGAATACGCGTTTCGACTATCGGGATAACTCGATACAAGGGTTTCGCGAAAACGCGGCGATATCGCGGTTTAATTTCTTAACGCGACAGTTCGAAATCGTGAACACGATCTGGGAGAATTCCACCCGTTTCGACGCGACTGCTCGACGAACAATTTGTTTTTGCAAATAACGGTCGGTCCACGAACATCGAACTTTCTCCGTTCGACCGTACCGATCGTTTCACGAAACATTGTTCGAGGAAACGCGGGATAAACTGCCACTCTATGCAGACGCGACCGAGAAAACGGAAAACGGTCTCCCTTCGTCCGTTTCGTCCGTGAAACTTTCTGCAGCGATCGCGCGACATCTTCCGGCCCGTGGAAAAATCGCTCACGGGGAAGCCTCGACGAGCCGAGGATTTGCTCGGCGAACGATATATCGCGCGATACGAGAGAGGAGGGAATAAAATGAGCAAAGAGCCGCGCGAACAGCTGGGAAATGGAATATCGAGAGAAACGCGATTACCTGGGCGCGAAACGACAGTGGACGCGTATCGCTGACTGGATACGCGGCCTGAACGACAGCTTTTCAGCGGACGCGACGGAAGATACGGTGCGCTTTCGGATCAACCGCCGGAAGCGGACTCGCTCGACGACGAGACGGGCCGCGAACCGTTGATTTAACGCGATCGCGACCGCGAAGCTCGCACCTTTCTATACATGTATGTATAGAACGATGAAAACCGAGACATCGCTTACGGTGATGCGGTATTGCACACGAATGGATGATATTAATCGGTTCGGGTAAGCACCGGTCTAATTAAACGTCGCGGTCTAACACCAACCGGTAGCAACGGAATTTCCCGTTGAGCCGTAAACCTCGAGTTAAAAGTTGCCGGATTAAGAAAAAGAAGGAACGTTTCGGTCACGTCAACCTAATAAACTCGACGTCGCGACGAGCGAGAAAAGCAAAGGTCGCGCGTGTATCTCCGTCATTGTACGTGGTAGCATTCCCCATTGACATCCATGGCTCGTCCAATTGTCCCGTATCTCCGCGCTCTCGGAGAATACACGACCACTTACGCAACCATGCGCTCGTCCTCGAGGGATCGCGATTCTTTTTCTTCTCCTCCCGTCTCCGGTTGGAAATTTTAATTGGAGCTCGTCGTCTTTTCAAACGAACCACGACGAGTCTCCTCTTTTTCCTCGGCGTTGTCGCGATTATCGGTCGTGAGTTTCAACGCGTTGCCCCGGCCAGATTGGCTGGCATCGCAAATCGCGTAATGGCGCGGCGGAGCCACCTCCTGGGATCCGTGCTATTCAAGGATCTATAGACGCTCTAATTGGCTTCGGTTCCCCGTGGTCCACGAGGATAATTCGCGTATTCCTGTCGCGCGTACCGTTCCGATTATAAATTCGTCCCTTTTATCGCTCTTCCTCGAATCGTTCGACACCGAGCCCCTTGTTATCGTACCGCTCCCAAAAGCCGGGATTCCCCCTTTTTTTTCTCTTAATCGAACGTACCTCGGTTCGTGCGGGAACCGTATTTTCTCGACTCCCGGGTCGACACGGACGCGATTCGAATTTCGAGTTATCGCCGAGGTTGCACGCGATACCGTTACGTCGTAGCGCGTCGTACGAAAGCATCGGTGACAGTAATAAACGCGTTTATTTCTCGTCGCAGGAATATCGTACGCGAGACCGCCGAGTTCGGTAGTTTGGACGAGTACTCTCGTCCATCGAGTCCGGATAAAGCCGTTGACGATCGATTTACAGGGCAGGAGCAAGACGATCGCGGCGAGCGATAGCCGAGGATTCCGTCGGGTCACGAGAGGAGCGTAACTCGCTTCGATCGTTCCTACGGGCTTTTTGTTAAAAACGAGACAAGATTTGCGACGGTTATTTCGGGCGGTTCCGTTCGGCTCGCCTCGGCAGCGGCAGACATTTTTGTCCGTGCCGCGAGAAAGAGTAAAAGACCGGGACAGCGAAGCGGATTAATAAAGGCCGGCTAACGCGGGATAACGCGTCGGGGATCGATTCACGGAGCAACGCCGAGCTCCGCGCGATAAATTAACAAGAAGAATTATTATTGGCCGGACTAGCGCGGCGGTGGGTCCGCCGGTGGACGCGATATCGCGCGATCGTGTTCGAAAACCGTCGCATAATTTACTAACGGCGTTAAATTAACCGGGATAGACGATGACTGGCTAGGGACCGATAAAAACGAGCCCCCCCGGCTCTTCTCCATTCGCGCGCGCTCGCGTTTTCAACAAATTGCCATTCGTTTCGATTCCGTGCTCTCTGCCGGGAATTCGGTTACGAAAAATGCTTCGATTAATTAAGAGTTAGACGTTGTCGCGTTCGGCGAACGTTTATCGTCTATTCGTTTTGACGGTTTTCTATTTCGCACTGGTTAACGCGTTCGAAATCGGTGGCGCGTGATCGCGAACTATTCGTTTCGCTCGGCGATCGTTCGTACGGTCGTAACGAGATCCACGACGTTATTAACAACTGGATGATCGATTGCGACGCGAAAGACGATACTTGGTCGAACGATGCGGGGATTCGAGCCGGTCAGAATGCGTCGGGTCGCGTGCGACGATAGGCTCGCCAACATCATCGATCGCGTCAAACGGTAATGCGGGCTAATGTACGCTCGGTGCACACTAATGTACGAGAGGGAGGGCAAATTAAGGAGCTGATAAACCTTATCGATTGTGGGGTCGCGTGCACGAGCCAACGGGACGTTGTCGTTGCGCCAGGCCGGCTCGACCTCGGATAGGTATATGTATACATACGTATACTCGCGTGTATAGATGGTCGGTTTCTCGCGTTCCGGAACCAAGTGGCCCCCCGAATCCACGGAAGTTGCATCGTCTTGAAAATTAACGACCAGCTACGGTGAACGGCCCTCCTCGATCCTGAATTCCCCGACGCGTCGCGACGCGAGAAGGCGAAATTGCATCGGAACGCGCACGATGTTGGCGGCCGGTGTTAACGGAGAACTTGGCCACCCAGAAATCCAAGAAATTCGTTTCTCAGCTTGGACGCTGAACAGGACGGAAGTCTTGTCTTATCGCGAAACGAACGTTGCGGCTTCGGCGGTGTAAGTAAAGCGAACGAGAGGTACACAAAATTTTGATCGACGGCTCGATACTGTCCGTATCGTTACCGGTCGTTGATTTTTAACGCTCGACGATGTATTTTTTGGTCACTACCATCTGGTCAAAACGTATCGTAAGCGGTACGACAGCGAATCGACAAAGCGAACCGTTCCGCCGAGGTAGGTACCGTAATACCGAAGCCACCTATCGCGGTTTACGGAATACGAGATATTCCGATCTGTTTTTGGCATCGAGTACGAATGGTCTATCGATCCCTGGACGAATTTCGTCGACGTCGCCACGAGCGAAGCACGAAGCGCGTATCGAATCGTCTCTTTATACAGTTTACTCGCGTTAAAAAGAGCCAAACTCGTTACGGTTATCTCGCAGGTAATATCGGTGCAGAATCGTTCGGTAACGCGGTGAGCTATAGCGAGTTTTGGCAGCTCGATTTTTGAGAAACGAGCAGGCTGTTCGATCAGAATTTTTTTCTCGAGCGGCAGCGTGAAATCGTTGGGACGGGGCGCAGCCGCGCGGAATGAACTCGCTGCTAGCCGTTTCCGTGTCCTCCGCGTTGCTACAAAAGCCCGGTGGTATCGTTTCTTCGGCGGTGACGGTGATTGATGAGGCGAGTCTCGTCTCTTCTGGTGTCGTCGCGAGCAAGCAGGAAAAATAAAGCCTACGATAGTATCCGCGCGATTATCCCCGGCGACAATTTGACGCGTCGCGAGAAAAAGCCGGCCGTCGATAATTGAGCGGCTGCCGTCCCGACCAACGCGACGTCGAACTGTCGACCGATCGTTGCCGAGATTTACGAGGAAATCGTTCGTCGACGAATCGAAGTAGCTCGACGTCGAGAGTTCGAGAATGCGCTTTTATTCGAAACACGGCAAAGCGAGCTCGATCGGAGACGAGATCGAGCGCGGTTTAACGAATCATCGATCGGGCCAGGAACGATTGGGCATCTCGAGTTCTCCTTCGTAATCCGAACGCTTCCATTTATTCTCGTGATCGGTTTAACGACGTTCGAAAACGCGCGCGCGCATCCTCTTTCTTACGGTACACTCTATGGCTCGAGAGCGCTCGAGTCGTACAAAAATCTTGTCTTCCGAAATATGTAACCGGTTCGCGTTGTTGGCCGTTTCGATTACAAGAACGAAGCAGCAAAAACGAAACCGAGTGGTACATGCGAAATACATTTTCCGGGGCATCTAATAACAATTATCCTCGTTATAATCGCGTTGAAGGGTGTCCCGAAGAATATAAGGGTATCGGGGAAGAGTTAAAGCGTAATCTGGACGCGTGGCGTTCTCCACGAAGAGACCGCGCGTAAGTAGGTACCATTTGTCGAAACGTTTAAGCGTCGAAAGAGGCAGACCGTGCGGGATAATTTTCAACGTTTACCAGAGAATCGAGCGCGTCTCCGTGGGACGAAATGGGTCGAAATAGAACGAAACGAAGCGGCAGACGCAGCTGGTACTCCAGCGTTACCGTGCTCGCTGATTCGTCGCGTTAGCCACTCGTACGCTCGTTTGTATCCTTTGTTTACGCGATTTCCCAAACTCCCGTCGCTCGCTCGCTCCCTCGCGATCGAACGATTCGCGCGACGAAACGCGAACTTGCGCTCGCTCGAGAACATTTTAAAGCGTCTGACGAGCAAAAAAAAACGAGTGTCGCGCGACGTTTTCGCGCTTTCCAACGAACAGCGCGGCAACAATTCGTCGCGGCGTATGCTCGATGAGATCCTCGCCGCTCGCGACAAATTCGTTCGCGGAGATTCATCCGTCTCCGCGCCGCTATTGCTCGTATTTTTTAATCAATCACCGTATCGTCGACGCGTAACCGCCTTTAAACCGATATTATCCCCGCCGGCTGTATCCTTTGTGGGGAAATTCCGCGCGAGAGCGTTACGTCGAGATAAAATCCCGACGATAGGCGAAATTTCGTTTTGTAGGAAACGTTGTTTCGGCGCTTTCGAACTTAATCGATCGACAAACGTCGCGGTAACCGATCCGGCTCGACTCGAAGCTCGATAATCGTTTCATCTGCGCGCGTGGAAATTGTATCGTTCGATCGAACATCGATTTCCTTCGTTTCCGCGGTGGTATCGGTTCCGGTAACGGGGATGGGTGGTTTTCGCGCGCAACGACAGAAACATTCCTGGAACGGCGAACATCGACGCGCGGCTTTAATTGCCTTTTCCCAGAACGACCCGGCGAGGCATCAAATTCTCGTCCAGCAATCGTTCGGTCCAATTTTCGCGGTGGCAACCTTAACATCGAGATGAAACTGAACAGGGAATATAAGCGCGGCGCGACGCCCGATCAAACGGCACACCTGGAAAGCGTCATAGTCGATATTCCCGTTCCGGATTGCTCGCTATCGCGGCTACTCCGTATACTCGCTGTACGGATATTTGATCGAAAATCGTATGCACCGGAACCGAGCGTCGCCGTCGCTGGTCGTTTCGAAACGAATTAATTCGTACGCCGATCACTGAACCGAACGATCGAGTCGATATTTTCGCGAAACCGTCGATTTATCGGTCGATCGACCGGTGGATCGGGACGACGCACATTAAAGCGTTCGCGGATGTCGCGATATCGATCGAGAGGCCCAATGGCCGAGAAAACGGTGAGCAAAAGTTGGCCGGCAGGCAGGTTGTCGTGACGAGCGTCGTTGCGTGCGTGCGTGCGTTCGTTCGTTCGTTCGTTCGTTCGTCGTCAAAGTATCGGAGCATCGAATCCGCTAGCGAGTTATACGCTGGTCGCTCCACGCCTGCCACTTGTTGATGCGAACAATTGCTAGCAAACGATTAGCTGCACATTCTGTCGAACACGCACGCGATCGCGTCCCGGCGACGCTTTCATTCGTCCAGCGATAACGCTTCGTCCGACACTAGGAAAAAACCGCTCGAAAGTCGGTGCGCATCGGGTCAAGGATATTTGCGCGTGTCCTCGTTCGAAGGAATTCTCTCGATTCGGGTGGGGACTCGCTAGTTCCGACGGAAATTTTTCGTTAGTTTCGCCGAAGTTAAACGTCGAGTCGATTCTGGCCCTGATTCGTTTTCCGTTAGAGAGCGCGGACTCGAAGGGAAAACCGAGGGCCGCTTTCGACTCGCGAATACTCGCGGTTAACGCCGAGTCAACCAAAAAACAAGATTTTTTTTCTGTAAAAGAAAAGAAAAGGAAGGAAGAAAGAACAAGCAATCGTCTCGGTTCCGAGCGCCCGAAGGGAACGCTCTTCAGGAAAGCGTGGTCGCAAACAAAGTCCCTTCAAAGCTCTCTCGTACGAGTCGAATGCGAACGCAAAGAGACAAAGGGTTCGCTAGGCAAACATCCTTTGCGGATCGAGCTACTGCCGTTCTCGAGAAAAACAGCGAGACCGAGTGTTGGAAACGGAGTCGCGAGGGTGAAAAGGACCAGGTCGAGGAGCTAGACGAAAACGTTCTACGGGACACGGAAAAGTTTCCGATTATTCGCAGTTTAACGACGTTATTATATTAATCCATGGAGTCCCGCGGCAAACGGAATGATTCCGCGAATCGTAGGAAAAAGTGCGAATCGACGATCGATGGAAGAAAACGAACGCGTTTCGCGAGACCGGAAAGTTTCGTGGAAAAACATCGAAGGAGAGTAAAGGCGCGGTCGTAACGCGATCTCTTTGCGAAAAGAATGACTGGTTCGGTCGTATCACGGAACTCGTCGAGAGATTTTTACGCTCTCTTTGGAAGATCCAGAAAAAGCCCTTGTAGAAGCGGCGCTTCGGTTAGAAACTTTCTTCCGCTCGAGAAACTTTCCAATCCGGCCGACAACGTTTTCCACGATGTCCGAAACCGCGGGCGGCGGCTGAGGCGGTCTGAGGCGGCTGTGGCGGCTGAGGCGACGGCGAAGGGTAAGAAGACCAGGGGAAAAAATTGATATTCCGTCGAGACTATCGCGTCTACGCACGAATCCGCTTTTCGTCTAACCACGGAAAACGCGGCCCTCCTCGCGCGCGTTGTCCTCGACCTCCTCGTTACGACTCTTCCCTTCCAACCCTCTCGTTTCTCTCTCCTTCTCTCTTCACCCTCGTCGCGGTCGTCGCGTTTCGCGACTCGCAATTTACACGAGTTCGAGCGAAACGAGAATCCGGCGTGGCCCTTCCTACCTTTTCTCCCTTCGCGCCCTCGCTCGCGAGTACGTTCGCCACGATCGAATCTCCAGCGCCGATGTTTCGATCGTTCGAAATAAGAGGCAAGGTACGCGAATAAAGCGGAAATTGTTCTCTTCAGTTTACCGTGCTTCACCAGCAAAAATTCCCATCCGAATAATTAACAATTATTTCTGCGCTATCTATCGGAGATATACATATATTTTCTAAATCATCGCATCGAGCGTTAATCCAATTTGCCGGTTCAGAAAACTCGGAATTTCTGATCGCAACTAATTGCACGGTATCAACTCGCGCGTTTCGCCGTTTCACGATTCGTTGCTCGATTTTGCCGGTTTTTATCTACGACGATCTGATCGCGATTCCCGTTCATCGATCGCGCCCCGGCAATAGAAAACGGTGCCGCGTCCGACGCCGTCAACAAATTATCTTCGATGCAATAAAAGCCTGCAAAGGAGCGGAACACTGTGAACATCTTTACGGTTCATGATTCGTGCCTCCCGCGGGCTCGTAAAACGCCGGTACGCGTACAAGAAAAGACGGCTGCGGCTGTGGCGCACGCGGAGATCCTCTTCCAGAGATTCGTCGAAAACGTTTAACGACCGGCCGTTAACTCCCGTTGAAACGACGCATCTTCCGAGACTTCCTACGATCATTCTCTCGCGGAACAACGCCGAAACTTTGCGCGATCGCGAACGCGTCCTTAGCATTCGGGTAGCTGAAATTTTGATCGACGAACGAACGTCTTCATTTCGGTTCGAGGATGGGGATAACGATCGCGGAAGCGGTATAGGTCGCGAATCGAGAATCCCGACCAGGCGGATATGGGAGGAAGGAGAAAAAGCGAACGGGATGAAGATAATCGGCCGCATAAAAATGCATCGAGCGAGCGCGTAAGTGGCTCGATGCTGAATACTTGAACGCGACCAATGGTTCCGGAGGTCGGCGAGGCATAATTTACGGCCAAGTTCGTCGTTGTAGTAAGGAGCCCGCGTACGCGCGCAAAAAGGAGGGAAAAAGGGGGCCAAAAATCGATCGTCGTAAATCGTGGCAGCAACGTCGGTAACACGTGTTCCGAGGATCGCGGTATAACGCTCGTCGATTACGTAAGCCTCGTTTCGAGCGCCGTACCTCGAACCTCCGAGAACTATAGGGTGGTCGAGCGATCGTATCGCGTTCTATCGCGAACGTTCGGTTCGCGTTTTCTCCGCTGACCAGAAACGTTCGTCCGTTCGCTCTCGCGACTTCGCTCGCGTGCGAAATTCAGATTACGGACAAGAAACAGGGGACGATTAAGTGGCTCGCGGTTGATTGAAACGGCGAGTACCCTGGAAAGGCGCTAAAAGGTACCAGAGTCCGTACATTGAAATATGCCGTTGCATCGTCATTTTCTTAACACGCTTCCAACCGCGGAACCCTCGCTCCTCGAACTTTCGGTATAACCGGCGATTTTATGTACAAAGTGTGCCACGTAACGTGACCGCTTTAAATTATTCCGCTGTTAACGGACCCGCTCAAACTTTTTTTCTCGAATTACATGGTTGAGCGAGACCGTGGAGACGATTATGTACGTTACGTTCTTTCTACGGCTATTTTTTTTTCCCCTGCAGGAGAGAATTTTAATCGATTTACCGATAACGGCGATCGCGTTGGACGATACTCTCTGTTTATACCATCTGCGATCCGAACGAGAACTTCGTTAAAACCAAGATAGATCCTCCGGCCGAACGTTCTACGTACAGGAATATGTCGCGTGCTGAAATGGAACCGACGGAACGAACGAATCGACGCTGTAATCGTTTTCGTCGCGGCGAACGGCGAAAATAATTCAAAGTTCGTTATCCGTATATAAACGAAGAAACTTTTAATGAAACTCTGTCCCAAATAACGATGACCTCAAAAGCGAGTTACGGAGAGTACAGAAACAACATACCGGAAGAACGGAAAAAAAGAGATAAAAGGGTACGCGACGGAAAAAGAGACAGTTCGAGCAGACACTAAATAATCTAGATAACGGAAGGACGGTCCTAAATTCCTGCAGATTTGTACAGGCGTACCGACTGATTAGATTGGCTGAAAGATTGCAACGAAGCCCGGAGGGAGGTACTATACGAGGGAAGGAAAGGAAGGAAGGAAGGAAGAAAGGTAAGAGGGTCGGACGGAAAGGAGTCTCCGGTGAATTTTCGGTTTCTGCTTCTTTTCGGTCGAAATCGGGTTCCCCCTGTGCCTAGCGTGCGGCTCGCACGGAAGACGTTTTGATTAGCCCGGAGCCTCGGGGCTCGAAGCGTTCGTTGGTTCGCATCGATCGGGACCGTGTACTTGGCAAGAGTCCTAGAAAACGGGGTTGCGACAGGTGAACGCTCGTCTGCCGCATCCCCCGTCGCCTACGCGTCCCTCTTTTTTGCATCGTCTGGCCGGTTTGCCTAGCGACGCGAACCGTCTCGATCCTCCCTTAAATAGAAAAACCACCTTCACCGCGACCTCCGCCGAAATCAATCTTTTAACCGAATTCACGATGTATTATGGATCGAACGGGACCGACGGATCGATCTCTAACTTGTTGTTACTCCGCACGGACATCGACCGAGTTTCTCGCCAAGAGAAAAGAGAGGCTACAAAAGAAGCGAAGGTCCGTTATTCCGAAACGCGAACGCTGTCGTTGAAAAATGCTGCGAGAAAAGGATTTCCGTAGATACGACGAGCATCGTGCTCGTGACTGGAAACGAGATTCGTCGTCGCGAAAGGGCCGACTTTGATTTACGACGCGGAATAGAAATTGATAAAAACGATTGGTCATTCGACGGTTCCTCTGGCGGAAGGACGAGTCAGCCGGGCGTACGGCAAACGACGAGATGATACAATGACGACGCGGACGCGCGAGAGGGGGCTTATAAAACCGATTTAAATAAGTTATACGAACCGGCGTGCAGTTTCGCTCGGTCAATTTTCCGGACGAGACAGGAACCGAGGAGAGGAGGGACGACCGACGTGGAAACAAAGGGGAAACGCAAAGGGAAGTTTTGCGTCGAGTGCAGAAGCGTGTTTTATCTTCGAAATCGGATTTAAAAGCGACGCTCGTTCAATGTTCCGCGCCAACGACAAATTTTTCATTCCGCCGTCGATTTTGCGTGCTTCGAACGGCTGATTCTTGACATCGGATCGTCTCGTAAAGGCGGAACAGATTTTTTTTTTACGCTCTCCAGAGATTTACGATACAAGCGTCCGATCGTTCGAGCATCGGACAGAATGGATCGGTTGTAAATCCTGGTCTATAGAATTCGGCGAGTTTGAAATTTCTGCTACGCGTTCACGACTCTACCGCCGCTCTTTTTTTTTTACGGACGGGATTCTCGAGAACGTTGTTAGATGGACGAAAAATCTCGCGAAACTGCTGCGCTTTATCGGATCGAAACGGACAAGTGTCTCCTGTCGATCGGTGTTCGCGACGAGACGGATGCGATCTTACTTTTATAGCGCAGAAACGAGCGGTACCCCATCGAATACCGGGGAGTTTAGAGTCGTGAAATTCCAAGTAGCGTCTACCCGATGTTCGAAACCCAACGGAACAAAATCTAGAAACGTTCCGAGCGTCAACGATTTAAGAACCGCGCGATGGAACCACAAAACTTCGGTCTTTCGTTTGGACTTTCCTCTTCCGTGTTCTCCCGCTTGCCAACGTGCGAAATGTTCGGAAAAGAGATTAAGGAGCGATTAACTAATTCGTCGTTGCGATCGCGATTAAATTATCGGTGATCGCCGATAAAATCGGATGAAAGTCGAGAACGAAGCGAGCAGAGAGCGAATCAGGGTTCTCGAAAGAGGACGAAGAGCGATCGCGTCGCTAGGGAATTTTCTTGGAGAGAGCGTTTCTCGTAAAGCATCGTTTCGGTCGCGAAGTCGATGTTGGCTCGCGTTGAAAGTCGTTTCGGATAATAAAATGCAGTTGCACGGTGATAAGACACGGGACGGTTGTTTACGGACTCGTTCGCGGACCCTCTGTTCGCCAGCCACACGAGCGACACTTTTATTCGTACCGGTTCGAGAAAACGACCGTGCCTGTTTACAACGCGACGGAATCCTTAAAACGGTTTACGTATCCGTACCAACGATCTCGAGAAGCTCGCACGCGATGCCCTTACTACCCGCCGGCCAGACCCTTTCTATTTCTATTTCATAGGCCGTTTCGACCCTACGGTAGCGAATTTTACGGGATCTTTGTGATCTCGCGCGCTAATGGATATTTTTTATTTCGTTTCCGGAATCTGGTACGAGTCGACGCCCTCGCGGTTGTCACCGAGTCTGTACAGCTCGCGCAAGACCGGTAACGCGATCGATTATACGAAGCTAAAAATAAATTTGTTCGATCGCGCGATACCGTTACGAATAATTCGAGAAAAGATATTTCGAGAGAAAACGTCCGGGAAAGGCAATCGGTTATCCGTCCTAATCGGTTATCAGGTAACGATAACGAGAGTCGTCCATTAGCGTGTCGGTTCTCGGACGTCTATTCCCCGGTCGACGGTCCGTTAAAAGCTGTGTCGGTTTTTCCGATGTCCGCGGCAAACTAATTCTCCGTTCGCGCAATATCCTGCGCCGTCTTAGGATCTTTGTAGGGAAACAGGAACGGGAACGAGCTGGTTTTTACATCCGTGATGTATGTTCGACCGGGAACGCTGGACGGCTAATTTCCTGCAACTCGAAACTCGACGGTGATTCAGTTAACCCGGCAACGACGGACCGTGGAAGACGATCACCGAGCCGTTTCTGACCCCGTACCGATCGTACAGAGATTTTCGAACTCCGAAGTTCGCGGTTCTCGATTTACAGCCTCCATCTTATTCGCGATTCGATTAACCAAATCTCCGGTCGAGATCGAGAACGCTCCGATCATCGCGAAGTTAATGAAATATATTTGATACTCTGTTTCCTCGTTTAACGCTTTCAGGGTTATCGGCGCGACGACGTTTTATCGACGTCGATCGATTATGGCAATGTCGTACGTCCGATCTACTTAAGAGATAACGAATCTACTCGCGGCATGCAATTCGAAATTTTTTACTTTTCGCTTAAAAGTCGTTGATCCGAAGTGTAGGATTGGCGGGGCCTCCAGACCCGAAAGGAGAAAAGGATGCGAAAGAGGACGTGTATCAGGCGAACGCCGGTGGCTCAGTTGGGAGAGCATCGACGACTCGTAATCTGAGGGGCACGGGTTCGATTCCCGTTTCAAGTCCGAATTTTTTTGCGTATTCCTACAGAAGCAAACAATTAGGACGTCGAAACGAACGCGTGGATCCCGATGGACCTGGACCGATCGAGGCCAACGTTCGACAGTCGATCGATTCGAAATTACGGAAAAACGAGCCACGTAGCAGGTCGGAATCCGCTGCAATCTCGACTCTTTCTCCCTTTTATCGAATCGAGCCAGCCTTTATCGTTCGGACCACTCCCCGAGCGACAGCGTGGTAGCGTGTAGCGAACGAATTTTCAGCCGGCCGAAGATCCGACGGAGGACGATTAATTCCGATTCGTAAATTTACGCAGGTTCGATTGAACCGAGTAATCCCTCTATTTACCGTTATCTCCTTGCTCGCGATCGAGAATCGCGGAAAAGAGGAAAACGCAGAACGGGTCGTGTAACGCGAGATCCAATAGCACGCAGTAAATAACCGACGAACGCAGAATCTCCGAGTTGTCGCGAGCATCGGCGAGAAACAGTCTGAGACAGTAAAAAATCTCGAAATATATTCGTCCCGACGAATTAAATCGCGCGGTCCCGTCGCGTCCGTTCACCATTCTCGTTTCGCTCGATAATTATTCCCACCTACGGGAGCGTGCAAGCTCGAAACACGCGTGTACGTTCCACCGCCTATTTACAGCTCGCTTCGTTAACTCTGTTTGCTGGAAATTCGGGCCTACCAATTGCGTTCACGCTCACGATCATTCTCGTGGCGTTTGACAAACGTGGCGAGAATCGATTAACCGGGGCGAAAGGGAGCGTCGAGTTTGCGTGGCAAAGTTGCTTCTAATCGAAAGTACGTCGCGGCGATAATTAGGAGCCAGTTACACGGACTTCCTGTACTCGTGGTCGTGACGAGTCTCCCGCGAGATCTCGTTCGGTTCGATTCGCTTCCGACGTATCGAAGCGCGCGTATTCTTACCGAGATAGCGTATCGCGAACGTTTCCGGCGTTCGAGCAGAGTCGCGATCGAAGAACGCGATCTTCGTGGATTACGGTGATTTATACGGTGGCGGTGGTTACTTCGGCCAAATATGACGGGTAGCTGCGTCTCGTAAAACGGGCGAGAATTAGCCTTTAATCCGCAATTAACACGGAGCGGGAACCGTTCCGTCCACGAAAGATTTGAACGATCCTCCACGGATCATGAAACGCTTTGCCATTCGTGAAGAAGATCCGCGCGATAAACGTGCCGCCGAAAGAGAAATGTTCCCGTCCCAATTCGCAAATTGGATCTCCAGGAATTACGACGGCCACGGAAACGACTAGTCCACTTTTGCCCGTTAGACGGTTACGTTCCTTCTCCGGGGATCATTTCGCGACGAAACGTTGAGCAACGAACCACCTGGAAGCCTCCGACGGCAGAAAATTCGACAATATTGTCCCCGGCGAGCTCGTTTTGCCCGCAAAATTTTCCCATCGAACGGGCGTTATCGCGGATTTCGATGTTTTATAAACGAGACGTTCCGACCCTCGTCCGACCCGTTGGTTCGGACCGGCCGTTCCAGATCGAAGAAGAAACAAGCTCGGGGGAGAATAATGGCGATCCAATTCGTAAATTGGATCCGTGAACGAACGACGACGACCCATGGGCCACCTTCCTCCGTCGAACGTAGACGTTTCGCGTCGATAATGGACTCGCCGCGTTTCGGAACCGGCCGTTCGATACGCGCCGATACGATTCGATACGAATCGCGTCGTCGCGTGTTCGCGAGATCGAATCGTACGAGCGTATCGAGATTTCGTGCGAAACGATAGTTTGGGAGTGGTTGTTCGTGATCGAAGAAAGAGAGGAGGGACGACGGGGCAACGACAGGGTCAGTGTCAACCGGACCGTTCAAGGATGAAGATTCACGAGAGATTTTCCGCGAAAGTCTTTGAGAAAGATGGCCCGTACAGCGACGTTCGAGGGTCACGTAAACCTTAGGGGTCGGTTCTGAGTGGCGTTCCAGTGGGAGGAAGGAAGAAAGGAAGGAAGGAAGGAAGGAAGGAAGGTTCGTTGAGAGGGGGGTGGGCGCGAAAGGGGTGCCGATCAATAACACGCCGCGTCGCGGCGCTACTGTCGCTGCTCCGATTACTGCTCCTATAGTGTTACGCGTATCTCTCGCTACGTGCACGTACAAGTACGTGGCCGCTCTTTGAACAGACTTCGGATTCAAAAGGCACGTAGGGACACGCCGGGGAACCTATTTTTCCTCGATGGAAATTCGAAGGGTACAGTCTAAGTGCCAAGGGAAAGGGAAACTGCTCGTAGAAACGCGAATGAATTTGTTAATGATTCCTCGACACGGGGTATTCGAGCATCGATATTCTTCGAGAAACGATTTAAGCTTAGACGCGTTGTTCGGCTTAACGCTTGCCTCGAATAAAATTGGTGCGTACGAACGGACAAATTTAATCTTGGTCGTGATCGTTTTTGTTGTCTGATGTCCAGCTTAACGGTGCATCCTTTCGTTTTAAAGCTCGCGATACTCCTAGTATCGAAGCCGTGATTACCAAGATCGTCGTTCGGCGGGTATCGATTGCTTAAATTTTTTAACGACGTCGGTTACCGGCCAGCCAGAAACTATCGTAACCCAGTTAACTGTCGCTAGGAGAATAACTCGATTTTCGGCCGGCGACCAGAGTCGACAACGGTGGGTGTGCATTATTTTTCTCGCAAATCGTCGCGGTCCTGCCCGCCTGCAAACAAGCCTCGAAATTCAATTTCAAATTTTTCCACTCTCCGGGGTATTTCCTGCCCGTCCAGCGAGTAATATCGCTTCCGATTGGCGCGAGCAACCTTCGAGACTTGTAACCGATCGTCGGATATTCGTGACCCGTTTTCGTTGCTCGTTTCCTTCGAGAAATTACGAGGGAAGATTGTTCCGTTCAATTTTCCGCTTCGTACGACGAGACGTCGTACGAAATTCCTGCACGTTGCAGCAAATCCCTTCAAAATGTACAGGATTTTTTAAAACGAGGCAACCGACGTCCGAAAAAAAGGTGAACCGCCGTAGATTGCGTCGCGCGTATACGTCGTCCGGATGATCAACGTTTAGGGAACGTTGCTTCTCGAAATTAGTCGATCGAATGGCGACGTTACAACGCCGCTGGAAAATCGCTGAGGGTTCGTTCTGCCCCGCGGTAGGCCGAGCTCGGCTTCCCCAATCGCATAATCGATATCTCTTGATTGCGACATTCTTAGTGCCCGCTCCGACTGTCGCGATCAAAGGCGCCACGAGCACCGCCCGCAACGCACGGATCACTTACGGTTATCGGGGACACGTTAAAGCACGGAAATTCGCGACGGTCGAGAACACACGGCCAACGATCATTGTCAATGTCGATCGTTGCACTGCCATTTATTTCGTTTGCAAGATCGGATTAATCTTTTCGACGCTAACCGCGATTCGGTCGTCCGAGAGAAATAATATCCGCTATCGCCTTTTCGTTCCGCGCCACGCCGTTTCAGCGAGTTGAATCAGTAAGAATTTTTAACGTATCGAGAAAAAATATTCTCCGTTACAGATAATCGGTGAAAAATTATTATCGCGCACGAGATACGGTACCGGCAACTATCGACTATCTCGATCGATATCGAAACGCGTTGCAAGGGGTTTCGCAGAAATTGTTTCGGCGCTACTCGAAAACGGGAAAAATACTTGTCACGGCACCGTGTAATAAATTGCTTCCTTTACTCGGGCTAATGCGATTAATTATTTTTACGCGTTATTTTTCGCGTGACGAACCACCCACCCCACTTCCTATACAGTATAATCAACAACGTTAACGCAACAACGACTCACGAGTAACAAAATTTATGAACGCGAAATACGCGATGTTTAAACTACCAGTTTTTCCGCGTCGAGTACGAAACGCTCTGTACGAACGAAATAACAGAATTATACGGTTAATTACGTATTAACCGCGGAATATTTTCTACCGGATATTCGAGTTTCGTATTCGACGTTGATATTCGATAGGTTATTTGCGCCGCGTTACGACGTATTTAGATTTTTGTAAAAATAAAAAGATGCCCTCGCCCGTGCTATTAATTATTAAACTAATTAACAACTTAATTAGGAAACAGAGGCAAAGTCGCAAGTTCTATGCAATCTCCTCACGGTATACTCGGTATTAACTCGTTACGTATAAAATAGCCGGTTTTAAAACGCGGATAAAAAAAAATTGATAAAAAATGGATAGAAACCGCTAATCGATTCCGAAAGATCCTGATTCGTTATTCTTCGGGATGCTCGGTTTACTCGCGTCTACTCGCTCGTCCCGTCTCCCGCTTTTCATTGAAACTCCGCATTTAGATATTTCTGTTTGATGCTTCGCGAGGCCGGTATCCCGCTCTCTACCTTACTCGGTGGCAATCTTCTTCGAGGGAGACGAAAGAGACGGAGAACGAGGAACGATGAGAGAGGATCCTATGTATTTCAACGACTCAAAGGGTCCTCTCTTCGACTACCGAAATTTCCTCGAGGCAACGTTACGCGTCTCGGTTCGATGGGATTCATAAAGCAGAAGCGTCTCGTTACCCGCGTATACGGTACCATAAATAATTCGATCGGTAGACGAGCACAGAAAAGGGGATAGACGAGTCCGCGAATAAATTTCCTCGACAAACGACCCTCGACTTTGGCATACTTTTAATAACGACAGCACGTTTGTTCTTTCGGACGAACATCGAAAACAATCGGAACAGCGATAAAGGGGACGAATTACTGGACGCGTTACGTTCCGAGGCCATCGTGGGAACAACGGGCACTGAAAAGAATAACCACGAAAGCGACGATACAACGCGTTGGGGCACAACGAACGGCGATAGAACGCGTGGACCATCGTGGCACGCGATCGCGGGAACAAAGGGACGAAGATCGGTCGACGAACGAACGAAAGGAGAATCTAACGAACCGATCGATTCCCTAACGGGAATTTCGCGAGAATTCTTGTCCGAGGAGGTTAAAAGTATGACCGCAGACCGCGCACGGAAAACCCTGATCCGTGCTCGGATTACCGGCTATCGTTTGACGTTGCAGGGCCTTCTAAATCGTTACAAACCGTTTACAAGGGAGTTATACGATCCAGTCGGCGTTAACGACGGCCGGATAAAATGGTAGGGAGGAACGAGCAAGCAGAGACTAGGAAGCGTGCAAACGAATATACATACATCGGTTTGGTGTCGCGCGACGTCCCCGTGTCCCGTCGTAATATAAATTTCGACGCGGAACCGACCAGAGGCGTCCACGAGGAACGTTACCCCGCCATTACTTCACTTTGTACCATAACCGCGGCCTCCTACGCTCCAATTAGAGTTAATTAAAATACGAGAGCCACGTGTCGTTAACGCCACCGATAAAATCTCTACGTGCGCGCGTACGTCACTCCCTCCTCTATCCGTGTTCGTACGCGGGTATACGCACGATATACGTATATCATACATATATTATATCACGTGTACGAGTACATAGAAGCGAGCGCAGAAATCGTTAATCGTTGCGTAAAAGAGATACCGCGAGAACGAGCCATTCCGTCGTTCGTTCAACGCCGATCGGTAAGAGGATTAGTTCGGGCTCGGGTATCGTTTCGACGAGAAACGTTCCAAGCGACGACGCGATATTCGTCGCTCGAAATTTGTCCGGAATCGATCATAGGTCGAAAATTCTTAGGTTCAGAGTACGGTAACGCGATTTTCAGCGACGCCGTTTAATTTTCGCGAGCGTCGCAATATCGATTGCCGGCATTACGCGAATTACCGTAGATTTATTTCGTTTTTTTCGTGGCAGAAAATCGAAAGAAAGTTTCGGCGATTCGAACGAGCACGGTCGATGTTTATTCGATCGTCATTCTTATTTCGAGTATTATGCATTCCGGTCGCGCGAGGTAAATCTCTTTGAGAATCGTGGTGGAAATTGGAGAAATCTCGAGATGCTCGGCAATGCGGTCGTAGCGGCAAGTTTCTTCGGTACGATGGAAAACTTGGAAATCGACGCGCGCCAGACGAGAACCAGCCCGGCATCCGGTATCGAGCAAAACTTCTTCCCACGGAATTTTCGAAAGCCCCGCGCTTCCCGCCCCAGGGACCGCGTAAATTTTCCAACTTCGCGCGAGAATCGAATATAACCGAATAACCCAGTCACGCCGTTTGATCTCGAGAAATTCGAAGATAATTCCCTGAGCGACACGACCTGGCCCCTGTTCTATCTCCGGCAATCTCGCCGAGAACCGATATTCTCCTTCTCCCTCGCCTTCTCTTTTCTCTTTTCTCCGTCTACTTCCTCCCCTCTTTCGAATCTTATCGCGATTCGCTCTGAAAATACCGTCCGGAAATCGAGTTTTCTCGCTACGGTACTTTCCAACGCGATGGAAAACAACGACGCGACGGTCGTTTCTTGTTCCTCCGTTCATCGTTCTACTCGTTGACTCTTCTTGCGACACGGACAGTAAGAGATAGGGAGAGACCTTGTATCCCGAAAAAAAAAATCCCAACGAACCCTCTGATATCGATTAGCGGAAACTGGCGCGAGAGGAAACGAAAAAACGGATTGAATCGCGTTTGTCAAAAGGTTTGGCAGCGCACCAGCTTCGTTCGACCGTCTTCGTTATCGTCGGTTCCTCTCTGCTCGTTGCATTTTTTACGATAATTGGCCATGTCCTGGCCAAACGGATGTTCCATCGACGGAGAGAACTCGGAGCTTGCGCGGTGTCCGGTGAAATTGAAAAAGCTCTCGAGAACGCGTCGTATCGGCGTTTACCATCGACTCATAAATCGAACAAGACACACCGATTAACGTCGATCGTTGGGCCGATCGTCGACGAAGCGCAACTACCTTGTCGATATCGAAACTTCTCGGCGACTCCTCGGCCGGATCAGAAATTCAAATTTATACGATAAATATTTGGCTCGATAGCGGATGCCTTTGTACGAGAAACCTGGTAAACCATCGAGAAATAGCTTTCTTTTTTTAGAAACGTTTCTCTTCCGGACAACGCGAACGTCGAGAGCGTACGCCGATTAAAAACGGATCGAACTCGTACTCGAACGGAGGCTTTAAGTCGAGAACGCGATCGGTCGACCCTCGGGCCCAGACAGCTCGGGCTATTTAATCGATGCCGTGGGTCGAACGGGAAGCGGATCGAAAGAACCATTTTGTGCGCGGATGAGCATTCGCCGATGGATCGGAGAGCGTTATTATTTTTTCCCGAATACAACGGAAATTCGCGTAGAGCGGTCGGCTCTCGATATTAAACGCGGCCAAGGGTCAAATTCGTATCCGAGGTCGGTTCTCGTTGGTAATCGTAGCGGCTAACGCGTTCGACGATCATCGAACGTTACGACGTTTCTGTATTGGCCTTCGCCACGAATTCGGATAGCTCGTGTCGAAAATCGCGCCAGCAATTTCCATGTAGCATCTACCAAGAACAATCTCATGGCCGTTCGTTGGCGTGCTAGCGGCTCGTAAAACTTTTCAATTTCCCTTCTCTCGACGCTTCGCGCTACACCCTTCGCTTTTCTTTTCGTCCGCTTCGAATCTTTGCTCGCTATATCTTTTTTTTCCGTTTCTTGTCGCGCGTTCGCCAACGACGCCGTTCCGATGTTCCGTTCTTTCTCTCTCGCGTCACATCGTGAGACTTTGGAATCGTGTCGCGGGAAATCGGGCTGCGTCAAGAAGAAAAACACTTTCGTCACCGTTGCTTCCTTCCTTCGACTCCTTTCGTCGCCAGCGCGACTCCGATGTCTCTCGAAACCGTTTTTCCGAACTAAACGATATCTCGTTCGCAGAAAAATGCCGGAAGAACTCCCCACCGATTCTCTGTCCGTTTACAGACGATACTCGCGTTGATTTCTGGCGTCGATCGCGGACAAAAAAGGGTAGCGACGATTATTTAGCAGCCCCATTAGCCAAAGCGTTTGTTAGCCGGTCGAGAGCGCGCAGCTGCAGCCGGAAAGATTAAACTGGTTCGAAGTCGGTGTATCACGTTCTCCGGGCGTGTATGTATGTACGTACGTAGCTCGAAACTCGATTTAACAAACGCCGGGCGACGTTTCCAAGACAGTAACAGCGTTTTCGCGGACCTCTTCGTCGATCCGTCTCTCGCACGCCCCGTGTCCTCGCGACTCGCGAGATTGGAAAAACTTCCGTCTGCCATCTCTTTTTCTTCGGTCTCGTGCGCGAATGGTAAATTACGAGGCGATAGAGAGAAGAAAGAGAAACATTCCGCGAGAAATAAAGGATTCCGGAACGTCGGAACGACGCGGAATGTTTCCATCGTCGGCAAGTTTCCTCCGAGAGGGAAAATGTTGCGCGTTCGTTCGCGACAAAAAAATGTTCGCGGCTGTCGAAATTGAAACGATTTTAAATCCTATCGAGGAAGACGGCGTCGAGCGAAAATTTCGTGGATTGGCACGAACGATCTCGCTCTCCTCTCGACGGGGAGAGGTCTCCGGTTGCGCGAACACGTCCGTAAAAGGAAAAGGTTTCGCGAGTCGCTTCTTTTTCGAATAAAGAGAATATTCCCCGTCGAGCACCACGGAGAAGCTTTCGAAAGAACCCGGCTAGACTCCCTGGGGTTTCTACCTCTCTCTTCGCGGAAAAGAACAAAATTATCTTCGCGAAAACGAGAATGTCTGCCTTTCTAATCTCTCTGTGTCCGTTCTCGGGCCGTTCCTCCGTCTAACTAGATTTTTCCTCCGTTTCCTCCGTTTCCTCCGTCGAACGATCGAGCAAAAAAACAAAAACCGTTCGAGTCGCGATATTCGTACACGATCGATGGCTGTCCGCGATTTCGAGCGACAGTTCCGCCGGTTTGAATTTTCAGCGAGTACCGTTAAATTAGTAGGGAATTCGATTACCGCGATACACCGCGGCAAAGGCCCAACATCAATATTTATTTATTCGGACGCGCGAGCACGCTACGAGATTTGGCAAGCCGCGCCGATCGCCGCAGCCCTCGCACCTCCGATAAATAATCGATCATATATAAATCATTTTTGTTCCGCGAGAATCCCCGATTATCGACATTACCGGATCGACGCTCGCATTTTGAAGGCTAGTTATTTACAACCGGATTATCGGGATGCTCGTATCGTTTTCGATGCGAGCGGAAAGAAAAACCGCGTTAATTTCGGAATCGTGTACATCACGAAGTTAATTCCGCGCGAACGATGCGAGTTTCCGTGGCGATTTTTTTTTTTTTTTTTTTTTTTTTTTTTTGCTAAAGACAGGGACAGAGAAATTTGAAATTCGACATTTTGTACAACTGTTCAGCGATGAATCACAACGTTCGAAATTGCTAATACCCTTTTTGGTCTTTGCCATTCTTTTAATACGCGCGATCTTTTTAACCGGTATTCTAAGTCGACGATTTTCAATGTCGTTCCCCTTTAAGACTTTGGGAGTGCTTCATTTTTTTCTGCGATATCGTATATCGAATACACGTTCGACGACGATTATCGTGCACGAAATCGTGAAGAGGAACTGATAGGGTACGATATTACGGAACAATGCTGTAATGCCAGTTACGTCGTTTCGCTCAATGACGCGTTTCCACGTCCACAATAAGATCAAGAATGCCTTCTAGGCACAATGTTGGCCCCGAGACACGGACGTCACCGTGACCCTTGACAACTATTTATTGCCCCTTTGACCTCGAAAACTTTCCCGTACAAGCAGGAAAGCGCCCTAACTAAACGCACGTGGCCCGCATTGGCCGCCCGCGTTTCTACAAACTACGAATCTTTCAACCATCGTAGACACCGATCAACGTGGACAAAAACTATTACGTTCTTGATGTTCTGGATAGAAATAGATGGGTCGCACTCGCGTACAAAACTTCTCTAGACACGTATCGTTTAATTAACGCCATCGCGTTTTCTTGTAAATATCAAGAAGACGAAATTAAGCCTGCACGGCGATAAACCGGGTACGATACGTTAATTTCCGACGCGGCTGCAACGAACGATGAAAATCGACGCAAACGCCTGGACGGGGCTCGATACAAATTACAAATGACCGGCCGGCGGTTTCCTCGGGCATCGCCATTCGCTTAATTCGAGGAGAAGGTTTCTTTGCCGCCCGATGGCGAACGGCGTGCAGAAGGGGCGTCGAAAAAACGAGCTGGAAGAGAACTGCGTTCACGGTGAAAAGCTTTGCATTACCGTGCCGTGGAAAAAGTGGTTTCCTAGCAAGCCCCCGCTGTTCGTCGATTCTCGGTCCGGTGTACACGGCCATTCGTTGAATTACTTCCACCGGACGTAAAAACATCAATTCCCCGAAGTTACGCTAATGCTCTCGCGAGCGAATAAAGGGGGATATATTCGCGAATCTTCGATTCACGCAGTTCCCTTTTCTACGCATGGTGCCTTTATCTTCGCGCGATTCTATGGAACCCTTCGAATGGAAACGCGCGAAACCGTTTCGCGATTTCGTCCCGAACGGGTCTCGACTTTATCCGTGTCCGCTTTGTGCAGAATACATTTTGTAGCCATTAGCGATAGCGTTAGGAGGATCGGTCGGGGAAACGAAAGACGATCGAGAGGCATAAACCGAGTCGACGTAGCTGTCGTTTTGGTCGCGAAGCCGCGAAGGTTCAAGATCGTAAACGCGATCCTAAACGCAGGAAAGACGCGGTGTCGTCTGGCACTCGAGGTTCGGCCGATTCTCGTCGTTTCGAATTCGTCTTGTTCGTCCGATCGGTTTACGAAGATACGCGGCCGTACGAGCGTGGGTCGCTGCGGCGAGTTCAGGATGTCATCGAACTTCCTGGCGTCGTACGAATTGACTTCGCCGCGGATCCGCAGGAATTCGGTTAATTCCGGATGAAAGAGCATTCCGGTTGTATCGGGTAAACCTTTCGTTGACCTCGTTTCGTTTTCGAACTGTACCGAACGACTCGAACATCTTACGGAACGATCGACCCGACGGTATACATAATCCGTAACGCCGTCGTTTACGTCTAGCTTGCCCGTTTCCTGACGCCTCGATTCGATTACTCGCTTCCGGAAACGAGCTTCCGTTTTACGAACGAGACTAACTTCGTGACGAAAGACGAACTCGTTTATTCTGGCGACGGCTTCCACGAATTTCATCCTCAAAGGGTGGTTTCGCCTCACAATTTCGAAAACTTGCTTTCCGCTTTTATTTTTCGCTCGGAAGTTGGTGCATTCGAAACGACTCGAATTTGGAACTCGGACCGTCTACCGGTGGCATCGTGACCGGCGTCGTAAATTCGATTCGAAGGAATAATTGAAGAGAACGACCAAACAGAACGCGAGAGCGAAATCTCGTCTTAACGCGATAAAAGCGGCGTCGTAAAATCACTTTTTAATGATTTTCAACGACCAATAACCGTTGCTCGACAAACACCGTTGTTCCAGTTTCCCTCGTTCCGCCGTCCGCCGGCTCGTAACCGCTCTTTCTGGACCCTCCTCGGTCTCCTTCCAGTTTTGTTTATTCGCATCATTTATCAAGTTCCCTCCGCGAGAGAAAAATACAGCTCGGTCGAAGAGCGTTGGAAGCGAACGAGACACGGGAAGGGTAAGAAGAGAGCGATACGCGTTCGCGTCTCGTCGGTGGTGGTTGGAAAAACGATGCAAAAGAAATGTTTTTTACCTTTTTCTCGGGCAGAGTCGGTCGAGGCCAACCCGTGTACCAGCCAGAGGTTTTATCGTGCTCGGCTCTTTGCCTCCTCCATTTTCCTCTGTCCCACGGCATTAATAGAACCTGGAGAATCGACGCGTCTGTGCCGATGGAACCTAATTTAACGAATACCTGCGCGCCACTCTCTGCTCCCCTTTTCCACGGATTTCACCGATGCCGGTCGAGTAGTCGTTGCTTTTTACGCGTCGCCGCGACGCAGCGTATTTCCTGTTCTCCCATCGGTCGACCGACTACCGCGACAGATTTCGCGTTCGATCGATCTTTGTCCCTGTCGAACGATTCTTTTCACTGCCGATTTCGTTCGCCGTGGCCGCGATTCAGCCGCCGTGCTCGTTTTTCTTTCTTTCGACGGCCGCGTTAACGACATCGATCGTGCTCCCCGACTCTTATTACTATCGTCGTTAACGTTATTGCGAGAATCGGTGAAATACGTCCAGACGATTTCCTTCTCGCCACGAACGAACCCGACCGAACAAACATTGATCGGTACAGCTATTCCGATACTTATCGGTGTAACCACAGTGCGTCGAATCATACGGTCTTCTACGTCCTCTAACTCCGAAAAGTCTTTACCGCGAAGTTTTCTAATTGTTCCTAATTCCTACAAAATAAAACACCGTTACCGAGGACTCGCGCGAGTTGTCTTTTAAAACGACAACGGTACGACTCAACGACCGTTCGACCCAATTTCCCAGGAACTTTGTCCTTGTTCCGGGAAACTTCCTCGAAGGGATGTCGTCAATAATTAGGGAATTTCCAAACTCGTTAACGAGCTAATAGCGGACGAGAGGATACTCCCTCGCCGCTCGAAAAGGTTCGACCCTAAACAACGCGTCCGTACAATAGTCGGTGTCGGACATTATGTCCTACCGTTTACAACCCTCGCCCGTACCGACAAAGTCTTTTCACGGAAAAGTACAGAGCGTCGATCGCGCCGAGGTTAAAAGAGTCCTTTGGATTTTAGCCGATTTTCACGGTTAACAAAACCTCGCGCGAAGATCGGGCTCGCGATAGGTGGATTTTCCAAAAACGTTCGCGCGAAGAGCTGCGAAAGATCCTGCAGCTTCCACAAAGTTTCGAAGAATATTAGTCCCCGCAAAAGCTCGACGATCGTTACTCTCTTCTTTTCCCGGTATAAGGAAAGATCCAAAGTTTTCCGCGCTCGAAGGAACGGCTGTCGATAACGCGGTTCGTAAGATTTCTCGTAACGTTACAAAGCTTTAGTAACAAAAATTGACAAATTAAATTACATGCCTTTCGACCACGCTTTCGGTCAGTTCAGCAAATTCCGAGCGCAAATGGTTAACATAAATGTGGGGTGTGAGATAAGGATGTTCGAGCGAGATACGGATGTAGAGTCTTTGGACCGAGAGAAGCGTGAATGAAGAGTGTTTGGATCGTGTGACAAGTCTTCGCAATGGGAATGCCTGTGGTACGAATGGGTCAGCGGGTGTGACTGTGTATAAGTGAATTTGGGAAAAGAAAAGCGTTGTAAGGATGGAAGAAAAGTCAGTTGAGCGTGAGGATTAGTAGAGAGAAGTTGAGCGTAAGAATTACTAGAACAGACAAGTTGAGAGTAACAGAGAGGAATTGTATGAGCGTGCGTTGTATTTTGTATTTTCTATATTAAATATTCTTATTTTTATTAAAACGAGTCCTTCTGTCACCAAGATCCCTACATAAATTGGAACTTCCTTTCGTGATACCGGCCGGGAGTCTGTAATCTCCGCAACGGCATCAACGAAAAAATAGATGTCTCGTTGCGCGATTTCGGCGAGGCGTTCCTCCGATAGTTTTCTTCAACGATTATTTACGTGCCGCGTACAAAATTACCTCGTTTCCTTTCGTGGGACGTATTCCCGGTTGAAAGATCACGTACGTACATTTATTTCAAGAAAAGAGGATTCTCCGTAGGTTTCGCTGCGGGCTCCGTGTAGATTTTCTCGAGGCAAGCGTCGAGAGGCTTCCCTCCTCGCGTTCAAGCTCGGTCAAAGAAGGCCTACGGTGCACACGAGTACACTCGTGGATAAGCTCGCGATCTTACGAGGCTCGAACGACCCACCTACATACGCGTTCCGCTGCTCTCCGATTTTGTACGCGACGTCGGATCGAATTAGACGACTTTGGTGCCGCTGCGAGCTTAACGGCTGAACCTCGTGCCGGTCAAGCACGCTGGTAACTTACGTTTACGGCGAATTAAGTCTCCCGAGATGCTTAAAAGTTTGTCGCTATTGTTCGCTAGCGACTGTATGCGAGGTACACGCGAGGCACAAGTACGATAAAGGAAAGGAGAGTCGAGAGAAAGATCGCCGATACGCGGTTAAACGACAGCCGAGGTGTCTCGTAAAGGTATTTATTATGGTCGCGATTCGCCGGGAACGTTCTCTCGCCGATCGTATTTGCCCAAGAATCGCCGTTAAACCGGTATGCGATGGTACATGGAAAAAATAACGGACGCTCGAGGAGCGGAAATCGAGCGTCAAAATTGCCCATTTTGGAACGCGAACGAGTAATTCTCGAATATTTGGAAAGCGAAGTAGCTCGGTTCGACGCAATTTCGTGGCTCGATAGAACGCGACGTTTCGTGGCGAATTTTTTCGAAGAATTTTAATTCGCGTACTCGTCGCGAGGAAGAGGCTCTACCCGCGAGCGGCTTCGGCTTTGTCCGCGCGTTCGTTTCCAAAAGGGAGGAGAGAGGAACGCGAAGGGCAGGAGATTTTTCAAGAATTAAATAAGATTCCGTCGGATTCGCGACGAAGAAATTCGCAGCGAGCGCATTGTTCCGCGAAACCGTCGGTGTCCGGGTCTTTGAACGACCGAATGAATAGACGCGAAGTAAATTGGAACGTGTAGAAGGCAGTCGTTTGGATATGAAGCTCGCAAAGAAGGACTCCATTCGCGGCTTGAATGGCTCAATTGATTAAAGCGATCGTCCGGCGAACTGGAGTCCAAATCCCGGCGCGGGTAAACCGAATAGGCCATTCTGCTTCTTCCTACGGAGGAATCTTCCTTTAGCCTTCCTTTAGCCGATCATCGAATGCTCGACTTCCCTTCCTTTTCGATCACGCCCGGACAGACGGGATGGCTGAACAGGAATTTGGTACTCGCGGAAAGAGCTTCGCCACTTCCGGTCTCGGTGCGATCGGGTTTAACGCGAGAGCGAGCTTTTCGGCGAACGCGAGAGGATTAAAACGCCGAAGAAGGATCCTGAAACCGCGATCGAGTGTAACGGGACGCTCGGGCGAAGAAAAAAAGACGGGAGGGAGGGAGAGAGAGAGAGAGAGAGAGATCGTGGTTAAAAAAGTCACGACCGGAAGCGGAGGGTGAACATTGTTTCCTGGCCGTGCATTCGTCGCGCACTTTCGAGGCCTTAATTACCATGGGCTCGTTGCGCCGCTGCGAGGGAAAAAAATTCTTAAGAGCCGTTGAGAAATGCCAGCGGGACAAAAATAGGCCACGTCCCTTTCGAGAAACCTTTTCTTTTCACCTGCCTGCGAGCCAAGAGTCGGTGGTTACGGGTAGCTCGGCTGCACCGCCGCCGGTTACATTTTCGACGCGCGTCCTTCTTACCGCTCTCTTTCTCCCTCTGGACAGATTCGTCCTTCGAATTCGCTAATTTCTCATCGAGATCGTTTCGCTACGGTAGCGCAAGTACGCCGCGCGTGGCCGAGAAAAGGGTTAAAAGTTGCTAACGATTTTTCTCGAGGCCAACGGACAGAAAGGTCCATTCTCGAAAGTTGGAAGCGGCAAGACACGGGGACAACGACGACGACGAGGCACGCAAAAGTTTCCCCTTATCCGACACGCTAGTTGCCCGACGAAGTTTGTCCAGTGTTCTATTCGATTTTCGAGAATTACGGATAAACAGGCAAGTTTCTCCGAAACTCGTTCCGAAACGGTTCGATGCCGCGACCCTCGTGTCTTGGTCAAAAGACTTTTCGATTTCCATCGCCTCTCCTACGAGGATAACAATTCGTACCGATCACTCGCGTTGTCGAATCTATTTTCAAATACTTTGTAGAGGAAGATGAGTCTACGCGAGTAGCGAGCGTTGCCCGATACGGACTCACCAGGGTATCGAAGGAGATATAGCCCAAGTTTCGCCACCAATAATATCGACACTGGTTAAAGGAAGACGGGCGTGCTCTCCCGAGGGACGCTCACCGGCTGCCGTAGAACGCTTCCCGAATACAAAGAGAGCGATACGCGGCTCCGCACGATCAGCCGTTCTCCCAACGATCTCGTCCGTTTCTAAACGAGTTTCCTGGATTCGCGAGAAACGAAGGGATAGCGAGACCGGCGCTCTTTCGTCGTCGAACGGCACGCTTTACGATCAAAGACGATCCCGAATTCGTCGGGGAGTAATTACGGAAAGAAACGGTCGAAATCGAGCGTACGGTGCACGGTCGCGACGCGACTACCGTTTCGATCGGACCGCGGACGAGCGCCTACGCTAACCACGAATTACGGTACAAGGAAGTTACGCGATTTTAAAAGCCGCGCGGAGGAGTAGATAGGTATCTCGGCTGACAGTTTCGGTCGGTTGCCGTCACGTAAACAACGCCGCGCCATCGCCGACACTCCGCTTGCATGATCGCGTAAAATTATCGTTAAGAATCGCATGTCCGCGAGCGAGGCTGGCGATTCGGTGAGCTTCGAATTTTTGCAACGACCTCGCGAGAACACGCAAGAGACGAATGTCCGGTCGGCCAAGTTTCGCTATTCTTTACGACGGTATCGCGAGTCTCGACCGACAAACCTGCAGATTTTATTGCTCGGGGTGTACGCTCGCGTATTTCACGGTTACGTCGGTTTATCAGGGATTTTCTGCCGCCGTTGACTAATCGAACTCGTCCATCCCGAATACGTTTACGAGCGCCGCTAAAGAAATTGAAAAGTTTCCACGGAGGTATATCGCGGAGAATCGATGCCGATCGGTTCGCGCCTCCGACGGTATCGTGGCATTAAATTTCGAGCTCTCGTCCCGAGGAATCCGCTTGATTAAAAAAGAAAATACGTCAGGGAGGGGGGCAAGAATCGATTCTTCTTTCCGCGTCGGGTCACCGGCAAACTTTGCGGTAATTAATTTCACCGGGTGTTGCCGTGTACCGGTGAAAAAGTAATCTACATTCAACTCGATGGAAAGTTGGACATCGTTCTCGTGACTGCGAACGGAACGATTAACCGAGAAAGAAAAGAAACGGTGTCGATGGTGGAGGAACACGAACGCGCATACCGGCTATCCTTCGATCGGTTCGCGACCTAATGCATCCGCGCCGGATCGAGACGCAGACGCTTTAACCGCGAACTCAAACTTTCCTGACAATTTCGACGAGCCGCTTTCAAAGTTTCACGACCGTTTCGCCTTCTCTTCCGCCGCACCAAGCCGCGCCGGGTCGGTGCCCGCCCGTTCGTTCGCGTTCGTGAAAAGTTTCGATTTTCTACCTTTCCAGTCGGTTCTTCCGTCGTTTCGCGATCGAATATTTTCCGATCCCGCGGTGCGACGCGACGTAGTCGGTAGCAGATGCAAATAGATGTTAAACGAAAAAGGGAATTTGAGTTGACTTTATCGACTTTAACGCAACGAAAGAATCAAATAAATCCTGTGACAGTATTACTCCGACATGGTTTCTCGACTACTGGCCCGTTCCCGATTTCCCCTGGTGCTCAATATTAAACCGGACGTCGTTATCGTTCGCGATCGGCTGCTCCGTTCCGTCTATTTCGATAGTTTCGTACCGGCAATGTCGCGCACGATTCGATCGAGGTTCTACGCGGATGCGTTTCGTAGCTTCGATGACCGGTTGAGCGGGAAGCGTGACACGCTGGAACTCCGTTCCCTCGACGACGCGAAAATTCGTGGCAAGTTTGCAGCAAGTTTCCGCCGCCCGAGGGAAATTCGATTAACGCGACCGACTGTACGCCGGTAATTGACAGAAAGAGCCGCGACTCGACCGAAAGTTACGATAGAAATTTCGCAAACAAGGCCAAACGACGCGAGAACGAGCAAATCTGTCGAGATACGGGCTGCGCCGAACTGTTTCGAAGATATTTCAACGAACGCGGAAAAAAGATCATTTGCAAACTCGATTGGATTAGCGGCGCGTCGTTCGTCCGCTTCTTCCGATTCGCTTTTATTTCCTTGCCGAGCGTTCGACGTGGCTTTATTCGATCGTATCGAGCCAGGCAAATTGCCCTGCTTGCTTTTACATTTTTCCTCCTTGTTTTTTTTCTTTCTCGAATACGCGCCCGAGAAAGGTGGCCGACAGGCTCGCGTGCAATTAATATTCATGTAATCAGGGTGTTCCGATACTAATTGCCTTATTCTTCGATATTAATTCCCCTACGGTTTTGTTACGAAACAGGGAAGCGGGAAAATCGAACGAGCGGGTAGCATAAAAAATGCAACGGTACCCGTCAATTTTATGTCGCGTTATCGATTTTCAACCGCTCTGATTTTACAGCTATTTTTATACAACTATTTTACGCGTCGACAGGGTTCTCGATATAACTTGCCTCGTAGCAACAGACTTTTACAACACGGAGGAATTCGGGCGATAACGAGTTTCGAACATATCCGTAATTGTTACCGATTCGACGAGTTTCGGGGAAGATATTTCCGAGCTGTCTCGCGATTCTTTGTACACGGAGTAATCGTTTATGTAACTGCGTGAAATTCGATCGCGTTTTTAAGACCGTTCGGGCGATAATGTACGCGCGCATTCCGCTTTCTGTCGCCGGTATTTTTGATCAAAGAGCGATAATTGAAAAGGTTTTTTCTTTCTCGCAAATCCATCAGGCGAGAGGGAACGAGAGACAGGCTTTGCCGGTTGAGCATTTTAACTGATGAATCCCCTTGCGATGTTGCGGATGGAAATAGTTGGCCCAGATTCAGCTGTAACCGCTCCACGGTAGATTATTAATTTTTCTCTTGACGCAGAAAGGATTCCCTCCCTGTCTGCTTCAACCCCTCTCTCGGCCAGCCGTCTGCTTACTCTTCTCTTCCATTTTTGTTCGCTTCTGTCGTTTCATCCATCGGGTCTGCCTGTCCCTTTCGCGATGTCTATTTGATTTCGCGAAATGGAAAATTGTAACCGTGCACGTATACACCGAGAGCCGACAGACGATTCACGCGCTCGCCTTTTATCCCAATTTTTGTTCCCCCGCTTCGTTCCTACGAATATTTTTATCGGATCGACACGATCCGTACCGTGGCAGTTCCCTTTGCGGCCTTTCAATTTGCTCCACGGAGTAACGTTAATTCGATCCGATCGAAAAATTATGTTCGTTACGCGTAACCGGGATAAAATCGACGAACTTTTCGACGCTCTCCAACGAGCCGTCTACGTTCGCGCGAAAGACAAAATCGCCGCGGCATTAAAAAATCGGACCAGGGAAAAGCGCGCGCAAGAAAAATCGGAAAATTTTACGAGAGGCGATAGATCGGTCGGCAACGAGGCAACTCGGACGATCTTCCCGCAGGATGCTCGCCAGCCAGATATAAATTTCCTCGATTAGAAGTTACTATTACGACACGGCATGCAAAGCCGTCGTAATGTTTAACCCAGTTACGAGCCACGAACGATTAATCGCGACTAATTAAGAAGGTCGCTACCCCGGCTCGCCTAACCTGTAGGTGTACATACATAACGCTAAGGGGTTAATCAGAGCCTTGTAAACAGCCGACTGGCCGGTTATAATCCCGATTATTCACCGTTGTCCCTGTCGCTATCTGGCCTGTTTAAACGGTAACAAGTGCCGTTCTATCGCCGATATCGACCAACTTTTTCCCTCGAGTACGCGTCGCGTACTTCTCCACGAACGTTCAGACCTCTCCAGTAGATCGTCGATTCTTCGCGATTCGATTGCCCCTGTTCGGCTTGTCGAGACTCAACGTTTGGATCGAAGTTGCAAAGTAAAGGAGTCGCATCGAAAAATTTAACGGTCGTACCAGGTATTATTTACTTGACCGCTCGACGCATCGTTGACCGGTCAACACGAGATATGTAACTCGCGTTTTCATGCCTGAACGTTATTGACCGGTCACCGGTTAGTTCGTGTTTGTATTCGCATTTTTTCTTTCAATTTATGATACACGGTACACGATAGAATATTTAAAAAACTTTGTTCGTTCCGTTTAATCGGGTCCGCTCCGTTATAAAGAGACTAATTCGTCGTGCATAAATAAAGTTTATCGGAGTACATTTAGATCGTTTTACCTCGGCGTTCAATTACGAAATAATAGCCGGTGATACGAGATAGTATTCGCGTAAAACTGCCGGTCAGTAACGTGTTAAGTATTTGCACGCGAACGGAAGCAGAGAATTTTTTCCGGAAACTCGTGATCGCGTAATGTCGGAAGAGCGAAGGTCGAACCGGCGAAACGAAGCCAGCGCACAATCTATTTTTCGACGCAAGGTTTAACGAATTTAATGGACACGTTGTACAGGTTCGCGAGGCAACGTAAACTCGATTAATAATTAAGCGAATCAACTGTTAATAAATTTGCTCGTTTAATGCGCGCCTCGACCGCGACCCGTTGTATTTCACCCATTATCCCGGTCTTCCTGTTCGGAGCATAGTTAATGTCGCTCGTACATACAACCGGCTTCCGGGCATCGCGTCGCCTTTTACCGACGACCGAACCAATCACGATCGCCTCTGCAAACAGCTAATTTGCGCGAGTGCTAACGATATTATCGCGAAAACAGGACGCGACGCGAGATCCGTCCAAACGGAAAAGCCGACTCCTCCTCGGGCGAGTTCGATGGAGATTCCAATTTTGCGCGACAGAGTCGAGTTTAGCTCTTTCTTTTCTCTTTTTTTCATACACGCTGCTTTCGTTGAATCGTTCTTCGTTAGATCGCTGGGCGTTGTACGTAGTACGTCATACTGCGTAGGGCGTATAAAATTCGGAGAGAAAACCAACGAGACGCTTTAAATTAACGAGCGAAGATTGACTCGATCGCACGCGTAAAAGAAATGTTAGATTAATAAAAGGGGAATAGAAAGGCACGGAGACCATACGCTGAGTAAAAATCGTTACACCGTTCAGGGTTGTCGCGCGACCGACCGAAAACACCGGAAAATACTTATTATACATAAATGGAAAAAGTTGTAACGGAAAAGTAAAAAATTCGTGATACGATCTGGTCTCGATAAAAAGGAAAAGGATACGTTACGGGCGTCTAGAATTTGGTTGATCGTTGGCCAAACGACAAGGTGTTTAAACGAGATCGCGCGTTCCACAAACCCTTTTAAACCCCGAAACGGCTAACGACCGAAACTTCCTCCCCGTTGGAACTTTTACAATCAACCCCTATCGCGGTTGCTACTTCGGAATTGTTCCAGAAAATGGGTCGAAACGAATTTCTTGGAACAGCGATTCGTTTCGCCGTGGAATATCGAGCAACAACGCTCGCTATAGAAGGCCCGTTTCCATGGAGAAACGTCGAAAACGGCAAGCATAAAATTGCCTTTCGAAATTAGCATATTTATCGGGCTATTATTGGCGCAAAGAAAGGGGGAAAAAAAAACTATTACCGAGGCAACGATAGAACAATTGACACGGAGGGTTTGGTGCGGCGGGCTTCCATCGGGTTCGATCGGCCGGTCGAAATCGTTTTCGCGCGATTAATTCGATCGTCGTGCAATTTCGATCGGCCAAAGGGTGAATGAAACCGGGTCACGAACGATTTTCTTTCCGTTCCATCGGTCGGTCGGACAAACGTTCGCTCCGCTAGAACGTTCGAAATTTGTTTTCGAGTATGCGACAAAAATACAAGCCACCGCGGAATAAAAAGGTACGCGAACCCGGTAAATTGCATTCGGTTAAAAGGTCGGCGCGCGCTGCGGCTTAAAAACCTTTTCATCCTTTCGTACAAAGCGTATTCGATTTTTCATTTCTGTGCGCGATCGTCGAACCGTAAATTACGATCCGTAGGACAGGTATTTTAAACGGTTTAAGAATCGGATATTAATCGCGTACATCGAGGGTTTTTTTCCAAAACAGTTACGGACCGAAAAGCGAACGGTTAAAAATCTCGACAGCCGAATCGAGAGAGATCGTAAAGTCGTCGAAGCGAAAACTTCTTGTTCGAATAATCGAGCGTAAGACGCCCGATAATTGTTTCGAGCGTCGTTCGAAAGAGATACAAACGGGAACGCGAATATTTTCGATTCGTTCAGCGATATCGCGTTATCGCAAAGTAAAAAACGGTTATCTACACAGCGTTTTCGACGTCGGGCAAAATACTTTTGACCGATAGTGTATCCGGATTTCCCTTTTGGTAGAACGGCTACGTTTTTCCCCCGGCCCTTCCACCGCGAACGGTTCAAAGCCCGTTGCACGAACGTTTTCTGTCGAGTTGCTGTTCGACGGTGACCAACGAAACGAGAAACAATTCGTTTCGATTCCGCTCTCGGTCATCCACGCGTTTCTCGCCGTTTCGTTTCACGCTCTCCTATCCGCGACTTTGGATCGCGTAAAAAAAAATTCCCGCTACAAATCGATAGATCGGTTTATTCTCCCGCTCTGGCCACGGCGATCGTTTTATTTTCGCCCGATGACCGATTCGCGAATCGAACGTTGGTCCAGAAAGAGGTCAAACGACGCGGTATCGATCGGCGTGTTCGACGCGATCCGTCGATCGATCGGCCGCGCCAACTACTCGAATTCTCGTAGGATTCGCGAGCTTCGGCGATAACGCGTATCGCCTGCGTTTCGCGATCAAAGCTCCGATACTCGGAGCAAAGGGACAAAAGAACAAAACGTGCGAACGAATTGAAAAAATCGGTCGGGATCGTATTTGGGCTTAGCGGAGCGTTCTTTTGGTTGGCGGTTTTAAAAGGTCTGGGCGGAGGGGCTCGCAGGAGGTCTCGACCTCGTTTCCACGACGTTTTCGTGTCTCGCGTAACGCGGTTGGTTGGGCGTCGCGTCGCGTCGTTTGGCCACGCGGCATATGGTACACCGGTTTGACCCAAATGACGAGAGCAGCATCCTCCTTATCTTGGTCTGTTCGTGACACCAAAGAGAGACGTACGAGCGGATGGAGATGTCAGAAGCCTCGAAAGCCAGCGAAAAAACAAGATCTACGAGGCCGATCGAGAAAGAAGTTGCGTGGCCAGAGAATCGGGAGAGATAAAGAGAATGCGAGGCTCGGTTCCGGAGCGTGTTCCTTGGAGCAGCGGCTACCAAAAACTTTCGAGATAATATCGAATTAAAAGATCCGGCCAGGAGAAGCGCGCGAGACGAATTCGATCCAGCGTCACGGTTGCGCGTAAACTCGTTTTACCGCACATGCAACTCGATCGCGCGTTCGCCGTCTTCCTTCCTCTTTGAACTTGTCCGTATGTACGCGCGTGTTCGTAGCTACGCATCCACCGCAACGCCGTTCGTTCGTCTATTGAAACGCGGGAACGTAAGATCGTCTTCCGCGCCGTCGAGCGGAAACAGAAAGCTACGCAAACGGCAGAGAAGACGAGAGAAGAAAAAAGGAGAAAAGACGAAAGGCGCGACCGTGTACGTCTACCAGCGAACAACGGATGGGCCGGAACGCGTCCTCCTCGGATTGCGTAAGAGTCTGCTCTCGAACGCGGTAATTGTATCGATTCGTGATCCGCCAGGAGCATCCGATCGTACCGATCCCGTTGACTCGACGTTTTCGACTCGTGTTCGCGATCGTTCGATCGGAAACGCGGCAATTTTTGTACGCGCGATCGACACGGTTCGTTCGGATTCCGAAATTCGTCGAAACAACGATCCTTTAATTCCGCAGGTTTCCACGAACCCGTTCTATAGCTCGGAACTTCATACTCCGTTTAAATGGGCGAAAAGTATATTGTTGGGAAGATAAAACGTTCCGGGAAATTTGTATAAAAATCAACGGATCGGGTAAAAGTAGATTTGCCCGGTGGTCAACGTATCGAATGGCCAAATAAATTCGTCCATCCGTATAAACGCGCCTTCGAACTCGAACAGACGTCGAAGGTCGCGTAAAAATCTGCCCTAACCGATGGAAATATTTCGCAATAACAAAAGTTACGGGGGAAAATTCGTTCCCTCGGCAAAAGTATTCCAGTCCTGAAATTAGTTTAGATTCCGGTACGGAAAAATGTCAAACTTTTCATAACCGGCGAGAGGAGGAGAGCGCGACGAAATCCGACTTCAGAGCCCAAGCGAGCACGGAAAAGCGACGCGCGGTGCGGAGCGAAGCGGAACACGTGCCGCAAGAGAGACTTCTCGACGAATCGTTCGGTCCGGAAACGCTGGAAAACTCTTGGCGAACCTTACGATTTAACGTTCCCAGCGAACTAGCCGCGGAATCCTCGTCTTACGCACCGTCGACCGTGAAGCCGCGAAACGCCGCGGGGAAAGAATCGACGCGGCAGAACACCCTATCGAAGCTTAGAAAGCAACCTGTATCGAGCTCTCCGACACGCTTTTCATCGTATTATAGTCACGTTCCACGACTATACCGTCGCTCGTTCGATTTAATGTACACCTCTGTGCAACGTGCGCTTCCTGAGGATAAGGATAGGGGTGCTGTACCACCCCCGACAGTTTGCTCGCCTCTGAAAGCCCGGCTTTTCTTGCGTTCACTCGAAATCGAAACGATACGTTCGTCGCATCCGGGAAGCGAACGTCGCCGTACGATCACGATCGACAGAAATTTTTCTCGGGTTTCGTTCACGGTTCCACGAAAGAGCGAGACCGTTAATTCGATCGGATGACTAATTTCTTACAACGTTGCCGACGTCGTGTCCAGTCGGCACGGCGCGAAGTAAATTTATTGCGCTGGCTCTACGACGAAGCAATTGAGCGGTAACGACGCGTATCAACGAGCCGTTGGAGTTCGCGCAAACAGAAACGTTCGTTTCGAGTGGATTCGACCGATGGCGCGAACCGAGCCATTTAAAATTAACCATTTTATTATGCTCGTGAACATGCGGGCGGATACTGGTCGAGTCGCCGGGGATCGGCCGGGGGTTCATTTTCCCTGGAATTCTGTGGTAAAAGGGGTAAAAGTACGAGTCGCGCGGTAAACACCGTTCTGCCGGGGAATAAAAAATATTATTCGTCGTCGATCGATTGATACGTAACCTCTCTCCTTTTTGCGAAAAAGTTGTAAAAATAATTGGAGGATTACATCGGCGTAGAAAACGAAACGCGGTATCGATTTTTCTGTAAGACCGGGCGATATCGCGTTATCGCAAAGTAATCTGCGATATACGCGAAGAGGTTCTTTTTTTTCGAATGGCATACGCCGGGTATAAGTATCCCGAGACGAGCCGTATTTCGTTTCGAGCGTCAAAACGACGACAGCCCCGGCACGATTTAACGCTGATCCCCTTTAACGAGCTTCCGGTAAACGAAGGAAATTCGCGTCAGCGTTGAAAACGTTTGATAATCTAGGATCTCCGTCCGTCTATCACGACGTCCTTTCCCTTCACCCTCCTGCCACTTTTCCCGTTTTCCGAATAAACGTCGCGAGCAGGCGAGCACAATTTCTTGTTTCGTTCGAGAAGAAAGCAGTAGCTCGAGTAATCGCGTGGCATCGATCTAAACGGAACGGTCGACCCGATACGGCGTTTGTCGAAGAACGGGAACGGAGGCAACGCAAAAACGGCCGAGTCGCGCTTAACATCGAAATCGCGTGTCGCAAACTTATTTAGCGCTGGAACGAAGTCTGGCAGTACGCGAGAATCGGCAAGAGAAACGACTTCTGTCCTCGGCACCTGACGTCTACGAAGCATTCGGAACGGGCCACGACGCGTTATCCGAGTCGAACCAATCGTAATTCGATTCGGATTTCCCGATTCCCAATTAATCTTAAGGCGCCTATCGCTGCGAGAGAGTAATTCGATAATATATATCGACGACAAACGGAAAACGAAGCCGAATCTCTATTTTCGTTTTACCGATTCGCGTATCGTCGGAACGGTACGAGAAACAGAGCGTAAAGTCCGTCGACCGCGGTACGCGGAAGACCTGGAAAACTTTCGTATCGCCGTATAGGTAGTTCGCGGACGGGAACGACGTAGGTGATGGTGGACGCCGTCGACGTCCGTGAATAAGTATGACAGTGAACTTTATTATGCACGTCGAAGCACGAGCAGGGCTGTCACGCGAGTTGGGATAACGGCGGTAGCGACACGCGAGCCTATTTCAATGGTAATAAGCCGACGACCAATCATTGAGTATGCTAAATATGTATATGCACGCCAGGGAAAGAGAGAGAAACCGGCAGACGGAGAGGAGCGCGTCTCTGTTCCGTCCTCCCGTTCCTCTCTGTCGGGATAGAAACGTGCCAATCAATTAGCGACGTAGCTTGCCTCTCGATGCTTGCAGCGGAACCAGATGCTTCGCAGAGGACCAATGGGATTGGCGCAAACCGCGGTTGCATTCTAAACAGTCGCCGATGTCTCCGCGGAATTACGCTATGCCACGACCGCGCGTCTCCAAAATCTCGATGCGACGCGTCACGAGAACGTTGGCACGCCCGTCTCGGTACGCTCTCGCCGTTCTATATCCGTTTTTCCGCTTTATTCACGAGAAATTGAAATTCATCGTAAACGGTGTCGAACAACTTCGTGGCGGATGAAAGATCGCGTAGACAATTCGGTTCGATCCGTTACGATCCGAGTCCGAGATTCGAATTCTGGAACGGAAGAAACGATGAAAAAAAAACGACAGCGTCTGTCGCGTTAAGGGAGTGTTCGAGGAACGCGCGAACAGGCACCCCCTGTTGCCGACAAATTATTCCTACGCCCTCGGAGACGCTCTCATAATGGAACCTCTAAATCTCGAGACAATTCCTCGCCGCTTTCCGCTCGTTACGTCTTCGTTTCGGATAACAAGAGCGTTATCTGTAAACAGACAAGCGGGCGAGACCCGCAGGAGCTTCATCCCCCATAAAGATTCGTCAGCTTAAAATCTTGGCCTAATTAGCGGCGCTCCCTTAGCTAGTTTGACTCCCCCCCCCCCCTCTGTCTCTCTCTCTTGCCAGACACGAACGCCGTTTTAGACAAGCTCGCAAACTTGCCTTGTATGTGGGTCTCGGTTCATTTCGAGGGACACGTAAGAGTAGAAGCGAAGGAACAAGGAACACGGAGAGAAGAGCTAGACGGTGGATAGGTGGGTGCTAATTATCAAGATCTCTCTCCCTATCGTTGGCAAAGTTGGCTGGAGAGAACCGATTACGCCGGGACGCGAGTATAACTAACGGCCATTATTGTCGTGCAGCTACCCTCTTTACGTTTACCGTCCTCCGGCCCGATGCTGTTCTCGCCCGTAAAACCAGAATCGCAGCCTAGTTTCTCCAGTTCTCGTTAACGCTCGCGACGCGGATCACGCGTGCCTACGTCCTCGAATATCGATCCGTTAATCGTAATTGGATCGTGTGCGTGGCCACGTGTCGAGGCGCAAGATCGATAACGCAACGCGATCGATACAATTGGAAGTACGTACTCGATACATTCTCGGACCATTCTCGATAAAAAAGAAAAAAAAGATACCGTCGTAAGTACTTTTACACCGTCGAATCTTCTTCGTAAGTTCGAAAATCGATCGTCGACGATGTTCAAAAGAAATAGCGAACAAACCGGTAGCAGAGAACGGATCCGATTTTACGAGTTTCGACGATAAACGGACACGTTGGAGCTGGTCGATAAATAGACGTCCGAGGGAGCGCAGAGTCACGACAGCCATAGATCCCGCAAACCCGTCAAAGCGTTAATCACCGGGAGAACAACCGTCTGGTTTGGTCGACAACGGGTAACAACCGCGGATGATACCGATGTTAGACGCCCGAAATAACCGGAACCGGAGTTTCGAAACTTCGGTTCGATCCACGTAGCTAATTTCGAGAAGCTACCGCTGCCATCAGACTCGCGTAGATCCGACATAGCTTCCGGGTCGCCGCTCGATAACGAGGCGGAGTTCGTGTCTTCGAGGAACCACCGGAAAAACCGTCTCGTCTCGAGCAGCGTGGCCACGATCCGTAGTCGGCTCGCAGAAAGAGCGAGGTCGCGGAAGCGAAGAGAAACGACCGAGTCTCGCGGAATGCACGCAATTTTTTAATCAAAGAGATTTTGCAAGAGCGACGCCGATCGCTTTGGCACGGGCCGGGAACAGACGAGAGTACCACCGGCGAAATAATAACATCACGGGTCGCGATAAAAGACGGGGAAAAAAGAAAGACCGCTGGAAAGGCGGTAACGCGTCAGGAGGAAATAAAGCGGGGCCCATTTACGTCCGTGGGATGCGCGACAACAAGGACCATGCGATGAAAAAAGGAGGAGAGAAGGAGCGAGAGCGAGGGAGAACGGGATAAAATTAATTTTATTAAACGTTACCCATGAGCCATTGCAGCAGGGTGTAACGCCGGTGCCGCGTTTGTTCCAGCAGGTAATAAACGTTGCTTTCATCCGCGAGATGTTGCCAAGTTATTGTCCCTTCGCCTTCGTTCGTCCCCCTAGTTCCGCAACCCCCTCCCTTGGCAAACCTAACTCCCGGACCTTTCTACCTTGATCTCGTCTCGGATGCTTCTCGCTTCTGTATACACGGGATTCGCGAAAATGATTTACGGTCTCCTCCGTTCCGTTTCGCCGGGGCTCGCCAGCGGCGTGCACGGTTCGCATAGTCTCCGCGAGCAGGATCGCGATCTGAATGGGTTACACACGCCGCGACGCTTCACGGCCCGCGTAATACGAGAATTTATCGCGAGACCAGCGTCTTTTATTACCGGCTAGAAAACCGGCGTCGCGTATCGGCTATCCAAGGCTTTTGTCAGCGTTTTCGAGTGTTCGCCACCGGTGATCGATGTTATTTCCTCGGTTTTGCGACGACCGCGTCGTATTTCCTCGGCTCTACCCGCACCATGGATTTTACCGACGCGACGTGTACATACGCGTGTATTTGCGCCGTGCCTGGTTCGCGGTAGCGGACCATACAACTTTTGCCACGATTATTTAACTCACTAAGATTTCCGATATCTTCGTTACAGCGAAAAAAAGCAACGAGCAACGGCGGGCGAGCGGCGGTTATCCGCGAGGAGCGAATTCCGAGGGAAAATTTGCGAGGTAACGAAAAGGAAATGTAACGGGAGTAGGAACGGCGTAACCCATGCTCCTGGTCGTAGCCGGAAACGCAAGGAGGCAGGTCGCAAATTATGGATCGCTGTCCGACGATAGCCGGGGGTTCGCTCTTGCAAACTAGAATACCTCGGTAAACCAGGTTCACAATCAACGAGCGAAGGCATCCGTGGCAAAGCCACCGTAGGAAAACTGAATACCGAACGCCGAGCTCCTGCTGCCGTTCCTTCTTCCTCCCCTTTCTACTCGACGTCCATGACCTGTCCCTATATCCGGTTCCTTTGACGCAAACATAATCGCTTCTGTCCTTGTTAACAGGCCTCAACGACGGAAACGAGCTACCTTTGTTCCCCGAGACTCCGCACACAAATCTAGCGAAACGATTGTCCTAGACGTTTTTGGGATAATTGAACGGGAGAAGGGGAAAAGTGTGCGACCCACTGGCAACGGGAAATACGACCGTAACGATCCTACTACCGATTAATTACACGCAACTCAAACACGAGATATCGCGATCCGACGGTACAAGCACGACGGTGTCAAAGGAAGTTTACGCGAACCGGCAAATATACCGTCGTTTCTGTTCGAGTTTCGAGACCGAGAAACGGTTAAAAATAGGTGAAATTTCGATACGCGAATACCGTCGATACGAACGGTTTACGCATCCAAGATCTTTCTTTCGCGGCAAAGTCTCGATAATTCTCGTGCGCCATGGATTCTAGAAGCGGGACAAAGATTTAGTACGAAGCGTCGTAATTATCCGAGGATAATCGGTCGAGTTCGTTCGTGCCTGCTAATTATTATCGCCAAGTTCGATCCGCGATTATTTCGTAATAATCATTAAACGATCAAGTACTTGTAACATGGCGGTCAGAAAAGAATATTCGGGAGGATGAATAGCTCCGCGGGTTACTCGTACGGCAATCTGGAAGCGCGCGCGACCGACGAATAGCTTTCGAAGCTTATCGTATCCGGAATTCCATACGAGAAGTTCCGCTATAAATATAGAAGAGCGAGCTATCCTCTCTCGATACGTGGCCTTTCTTCACCGGAAATGGAAGATCGAAAAATATTTCGCGACTTTCCGGAACTAACCGATCCAATTCCACCTGTATATCGAAGCCACCGAACGCCGAACGTTATCTCGTCGATGTTGCCGGCAAATCGGTCAGTCCCCGTTCTGGGGGAGGAATAAATTCTTACTTTTATCGTATTTATTTTATTCGAAGTAGAATTTTAAGAGGTCCGCCATCGACGACGGCAACCCATCTCACGGATGAAAGCTCCTTTATCGCGCGAGACTCGCGCTGGCTCGTTGGCCAATAACTTTCGTCCGCGATATTCCGCTCCCTTTATCCGTTGGGTTCGCTCGTTTTTCGGATAGCTCGCTGGCTTTCTCGATCAAAAACCGTTCCGAGCGTACGGTCGGTGTCTTTGCCGGAGACGAAGCGTGCCACATAAATCGAGAGAGATCGAAACGGAACAGACCCGAGTCGGATAAATATGGAGGACGTCGTGGGGCGCGTTTCGACGTTCAGAAATTGACCGAACGCTTCAGGATCCGGCAGGATTAAAGTTATCGACCGGCCGAGCTTATCGCCGCGTTCTAAATCTTTCAAACGAGTTTCGCGCCGTACCCCGTTGAAAATTGTAAATTAATTGTATCGCGTTAGGCAGGGATACTCGCGCGTCGCGGCTACGCGTTCGGCTAGCTCGGCAAAGAGAATCGAGCAATTTCGATTCGTTCGACGATGACCAAATGGAATCATGGACGTTTGAGTGGCAGGGAAACGACATTAAGCGTTTATGCGAGCCAGTGTGCGCCGTTAATATCCACGCTGGCTCTTTCTCCCGCTGTTAAACATTCGTCTCGCGCGTCGACTCGCGTCGAAGGTAATAACACGGCAGCTGCAGCCCGTACAATAATTCTCCTCGTGGCATTACAGTCGCTCGTTTTTAAAGCATCGTCCCGACGAACACCATATTTCCATCTTCTTTCGCGCATTGCGCACCCCCGCTCCTATCCGACACGACCAACCTGTCTCTAGCCTTTTTGTCGCTGTTGCGCCCTATCCCCTCCTTTCTTTCCTTTCCGCGAGTTTTCTCTCCTTTTTCCTTCCTTCCTTCCTTCCATCCCTCTTTCTTTTTTTCACAAACCTCTTTCATTGCATCAAGTATTTCTTGCCAGCTAGCGGTGCCACGCCTCGACGTCGCGGAAATCGTCGCAAATATTGCGTTATAAAGAACGCGTTTGCCGGGTTTCTCAGCTTTTTCATCCGGTAATCCTGATTTCAACTATTAAGGACCACTTTCGCGACTGGACAAGAATCGCTGCGTAATAAAAGACAAATAAAAATGATTTAATCCCCTTTGTGCGTAAATGGTACGTGTATGTACTAAAGACGCCGATAGGTAAACGTGTAGGTGCGTCGGTACACGCGTGCTCGGATACCTGTAACTTCGACGATATCGTTTTGCGAGGCTGACAGTTACGTTTACGTCGAGACTAAATCAGCGCGAAGTCTTCGTGGATGAACCCACGCTATAAAGTTGACTCCGAAGACTCGATGTTTTCGAGGTAAAATTACGACACCGAGAAAGAAGATCAACGACAAGATAAACGATCGACGGTTACGTTATTCTTCGCGACGACAGCTCGACGAATCGTGTTCGAGAGCAAAAACCGTGGTATCGTCGAGGTTGCGGCCGTAAAAAAATGGGAACCGAAATTGACGCGAATCAAAAGCGAGAACAAACAGCGCTCTCGAAGGCTTTGATTAGCGTAAAAACGACCTCGTTATCGAATCTGGGAACGCGATGAAGCGTTCTTTCTTCGAAAACGACGCGACGACCTCGTTTACGTGCGACGCTTCGATAAAGAAGCGGAGCACCCTTGAAATTACAATCGCGAGGCAAACGCGACAAACGGGCGTATATGGAGCAGCGCGAACGAGAAACAAAAACAAAACGCTATTTACGCGAACAACCCATTTTTTTTTTTTTCGAGATCGCCCGGCCTTTGTTCGACGCGAACCGAAAACGGTGAAAACGTTCGAAAAGAGTCGGGTCGCGTAAGAAACTCGAATTCGTCGTTCGGTTAACCAAAAAGCGATAATCGTACGAGATCGCGTAGACTGGGCGAATAAACGTTCGTTAAATTAAATCACGCGTAGGATCTCCGGTTCGTCGTGCAATTTCTGTCTGTTTGAGCGGCAACCGTGCCGCTTTCCAAACTATTCCCCATTGTATGCCTTATATCAAGGCATACCGCGAGTCGTACCACCTTCGCTATTTCCCTCGATCGACCCGAATTTTCCCGCACGACCGGGAACGGGGCAACTTGGTGAGCGCGGCGAAATTCCAAGGTAGATAACGATCGGTTGATTCGTGAAACGGTTATCGTCCTAATTAGCGACTCGTTGTTCGCGTCCGTGATCAAAGCGTCGACCGTTGTACGATCCGTGCGTGTCAGGGTCGCCGTCGCGCCCTTCTGACCCCACCGCGGTCCGAAGCTACGGTACGCTCCATTATATTGCCAGGTTCGTTCGTTGTCCCGGTGCTACGCCCGAAACTCGTCGTATCGTGGCGATATAACGAGGGTGTGGCGCGTTTCGAACGCTTCGCGATACCGCGACGGCGGACAGTTCGATCGGTAGATAAACGCGTCGAGTAAACTGTCGGGAACGCGGTTTGTCGTCGAACGATAACGAATCGAAACGCTCGAGGAGAGGGGAAAAGCTGCGTAAGCGCGGGAAAATCGCGAATGGAGGAGCACCGGGAGGGTGAGCGAGGGAAACCGACTGGAGGGGTTAAACGACAGAGCCGCGGTATGCAATCACGACGGTAATGAGAGCTGTTAATTATGAAATCCCATAATTAAATTAAATGTACTCGTCTACGTGTCGTGCGTGACACTTTCGGCGATCGTAAAACCGGCGATAATTTGTACCTGAAACGAGTTACGTGTTGTCGTTTCGGCGGCGGATGCGACGACCGCAGCCGGTGCAGCATCCGACGAAACGAACGACTGTTTCTATTGTTAAATCACGCGAATCGATGCGCCATCGTACGCGGCACGCGTAATTAATGATATATTAATTCCCTCGATGACCTCGTTGATTGGCTTTGATCGATATCCGATAGGGGATCGATGCGAAACGTCCGGTGAGTGGGTCGTGGAGGTGCGAGTCAACGGGGATGCTTCCATCCGTGAAAGCGGTCATTTTCGTTTCGTGATTTTTATCGTTATCTCTAACGATCTAACGCTTTTGCGGGTTGCGTAAAACGAGAAACATTCGTAGATTCGGTAGAAAAAACGTAAAAGGATGTCTCGTCCGCGTAAAGTTAACGACGAATACGGAATACGCGGTGTTACGGAGTTAAACGCTTCAAGCTCGATGTACGTATACACTTTTGCCATGCAAATCGGATACGTTGAAAAGCAGCAGCGGCAACAGCAGCAGCAACACGCGAAATGTTATCCAACTCGGCTGTTTATCGCCGACGCTGCGCTTTCACCGTTTATTTCACAATGACGTTCCGCGAATTCTAACCACCAGATAACCGTGTGAACTCGAGATAAAGCGTCGTCGAGCCGCGTGTTCGCGTTTCAGCGAATTGTGTCGGTATTTAGTTGACTCGTCGGCGTTACACGGTGGAAACCGGTGTACCGCGACGAATCGAGATATCCGCCAATTCCCTTTGGTCGAACAGCGTTTCTCCGTACTCGCGCGAGTACAAATTTTTCTCCCGTTTGGTCGAAAAGCGGTTCGAACCGCTTACGGCGTAGTTCCCTCGGTTCGAAGGGAAAGAAGACGAGCTCGTTGCCGCTCCGGAATCTTTCGCCCACTATTCGACGGGATAATAAATTCTCATTTTCTTAATGGCGGTCCCCTCCGATTTTTGTCGTCTCGCGTGTCACAACACCGCACCCTGCAGTACGATTATTCTCGGAGCCGGCACCGCCACGCCCTTAGCCATCGCCACCGCTTTAATTGTCGCGACGCGTTTCCAACGCGGGTAAATAGCTTGCTTTTAACCGCTCCGGCTGTCTGAAACTCGTCTCGGAAATGATCGACGATACAGAGCCTCGCGCGAATCGCGATCGCGAAAGCACGAATACGTATTGTCCTTAATTGGAATCTCGAATTCGTCGAAAAGGAAATGCCGCCATCGACAACGAACAAAATTTCGATCGATTTTTATGGACCGTCGTTATTATTGTATTTCCTACGTACATGTACGCGGAACAAATATTTGTATATCGTTCGCGGGCATTTTCCTCTCCCTCGTTTCTTTTTTATTCTATTTATTATTATCTTTTTTTTTTATTTCGTTTTTTTTTTTTTTTCGTTTATTTCGTTGCGACAGATTCCATTTACACAAATTTCAACCGCAGAAAAAACAATCGCGCGGTGCCGGTATTTCGTGTAAATTGAGGAACAAATGCACGCGCGTCGATACGCGTATTCCTTCTCGGAGCGAACGAATTACGGAAACGATAGTCGACGACGGAGCTGGAAAGGTTAATTATATTTGCGATAGCGTTAATCGAGGGATCGTCTTTTACTCGAGGACATCGTCTCGATTTCTCCGTCAACGAGAGACGCGTCGTTGCGACGGTTACCGATTCGACGATCGACCGACGATGCTCGATCCCATCGAATCAATTAATTTTATCGAGCGAACATTCGTGTCTGCTACCGACGGCAATCTACCTACTTAAATGAAAATCGATTCGTTCTCCATTACGGGGTAAGTAGCGAGGAGAAAACGTGGAAAGGCGGGGGAGAAACGGGAAGCGAGGAGAAACGATCCAAACGGAGAATACAACAATACCTATTAAGACGACCAACCTGACCGACCGCGAGCAACCTCGTTCAACGGGGAACGATTTCAAGGACCCGTTTCGACGTTCGTTGCGTTCTTCCGATGCATCCGACGTTGTAATCGAATCTTTTCAATTCGTATTCCATGTCGCGACGCGCCGGGGACACAGCCATCGAATACAAAGAAACTATTCGGCCGTACACGATTCGCGGAATTTTCTCGAAGCACCGATATTTCCATTTAACGCGTACGTATCCGTTACCTTCTCGATTAACGTCTTTGATCGGCTGCACTCTATCGTAATTAATTGCGCTCTATCGGGACGCGAACTCGATGCAACGACGCGTTTTCTTGCTCGCCATGGCGCACCTCGATATCTCGACACTTTGTCCTCTTCCGTTTAATATCTGCCTCGAAACGGAACCGATTCCTCTTCGTGATGTCTCCTCTATAAAATGGAACGTCTACCTGCATGTTCCCAATTAACTCTTAAACCCCGTCGACAGATCTGGACCAAATATCGCTCGATCATTTTCCTCGGTCCCGAGGAAAATATGGGCCATTTCGAAACACGAAAAGTACGGCTTTACTTTTCGGTCTCGTCCCTCGCATAAAATGAAACGTCCGTACGTACGGTCTTAATTAACGTTCGACCCCTTTGACAGATCCGGACCAGATATTGAATAATTATTTTCTAGAGCTTCGGGGAAAGTACGGATTATTCGAAATACGGATAGTTCTCGAGGATGCTACTAAACTCGCGCCGACCGTCGGAAACGTCGAACTCGAACGATCGATCGGAAAATATAAAAAAAATAATCGTTCCGAGAGTTCAATGTTTTTACGATTGATCGGCCGACACGGAGAAATCCGCTGTCGGTCGACAAAGCCGTAGATACCGAGCGAAAAAAGCGAAATATCCCGGAAGGTCGGACGCCCGAAATGGCCATAAATCAAAATTCAGTGGAATTAAGGGCGAATTCGTCGGAGAACCCTTGGCTCCCTGTCATTACGTATGCCGAATACGCGAAACTTCGTGGAACCGTAACCGAACGAATAAACTTTGAATATCTCCCGTATATGTATGTACCTTTCACGGGTACACGCAAGTATGTACATACATACGTATGTATGTATGTATTCAAATCGCAGGAAACCAATATATTCGCGTTCCGCGCGAGTCTCAGCCAACGTACAAGAATAACGACGAGGGATCGTTCGACGCTGAAATATAAAGACATAAATAAAAGGGCGCGAAGAAACGTCTGGCGTTGGCCGCGCAGAACTTCTCTGTCCAAAATTAGACGAGAGTATGCCACGTGAAAAGAATCGTCCACGCCCTTCGATTACTCAATGTCGCGACCGACTACCGTGCGGCGGCTGGTAAAATCTGTCGAGCGGACCGTTATAAGTGCCATATTACTTTACGATCGAAGCCGAGTACTTACGCGGTACCTTCCACCGAGTTGCGATCTGGATTTCACCGACGCTTAACAATAACCAACGAATAATCGAGGGAAAGTCCAGGGAGAGAATCTGGCGAACGATCGCGACCAGAAGAGAATGCAGGGATAAATCGAATCGAGAGAGTATACGAGCTCTTTCTTCGCGCTTTCGATTTACCGAGAGAAGTCCAAACTGCTGTACACGGATTCGCCGTGCTTCGTATAAATACCTCGGTATTCGTACGCGCGTATTTCACCGGCGAAGGGTATTTTCAGCGGTCGTTATACTCGCTCGTCACGATCGTAGACATTCTTTCGCGACGATGCTATTACTTTTATTCGCGCGAAACATTGGCCGAAAATAGTGCTCGGAGCGGAATAGCGGGAACAAGGAACAACGACGCACCGTGCCTACGGGATGTTAACTGACTGTTAAGGCGTTTATGCGACTTCCATTGAACGAGGCAGAAATTACGCGACCTTTCCTTTCCTTTCCTCTTCTTTTCGTTTAATTCGCAATTCACCTTCTCGCGCGAGTTAGCGAAGGGCTAACAATTGAACCGAGAGTAATGAACTTTCCAAAAATGCATAGAAAAACTAACGGCCACTTCACGGAAAAAATAACAGTCTAGGTCTGGTACGCGTTGGCCGAATTGGCCCTTAAGTATGATTCCGGTGACGGCATTGAGGTTTCCTTTATTCCAATAAAGATCTCTAGTTCCGATCACTCTCTGTACAGACATTCATTTTTGCACACTTTTAGAGCGATAATTCGACAAATCGAAATACAACGCGAGCGAAGTCGAAGGTTCGCCAGGATCGTTGCGAACGATTAGCAAACTTGACTTGGCCGTTTACTTAACGAGTTAATAAACATCGGGCAATTGCAAATTCGAAAATTGTCTACAAGCCGGTCGACTGTCTCTTTCGTGAGTTTAACCGTTTCGCGTAAAGCAAACTAATGTAGCCAGAGAACGAGATGTTTCTCTGTACACTTCGCTTCTCCTCTTCCGCTCGTTTCTCCGTTCCCTCTGCTCCGCTACGATTCATAGCAATTACAACAAATTAGCCAAATTACCCGAACAACCGACTCGGTAGCCGGTGTTTCAAGATAAACGAAGACTTTACTCGCGAGTAACAATTTCGGATTAAGCGGCGCGCCGAAGAAAATGAAAGGTTGGCCAGGATTTGCCAGAATTTACGACATTTCGCGTATCGTCCAATCGCGTGGACTTTGGTCGCGCGAGAATCGTTTTCGAAAGAATTTTTGACGTTCTTTGCACGAAGACATTTTATTAATTCCTATTAAACTTTATTGCTCCGATCATGGAAGGCAGCTTTTGGAAATTCGTACGAGAACGAAGGATTTCGAAATCGACTCCGCGATCAAGGGACGCGCCGTGTCCTTTCTCCGCACCGATCAATTATCGCGGTTTAATTGCCCTAATTACGTCCCGACCTATCCTCCGATTAATTCTCCGTCGAGTCGCCCTCTACCGTTTCGATCTAACGGCTGGAAATCTGTCGGTAAACATTCCGAATCCTCGAACCGACCAGCTAAAAAGAAAAATGATTCTTTCCAGAGACGTAAGCTTCCTCGAAATCCTCTCGTTTCTGATTCCAATCTCTGGAAAAAGCCTGGGCCACCGGATAACAACGGAAAACCCGATCTTGATGCATCGGCGAGAAAAGAAGAAATGAAGAAAAAAAACTAGAGAAGAGAAGAAAGCAAAAATCGACAGGTTGTCTTCCATCGGCGAGTAAAATCCTGGCGAATCCACACGCTTATCGATTCTCCGGCTGTATTCTAGGTCGCGCTTCTTCTTACGGATAACAACGGAAATGCAAATGGTCGTTCCATTCCGGACGAACAAGTCTCGGGGCGAGTCTGCGGCACCGGAAACGCGAGCTTCATCCCCGTAACGAAATATGTCCGCGCCATTATTTGAAACCGTTCCCCGATTCCAGATGGAATCGCTTCTTCGACGATGTAATCGTATTCCAGAAGTCGGAGGGGTACGCTCGTAGTTTCATTAGCGTGCACCACCGAATACGAAATACCTCTCGGGTTCCGGAGGATCCGTCTTCTCCTTTGTCTTACGCTTTTTCACGGCCGACTACTCGCGGCACCGAGCGTCGCGCTAACAAACGCCTTCTTTTCGCGAAAGCTCGTTCGAACACCGGCACCTTCTAATTCTTTTTCGCGGAATATCTTCGTTATTTCTGCTTCCGTGATCCGTGTCTGCGGCCCGTGACAATCATTTTAACCCTTCGCACTCTGCTAGGCTTTTCTATTAATTAAACACTTTTATTAACGCAACAATTGGAAATGAACGTATATTTAGTGATATACAAAATTAATAATACGCAATAAATAACAAGAAGTAAAGGAGCCATATATTCGGAATAAAAAGGACAATGATTGACGGCCATTGTCGATCTTCCATCGCACTCGAAATGATTTTTACTGTCGACGAATAACAACTGCAAAACATTCTAGTTGGAAGGTTCAATGAATTTTTTTGAAATTATCATTTTTTCTGACCCGCGTCTGGAGCGCAAAGGGTTAACGACACGAAGGAACATCGCGTACAAGAGTCGTTCGCGACGATGCTATTACAGGAAAGGGAAGACGAAGCGAATAATCCGTTGCATCTTTAAGATATAAACGATTCGGAATTCGATATCCATTAATTGCGAAAAAAGATACTCTCGAGCTATCGGAAATTTGGTACAAGAACGTCGGGTAAATCGTTCGAAATCGACGCTATTTCTGATCGAATCGAGTCATTAGATCAGAATCAGATTTCGCTCGCGAATCGAAATAATTTTCGCGTCGTTTTACACGAATCGTTAATTTTCTGAAGGTTGCTCGAATAATCGTGACCGAAACATTTCGAAACGAATAGTTTATAACCCCGCTCGAAGTGACGATTACCGTAAAACAGTTCGTCCATCGACGTATGTTCTTTCGTTAAAATTAACGTTTCGTAACCGAGCGTCTATTTTAAGAAAACGTATATACTCGTCGTTCGTGTCGGAAGGGTTAATTCCGCTCGTGGACAAGCGACCGCTTCTCGTAATTACCTTCGAGCCGATGTTATCGCCTCCACCGTTGGACAAGTACAAACAGGAGAGAGAGCAGCGTTGCGCGAATTGTCCTTTTTCGAAGCACGCCCGCAGACTCTTTTTACAGACCCTAACCGAGATAAGACGCAACGACCGAATTGACCTTCTTGCTCGACATTCGGCCGGCAAAAAGGGACAAGAAAGATAATCGCGACTTCTAAAAGCACTATGCTCGGTCGTTTCGTCGTCCGAGTTCTTACTGTTCTATTCCGTCAGCCCGAACTACATAGACCGTAGCGAGATAAATACGACGAATCGGAGGACGTTGAAACTACCGGTTACAACGATAGAAACGTTGCCCGAGCAACGGTGAACATCTATAATAGAGAAAAAGGAAGCGGAGATTACGGTGGTGCGGCGAGTGGCCTCACGAACGCAAAGAATCCGGGGTTCCCCTATTTTTCTCCGGATTCCAGGAATGCTGCGCGTCGTTCAAGGGCAAAAATCCAAGCAACCATCGGATGCAAAATAAACCCGGACGAACTCGAGGCGAAAGCGAATAACCGGCCTTCCATCCGTTCGTGAAAAGGTGGTTTTTCGGCGCGGTAATCCGGCAGGTAAAATTAAATGAAGGGGTTGGCGCGAAGAGGCAAAGAGAGTGACCAGCCGTCGAGTAAGCCGGTATCTTCTTAATTCGTTTCAACGTCCCTAGTCGGTTCGCGGCTTCGTTCGCTCTCTCTCTCTCTCTCTCGCTCTCTCTCTCTCTCTCTCTCTCTCTCTCTCTCTCTCTCTCTCTCACACTCTCTCTCTCTCTCTGTTCGTCTCTGTTACTCCGGTGCGCGCGCGCGTAATTACATTCCCGATGATGTTATCAGTTTTATTGCCAGAGCCGAATGGTCGGGGCTGACCGGAGGGTGTATTCCACACCGAAGGGAGAAGACAAGGACCAAAGGTATCGCTCCGATAGGGAGCAACAGAGAGAAGCCGGAGAGAGGTAGCGAGATAGAGCGGGAAAGAGAGAAAAAGAGGAAGGCAGCACGACATCTACCGTTGCCACGAGGAAATTTGACTTTCAGATTGGGGTTGCGCGAGCCAACGGACAAAGGGGAAGGGGGTGGTGGCACGAGGTACCCTAGGAAGAGTCGTTGTGTGTGCCAAGTCGGCGTTTGTGTGTCGGGGGATGAGAATGTGCGCTAGAAAAGGTGGAGGTGATTCAGCACGATAGGGATGGGAGTACTGCACTCGGGTCGTTAGAGCTCCTAATGAGACCTCCGTCCTCTCTCTCCTCCATCCCCTTTCTGCTTCAGCTTCTCTTCCTCGTCTCCGCTAGTTTCTCGCTCCCTTACCCGTTATCCGGTATCCGGTAACCCCTTCCTCGGACTTCGTGCAGCCCCGCGGCTCTCTCTTCGCCCTTCGCGTTCCATTTTCGCGTCTTCGACTCGTCCACGATTTTCGAGCGAGTCAACCTTCGGACCCGCGATCGCGGCACGCGTTTCGCCAAATTATACCTCGAGACGAACCGAGTTCGCCGCTGGAAGAGTTTCGAGTTAGCCGCGCGAAAAAATGCGGAATCTCCGAACTGGAAAGGTCGCCTTGCTCGTTGTCGAACAAATTTTCCTCCGTACAACGCGAAGAGAAAACTTTCTCTCGCCGGTGGAAGCGAATTTCAGCGTTAAAAGGCTGAAAGGGTCGTTCTTGTTTTACGAAGGGTGCCTTTGCGCCGTGCCACGACACCGGAAGCGAGCCACTCCACGGGATTAACGAAAGAAAACGAGCACGGGGTTACATCGAGCGAGTCTTTCCTTTAATTTGTCGGGCGAACACGATCCGCGAGCGTAATTATTAGGTAGCCGAGCATCGAATGACGAATTTCGAAATACGGGAAGCTCGACGCGATTCGAACTGCACGAAATTGCTACGAAACGACACCGAACCGCGCACCGATTCGAAAATCGTTACATAATAAGGATCGTCGTGACCGTTTTCTAAAATATTTTCTCGTTCGCGCGACGATGTTCTCTCGACGCGAACGCCGGCGTTGTTAGCGCCGCAGGGTATGACTACGCTGAAAAGGGGTGACTGTCCCCGTTTACCCTCTATCCACGTTGAACCGGGGGCATCCGTTTCGCCGCTGTCGTAACGCGATTAATAAAGATATACCGATAACCTCTATTGCCTACCTCCGTTCCCCCGTCGCAAACTTAATACGTCACGACCGCCCGTTTCGAGGGGTCAGATAAGTCGAGATCGTAGGGAACGCGCGTAGCATCTCGCGGATCGTAATTACAGGTGAGAGAGGGTGTGACGGGCACGCGTCGTGTCCCGTTGCAACGCGCGCTATGCACTCGTAGTAATTAATCTGTCGCCGGGATTATCTGTTGTCGGAATAATAGGCGACCGGTGGTTCGCGGCCACCGATAAGCGCGACGATAATTAAACACGCTACGCAAGACGTTCTCTCGAATCGCGATAGATCGTCCCCTTTATCGAGCGAACGATTCTTAAATCGACGACCGACGGAATTATTCGACCGGGTGTGTACGCGTTTCAACGAAGGGAGCAAAATAAATTAATTCTTTTTTGCCGAGTTATTCGCGATTTTGCTCGCTGCCGCGACGCTTTTAATCGAGATTTTCGCGGCCAAGAGATCCTCGCGAGGGATCACCCGTTGCAACGACCGAACAGAAACGTTGCTGCCGTTGTTACGACGAAAAAGCCGGCTTCGAGTTGCCGAGATCCTGTTCCTCTCTGCAATCGGCGCGGGGTCAAAGTACTCCGTAATTGTAGATCGCTCGGTGGGAGAATAATCCTCGTTGAAAAATCCGAAGCATCGACCACGGATTCGTTCGTATAAATACCGGCCGGAAGCTGGGTGCGGAGAGTACAATCGGGTCATCGAGCATCGAGTCCAGGCGGTCGGTGGCTCGATTGGATATTGAAATTTCGAGATCGATTTAATTCGCGATACTGTAAATAGTCGAGGGGATTTTCGTGACAATCCCCGTGAACGAAATCTCGTCGTTTCACAGCGGAATCTTTCTTATTGCCAGGCCGGATTTCCACGACGCGACGTTGTGAGAGAGAGAGTTTAATCGTGTATCGGCACAACCAATTTGTTCGCTAGATTAATTTCTAACGATGTTCGTATAGCCGAAGCAAACACGATGGCACGGCCAAAAGCACGACTGTAATATCTGTGTTTCATTTTCGATTATACAGCAAACCGTGCTACCCCACTATCTCCCTCGACGAAATACAAGTTCGTTGCGTTTCAATATTCCGCCGGAAACCGGCTGAACGTTATGCACCCGAAAACCGATTTCGACAAACGAGATATAACCGACCGACGTCCTCCCGTCACCAAGACGTTCTTCTATTTATGTAAGATACCGATCCCGACGCGACTCCCCTTTGGTCGCCTTGCGATTTGACTTGTTTCTACCAAATTCTGATTACGTCGAAATTAGATTTAAGGAAATCTTTTGTACAGGAATAAGCGTACGCTCTTTCCGACCTTCGATCAAATCTACCGTACAGAATCGTTCGCGGAATTGATCGATTTTACCGCAACGTTGATCCGGATACATCATCAATATGTGTCGTTCAATTACGACAATGTATTAGCCAAATTGCGTACTGCCTTCTATTAATAACGATATCGAATAATGTACGCTAATTGAAACGGACACGAACCACGACTCTGTTCGAATACCTTCGAGAGTCTGTGTACGTACGCTTCCTTCTTCCTTTATCCATTCAGCCTACGTGAGCGGTTTAACGACGAGGAAGCGAAGCGGGAAAACTTTCAATGCGATTCGATGAAACGAGACTCGTCCTTTTCCCTCCGATGAGGTGCGCGTTTTTTCTTTTTTTCTTCAACGGCATTTTGTTTCTCTCATTGTCACGGACAATTGCCGCCAATTGAGAACGGTAATCGTCCACTCGAATGTGTGCCAACCACTTATGGAATTAAAGTCGGAATCGTTTTGCTCGATTCCCCTCGTACGCGCGTACACGCCGTGAACGAAAATCAACGCGGTCGATTCTCCGTATTCTTTTCGTCGGATTTTCCAGAACGTTTTGCAGAATATCCGGCGGGATACGATCGATATTGCGAGCGTAGATACAGGAAAAAATGTGGACATCGCTTCCGGGACCATCAAAATTCGTAGTCGACGCTGCGCACCGATCCACCGGCGTTCGCCCCGTGAGGTTACTTTCGTGACTCTTCTTAACCCCTTGCCGTACTTTGACGATTCTGGCTGGTGACACGCTCGCTGCTCAAATGTGTCCTCGGCCGGTTAGTCCGTCGAGTCGATAGAGTCATAAAATTGTCTCGTTTCGTTGGCTCGACGGTCCCTGCCCCTTTCGCGAGCCGTCGCTGATACACTCGGCGTTCTCCTAATCTATTTTGTTCGTTTTTCGGTTACAGCTGCTCGGGAAAGGTCGCTTTTCCGTGCCGAGTAAAGGAATTCTCGAGTGTTCCGTTTTAGACGGAGGCGTTGGCCGGCATCAAAGCGGAAAATCGAGGTCAGGAGGCGGCGTGCGAGCGTCGCCCGGTAAAAATTACAGGAACAAAAGGAAGAAGCGCGTCGAGTAGCGGCCATTAAGACTGTACGTCTGAAAATGCGCCGAAGAAGCGGTCGCGAAGTTGAACACCGGTACCGCCGCGGTGAAAAAGGCAGCGATATTTAGCTTGGTCGAGATAAATCTCGTGTCGGTAGAAAGAGAAAGAGCATTCGAGTTCCGTGGAAGCGACGACGCGTCATGAAATTACGAAACAAAACAACGGGGAAAAACCGAGTCGAGAGGACGGCGAGAACGAACAAGAGCGTTTCTTTGACGCAGTCGAAGCCATTAACGAGCGCGTTCGTACACGCTGACGCGCGTGCCACTAACGCGTTTATCGACTTATTAAATTGTCCCTCCATTTTGCTTTCGACAGAGACTCTGCCTCGCTTTTTGTTGTCGCCCGTTGTTTGGAATACTCGGACGGGGTTTACGACGCGAACGAGATACGACATTGCCGTTTTTAAAGCCTCCGACGATACATTTTCTATGGCTGTCCGCGTCGTGTCCTTTTTTCGCATCGTTCCAAGTTTTCCTACCGAAATAATATTCTAATCGTCACGGAGCGTCGTTTCGCGCGCGAAGCAAAGGGCCGAGCGGCTTTCCGTCACGCCCCGTGGAAAATTCGGTAAAATTCGAGGAAAAAGAGGAATCGGCAAATAGCTCGAGAGGTCGAGGAAGCTACTCGTGGCCCTTTTCGATTTCAAGAAAGATTCGAATTAAAATGCTACCGGCGGCGTACGCGCTGCGACGAATGCTAATGAGCTCGAGCGCGCCACGGGCCTAGTAAATATTAATTACGAAATTAATAATACCGACTGGGAAGAGAAGATGCTTCTGGGTCGGCCTCTTCTTCGCCAGGATTTACGCGGCACGCGTTAAAAGTCTTTAACGAGAAACTTATTTTCTCCGCTCTCTTGCGGAGACGCCGCTCCATCCCGTCGCGATCCGCGCGACGCGGCGAAACACCGCTTCCGTGTTTGGCTTTCCACTTGAGCCACCGATCGAACCGTCGGACATCGGACAGGCTTCTTTCAAACTTTCGTTTTCTCGTCGTTCGGGATGCCGAAATAGATTACACCGTGAGAATTATGCAGCCGAACTTGGGTTATTTATCGAACCGTGTAATCGTAACGAATACCGAATCTCGATGGACTACCGCAAAACCAAACGACGAACGAAAAAGTACGCCGATCGCCAATTTAGTCCTCTACCCGATGTACTTTTACGCCAACAAGGAATTCGCTTTAATAATTAACGCGACAACGAACGAGAATATAAGCATTTTCGCGACGCTGATCCGTTAAACGACGGTGCAACGTTTCGAGAGCGCTGACACGGACGGGACAATCATCGAATCCTTTTAACATTATGAACACGAGTTAGCTGCATTAATTATTTATTCGACGTAACAGCGGCGATGAACATTAGCGATATGCCGGCCACGTTTACATAATACCTGCATCGAGCGAATATAAACGATCTTCCTGTGGAAGTTGTTGAATAAGAACGCGTTTCCAACACCGACGCGAATCTTTTTCGAATAAATTCGCTCACCGCATTCCGCGAACGAAACGACCGTGCCGGGTAAAGTCGGACAATTAACCGGCGCGTTTACTCGAAAATATATACGTCGATTTACGTTAACGGGCGACTTCCGAAACGGGCGAAATCGCGAACAGAGATTCGAGTATAAATAGACGACGCATCGGGGTCGCTGGGAAATCCATTTTCTCGGTTATGACGCTATATTCTGGTAAACTTTCGTGCCCTATCCCCGTCTCGGCGTCGACACCCAGTGGCCTAGTGACTTTCACGAGGAAATAATGTATTAACCGGAATGCCGCTCGCTGGCTGGCTCGGTTTCGAAGACAAAACGCTTCGCAAACGAAAGGTAATGTTTTCGCCGAGGTCTTTCGTGCCAATTATAGCGAAGCGTCGCCCGGCGGAAATTACTTCGTTAACCCCTCTCGGTGTTCCTTCGCGCAGGAAATTCGCGCCATAGACCGGGGCGAAAAATAATTAAAACTGTTCGTTGCGCTTTTCGCCGACCGTTCCCTATAGTTCGTTATCGTGGAAACGCGTACATGGACCACGGAAATCGATCGCGATAACGCAAATAGGAAGACAACGTTCGAACAGCGAACTCTTTTTGTACCGCCCATCGCGTTAAACATATCTCTGTCTAAAATGATTTTCAAAAGTTTACCGGAAAACGAGAAAAGGGATTTTTCTTCGTCTCGGCATTTTCATCGTTTAATCGACGAACGACGGAGCCGAAACGAAACGCTTTTAATTCGATCAATATTCTTGCTCGAAACGAATGCGTGTTCTTTTTTTACTCGAATATCTGATCCCCGTGATAAATCAATTGATGCGAAACACGTGCACCGACAGATCGAAAATAATCAAAGGCACGGGACGGAAGCGACAACGATCGGCGAGCGATCAAATTTTCGCGGGACAGAGCACGAGGTTACGCGGCAACGGGTTTTCGCGTTGCTACATCCTGTCTGTGAATTGCGTTTCACGCGTAACGCAGACTGATCACGTTTTATTTATTCCCCGTTTCGGCAAAACAAAAATAGCGGAAACAAAAACGAACGTCGTTCGTTATGCTATTTTATATCCTGACACGCTATCGATTCGATTCTTGATCTATCGCGGTCGCATTAACGCGTTCCCTGTTCCGTATACGAGAATCGAAAAACGTTATGAAAATCGTGGTTATTTCGGAAATTGCGCGATAAACGAGATACGGTAACGTTGAAATATTAACAAAAATTCGACCCTGTCCGCACCGACATCGAAAAACATACGTCGTACGTTGGAACGCGAGTGACGCGTCTTAGGATCCTCGTGCTCCGATTATTCCTGTTTCGACTAAAACAACGTCTTCTAATGGTTACCGTACGATTCCCGTCGATTTCAACCATTTTAAAAAGGTTTCCGGTATAATCGTGCAACGCTGTATCCGAGAGCAGTAGCCGGTTACATCGTCGAATTTCGCAGCGATCGCGACGCGGAACGCTGTATAACCGGAGGCTTTGGTTACGTAGGGTGACGCACACGCGTACCTACACACGACGCACACGCGCGTGCATTGTCAGTTCGTGCTGTACATGCATATTCACACGGGAACAGAGTGCCACACCCTGCAACACAGGATTTACACACGTACGCAACGTCATGGCCACTGCGTTGCACCACCATGCGGTCTGACCGAGCCAGATGCATGGGGTGAGAACGAAAAGAGAGGGAACGCTTGTGCCGCATCGAGAGAGACGAAGAGAGACGAAGAGAGAGAGACAGAGAGACAAGAGCAGCTCTCTCTATACGCGGAAACTTTGCGGTGGAGTTAAACTCCGCCGTTTGCTGTTTACCATTCGCCGGGACATACGAAATTCATCTGTCGTGACCACACGCATCGACGCCGATCGATATACGGCCAGCGATTCTCGAAATCGCGCATTCCCTTACGTTTCGACCGCGTTTCGACACGCAAAATTCCTCTCCGGCAAATATCGTTCGAATACGCGGACCAAAATATTTGCTCGCGGTGTTTCGCTCCGTTACTTCTCGGCCGGTTAACGAATTAAACGCGCGTCCGTAAAAAGTATATAGTACTCGCGAATCGACGCGACGACGCGACGAGGATAATTCGAGTGGCTGGAAATAAACGCGATCGACGTCGTCGACGAGCGAAAGATCCTCGGAATAAACGGAACCGATAATGGATCACGAAACCGAATCGCTGCTCGTGGACGAATTATTTGGAAAGAAATCACCGGGAGAGCGACGCTCTCGCGAGAAAATTTCCGGACTAATTAATAAATCTAGATTGGTTGGTTATTAATAAATCTAAATAACGGTCTCGAGACCGTGACGATTTTTCGGCCGACGTTCTTCGAACTCGAAAAGTTAGGGAAATGGGTCAATCCGGTTGAAACGAGGAAGAACGAGGGTACGGGAGAATCGTGAGAGGGCGTCGCAGCTGCTTCTAGCAACATCCTGCGGCAATCTCGCGCCGCTGCAGCTGCATTCGATAAACTTTCGCGTATTTCGTTTCGTTTCGTTCGTCGGTAATCGATCTTTTCCACGGTTCCGTTTCCTTTCTTCGTCGCGATCTCGACCGATCGGGAGAAATATTCGGCAGTACCGAGCACGGAATACCAGAAAAGAGGAAGGAAGAAGATCTCTGGGAAACACGCGGCCGAAGCCAAGTTCATCCTCGGTGGTCGCGTGCTCCGCCTCGAACGAATGTCGACCGCTTTCGGTAAGGGGTGACTGCTCTCCTACGCAAATACGCCACGGATATAGCCGAGATCCCGAGATTCGAGCTCTCGTATTTCCGCTCGTTCGCCGAGAAATCGAATTCCTGTAGCCGTGCTCTTATCGCCCATCGATTTCTATCCGAGAGCTTTCGATACCGAATCGAAACGAGTACGGAGGAAAAGGAGAAAAACGGTTCGCGACTCTCGATGGAAATGTTTTAATTCTGTACGACCGCGCGACTATGGAATATCTCGCGCCGATCGATCGGTTACCGATAACGAGCGAGGAATTTAAGTCCAGATACATCGATCCGTCTCGACGGCACGGAAATTATTATTTATTATACTATGAATCCGAAGGAAATTCGAAACTCGTCGATGAAATTTTATTTGGCGATTCGACGAATTAACGAGCGGACTTTTGCGAAAACGCTGACGCGCTCCTCTCCGGTTAATTACCATTACGGTCCACAATTTGCCGTGTTATTTTCACAAAGGATCGTAATACCGTGCACGATCCGGCAATTTTTAAATCTGCGTGTAATTATCCATGGCCGAGTAACGATATCGTACAACCAAGTTCGTAATTGTCCATTTCTCTAATTTAATTATTAATCGAGCCGCATGTTACGGGTTCTGTTTCCATCTAAATCGTTATCCAACCAAGTGAAATACGTTAGCGTCAAACACGGATAAAATATTCGACGTTCTATCAAATTCGACTCGCGAATCGACATTGATCGAAGAACGCGAATTATCGCGAAATCCCATAAATAAGTGCGATTCGATTTCCATGTTCCTCCACGCGGACTACCGCGTTCTTTTCCGAGCAATCGTGATTCGAACATCGTTAAAACGACGAATATTCCGCGAAACAGAAAAATCGTCAAACGACGAATTTACAAAATATATCAAGAAACGGGTTTTCGATAAAATGTATTGCAATGGTACAGGGTGCGTGACAAATATATTTTTAATTCATTAAAAGTATTATAGTAACCAAATGAAAATATATTCAACCAACTTGTTTATCCGAATTGTTTATACGATCCAAGGGAAACGCGACGTCGAGCCTCGCTGATAAAAGGAGCGTCAAGGGTTAAAGCGTCGAGTATTTTATAAAAATTTCATTTAGAAATGTCCGCGAATCGGCTGAAGGATCCGCGGTAAAAGTACGCAAAGTATTTCGTTGGGAACCGAGGATGTTTCTTTGAACGGAGGAAATTGTTTTTCGCAGTAATTAGCGACGTCGAAACAACGGACGAGCGTCGGTAATTAGCTGGCAGTGTAATCGAATTATTAATCGAACCACGATACGTGTTCGGTCTGGCTCGAAGCGAGAGTCGGTCGACGCTCGAATATCTGTACGGTCGACGGTGTGTCGACAGCGACACAGGTAAAAAACCATTGACGCGTAACTCGGTCGTACAAGCTCTGGCACACTTCGTTACGCCTAGTTGAATCGCGTGTACGTGGTCGTGCTGCCTCTGCTGCCGATATAATGAAACGACATGTTCGTCGTTGCGTGATAACAATTCGTCAAAATAGAGATAATTGAACTCTGATTTATACGCGTCCCCGATGATTGCGCTGCGTTTGCTTCTCCCAGTGACGCCAGCTCAGACTCCGTGATTCGTTCGTTGCGTCGTCGAAAAGAATACTATATCAAAATTTCTATCGTGTTCCGTTCGCTCTCTTACTTTCGAGTTCGCGAAAAACGATCGCGAGGTGCAGCGATGACGGTAACGGAAAGGGTAATCGCGTTCTTCTAATACGAGCTAATAACCCTTTTCGCTCTTTCTTTTACTTACAACTCTTTACGTAATTCACAAAGCAGACCGGGACACGGGTTTTCGATAAAATGTACCGCAACGATGCAGCGTGCGAAGCAAATACATTTTTCATTTATCGTAAGTAGTAAACTAATGAATATACATATGTATACATGTATGTTCAATTAATTATCCGAATGATTTATGATTCCAAAGAAATGCGATGACGAGCTATGCTCGACATAGGAGCGACGGAGGTTAAAATTTGCGAAAATTGGAGGAAATAAATCGAATACGATTTCAACGTCGGAGAACAAAATACTATTACTTATTCGAGCAACAGCATGCGAACAAGAGAAAAACGGCAAGGAATGAAAAAGATATCGAACAACGTAAGTAGAGACGAAGATCGTGGGACGAGAAGCGAAAGGGTCGCGTTAAGGCAAACAGAAAGGTAGAGGGAAAACGTAGTGACAAAAAGGGTAGAATAAAAGGCGACGAGGTTACCGAGGCTCGCGCGTTCATTTTCAAAAGTAGGTGGAATAAGTCGACGACGCGAACGTGTTTGAAAAAGGTAGGGAAAGGTACGACAGAGGGCCCTCCCGCGTTCCTCCTCTTTCTTCTCGAGCTGAAAGAACCAGCTAGTTGTTGCGGGCGACAATCGTTCGAAACAACGTTATTACGACGGATCGAAACAGGGGAAACATATTTCGTTTTTTTTTTTTTTCTCTTTTTTCTTTCGAATTCCGATTTTTACCGTTTCCACCGATTCGTCGAATGTCAAAATCCCCGGAATAATAACCAGATGATTACGCGGAGAGAAATAACGGTGCACGTAATCCGCTCTGGTTCAATGGCCAATTTTCAACGTGCGCGATTTCTACTTTCTTTTGCGGGCACGTATCTACCTACCGACGAACACGGAACCGGCGGAATTAAAAATTAAAAATTTAGAGAAGAATTCTGAACGAGGTACGAACAACCGCGTCGTCCAAGTCCAGGCTGACTACGAAGCCAGGAATGTCGTGAACTTATCCAACTTTAAGATATTTTCGACGCGCGAGTTTCGAATTTGTTTTAGATTTTTTGCACGAATATACGAGCAAATTTAATAGAAACAAACTTTGGTCGAACGTTTCGATAAATTTAACTCGCCAATGAAAGTACTGATACTCGCATAAAATGTAATTCGAATTTTATGTACTGCATCTTGTATTTCGTTCGTTCGGTCACGGAGTTCTTAATATAATGTAGTACGCGCTGTTTTGGTTAATAAAAGTTCCTTATAAATGAAATTTCTCGCGTAGAAACAACAATGAACTACCGGTATCATAATGGATAATTAAATGAAAATTCTTAATACGATTCCTGGTACAGCATGGGAGCTAAAATATTACTACATACCTTGAAAACGAGTTACGGTATCGAGTCGTTTAGCGTCGCGTAACCAATTTTTGCATCTAACGAGGTTCGAGACGATTCGGTGGCTTCTATTAATACGCGATTCAAAGTTTCCTGAAAATGACTGCCTAACCGTTTCACCGCTTTAGGGCATAACTTCTTGGAACCCGTGCGCGTATACGTATCGCTAATGGACAGTAAATCGATCGATCGAATTTACATAATCGCTCGCGTTGTACTCCGAGCTTCGAATCGATAGCGGTGCTATTTCGGTGATATTTTTTTTGTACGGCGATCGAACAACAGGGTAAAAAGAACGGTCGAATCAAGATTTCTCTATAGAGTCTCGAATAAATACCATCGAAGCATCCGCGTTCGAACAAAACGGTGCAAAAAGAAAAAAAAAGCCGGGTTACTCGGTAGTTCCGTGAGACTTTTAGATTGGTCGGAAAACGTACGAGCGTAACGGGGCATTAAATTCGCGAAACGGTCGGACCACGCGGCAAGAATTATTTTTATCCGTTCGCGGAACGTCCGAAACGAGTATAAAGGCGAGTGGGTAGGTAGGACAGTTAATTAAGTTTCATTACGTCTTTGAAAATCGGGCAGCGTGGATGGGAAGAGGTGCGGGGGGAGCGGTTTTCGCGAAATTGCTTCGCGTGCCGGCGCGATTAATCTCGTCGGTGCGGCATGGCACCGCGGTGCACAACGGGGGAAACGGTCCCCCGGATCGAATTAAAAAATTATCTGTCCGTGGCCGCGTGTCTTGACTCGCGAAGAATTATTCGCCGCACGAATTTGCCGTGACGGCTGCGATTTTTCAGCAAATTTCTCGGGGCGTCGCGTCGCATCGTCCCAACCCTGTACCTAGATATTTGTAAACTCGAGTGCATCTGGAATATAAAGTCTCCGGGATAGGAGACTCGCGGAATCACTTTTACCCGCGAATTCAGGTAACGTACTCCGAAACGTAATATATGTTTATACGGCATACACAGCCGCCCATTTTGCTCGCGTGTGCGCATGACGTGGATAAGCAAGTGGATGGAACCGTCGATTATTGTTCCGTTTTTCATCCTAGTCACATACCGAATTCTCGTCACTCGGCATCGAGTTTGGCTTCGCACGCGCGACCAACGAATCTCCGCGATTTTCCGGCGAAAATTCGCGAAACAGCCTCGAATCGGCCGATTTCGCCCTCTCGGATCGTTACGTTGCTCGACTATCGACGAAACCGCGAAATAACAGTAACGCGATTTTTCCGCCGTTACGAGCAACGTTGCGAGTCGTTAAAATACCCACGAATTTCGACGCTTTCGCGATCCGACTAGGATATGCATTTATTCTACGGTCGATCGCGTTCGATCACGAACTTTACTCTATTTCGCAAAAATGACGACGATCGGGACGATCTTTAATCTCGGGGCTAGAAAGAACCGTTTACCTAAACTCACCGCGTCAAAGTATCGATAATTCGGTAATTTCTCGGCGTCTTTCCGCGCTCGTCGAAGGTCGATTAAAATCGTCCGATGAAACGATTCCGCGGGCGGATTCGACGAGCCCCGGCGTGTTTGAAAAGCGCATACAAGCGAACAAGGGCGAGCCGGTTCGGTCACGATGCAGGCCGAGCGAAATCCAATCGACACCGACAACACCAAACTCAAATATTTAAACGGAGTATCGCGTGACTCCAACCTCCCTTAAAAATGCCATTAATCCGTGTTTAACTTCGATTAATTCACCGAACGCTCTATGCCGTTTTATTTTTTATCCTGGGCCTCGAGCAACGTTTATTTGTTCCATGTAAAACGAACGAAATTATTCGACCCCACCGTCGATTCGCCCGACAAACTTTTAACGCTCGGTTTAGAGTTTAGATCGCCGTTAATTCGCCTTTGTATCGGAGAATAATCGCGTTTAATTAACGTGTCCGAACGCGATATTCGTGCGATCGTCGAGAAGAGAAAAAATCAATAGGAAGCTAACGAAAGAAAATTGAAATTTCAGCCTGACAGGCTGGTTGACAGCGATTTAAAGACAGCGCGTAACCAAAGGACATGGCTGTTGGCCCCGATTGCTGCTCTCGGCCCTTGCCAAATATTAACATCGACTCCAACACGCCTGACGTCGTCAACTAATACCTTAGCCTGTAATTAGCGCACGCCGCGCTCCGGAGACTGATAATTATGCACCGAGGCGTCGTCTCGCGTACAACGATCGAATAACCTCCCTGTGCAGTATGTAACCGCCATTAACGGTGCATCGGAGTCGCTGCGACAACCGGCTTTCACCGAGTAGTTAGTTCGTGCACCGAAGAAAATACAACGAGAGAGAAAAAACTGAGTCGCTTCGTTGTTGCTTACTTCTCCTGCAGGATCCTCGCGACTTACGCCGTACAGCTCGCGCGTTTTGTTCGAATCGCGTTTCGCTCTTTCGACGCAAATATCGGGACAAAGGAAAACGAAAAAAACGGTTTCTTGGAAAACCTGTGCGCCCCGATGCCGGGAACAAAGCCGCGCGGGACGATTCTTCGTTCGAATATCAGTTTTTTTTTACAATTGATATGCAACGTGAAAGCTCACGGACGCGAATCATTCGCGCGCGCACGATACGGGCGATAAATTTTCGCGGAAATATTGCTGAACGTCAATCTCGCTTGCCAAAACTCGGTCAGAAAATAGAATGCGGAGAGACGGGGTGCGCGGAGCATATTGACGGTATTCAGAATGGAAAAAAAGAATTGAAAAATTTACGAATTTATTTAGATTCCGAAAAACTCGGTCGTCGATGGAACGACGAACGGACGATGGTATTTCGGATCGAACGACGATATTTATTAACAATTTTTACGATTTTCGTGCGTTCTCCACGGGGAATACTCCGATCGACGAGAGAGATCGAAACTTTCGGATTTCGATGCGGACGTTCGTGATTCGTAAGATCCGCGTCGAGGAAAAAAGATGTTCGACCGCAAACAATGATGCGGAGAAACCGATTCACGATTTCGATTCGAGAACTCGTCCTCGAGGGATTTTCTCAGGAACAATACGAAGTTCCTTGGACGCGGAAAACGCGGGGACGAGAAAGAGAAAATTCGGGAACGATTTGGCAGCGAGGCTGGCCTGGTTTCGTTCGACTTTCGATTTGTCCTCGTCGCCGATGGCGATGCTCGTCGTGGAGAGACAAAAGAGGACGGGGATGCTGGTCGAACTTGTACGCTTTTTTCTCTTTTCCTTCTTTCCCCACCACGCCTTCTCTATCCTCTTCTTTCCCCTCTCTCTGTCACACACGCGCGCGCGCGCACACACACACACAAAATGGAGCAAACGGATCGCGAACGAATAAGTCAGGTTCCCAGCTCGTATAAGTCTATAGCTACAAAGTGAAACTTATGTTCCGGCTTTGTCCGCGGATCGAACCACTCGAAACGGAGGGTTTTAAAGGTTACGGGTAAAAACGACAGAATTTCGTGGAACATTGGAAACGTTTGTCGACCGAGGTAACGAACGATGCTCTCGGACGCAATTTCGAAAATTGCCGATAAAACAAACGGTCGCGTTCGCGTCGAGCCGCGGATGGATGCGTCCCTATCGACGCGACGATTCGGCGACGCGACGGTATAACCGACCGAATCGCCACACACCTCTTTCGGTTTAACGTTCTGCACGATGGAATACCGCGGGAATTTTCTTTGATTAAATTTTAACCCGTTAAGCCGTGAACCCACGAAAGAGAATAGAAAAAGATATCCCGCGAACCGATTCAATTATTTCCAAGTCGAACGATTAGAGTAGTTCGTGCGTCGAACAAGAAATCGAAGCGCGTTGGAATAATTTTCGACGGGGAAAATGCTCGTTCATGGCTAAAATACGCGAAAAAAGAAATTCTAAAGTCAAACGCGACTTACGCGGTGAAAAGTTTCCAGAGCCACGGTTAATTACGCGGTTGTACGTGCACCGACAAGCGCGCCGGTCATTGTACGCTGCCAGTTTGCGATGTTATTGTACATACATATAATAAATCCAAGTCGTACCAACAGAGGGGAACTAACGATATTTTAATCCTTTGTGCCCACGAGCGAACGGCTCGAATTCGACCGCGATAATTTCGAGCAGAAATAACCGCAAAAAAAAGATGCGACCAATTCCATGTCGGCGAACCAACGTGCAATTAAACCGTGTTTCGCGTTCGTCCGTCCGCATTTTTTTCCCAAAAGTTTCCCCGAAACGAACGAGTTCCTACGTTCGAACAAAGAGGAACGGAAAAGCGAATACAAATTCCAAAATTATTCGCGCATCAACGATTCGGGCTAGCATAGATATTCTATGCCGCGTATCTAACTTTCGACGAATCTCGAGGATATCCGTTATCGTCAAATACCGAAATTTCCACTTTAGGTTTCTCGTATCGCCATTTTCTCTCTCCGATTGTTCGATCGTACCGAACTTTTATGTACTCGGTCTATAGCCGAGCGTTCGGAGGTCGCGTGCCACCGCTTGTTCTCGTCCTCTTTAAGAACCAGTTTTCAAAGTCAAGCGATTCGAACGTTTCCACCAAACTCTGTCGATCCGCGGAAACCGATCGTCCAGCATCCGTCATCAATTTTTGTTAAATCGTCCACGTTCGAGACATCCTGTTTGTCTTCTCCTCGCGGATCGATGAACGCTTTGAACGTAAACTTCCCTTTTTCGTGGAAGAGAGCCAGGAAGAGAAGGAAGAAACGGACGGTCAGTCGGGAGGGTATAAAAGGAAGAAGACTAGGGACAAACAGAAGGAAAAAGGACAGCTAAGAAGACGGTCGTAAGTGGCGCACGTGCCCAGACAGCGCGGCACAGATGCGACGTTCTTAAAGCGTTAAGTACACGACACTATTTTTCCCCGGGATTAAAGTCGGAAACGAAGGAGAATCGCGGTGGGAAAAAAAATAAGGAAAGAATAAAGCAGAGAAATGCGATTTTGCGAGGATTTCGCGGGAGGATAGCCGGTCGAGCGCTATATTTTTATTAGCGACTTGCCCGCGTTGCTAGCTTCCCGAATAACAGCGAAGCTCCGATTCGTCGGTCGTGAAAGCGACTTTTTAAATGCCCACCAACGTTGCGTAACGTTTGATTTTGCAACATTTTTTATATCCGTCGCGGGGACGGCTCTTAAAATTCCAGCGCGCGATTAATCGTACAGCACTGGATTCGAGGAATTACGGGGCCGCGTTTTTTCCCGAAATGTCAGCCGCGGAGCTGCACGATATACGGGTTGTCGCGACACCCGGGAAAATTACGGCAATAACGCGGACGCAGTTTGTTAATCCTTTGAAAGAATATGAACCCGCGTCGGCCGCGTTTCACCGCGCGCGATTCCGGATACATGAAAAAATTACACGCTTTGGATTAATTGAAAAACTTTCCGGGCAAACACGGATTCGCTGCGACGAGACGGTTTTTCGACGTCAAAAACTGTCACTGTTCGTTCCGCGGGTTCGAGAGACTCGATCACGAACTACCGTTCATTGTCGAGGACGATAATCGTTCGCGAGAAATTGGTGTTCTCTGTGCCAGTAAGCCATCGCCGATTTTCCGCCAAGTCGAATCGAACCGCGGAGACGAGAATAGCTTCGACTCGTGCGCAAACTATTCGAGTACATACTCCGACATGGAGGAGTCGCGAAAGTGCGCATACCCCTATGAAAACTATGCTCGATTTCCAATTAAGGAGTCATTGTTCCTCCGCGGAAGGTTCGCGGTCTCGGCGTTCTCGAGGAGGAACTCGCGCGAAGAAAACGATAGCGACTACGCTTCCGCTTATCCCGCCGCTCGTACAATTTGCATGATGAGCCAGTAAAGCCGGATTGGGCCGACTCCTCCTAAGGACGGACCGTTCTTCTACCTTTTCCCGATCCTTTTCCCCGTATCCGACGCGATTCGCCCACGGTTTCGTCCTTTTTCGCGGCCCTCCCTTTGCTTATCTGTCCGCCGAATCGTAGCTCTTCCGTAATCTCTTTCGACGGTTCTGCAATGCGGGACAGATAGAGACGAATGCGTACGTGCTCGAGGAGCGACGAGAAAATTGCGAGAAAGCGACGAAACTCTATCGTCTACGAGCCGCGAGCACGAACTCTGGATATTGGAAATCGAGCGTCCGACGTAAGAACGGTTGGAGAGACTCGTTAATACGAGGCTAAGCGAGCAACCTTTCTTCCGCGATAATTACACCGGCATCTTAATTATACCGTGACTCGGTCGAACCAGTCGATATCGAATCGCGAAACAAGCCCTCGATTCGACACAAGAAACGCGTCCACGTCCTGTACAAATAATATTCGAAAAAAAAAATGTCGAACTATACGTAAAGAAAATTCGAGCTCAAAAAATGGCAGGTCGTCACCGTTACTGCGACAATAAAGTAATTTAGGAAAACCCACGGTCAAAGCGTTGCTAAGTTTATTACACGTGCACCGTTAGAGAGGTTGACCGTTTTAGCCTGTGACCCTCAAAGACTGCGAGTTTCTAGGCAGCTTGACGAGGGAGTCGATACAGGCGGGTTTAAACCTGGAAGTCAATCAGGACAAACCCGACGATGTATTTTCCTCGCATTCGTTATTAAACTTCGTTTCGCTAAACCGTGGTTTCTTCCCCTTTTTGAACAACTTTGCCCCCGAACGTAACCCGTTCGACAGAGAAGAAACGATAAGAAAAATTATTCGCGTTACGAGCATAAACGGTTTTGCGGGAACAAAGATGTTAACGCGCGTGCAAAACGACGAAGACACGGATACGATCGCGTCGAGCAAAAAGCAGCACCGGTAGCAAGTAGTACGAGTCAGAAATAAATCACTCGCCATCGTTCGCGACCCATTCCACGGTTAAAAAAGTACTGCTCTTAGCATAATACCGATCCCCCCGTCCTGTCGCGAAACGTCCATTTCTAACCCCCGAAAATGTACTCGACTCGCAAAAAAAGGTCGAACGAAAGAGCGGCGAACTCCGAGCACAGAGGGAGAACAAATGGATCGTTGCTTAACACGATTTCGCGCGCAAAGGTCAGCGCGCGAAAGAGTGAATGGCCACGAAATAATCCATCGTTCGAACCATGAAAATTAGCGCGATTCGAGTGAGCCTAATTTACGCGGTAAAAGTACATCGACGCATATTAGCCCGCCTGCGTACTCTAGCCGATTCTAGCAGTTAATTGTTACGTTTTCGAAGATATTTTCTCGTCGCCGACAGATTTCCAAGCACAAGTAAATGGTACTCGACTCGCGTTAGAGCAACAACGTTTCGTTGGATTTTCCCGAAAGATAAAATCCGAATTACAACCCGTTTCGATTTTTGTATCTTTTCCGATTACCGTTTACTTTGGTCTCCGACGCGGTCTCGACCCATTTCGAGGCTGATCGCAACCGACGTCGTTTGACTTTGCTTACACCGCAAAAGTCGGTACATTCTAAGTACCGAGACCTCCGGTTACCGACTCTCCTATTTACTCGCGCCTATGCAAACTAGATTTTACGAACTAGCCATCGAATCCGAAAGAAAGTGACGCGAGTCACCGGGACCAAGGGGATCGACGCAAAGTGCTACCCCCCGTGGTAGATTGAATTAAGTGGATTACTAAAAGGGAGATGCACGAAAGCAACGGGACAACGAATTCTATCGATTCCCCGACACACTGTCAACGGATACGCGCGTCTCGCCGAACGGTACACGGCGACAAAGAGAAACGACGATCGAATATCGTGGGGTGGCATCATCTTTGTCTGGCATTATTCGGCGGCCGTGTGTCGCCGAGACATACCTCGAAATGCCACGGTCAACACGAATTTTCCGATGGCTGCGTGCCTCCGTGTCGCCATGGCACGTAGATAACGGATCGTCCTTCGTTCTACGGAGACAAGGGACAGAATTCGCGCGAATCCCTTTCGATAATGGAAACTATTGCGACTATTCGTCGTTTCGTACGCGGTTTCGCGTCGTTAACGTCCGTGGCAGGTGAAACGACGCGTCGACCTCGTGTTCTCGCGGTCGTAACTACCATAGAAAGTGCGCCCCTCTATTTTTACGGATGTATATCGATATATCTATCGACGAAACCGTCCTCGTCTCCGAAACGATAGAGGAAAGTACTCCATCCGCCATTGACCCGCCACGAGACGGACCTCCCTAATGGAAGATAACGCCCGCTTCTGGTTGGCTATCGAATAACTCTCGTTTCTGGTACAAAAGCGCCTCGTAACTTTTACGTCGTCCAATTGCGATCGGCCATTCGATATGCAACTACGTAATACGCTGATGCCGCGGTGCTTTTCTCGAAGGACCGAGACCGATAAGTTCGGCCCTCGACACTCTCGTCCGCGTTACTTTCGGCTACCGGTTCGAGCCAAGACGGTCGAAAACAATCGCGTAACTTTCTAACAGCCGTTACGTTGGAAAAGTTGGAAATCATAAGAAAGTTTTCTCGCCGAAAGAAAAATCGTTCCGGACGCCCGACGAATCGACGATCTTTCCAGCGACCGGTCCCGTTCCCGATCGCGTCACGAACGGAGAAACCGACGATCGTTAACGCGAACGCGCGCCTATAAACGGTTGATCGTGACGAAAAAAGGTATCTCCCCGAAGAACGGGGCTCATCGAACGAGACAAAAGAAACCGGCGGGGCTATAGAGGGCGGAGAAATAATCTGTGACCCCGAAAAATGTATCCGAGTGGTCCGAATCGATGGCACGATCGTCGTCGGTTGTGCATAAGTCGGTGCTACGTTGGCTGTGCCAGCAGTCGGCAAGGTATTGATCGGTTGAACCCGCGAGGACCACATGGCGACTCGAGGTCGTGCGACTTCGTGCGAAATCGCCACCCTTCGTGGCTAACATGGCACCCGTAGGCGGTCACGTGGTCGCCACCCCTTCACTCACACGACGACCGCCACCACCGACACACGCACAACGCGCACTCGACCACCGCAACGGATATACGATGCAGCCACCGATTCCTCTCCCTCGGCTACTCGTTTTATTCTCGAATCGCTCTTTCCTACACTCTGTCTGGCCCGTCTCCTCTTCGGGGACGAGACTTAAATATTTACACGGGTTCGATGATATCGCGACCGAAATTTTACTCGCGAGATAACTGCTCGAAGTTCGTTCTTCCTGCGAGATTCTGAAAGCTTCGGTAATTTTCGTTCTTCGACGAACACCCCCTCGTGTTCGCGAGTTATATCGACCTGTTATATCGGTAAGCGTCGAACAGCCGGTCCGACCGTCTCTGCACGAAGCGTACGGGTTCCTTCGATCCGTCGAGACGACGAACGAGCGTCGCGCGACTTTTTCTCGGTATTTTGAAACATCTGTCGTTCTTGTCGCGCGGCTCGTTTCATTTCTAACAAAGTGCCCGAGCGGCTACGTTCTCGGACGGTTTTTCATCGGAAAGCATCTTTTTTTTGTTCGTTCACGACCGCGAACCAGCTACTCTTACGTCGCCTACGACTTTCGAGGAAGAAACGAGCCAACTTTTAACTGCTTCCCGAAAACTTCGGCTTAATTAAGGAGGGCAGAAAAAGATACAAAACTGTTGCAAATGTTTGACTCGTCAAAGCTGATTTCTTCGACAACGATTACGTAACACCGTATTTTACGCGAACATTACCATGCTATCACGGTAAAAGCACGAGTATCCTAAGAAAACAACCGACGTTATTTTATTAGAATTTTCACTTCGTCAGTTTCGAGGAAGATTGTGTGTTCAGCTGTCGAAGACATCGGATTGTTTTCGTTGTTGTATTATGCGCTCGCTTAATTTCGGTAATTAGGCGTTTCGTTCGCGAATACTCGGTCGATCACGATGAAACCACGATCCGCGTTCAACTCGCCCATATTCCTTCGAATACGAATAATAGAGTTAATCCGTGATTGGACATTTGATCGACAAACTTCCTCGAATAACGATTAAACGGATCTTCCTAGATTACCGTCATTTCCGAATTTCCTCTTTTCATCTTCATCTCTTTCCGAGATTCTTCTAGTTGCTATGAACGAGACGCGCGACGATTTCGATCGTCGACCGCAAATTACGTGGAATATTTGGCCGCTCTTTGTTCCCGCGGCGTAATGAAAAAATTGTTGAGGCAATAAATCGAATAACGCCTTCGTACACGATCGAGTATCCCTCGGAACGCGATAAACTAATTCGATATCTGGTTGCGCGGCTTTTTCCCCGCCGACTCTCGTTTTACGTGCCTTTTGTCTGCTCGTACAGCATCCTTGCTCCCGCAACGATCCTGTCGGGACACACGCGAAAGAGCGGTCGATCGTGCGTGTACCGAGCATCTCGAGCCACGATATTATCTCGAAGCTGGGAGAAAGCAGCGCCACGGATAGACGGAACGAATCGAGAGAGAAATGCAAAAGGCAGAAATGCAGGATGCACAGGCTCGCGCATGCACGTGTCCACGGAGGAGCAATGGAAGAGGAAGAAGAAGCAGAAGAAGAAGAAGAAGAAAGGGTGAACGGAACGGAGGGAGAAAAAGTCGTTTCCGAGAGGCAGCGGTGGCCGACTCCAAGTACCCTCCGGACACCCTCCATTTGTCCCTAGCATTCTCTCCCTTGGTCTTCCGCTATCTCTCCACCGACGCATCATCCTGCGGCACTGAAGGGAGAAGAAGAAAGGGACGGAGAAAGGACGATCGATCTTCCATGGATGCCATCCGTACCTAGGACCGATTGAAAAGCTTCTGATTCGTGACTCGAGGCGAGAAATCCTGATTCGGTTAACGGGGGTGGTGGCACGCTCAACATCGGCTACGAGGCTGCTTTTTAAATGCTCCGCTACGATTTCGCTCGTTACCGAAGCAATTTGTAATTCTTCAGGAAAGCGTTTCTCCCTCGATTCCGATCGAATCGCCACGGACGATACAAATTTCCGACAGAAATCTGGCAAGAATCCATGTATTGAGCGACGACGTTCTGCGTTCCCGCGTACGTACGCGGGGGTAAAATCGCTGACGCGGAAAAACACGACTTCCCGAAGGTAACCAGGAAGCGTATTATAGTTTAATTCGATTTAGAAATGTTCCGGTGGGAAATAAGGCGGTTTAGAGAAGCTCTCGTCGAATCGCTCCTCGCTTACTCCGGTTTCTGTTTCTGTCGCGCGCGTATCTTCCAATTTTCCAGGATTCGCGACCGCAAAATGAAAGGACTCTGGTTCACCGAGGAATCCAATATCGACGATGGTCATAGGTGAACGATCAGACCGTCTCCGAAGCACCGTTCAAGATTACGCGGAGTGTATACGTTGTAGGGCAAACCGAGGAGGAAATTAATAACGGGTCCTGTACGCGTATGTACGAAACTAACGTTCCTGGAGAAGGAGCGTGTACATAAAGCTCGCGAATAGACGGGATAGGCGCACGGTGTCGCATCCTGCGGGATACTCGAGCGATCGATCGATCTCGCAGGACACGAGTCGCTGTTCTCCACGATAATGACCGATGGACAAGCCTCTAGCGTAATTTGCTTCGCCGATAACCCGACATCGACGAGATTTTCCGAAATTTTTGTTCGAGCATGATCGAAATTTTGTACGAGAAACGTTGCGAAAACATTCTTTCCTGTTAATACCACTAATCCGCTGAGCGCTTTTATTTAAAGATCGGTGAAGTGTGTGCGTAAAACGTCGACAAAGAATATTGTGGCCCCGAAAAGCGAGGAAAACGAATGTCGCGGCGGTTACGTCAATTTTTCAAACCTTTATCCGCGAAGCGCTTAAAAATGTATGGACCGATTTAAAGGAGGAGTTGTCGGTAGTCCACACGAAACTTTCTTTCCTTTATTGAACCGCGCGAAGTCGACGGCGTCGGTCACCGGTTTTCCGCGTTAATCGCTTTTTAAACGGCACAACAGAACGACGTGTCGATGTTCCGAATACGAAGCAGTTCCGAAAATTCTCGAAAGTTTCTCTCGAACGCAATTATCGACGGGGTTGCCACGATTCTGGCTATTATTCTCCAACGTATGCGGCATTCGAACAGGCTGATTCTATAGGATCTCTTAAATTTACGACAAACCAGGGAACGATTTTCGCCGCTGTCGAAGTTAATTACCGTAATACGCGGGTTGCGGTTTTCTATGAAATTTCCATGAAATTCGCAGACCAAGACTACTCGTGAAGCGTTGCAAGCTCTTTCCAGGTTAATGGGAAAGTTCCATTAACGGCCCGTAGGAAATCGTAATGGAAAAATTATTATCCAATAAATACCTTACTACCAAGTATAATTTTACCTCGCGCGAGATACGAGGTTAACGACGACGTCGTTCAACTTCCTGACAAAAAATTTGCTTTTGTGCCCGCAACCAGATATCTCGACCGAAAAGAAACCCGTTCCGTTCTCTGGTTAATACTCGAACCCGTACAACCGGACAATCGGAAGCAAACTTTAAAATCGGCGCGATCCGTTCGAATACTTTCCAGCTTTGGAAGAGAAGCTTGAAAATCGCACGGACGTTCGACGAATCGTTCCGCGTATCGTTCGTTGCGCTTTCGGGGTAAAGAGGGTTTCGATTGACGAATAAAATTCGTCGATCGAACCGAAGACGACGATAATCGTCGTTACTTGGCGTAAACTTTTCGTCCGACGGCCGGCGAAAAAGCTTTTAAAAATCTTTCAACGATATCTCGGTGAAAGGAGCGAGAACGAAAAGTTCAACAGGAAAAGGGGGTTTGGACAACGCGCGGCCAAAGGAAAAGCATCGAACCGAGTAGACAGAAGGTCCGAGTTTAGAAACGCAATAGAAAGAGATACTAGGCGGGATGGGAGCCACTCGTATTGATCCGGCAGATACGCTCGATTAAACCGCAAATTGCTACGGATTGGCGTAAGTTACAACCTACCGAGACTACTAATACCAAACACTAAGCACCGTGCTTTCGCGATGTCTACCGGAAGTTACCGATAACCGCGCCGTCCGAGACTCGACCGGCGTCCTCAGAAACGGAAAGGCTGTCGGATCGTTTCTCGTTATCTATCATTCGATTCGCTCGTTTACGCGCTGTACAATTTTTTCCTCTTACGGAATTTCGATCGCTCCAACTTTCCACGATTTTCGTGGCGACGCGTCGCGCCAACGACCGGAGAAACCGAAAATGTTCGCTCGATGGAGAAAAACGTTCACGGTTATCGCGTCGACGCTTCCACGAAAAGCGAAAACGCGTGAGGTAATTATAAATAATTGGCGTTCACGAGGAAGACGCGAAAACTTTGCGTAATCCTGTACGAAGCTCGTACGGTGAATGAAACATTCAACGAGAAACTCGATTAAGAACGGCCCCGGCAAAAGTCCGCGAAACTAAAAGAAGCGTGTCAACCGATCTGTATATTACCGTGGCGCACGAGCGGAAAGAGAAAAGACAACGGCGAGCGTATAGTCAGCAATTACGTCAGGGAAAAATCGCGAGCAAAAATCAACAATGGAGAAAAACCGGTGTAATCGAGTTTGCGAAACTTGTTCGCCGAGCGACGAGACGTCACGTACGTTTTTCTCCATTTCCCCACTTTTTTTTCCTTCCTCTCTTTTCGACTTAGTTTCTCTCCGCTCTTAATCTTTCCAATTTCATCCTCGATGGCATCGTTTCGCTTTCCTCTTAATATCTTTGCGCCCTCTAATTCGTTACGGGAAACTCGACAGACGCGGAATTTTTTAGTCGAACCGTGTCGACTCGGTGCGGCGTTCGATTCGATTCGCGGAGATCGAACTTCCTGTGACGCGTTTTGCTTCGACAACGCGATTCGCTTCATCGAGTTGTCCGTATCGCGGATATGTGCCAGAGAAACGCCGCGATAATCTCCGTACGAGAATCGACTCCGTAAGCGATCGATGGAGATGGCTTGTTTACGCCGTAAACCGTACTTGGCCGAACGTTCTTCTCTGTTACGCGTAAACAAGGGAATAAATTCGTGCGAACATTTGCCGGGTAGAAAGTGGGAAGTGGCGACGTTTTTGCAAATTTTGCGGCAGCGTTCCTTTAAGAAATTGTCGATCGAGCAAACTCTGTCGCCGGCACTTACCCACGAGCAAAAATCGTCGAACGCTTCTCGAGCGATCCGGCAGCGGTTACATCTTCAATTTTGTATATCTTTTAACTCGTTCGAGATATTGTTCTATTTACTCGAAGGGTGGTTAGATTTGATTGGAGAGTGCGCAACGACCTTCGCATTAAACTAGACCGTACTACTAATGGCCCTTTCGTTCCAGCCGGTTCGAGGGTGAGCTTCACTCCCCCGGACTACGGCAACCCCTACCCTGCCGCTACCGCTGCTTTTCAACCCAAATTGATTGGACTGTGAATCGTCCGGTTTGAATTATTCATACTTATCCGTCGATAAACCAATTTCTGTAGCGGACAAATCGAGGAGGAAAAGATCGGGTCGTCGCGTAGCGCGACGCACGGACGCTCAACGTCGAGGAAAGAGCGGAATACGATGAATGTCAACGACGGTTCAACGAAAAAAAAAAAAAAAAAAAAAAAAGAAAAAAAGGACTTTTAACCCCTTGTTTCGTAACGTCCGAACGCGACGAAACGAACGCCACTTTCGGAACGATCGAATTTTCATGGAAACGTCGACCATCCGCGACGCGTCGTTCGCGAAGGGCGGAGAACAAAAAGGGGGCGAAAAGAGCCGCTCGAGAGCGAAGACGAGCCAGCGGAGTTTTGCAAGGGCGAGGATCATCGAACGATTCGTGCCGCCATTTAATTTTATCATTCGATCCAACGACGCTGAAGGTGCCTTCGAGAAGAAAAATAGACCGCTTTTCACGGCTACTCCTAGTGCATCCTCGCTGCTCGCGATTACTCGAAGCGTCATGGAAAAAAATACGACGTTGACCCCGACTCGTTAAACCCGATTCCTTCGTACTCCGGTTATCGAAGCACCGTTGCGCGTCTCGTCGCCTTTCAGACGGAGACCTCTTTTAATTTGTAGGTTAAGGACAGGCGAATAATTAGGCACGAGCCATCGCTCTCGATCTAATTAGCCATGGCTCCGATAAAACGAGCTCCGCGCGGGGGTAATAGAATCGAGAGGACGAGCTCGAAACGGACGAGGAAATTATATTAACGCGTCGAAACCGTTCGGAAGTTCGCTCCGTAGCGAAGCGACGCGACGGTTAGAAGCAGTCGATGCCGATACAACTTTTTTCGACCACCCTCCGTCCGTCGAGTCTCGATATTAAAAAAGAATGCGTCCAGTCGAGCCGGGAATAAAATCGCCAAGTAATCGCGTCCCGATCCAATCGGGGAGAAGACGAATCGCTCGGAAATGACGCGAAAGCAATTCCATCCAAGTTTTCGCCAAGGCAATCGCCTACGTCGAGTCAACACCGACGATAAGAGGACACTTTTGCCCGTACACTCGAACGAAGAAAACCGCTTCCTCTCCCCGATACAGCCTCCCGCTTTTGACCTTTTGCTTTTTCCCCGGGATCGAGTATAGCGAAAAGGGGGGCGATCTCGACACGACAAAAGATTCATGAACCCCTCTCGGCAATGCCAGTACGCTACTTATTCTATCGTCGAGTACACACTCGAGGTTCACAAAAAATGCGGGAGCGGTATGTACACGCGAACGATCCTCAAAGAGAAATCTTAAAAAAGAGCCGACCCTCTTGCCCCTCCTCTCCTATCGAATCAATCGTTCCCAGGCTCGCGAGCTTCTGCACCTACGACAATTGTCTGGCATCGATACCTGCCGGATTTCCCTTCTCTCCTTCCTGTTCAAATTGCGACCGTCGCGTCGGGCGGTATTTCGCGCGACCCTGACCGAACGTCGCGTCGAGTTACCCCCGTTTTGGAAATACGTTATTATCTTTTTGGACGCGTCGCTATCCGCCACCTACTCTCTTTTATACGCGAAGACGCCGAACTTAGAAAACGATAGTTCGTTTCCTCGGCAACTGTTCAATGGGGTAACAGTGTAACGACAGGGAGGCACGACAAAGACGGGGTAACGGGTCGAGGTCGCGAAAGCGGAACAACGTTTCGCGGGTTCTCAGGCGGGCGACAGAGTCAATTGACACGATTCACGGTAATTTTAGTCAGTGGTTAGAAGCGAGGTCGGGCAGATTATACGTGCCGGGTTGCGTACACGGTGCCGCTGAAACTAATCATAATGTATCCTCATCGGTCGAGGGGGAGGGTCGCGCTGTGATTGGTCCGCTGCGGTATTCCTCGCTGCCAGATAAAGTTACCGTAATATGGATTAACTGGCCGCTACAGCCCATATTCCGATCCGACGCTCGCATTCGGCTGCAACGTAGTAATGAACTGGTAACCGGTGCTATTATCAACCGCACCGAATCCCGCACGGTGTCTTTTAATAACACGATGCTCGCATTACCGCGTAAACGATGTATCGGCCGATCGATCAAGCACCGGCCGGAAATCCATCGTCTCGATCCTCCGGCTAATTCGACGCTCGTTTGCCAACGACGGCGAACCAAACGCGACGTCGATACGGATAATACGCGTCCACGATAATATTTCTTGTCTCGTTGAGCTCGGCGATGTTCCTTACCGGCATTACCATTCTGTCCGTAACGGTCGCGGCATACCTGTACGCCGTGTATACGTATATTCTGGTCGCGTACGCGGGACAGGCACGTGAATTTCGTCGTTAAAACGATTCATCCGTGCCGAAAAAATGTCGTGCCCGTTGCTAACGGATGCCGAACGATCGATCGACGTCGTTGCGCTCGTTTATCGTCGAGAGTCGCGATTTGCATTTTGCAACGATTAACCTCTTGCGGCCGTACCGAACGAACGCGACTAATCGCAAATTACCGTGCGCGAATATCATCGAGCGTCGACGTTTCAATTTCGCTCGTTAAAAATCGATTTTCGTCCGTCGATCTATACCGCGTCGAAATCGTTATCTCTTTCGAGTTACGGGAGATTTTTTATATCTTTCCGAATCGTTGGGCCGGTCGCGCGAAAACCATCGACGAACAACGATATTTCATACCGGTTCGACGTCGAATCGTGCACCCCGTGAGTGGCGTTGACGATCGTTCGAGTGCTGACATTCGATTGGGGAAAAAAAATAATGTATAATATCTGCGAGCTCTTGGAACATCGTAAATCAAGCGACGGTAAGCGCGACGCCAGCGGGGACACTACGCGTTTAAAAATCAAAATCGTTGCGTCGACGAACGTAACAGGCTCGAGCCGAAAATCGGCCACCACCCGAACGTTACTCGTTACGGGTAAAAGGGAAATCGTCGATATTCCGATCCACGACCGACCGATTAAAACGAGGATACCGAAAGTACGGAAAAACGCTGGGAATCAGGTTCGCGATCGCGGAAATGGAACAATCCGTCTGTATCGCCGTCTCTCGTCGCTTAACCATCGACTCGCGCGGCTCTGCTTAACGGGGTCGAAAAACGAATAACAAATTATCGCGAAAGTTTTAACGAACGTTTTGCGAGCATTACACGGGTGGAGCTGCGATGAAAGGGTTAAAACGAGCCACTCTCGGAGAGCAGCGTTTAAAGAGAATTTAATTGGCAGGTAATTGGTTAACGATATCTCTCGAAGCCTGGACCGAATAAACGTAAGCATTAGCGTGCCGTGAAATCGCGATAAACAACCGTGGAAAATGGCCCATCGGCAAAGAGAACGGAAAAATCTCTCTCCCTTTGTCTCATCGCGATATGCCGCCATAACGGCAATACGCATTTCGCGGTGATTACGATTTCGACTCTGCATCGTGGTGGTTTTCCCTGCTGTAGAATTAGCAGAAATTCTGGCTCGGCGAGCAAAACAGTGGCGTTGCCGCAACATCGCTGGCGTATTAATAACACGTGCTTCGTGTAATTTCAATTTTATGCCGCGAGTCCCGTTCCACCGATATCGCGAAATGACGTACGAACGAGATGCGTAATTACCTAATCGGTCGGGGTAGCTTGACGGTTAACGAGACGGTTAACGAGAAAAAAAACGATCGCGCGATGTCCAATAAACTATCATCGACGATAAACGTACAAAGAAGAACAAACGCATTCGAGACGACGAAAGTCGTCGAAACGAAGAAAAATCTCCAAATTGTGCTCGCGGACGCGTGCATAGACGACGAAACGTTCAACGTTTAGGCCGTAGTCTATCGCTCGATCGACTCGAGTCACGAAGCTTTTTACGCGGCAAGCACGCTATGTGTGTCACGAGGCACGCGATGGAACGATGCTCCGTAGCAATTTATTTCGCTAAAATATCCCGGCATCGCCAGAAAGAATGATGGATGTTGGGCCACGAGTACGAAACGCGCGGAGTGCCGTTAAGGTCGAGTGGCTCGAATGTGGGGCACTTTGTACCCTTTCGCGATTTCTACCTTCTCTCGCCGATGTGCCACGGCCTTGACAACGGCGCATCGTATCAGAAAAATCTTTCGCGACCTCTCGAATCCGAGCTTATCGAACGATCGTTATTCTCTCGGCACGCTCGGACGCTTCGATCGGTCGTCGGTCACGCTGCGACCCTTTTCCGAGACAAGCAAAAGAAAACGAATCGCAACGTGGCCGAGCGATCGTCGCGTTGATTTTTTGTTTAACAAATAAACTAATCGAAATCGCGATGCGGCGCGAAACCGTAGACGAGTGGTCGCTCGACGAACGGCAACGGACCTCGCAGCTTTTCCACGAAGCTCGATTTAATCATTTAAACGGGACACGCGCCACGGCGGTCGATAACTTTACGTATTCTTTCCCGGTATCGATACAAGGAGAGGTTATGTCACTGATTAGGGTTTACAGTCACCGGGGTGTACACGCGACTCCTCTACGAGCGAACCGATACTCGAGTGGGGATAAGGTCCATGACCCTCTGCACCCCGTGCAACTTCCGTTCTACGTCGTCGTACGACTACTTTACGACGTTGCGCGAGAAAACGTAAGACTAAAAATATGCTTCTCCGTGTGATCGAACTGATCTATAAACGCTATCGTTTTTTTTTCGTCAGTTGGAAAAATTTTGTTCTCACTTTAGCGGAGCGCATCGTCGCGAGTGCCGTTTTCGCCCGATCGATAAAACGAGAATAAAGCTTTCTAAATAAAGAACCGAGGGGAATAAGTCGTACCCGATCGTTCGCGTACTTTACTCTCGCCTGGACGTCCGCGTATCGTGGACACGCGATCTCGATCGGTTTCGCACCGCGTGAACGAGAGATCGAGAGAACGGCGTCGTGTAACGAAAAGAAAAGAAAGATCGACACTTACCGAGCTGGACGTACATCTTTGGCCTGATGTTTTCCTGCCACGCCGCGAAGACGAGGGTGACGGTGGCGACGACGCACCAGCAGGATAACACCGGGTGCATCCTCGTATCCAAGATGGTACGCCTCATCTTCTCTCGGTTGATACGAACGACGCCGGAAACGTGCCAGGATTCGTAGTCTCCTCCGAGAACGGATCACGCAAAGAAAGAACTTCGGTAACTCACGGATATCGCACCAATCACCGACACTATTTATTTCTTTTCTTTCTTTTTCTCCTCGTCAAACACAGACTCGGACGCGAAAACGGAAGGAGAAAGGACGTGTTTCTATCACACTCTCTTTTCCCTCCCTTTCTCTCCACTCACTGCAGCAGAACGTGCGAGGGTGCCGCAGTCACGTGCAGCGTGTTCCTCGTCGTTGTCGCAGTCGTTGTCCTCCAACTTTGCTCACGCATGTTTCCTCGCGGACAACCGGCTTCCTGACCGCGCACATCCACGGGACCGAAGCTGCAGTACGAGCACGCACTTCAACGTGTTCGACAACCGGCGAAACGAAGCGGAAGAATATCCTCGAAGGACAGAGACGAGAGAGTAAGCGCGTGCGTGTACGCGTATCGCGCGAAATAGGCAGGACAACGACTGGGCAAACACGTACGAACGAACGTATGCAGAACGCGCGTGTGCGTGCGTGTCTCTCTCTCTCTCTCTTTCCCGATAGACCGTACCAGTCTCGTTCCTTTAACGACAGGACACCCGCAAGAAACGAGCCGCACCAACGACGGTCGCCGTCACACTGGCAACGCGCAGCGCGGCGACAGGTGACGCGCGGCCCCCCACCACGATGCGCGAGCCTGCGCTCGTTGAGTCGTACCGCGCAGGCGCGTCGATACGTATATATGGACTGCGAGTCGCGTGTGCGTACACTTACGCGCCACTACTCCACGTATGCACGCGTATACCTCTTATGCGCGTCGATCGGAGCAAGAGGTGCCGTCGGTACACGAAATAAGGGCCACTGGATTAGAAAAAGGGGGAGGAAATCGAAGGGAGAAAAGAGAGCCGGTACACGCCGGAGACCGGGCAAGCGTCGATTTTCAAGCGCCACCCCCGCGACACGATCACGCCGCCGTCCGTGTCGTCCTTGTACTCGCGCTCGTCGTCGTCGGCGTCGTCGTCGTTGGTATCTCGTCGACGCTACTGTAGCGCCGCCAATCTGCAACGAGAAAAAAGGATGCTAAAGCTCGTTGTTTGTTCGACGAACAATGATTTTTCTTTTCAAAAACATTTTCGTCCGTCGCATCGATGGAAATACGTCGATCAAAAGAGCGAACGGCCTCGCCAGCGAACGACGAACACGTTTAAACGGATCGGGATTTCGGTATTCGAATAAGCCAAACGCTGCACGGTCGCAACGTTGTTGGCTCTTTTTTCGGGTAAGTCGGCGATCCACGTATTTCTTGACCCAAATTTCGGAGGAATTTCAATTTGCACCGGCGTGGATTTTAGCACGTTTTATTTGCGGAAGGGTGCCGAGAGAGCGTAATAAACGCGTGGCTAACGATCACCTCGTTACGTCGCTCGCGCATACGATGTTTTGCCGATGTTCGCGGAAAGATGGCCTTCCCACGACCGGCAACATCAAAACGCCGTGTTTATTTAATAAAGGCTCCCATCGACATTCTACGCGCGGATGATTTCCATCGGCGTTTTCATTTCGGTGGAAAAAAAGATTATCCGGTGCAATCAAGCCGCGTTTAAATTATTCCTTCGCGCACGGCAGAATTATCAAATATCGTGGGACCGGTCGAGACACGCGAAATTTTACGCTACGCTAAATAAATGGTCGCTAACATTTTTAACGATTATATTACTCTCGTAAAAAATGTTGCGTCGGTTTATTGCGCGATAGCGTTTTTATACCGTTTCTGATAGCTTACGATAATTGCGTTATTCGTTGGAAAATATCGAGCAACACGTAAACGTCGAAAACGCGAACGTTCTATTGTCCAAAATAGATGTCCCGCGCTCCAATTAAATTCCATTTGTGCCGCAACCAAATTTCATTTTGCAAAGAACTCGTCACAAATTTGTTATTTATACTTACGAACTCTTGCAGTTAAATTTTCGTCCAACGGTTGGCCAGCGATTCGGGAAGAACGATACAGGGACGAGGCAATCGATTTTGTAGAAACGATGCGAACGAAAAGCTATCGTCGATTTTTCCGTGAAAAGTTCGGAATTCGCGACAGGATAACTACGTTAGCCGAACACCGGAGAGCTGCCTGTTCGACAAATTTTCCCCGTAGTTATCTGTATGCGGCAGTCGTTGCGACGTCGCCGACGTTGACGTTGTTCATTAATTTGCCGAATTAAAAGTAGCCAGAGCGTACATCGAACCCCTAATTCCTAGGCACATGATTGGTCGTGTGCGAGGAACGGGCAGTGCATCGTGGCCAGATTTCGACGCGTTTGTGCGACGCGAACCCTTATACGCTGTATGGATACGTATGCGTACGTATGTACACGCTCGCACGTACACGCGGTACACGGGCCCGCGTGTACGTGTACGTGCGCGATGCTTTGCTACGTGCTCGCCTTTAAACGTTATTCGGCTGGAACGGTCAACGATGCGAGAGAATAATGGACAATCGGACGAGACCAATGAAATATTAACGAAAACAAAAAGGAGGATGGGAAGCTTTTGCTGACGGCCGAGTAACCGTAACGACTTCTCGTTATAACTTCGCTGTACATTTTCTGGGGATAAAAAAACTTAATCCCTCCTGGCTGTCTCCCGTAATCTCGTCGTATCACGTACACCGACGGTCGAAAGTACGAGATTTCGTTCAAAATTATATTTTACGACGCACGGTGGATTAAAAACGAATTGGCGGAAAATACGGTGGGTTCGCGTTCCCGTATCGCGGCGACAGAGACGCCGTAGTCGCGATATATTTTCCGGCAAAAAGATTTCTCGTTAATCGAGGTTAATAATTGTACCTCGAAACTTTGATCGTCACCGTCCGTCCGCGTTTCTCCTGTCCGATCCGAAAAAAAACATTTTTCGGAACCGTGGTTGTTTGGAACGGCGACGGTCGAGATCGCGAATCGATTATCGATATTCGGAACTCTTCGTCGAAACTATCCGGACGCGTTCTCGACGCGCGCCGTCGAATCGTTCGGGCGCGAATCGAAAAACGCGAAGCGCACTTTACGCGCCACGTCGGACAAGCTTTTATTCCTTCCTCGACGGTTTTTATTTAAAAGCCGTGCAGCGTACGCTATACCGATGCAAGGAAGATACAAGAAAGAAAGAAAGTAAAAGCGGACTTTTCCTAAAGTGGGTAGGGCCGGGTACGCTCGGAGGATCCCGTCGAAGGGTGCGATAGATACACTTGCCAAATCGTCTCGGGGGATCGACGTTTCTTTCGTCGAACGTTACGTTTTCCGTGAAAGCGTCACCGACAAGGGCGAACAACGAGAGAGGAAGCCGATCGATGCTCGAACGAGCGAACAAATCTTGATGAAAACAGATGCAATTACGTTCAACAGGATAAATTGAGACAAAGCGTCGACGCCGACGAAAAAATTTTCGATTCCTCGTAAATCCAATTATGCTATGAATTAGTGATACAAGGACTCCATTATCCGAACTAATTGACGAACACGGAGGAGCGAATCGGAACTCGAATCCGTTTTACCAGCAAAGATCACGCGATTTATCGGTACACGAATAAAACTTCCCCGTGATTCGACTTAATTTCACGAATTTCGAATCTTCTCGTACCGATACCTACCGATTTTCGGTTTCGCGCGGTCGACTTTGCCGAACTTGCTCGCTAAAGCCGAAAAACATGGCTGTTTATCCCGGTCTCGATTTCCATATTTACAAACGAACGATTCTACGCTCGCTCGGTCTCGTCCGTCCAACGTTCGTTCGAGTACGCGTTTTACGTTCGTTCGACTCCGTTTTTCCAACGACCGCCCGAGCGCCGTCCCGCGACCCGTGTCGTTCGTCCGAGCGTTCGTCGACGATACATAATTTCGGAAAGCGTCGATAACTCGCGAACGACGCGCGAAAATCGTTCGAGGTGAATTCCTTAGAAGACGCGCATCCGAATTCCGATGGAATCGAGCCGGGTTGCCTCTCGTTCCCACCGACGGCATAGTAAATGTAGGTTAAAAAAGTAAAAACCCATAAAACCGTCCCGAGGGAGTGCTTTCGTACGAGTCGATTTTCGGCGCGGCGAGCACACACGTACACCGCCGTATCTACGTATTCAGGGTGCACGTATACACGCGCGGGGGGCAAGGGGACGAGTGTGCAGGCAGTTTGTCGGTGTTCCCAGAAAAGGAAGGGCAGTTGGGTGAAGAGGAGAGTAGAGGAGAGGAGAAGTTTGCACGGGATCGATAGCCGAACAACGGGGAAAATCCCGATGGAGAACGCGCGGAAAACGCGGATACGTTGCTCCGGCACTCGTCACGAACCGATGAGAGAGGGCAAAAGTCGTGGCAACCGGTCGAGCGATCGAAGGGCGTGGAACAAAACCCAATTAAGTCCGTGCAAGTCCAACTTCCGCCAGGTCGTTACACGAAAAACATTTTGCTGGGTGAAACTGGTTAGGCCATTTAAGCCGAATTCGCGTATACCCGCGTCGACCTACCCCCGCCGAATACCGGCTTAAAACGCGGAAAAAAGGAGCGAAACGAAACAAAAAGAAAAACATCTGGCACCGGAAAAACGTTTTCTGGATGGTTAGGCTCGTTCGGAACGAAGTTCGCCTACCGCCGGAAAATCCACCCTGGGCGGAGAGAATAAAAAATAAAATGAAAAAAAAAAAAAAAGAGGAAAGAGAAAGGTCGAAACCGACCGAAAAATCTATTGTTTCGATCCAACCGCGCGAAACATTTAAACGGAATTAAAATTCTACGTTTTCTTGTTCTCTGTTCGTAACATCGAAAGCCCTCTCTTCCGTTCTATAATATTTCAATTACCGTTCGACGGGGCATTCAGAGGGAACCACTGTCACGGAAATTTATGCAGCATTTATATGTAAAACACATTCAGCGCGAATTATAAGCGACCGTCGGTCGCTTAAAATTTCCGCAAAATGCGTTTAACCGAACGGGGACAAAATACGCGAGTAGGTTAACACATTTCGAATTTTGATCGAGTCTTTCAATGATATCGCTCCGTCGAACAACAGGCATTATTCGATACCGTGATTCTGTCGAGCAAACAAAATACACGATCCGTCAAAGCACCGTGAAAGCTTGTTTAGCTTCGTATAATATTTACACTGTTTCGCTTAGAAGGGTAGCGCGGCTATGTTCGCGAAAATAAAAGTAAAAATATAGGAAACTCGCGATCCAAAGGGAGCTCGACCGAGTTACGATCAGCTACGCTTTTCGGACACGTTGCAGCGGATCGTACGAAGGCTTTATTTTGACGAATCGTATCGGTGTACCGGTGACCCGGAAGAAAGAGACTCGCCGCGAGATGCGCACAAACGCTTTTCCGCCCCACGAACGTTTAAATAATCTCCCCGGTCACCTGTCGCTCTCGGACAAAATAGTTGATGAATCTTCGCTACGCGGAGGCGTTTTTATCGCCGTTATCCTCCGGGGATCCCGCTCAGATATTTCTCTGGCCACCCTTTTTCCTTCCTGTACCACGTCATCGCGCTCCAAGAGATCGACTTTCGATTCGAGACGCCCAAGATGCCCGGCCGACAAATATTGTAGACAACGCGACACTTTTTCCGCGATAAATATCCTAGCATCGGCAATGGTATCGGTCTTAACGATAACGACAGTGTAAATAGTTTGTCGGTAGTCGCGCCAGAAAGGACGTCCAGCGAAACGAACTTTTCTCCGGCTCGTAATCGATCAACCACCGACGGTGATAGATCGATCCGGATTTAGTTCATCGTACGCGCGAACTTCGAACAGCGACGAGCGAAGAAAGACAATGAACCGTCGTGCAACCGAGAAAAAGACGGAACGACGGGAAGACGAACGGATCGTTGCTCGTTAAATTAGATAAACGCATGGAAGCGAGCCGAATCGGTTCGAACATGCGTTGCGTAGAAACTTTTCGTGCCACGGCTACGACGAAGGAAGAACGCGGAGAAAGAAAGAACGTCTTATTTCGAGGGCCGGACTCTCGAATAAATTAAAAAACCTTTTTTGCCGGCAAACTTTCTTGTTTAAGCGTAATCGAGCGGTCGGCTCGAAGATACGCCAATTAAGTCGTTTAAAGTTAATCGGCGAGTAACGAGAGGCGCTCGTTTTTCGAATCAAAGTACCAAGGGATCAAGATTTTCTGCTTCTCGAAAATTTTGAAGACCGCGTCGCAGTCGGTTCGGCGAAAACGTTTCGAAAACGAAAAAGTGCGCGCTGCTCGAAAGCGTCCAAACGAAACGAAAGCCAAACGAATCGGAGCGAACCTTTCCTACGAGTCGGTTTAATGCTTTTACGGTATTACGTAAAAGGAACCCGCTCGTTATCGACGAAAGGTGTACACGATTTTCTCGCGAGGGCCTCCGTACAATCGGGAGTTTAACGATAAGCCGAAACGATATAACAATTACGAGGCTGCAAAACGGTATTCGAAAGCGGAAACACGCCTGTAACGTATCGCAAAGCCCAATGGGGAGTTATGCGTCATGTATGTGCTTCTCCAAGCATAGCCCCGGGATTATCCGCGCGCCTATAGTTGCGTTCTGAGATTAGCATGGCCGCTAATTAGTCGAGGTATTGGAGATTCGGAGACACGAATTGATCGGAAGCCCGTTTTATAGGTGTCGCCCCGTAAACGCGTCAACGCGACCAGTTTCGCCAAATTGGATCCTGTTTCGCTTAAACACGCTCGATCCTCGTCGACGTTCTCGGATAAAAAAGGACGAAACTATGCGCGATGACCACGCCTTGATCGCGAATCGATTAATTCGCGTAACAAGGAAACTAAAGGGTATTAACGAGTACCGAAATTCAAGAATACTTTTGTAACTGGTCGGTGTTTATAAAATCGTGGAAACCACGCGAAACCGACAGATTTTTGAATAATGCGCGTTGTCCGCAACTGCAACGGATACGAGTTGGAGCGTTGGCGCGCGAGTGACTCCCGTTTGGTCGCGAGTTATGCTCGTGCAAAGTTCGAGCGCGTTTTTGTTCGAAGAAAAGGCGAAACAGAGACGGAGATAGAAAGAAAGTAGCGGAAAACGAGCATGATTTGCGAGACAGGACAATTTCCGCTCGCGGAAACGTGTAACGCACGGAGAACTTCTCGAACAGTTTGAAGAGAGACGGCGAGATAGACGAGGGCGAGGAAAGATCGACGAAAGGCTGGAAGCGAGAGGAAGTTGGAGAGGCACGGTCGTCGAAAGAGGAAGAGGGTCGACGGCAGGATGCTCGTTCGAGAGGGGAAAAAGCGCGCGTCTTAAAATTCTGAGAAACGCGTTAAGGAAGCTCCTCGAATCCACCGAATGTAAATCATTTCCGACGGCAGTAATTCGATTCTCGCGCACCTTCGAATCCCTTTGCGCTACTTCCTTCCCTGTCTTGTTTTCTTGCTCTCGTTTCTGTTGTTCGACCAGCCGGCGAAATTACGGTTTCGCGAAATTGATCCAGTACTCGATAGAGAAAAGATTCTCGACAATTATCGTCACGGCAGGTAACGCGCTCGAAGATCGAGCGAAAGAGGGACAAAGATACGCGAAAGAAGCAATCGGCTGCAGGATTCGACGAATCTCGACTATCGATTTGTCCCAGTGACTTCGAAGCGTCTTCGCGGAGGTAGAAGCGAAAGGAATCGTGGGGCGGTGAAAAGGGGTCGAAGGCAGCAGGGATCGTGGGAAATTTCAATTTGCCGTGGGTGACAAAATGGTTCACGACGGCGTTGCGACGCCACGCGAAATTTCTAACCGTACTTTTCGCTCGACGTGTTCGAAAGGTACAGAAGAGAGGAGTAAGAGAGGAACAGAAGGAGAGAGAGAGAGAGAGACGAATAAAAAAAAAGAAATCGTGACCACGACGTCGCGGTACACGATACACGATACACCCATCCACCGCGTTGAATGCGCGCACATGCATCTCGGTGCGCGAAGCATCGGTCGACTTCCGTTGCGCCGAGTCGAAACTTCGTTACGTCGTTTCCGAGTTCCAACGGTGTTCCTGGATTTCTACTCGATTTCTCTCCCCCACTCACCCTCGTCCCCTACCCTCCTTTTATTCCTTACAAGTACGCTTTTCACCCCCGATCGCAACACCCCTGTCTTCGCATTCCCCTTTTTACGCGATCGACTTTCCATTCGAGAACGGAAAGAATGTTTCCTTCGCGAAGACGATTCAAGCTTTCGTGCTCGAGCGGGGGAGGAATTGAATTTTACCTCCGATACGTCGGAACGATGATTTGCACGTGCAAATCCATTTACGACGATTACAATGGCCGCCGGTAACAGATACGCGGGAACAAAAGGCAACTCCGGTAGAAAAGCAAAACTCGTTGCCAGAGATGGTTGATGCAACCTGATTCTTTTTACCCCCGTTTCTCTCTTCCTTTTTTCGACTGAGTACGATCGAATACGGTTCGCGGATAATATTAACTTCTCAACGCGATTTCAGTCCGCTACCGCGATTACGCGAAATCTTATTGTATTCTGGCATGTAATTCACCGGAAAAACCGGAGAAATCGCTTCTGTTTATGCTCCATCGAAACGTAAGAATTTGTTGGTTCAACTCATTTTTCCTACCGTAAACATTTTTATCGCGACGTTTATTGCGCGATCATGTTCTTCGGCCAGTAATTTATCTGACGGTTAATTCGAACCCGATCTTTTCGCTAATTTTATTCTTAGATCATCTCGATTACTATATTATATCGATTACTATGAATCGGATTCGTTAACGTTGAGACGCGAGATATTGCCAGTGGAAGGTGAAGTATTCGAAAATTTAAAAAAGCGGGGTTCAATAAAACAGACTTTAACGATAAATGCGAGGAAAATAATTCCAGGTGCGTCCTGACCGATTTCCAGTCTCGTCATACTGCTTTCGGACTCGCAGTTTCGGAGGGTCACAGGCTAAAACGATCAACCTTTCTAACGGTATACGCGTAATAAACTTGGTTCCGTATTTGACCATGGCTTTTCCTAAATTACTTTATTGCCGCCGTAACGTCAACGACGTACCATTTTTGCACACGAATTTTCTCTGCACCAGTTTGTTTCGACGCTTAACGATTTGAAATTCGAGCGACCGAACAGTTTAACCGGCGAATGGCAATTGATCTTCGCGTTTCTCCGAATACCGGGACGAGATCGAGAAAATGTGTGCGGCGATTGTTGAAAAAATGGTCAGAATCACCAGAATCGATGGGGAGAATACGGAACGACGTTTCACGGGCGGTGCTTAACGCGGAAGCGAACGACGGCGATCGTGATTCTAATAAACAATCACGGATTTTCCGGAGCAGTAGCCGCGAGTCGAAAGTTGCTGTCAACGACGATGATGCCGGCTGTCCTATTGCAGCGAGAGCCGCCGTGAAAAGAAGGGAAGCTCTCGTCTCGGGTACAGAGATAAAAATAGAGAGACGTTCCAAACGAACGACATCGTGTCGACCGAAAAATTGAACGCGGCGCAGACTCGATTTTAAACGCGCCAACGCGTAAATCGTTTCGTTTCACGACCGAGCATGTATATCAAAACTTTTTCAAATAAAAATACAAATACAAAATATAGTTACGTTCCGTCGTTGTGCGTCGCGTCGAATTTCCGGATTAACCAGAAAATGCTTAAACGGGATCTTCGTGCAAAGAGACACGATACGGGTTCCGGTAAATAGCCTACGATCCGTATTCGACGGGAAATTCCTTCGTTAACGAATCGACTATCAAACGGCATCGATCGTTGCTCGTTGCCAGCGATAAAGTTTCGATAAATGCGCGCGAACGTGTCGTCGTTTCATGTCGAATTACGTGCGCGTAACCCGTGCACCGATACGAACACGAATCCGCGTATCACGCTCGCACAAGATTTATGTCGACCTATCTGCAGGAAATAAAAGCCTGTACGGGGTATTAAACTTCGATCGGAACGATCAAGTAGGCGGCACGGGGGTGAAAGAGGGGCACAGGTGGATGATTGTCGGTGCGAAATCGACGAAATCGAAGATCGACGAACATCGATGCGCGAAACGCGAACGCACCAAGAAGATCGATTTACTTCGAGACACTCGTAGATTTAATTCGTTCTGTATCGAAAGTTCGGTTCGTAAAAGCGATGCACGACGAACAGAATTACTCTGTTACTCCTTTATTGCTTTTTTACTAAAAATCTCCACCGAATTTAACCCTGTTTGTACCAAAAAATTCGATTCGCAAGAAAGGGCGCGCGCTGGAATAATAAAACTTCGTTACCGAATATCAATGCGAACGATGTCGGCGTTTCCAACGAAATTTGTGACATCGATTATCTTGTCGGTAAAAACGATTCCATCGACAGGAGCAAACATCGAGCAGACGGAAAACATCGTAGCCGAAAGGTTCGATTTTTTGAACGAGCGTTCGTAAATTTGAATGTTTCTCTAACAAAAAAATTCGGTCTGTCCATCGAGAGGAAACGCGCCAATGTTTCGTGTCTTCGACGCCGTCTATAAAACGATTCGCCGCTAACGAACCGTTACGCGTTCTGTTTCGCGTAGTTATCTAAATTTGTACAGACTAAACAGTCGGTTTCCGATTTCTTTTTTCGATCGTATTCGTGGTTGTTTGATGGCAAACAGTAAAAACGTTTAAACGTTACCTCGGTAACAAAATCGATCGCGAGCACAAAAAATGTTTGCGAAACATTTGGAAAACGCGACAGGCCGTTATAAATAATTACGGGTTAAATTAATAAAGGGACAAAAAATCGGTGACCGGGCGGAAAACTCGGTAGTGTGCCAGGAATAAATTGAAATTGCATTTAAAAATGTTCCGCCGGCAGTTACGAAGTTATTCCAACGACTTTCGCGATTTATTTAGACAAAATTTGGCGATCCCCGCTGGTTGCCCGTTCGTGTCAAGAACAATACTCGGGATCGTGGCGGTGAACGAGTGTACGCCGGTAAAATTAGTAGGAAACTTTCGTAAACGTACGAGAAGAAGTTCAGTAGCCTCGCCGCGTTCTACTCTCTCCCTCTCGTTTCCTCTTATTCTCTCGCGTGCGCGTGTTTCCATAGCTATTTACAAACCTTCGAAGCACTTTGCTCGAATTAACCGAATACACGCTTCGAGCGTAGCGAGAAAAACTCTCGAAGAAAATCCTGATGCATATCGCAGCGCGCGATACCGCCTCGACCGGACGAGAACCGTGCGTTCTCGCGTCGGAGAAACTTTTACGAAACGATTGGATAGGTCTAAAAACGAGCCCGACGGCGATGACGTCGCGACGTCTATCCCACGGAAAGACGTACGTTCGGTTCGGGTCACAGCGTGGAAAAAGGGCGCAGGGAATATCATGGAGGGTAAGAAAAATGTGCGGGGCATAGGACAACCATGACTCATGGGACATCACGTGCGCGACGGGAGAGCCGACTTCGAGGGACACGGAGGGACAAAGATATCTATTCCCCATTGTGGACGAACGAGTAAATAGCATAGTTACTTCCTGCCTTCGTCGTTCGACGATTTCTAATAACGGCGTAAAGAGGAATCGACGATCGACAAATATCTCGTACAGAAATTTAAGACGAGATTACCGGTCGACGCTCCGATCGTAAATAATAAAAAAGTAGGGTCATCCCACGCGGTCATAGAGTCGCCGGATGAACGCGCGAGGCCGATGCACGCTCGGTCACGCGTCGCGCGGCAGCACCTTCGAAATTCCTTAACGATGAATTATTCATCCGATCGGGAGGGGAAATAAAATTCTACCGGGGAAGAAAATCGTCTCCTCGGTGAAAAGAAGGTGGCTTCCGTGTCGGTGCGCGGACACGAGAAAGGGAGAAAAGGTTACAAAGGGGCCTCACGCGCGACAGACGGTAGGCGCGGCCCTACGCGAAACCAAGAAAGAGAAACCCGCACACGGACAGAGAGGAGACGGGACGAAACGAGACCAGACCAGACCACGCCAGACGAGACCAGACCAGACGAGGCGAGACGTGGCGAGACGAGGCGAGACGAGTCGAGACGAGACGAAACGAGAGAAGAGAGGTAACGAAGGAGGAGAAAGGAAACGCGGTCCAAGAGGCTGCAAAGCCGAAGGTAAGCCGATATAAGCAGAGTCAATTTCCAGCGAGTGTTCGAGCGGGAGGAAAGGATTTTGCTTGCACGACGACGGGAAGGCAATATTCCATTCCATGGCCGATCGAGAGCCGCCACGCCGCGCCGCGACGACCATCGAAAGAATCGAGAAAGACGGAGAACGAACCGGGAACGCTACCTTTGTTCTTCGGAACTTACCTAGATACTTTTCAATAAAGTTACTTGGCACCCGACGGGGCGCCACCGCCGTCAAAACTTCTCCCCCGTCCCCGCACCATCCATCGGCTGGGAAATCGAACGAGGGAAACGGTGGACCGTCTCCAAGTATAACGACCGATCGGTTCCGCGATTCTATCTCGACGAGAAGTATTTTCAGGAACGCGTTACGGTTATACGCGATTTCGTATTCCCCGGATATCCGTGCCAGGATATCATCTGGGCGAGACCCTCGAAAACTGCGGTAAAAGGTCGCGCTTTCTGCCCGCTGCATATTCGAACGCTTACGCGTCTATTTCGCTCGATCTTTTTTCCAATTAACCCAAAGGGAGCGATACAAGCGGCGAAAGAGCGACGGCTACGCTTTCGGCTTCGAAACGGCGACGTTAACCCATTGCCGTACAATTTATTTGTCTGGTGCGTCGATCGGAGCTAACTGTTCGCGACTACGGTATTAACGCGAACAACGAGAGTCACGATGTTACGCGTATTTTATATTCTATGAACATTTATTAAGTCTCGGTGTAGTCGCGAGTCGGACTCGTCAAAGTATGGCGGGCGGTTAATCGAGAGACGCATCGAGTAATTTTATCTCGGAAAATGCCAGTTTTCCGAGTTAGGTGCGGTGAGCGCATCGAATGTCCCTGCGGTAACGAATGCCGGAAGCGTCGTCACAATGGTCGTCCAAAATCCTCCACCACGTCGACAAATCTTACCGTATATCGTAGCATCGAGAATGTAGCTGACACCGAACGATCCCGTATTTCCTCGCGTAGAACGTTGAATATTTAAAAATTGTAATCCACCGGTGGAGAAGCTGGCGCGATGCCTACGCTCTCCGCGTTCCGGCTCAAAAATCGAATGCACTCGGTCGAGCGAAATGTCGTGAAGAGGTCGCTAACGAGCAACTCCGGAAACACTGGAACGGAGACTGGTCGTGCATGCGATCGTCGAAGATTATCTCGTCGTCGAGAGGCCAACAAATTCCAACTTACGACGGCGTCGCGTGAAATTTTCATCGTTACCTAGAAAGAATCGACGCGACGCGACTTTGGCGGAGCTGTGCACGCGTTGTATCGCAAGCGCGGTTGTATTTTATGGGACGATAATGGAACGAACGTGGACGACCGAAGACGCTTCGAACTATTACGCAACGGATACATCCGCGACGTTCGGAAACGTTTTTCTCGTCTTGTCGTTCTTCGATTTTCGATGGCTGATCGCGAAAACGGGACGCGCGTCGAAAAATCCATCCTCGGAGCACCCATCCCCGTGCCCGAACACGCGCTAATTTATCACGAATCGTCGTATAAAATGGAACATACCGACAACGATCGTTTCGATATTAGAATATCGAGAGTATGCGGCTGGGATCGATCGCGGAACAAGAAGAAAAAATCATTGGATATATAATGTAGAACGTTTCCAAATACGCGTATACCGTGGACAAGTAGATCCTTGTTTCTTACTGCAAATGTCCGAAAATCCTTCGTTTTGCAGATCGAGCCGCCCTTTGCAATATGTAAGAGATTCTAAATCGAACGTTCCATCCCTTTCTGAGCGCTATTTTCGACAACTTTCGATCGGTCCTATCCGAGAAACGAGATTTCGAATTACGAGACGGTAAGACTTTTCGATCCCGTTCTTCCTACGCCCTAGAAATCGCGTTTTCCCCACTGAACACCTATTTCGAAACAATCCGTGTAAACGGATCGAGAACTAGGCGGTCCTGGTATACCCGACAGACGCGACGCGTCGTTGAATATTTAAAAATTCTAATATGGAAAATCTCGTCGCATCGTTCGATGCTTTCAGGCCGTCGTTCGTCGAACGACCGATCCCGCCGTGCGAGAGAAAAGAACGAGAGGAGAAAAAGGAGAAGCCGAAGAAGAAGAAGATGCAAGGGCGTTTCGGTTTTCACCCAGGCATCCAGGATGGAAATACGAGCGATGGTGGTTCTCCTGTAAGTGCAACCTTACCAAGAGAGAGAGAGAGAGAGAGAGAGAGAGAGAGAGAGAGAGAGAGAGAGAGAGAGAGAGAGAGAGAGAGAGAGAGAGAGGGAGGGGGCACGAGTGAGGGAGGGCGAGAAACGGGAGAAAGCAGCGAAGAAAAGAAAAACGCGGCTAAAAGAGAGAAGGAGAGGGCAGCTTGTTGCGGCACGATGCGCCCAGCTTCTAGCATGCATCCCATGTATCCGTGCATCGTGGTGCATCATGGTGCATCGTGCAGATGCACTCGAGTAACGGATCCGTGCACCGCGCCCTCGTTCAATGCACGCCCCCGTACATGCATACGGTTGCCATCGACTTTCCCGTCCGATTTTTGCTCGCTGCTTAACTTTTTCGAGCCTTTTCAATATCTTTTGCCGTGGCAGTACACGCCGGCTTCTCGTATTTTCCCCGACTTCTCTCTGTCCGGCCAATCCGTCTTCTTTTTTTTTCACCCCTCTTCTTTTTGTTCGCAGCGCGATTTTAATCCTTTTAGTTCCGAACGATATCGCATAATGACGCGGCCGTTGGCTCCGACAGCGAGCCAATCCCTACCGGTCACGTATAATTAGTGAAATTAAACGTGGCCGGCATATCGAACCGACACGGCACGCGGCCGGAAGGGTTAATTACACACGGCGTTAATTTTTCGTTCGATAGGAAACACACGGAAAATGAATGATACCGCCGCCCGCTGCGTCCCGGAACCGTGTACTAAATGGCGCCGGAACCGTTCGGAATTCGCAGTAATTTTTACCCTTAATTATCTTTATCGAACACGGCGAATTCCGATCGATTCCGCTCTTTATTCATACCCGCCTATTTCACGAGAGCAGATTACGCGAAATAACGATCTCTTCTTCCGTTCACCGTTTTATCGGGCGGGAAAACGAGTTCCCGCTTTGGCCACGTTTCCGAACAACGCGTTTCCGTGTTTTTCGCATAGACAACAACCGCGGATCGTCTCTTTCGTGTCCTCTTGGACTGCTGAGAACGACAGAGACGGAAGGGGAAAAAAGTAAGTGCAAGCAACGCGGAGGTTCCGTTTATCCGGAATCGTTGAACTATCCGTTCGAGTAACCACCGAATTCTCGACCTTTCGTTCTTTTCCATACACGGATAGATTCGACCGCGAAAGGCAAGGCGAATCGTCGTTCCGAAGAACCTTTCGCGCGTCGAAACGCGCGACATCGAGGGGTAAATGGAAAATCCAAGTTGAAAAACGTATCTCCCTTCTTCCTCGTAACAAGAAAGAGAAAAAAGAAAGAGCAGCATCGCTCGATTGGACGAAAAGCCTGCCAACCGAGCAAAGTAACGCGCGTCGTATCACGATACGACGAACGTCGCGTCCCGACGTGCAGGCGCCTTCGCGTATACGCTCGAGTCGCGATTCCAGGATACACGGCGATAAATTGCACCGAGTGTAACGACCGAGCGGCGGATCATACACGGGCAATAAACATACAAATCTATTAGCCGAAGGATACTCGCTCGTCCCTGCCGAACATCCAACGGACGGGATTTATACGCGAATCGAGCGACGACGAATCGCGAGTCGCTCGATAGCACGCGGAATCGAGAGACCCCGACGAACAAACCGTGGATACGAGGTCGGAAAACGTAGCTCGAACGTCGATCAAATGGACAAGCTACACGGAAGCGATCCTTTACGTAACTGTTCCGACATATCCGATTACTCGTTGCTCGATCAACGGAACGGAAAGGAGACACCTCGAGATACGCGGCCGTATCTCGACGAGTAACGAGACGAATTCGTACGGCGATATTAGTTAGGCCGACACGAAAATTCGATGCGCGACGCCTCGAAGTCGTTCGTGCGATCCGCAACGATCCGATAAAGGAAAGTGAGATAAATCGGGAGGAAAATGGGATGGTTCTGGCAACGAAATGGCCCGGTACCGGCGTTTCAGCGAAACACCGGGAAGCGTGCGGGTCACCCTCCCGAGCGTTAACTCGATATTTAACTTAAATTGGCCGGACGGGAAGATTCATAGGGCACGTGGCATGATTTGGTCGGGTTGCACGGGTCAAGAGATACACGAGGAACGGGGCCACCGGACGACGACTGGTACACGAGGTGTAAGTACAGGATATACACGTGGCGGGACAAACTTCGACGTCGCGTTCCTTTTCTCGACAAACTTATTCGTACAAATCTTCTTAGCGTGGATGAGAAAGTTTCACCGCGGCACACGCTTTCCGCGTGCGTTCCCCCTGTCGTTCCTCCGTCGAAGCTTCTCAAATAAATTCGGATCCTCTCGCCCAAATTCCGTGCGGAGAATGCATTCGCTCGACGGCAAATTATCGGGAAGCGGCCGTAACATGCCGCGCGAATGTTTAAAATCCGATGGCACCGTTCGTCGAGGTGTCCACTAACTGGGCGTTTCTTTACGTGCGAAACACGGCGCAACGCCGACGGCGAGGGAGGGGAGAAAGAAGAACAACGACTTGCTCCTTCGGAAAGAGTCGACGGGATAAGAAGACCCTCGACGTTAACGCGAAATGAATGGCGAAACGGATAACGGGCGGAGATTATATTATGCATCGTTAAGTACGGAGATAACAAAAATAGCGCGGGAGAGCAGGGAGTTTAATTCGATCGCTTCCCGGCCGTTTGCATGATTTTCATACGGGTCAGCGGAAAAGCCCCGGGAGTCGTACAACGTTCGAGACTCGGATTCCGTGACTTTTCGCGCGATAAAAAGCGTTTAAAAAGGGAAGAGGAAACGGCGAGGATATCGCGCGAGCTTTTATGGAGACGCGTGTACGGATACCGCGGCGAGTCTGCACCGTCCTCCTCTTCGTCGCGGTTGCCGCGAGAAATCGTATCGCGATGAAATTCCGGCGAACGCGGCAAAGTGGAAGGAAGAAACGCGCGATCGAGTGCCACAAAGGGGATTCGCGTCCCGAAACGATAAATACGCCGTTAGGGGAACGCGGGAGGCCAGCTTGCACCGTTTCGTTCACGGTGACGCACCTCACGCGCAAAGGGCAACGCATAATTACGAAAAGCGCTCGTGCGAAAGCGGTACGCCTACTAAATATATAGAGTGATTCGTAACACGCCCAATCTCTTTATACCGGATTCCTTACTTCCTCCTACGTTCGCTCTCAAAATATGTATACACCGTCGCGACTTCAAAAATCGAGGAGCAACGGAGCAAATTTTACGAACCGTTCGTCCCATCAAATGCAAAATCTTCTCTCCTCTTTCCGTAACAAACGCGTTGTACTTTATTCAAATTCATTAAATATTCTGAGTTTTTGATCCATTTAGTTTGTTCGTTTTTCGTAAATACTCGGCATTTAAGAAGTTCTCCGGTGAGACAAACGAATTAACGTGCGACTACGACGTAGACCCTTTGCTCTCGAAAGCATCTTTCTTGTTATCAAATAGTAGTTGTACAATATTATGTAGAACATTATATGTACAATATTATATGTGCAATATTGTATGTGCAATATTATATGTACAATATTAATCTAGTTAAAAGTTATTTATTTAAAATTGTTGAATTAAATGAAATGACGAGCGAGAGCAGCAACTTGAGCGCAAAGGGTTAAAACTCGCATACGATGTCGCAACGTCGAAACTATGTAGTCTGAAACGTAGCGAAGCACCCTGTATAACGTGTACGTGCACAAGGAGGGAAAAAACATCGAGGTGAATAGGTCTCAACGTACGCTCGCTGGTCCACGGATCTTTTGCGCGAGTATTCCCCACCCATCTTGCTCTTGTTCCTTCTAATTTATTTAACGATAATATAATTAGTCATACGACGTTGAACATTTGAAATTTCAACGAGTTTTGAACGAGCTTCCGTGAAGAGGCAGCGAGAAGCGGGGCAAATTCCTTCAACTTCTTTGTTTTCTTTTCGATGAACGACTCGTTTCGGTCGATCCACCGAAACGCGTACTCTCCATCGAAATCACGTCGCTTTTTTACCTTTCGGAACAGATAGATATTTAAATTTTCTCCAGTTATTAAAACAGTGTTCGCGATCGGGAACTAATAAGATCAAATCGACGAATCAAAGAATTCGTAGGCCACGAACGTATTGCCGATTTTGAGCAAAGCTGCCACGACTCGCGACACGATTTTTGGCGCGTTCGAAGGATCGGGAGAGGCTAGTAAACGCACGGTCGAGCAGATTTTATCGACGAGAGAGCTTGGGTACGCGGCTATCGTTACGTAGGCGGCGGATGAAGCCATAACGGTAATCGGCTGGTTAGAATTTTATGGTTATTGCCAGTATATTTATGAAGTACGGTAGCTAGGACTAAAGTTCGAGGTACGCGCACGCGGGTCAACCATAACGTAATCCCTGCTGCAACGTTCTGTGCGAATTTCAATAACGCGCCCGCGCGCGCCTATCGATACCAAGGAACCAGGCCAAACAGAACCATTTCGATCGATCGACAACCTTGCCGCGAAAAACTTGTTCTTGTTAAATCTCTCAAGTTTCATTTCGTGCATTTATTTTTCGATCGACTCGAGCACGATACCGCTTCTTAACCGTTTCCTTCCGGCAGTCCGGTCTACCGAAGTACCATCACTAAATACGTTTTCCTAAGTCTAGGATTAGAAACGTTTGATACAAAAATTATCAATATATAAACATATCAGAAACGTTTAATAGAATCAATAAGTTATAAGTGGCGCTCGTAATCGTGGATCATCGCGCGGATACCGTCCATAAGCTGTGCTCGAAGCGAAAGGGTTAATTTTTCGAGCACGAACCGTCGCGCAAACGTTTCGCGTAAATAGATGCTGGTAAAGAGGACTCGTTAAGATTATGTATTCAAAAGTTCCTTCGGTTAGGCGGTACGTGATCTTGAGGCACGACGCAACGCGTGAAACGAATCGAACGACGGATCGATCGCGTTAGCGAGCAGCGTGGCACGTGCAAACGAAGAAGAGGTAAGGTAAAAGAAAAGAGAGGAGCGAGGACGGGTCGGTCGGTCGATATCGCGTTTGGAAGCCAAACTATCGTAATTCTATGGGCAGAAATTAACGAAGCGACCGAATGGATACGGAATAATCCTGGCGGGGACGCAACGTGTGCTGTTCGAGATAAAGACCGGATCCTTTCTCGTTCACCGGGAAATACGGTAGGGAAGCCTTCACGGTGATTAAGCCGCGTCCGAAAGTACATAGAGAGCGAGGATGGCTGCTCGCTCGACTATTCCAAAGGACGAACGCAACGGGGGAATTCGGAACGGGGAACAGCCGAAATATCGAGAAAATCGGTGCACGGCTCTGCTCGTCCGTGCGAATTCTAACGTGTGCATTCCTCTTTCTGTGCCCCTTTTCTTTCTCTGTTTCTTCCCCTCTTTCCGCTCCCTTTCATCCTCTCGGCGAGCGTACATCCCCTTTTCGCTTTTCGTCGGGGCCAACTTATCGCGCCCGTCTCTTTCGAAAATCATCCGAAATTCGATTTTCAAAGCTTTCGAGGAACTTGGCAACAATTTTCGAATTAAACGGACGAAATTTCTGCCGGTATTCGATACCGATCCCGAAGCTCCCGGTGTTTCGAGACGGTTTCCGCCGGAGAAAATATAACGACGAGTCTGTTCGACCTCGAATATCCACTGACCCAAGGTATCCTCCGCTGAACTAGATTCGAGGAAAATCGCTCGGTATTTCTGCTCGAGGGTCCTCCTCGATATTCTCGGGACGAGAGCTTCTTCATCGATTTTTACCTGGCGCACGGGAACCAGCTGTAAATTCACCGAGGTATCGTGATGCACGATCTAAGAACGCGATAAATCTCGATACCGGAACCGTGACTTTTCGTTTCTGCCGGTGTCGCGACTTCGTACCGTGCAATTTCGATCCCTTAAAGCATCCGCACCGCCCGAGTTTATCCCGCTTTCGAACCTTTTCCGCCCAAAAAACGATCCCGAACTCTCATGACGATATTAACGCGGAAAAACCAAAGTTGCCGGTCGTTCGAATCGCCACGATCGATGAAAAGTTTCCAGCTTCCGGATGCCGCGAGTTCCTCTGCCGAAGATATCGCGAACGTCGCGAGGCGAAATTAAATTTTCAGCGCGTGCACGTCCGACCATAATTCGTAAGGGCGAGAACGTTATCGCGGCGCCTCTCGAACAAACCCAATCGATAGCCGAAGCTTCGGTAGACTCGGTTTTCCCCGAACGTACATATTCTCCGATTTTCCTCGAGATACGATTCGACCCGGGCCTCGGACGCTTTGTAACTCGCCCGTTTGTTTGCCCGCGACAACCGGCGCACTCTTCCTTTTCTACCCTCGTTTCCGGCTTTCTTTTTTTCGTTCCGCTTACCTCCTCTTTCCGCGGTCGTAACTTCATTCCTGCGCGAACAGGCAAATGTTATTTACGAGCAAAGCCGTCGTCGCTCGTCGACGACGCTGGAATCAGCGTTCTTGCTCCTCTTCCGCCTCTTCGTCCCCGTGCTTCTTGCTGCTCGTAGTCGTATCTGGCCGACACGGCCCTAGGATTCCGATTGAAATTCCCTCTGTCCCAATCAAACTCCTATTTTCCACGTGTCTCTTGTCGCTCGACGGCAATGGAAATCGACACGGAAGCGAAACGAAGGCAGGAGAGAGAGAGAGAGACAATATCCGTGGAAAAATTAGTAAGGTGACCCTCCCGATTTCCGACCATTTCGACCAACGCCGAGACACGCGTCAAGGACACCGATTACCCCAAAATAGGTGTCGAGTCTCGTCGTGTCCATCTTGCACCGATCTTCGAGAGAAGAAAACTCGATTCGGCGGATTTCCGAAACGATCGCCGACGTACGAGGGACACGCCGTTAACAGGGTGTTGGCGAACGATCGAAAAAGATAATCGAGATAACGGTGTTTATTCCGCGTCGATGGTAGACAGCGGGTGCGCGCGCGGATTCATCACTGGTGGAACCGATTCTCACGAGATCGCGACTCGACATCTCGCCTCGCGATATATTACTCTTAGGCGGTATATGTACGCGTATATGGCTTATCGGAGGAGACCTCGGTCTCTCTCGAAAATGGATGCAATTCCAGGGGCGTACCGAGCGTTCCGCTCGCGTTTAGTCCTGCGATCTTCCACCGGGGGTGTACATACGCGTATACATGCATTCACGGACACGGTCCAAACCTAATATCGTGTTTTGACCCCCCTCTCGCGCCCCACAACCCTTTCGTTTCAGCCTTGCCTCACCCTCGCCCTCTCGCTGCCAGCGTAATCGTCGTCCTCATCCACTCGCCTCCCCTGTCTCTCGCTTTTGTGCTCGTGGAGGACGACACTCGCCGACTGTGCAGTCACCGACACACGCGAGTCCGATGTTTACCGGCTGCGGTGGTGCGTATCGTACACACTGTGCTCGTGCACGGGCACAAAGTGTTAAAAAGCTCGTGTAACCGCAATGCGGATATCTCGCGTGCCTGTCGACGCGCGTACATGGTACACGGATCGCGATCACCCGCGATCCTCGATCCAATCCGCTCCCTCGTCTCCTCCGGACCGACGCGAACTTTCCGCTCGAGGCTCCGGAATTCTGGCGCACGGTAACACACTGCTCGATCCGTTTCGTCGACCTTCTGTTCGAACAGCTTCCGTTTCTGTCGCGTTTCTCGTCAACCACTCCGTTACGTCCCGAACTACCGAGTGTCGATTCTAAGGACAATCCGGAAAAGTCACCTCGTGCATGATCGGAAGAAAATCGATCGGCTGTGTGTACCGCGGCGTTCGTTTCGATCATCCGGAATATCGCAGCGAGGTCTATGGCCTCGACATTGGCGAAACGAGATAAAGAGAGCCGCGATTGATCGCACGACCAAAGACGAAAACGACGCATCCCTGACCGGCCTTGAACGAGGAACTTCGACGGAACGACGATAGCGCATCCTTCGCGATACGCTTCCGCTTCTTTTCGATCCTATGTCCCGAACGAACAGAGTCGCTCTCGCGACAAAAAGACTTTTTATCGGGCGTCAGTCGGTTAACGGCAAGCTTTACCGATCGATTCGTTCTTACCTGGCTGAATACGAGCACCTTTTTTACTATCGAAATGGCTATGCAGAGATCCTGGCTAAGGAAAAACTCCTATCGCGGCGATAGATTTCTCTTTATTTACCCCTTCGTGTATCCTCGTTCTCTTTTTCGCGTCGCAATTTACGGTGTGTTCAAAAAACGGATTTGAGCGATAGCAGCGACTATCGTCGATGGTCGCGTATCGAAGATATCGAAAAAATCGCTCGATTTCGTGCTCTATGTCGAGGTGAAATTCCTGCATAAATATTTTATCGATGGATTACGGATTTCGATGTAACATTTACATCGGTAACATTCTGCGGTACACCGGTGTCGTCGAATCGTGCCAGATTTTCTGCGTTTCGAAATAGCTAGGCCGACACGAGTAACGATTTAACGAACGATACCGATAATAAAAATGATTTTCGATCGCGTCGCATCGGTATTCGGCGAACATCGACGGCAATCTCTCGAACAAATCGAAAATACGATGGAAGAGAAATTGGGGAAAAGACGCGCGCGTGAAACGAAAGGAACGAAATCCGAAGGGTAATCCAATGGGTCTGGGTCGAAGGGAAAAAACATAGAACGATCGGTACTTTGTATCCCTTTAAACCCGGCCGAACGTGGAGGAAACACGAAAGAAGCTTGCGAGGAAGAGATCGAGAACAAACGACTTAAGGTGGTGGCCACCCTCCACTGTCTTGGCCTCCCCTTTGTCCAGGGAAGATCGCGTTATCCGTCGACAAAATATTGTTATCGTGCCGTAGCGATGCTTGAATCACTGATGCGGGAACACGGAGCACAAAGGGAGCCGTGCAAAAGGAAAGTCGATAATGATTGACCGGAGGTGAACGTATATATCGATGAAGAGCAGCGGCGCGAACGGCGAAGCGAAACGGGCCGGGAAATCGTGGTGAAACGCGCTAGAGTTCTGGTTGCTCGCGACTATACGGCGCGAGGCGCCGGGATTGCGACACCGCCATTCCGCACTTTCCACGTAATCCAACTTTTACACCCCTCTCGACCTGTACGTCTTCGAGCGAGAAAAAAAGAGACTTGTGCGCGACGACCACCCTCGAACGAGATACGTACACGTATCGGACGAGCTACGTGCACCTATCGAACGAACAATTTTATAGAAACGTTACGGCCCTGTTGTTGTCCCTCTAACGAGGGACATCGTACGAACGACAAGCGTAGATCTTTATGCAATTTTACTACTGTCGGATACTTTTCAATCCCTCGACACGTGGATACTTTTTGTCCGTAGAAATAAAACATTCGGTCGACATCTAGTCCTTTTTCATTCTTCCGTTCCGCGAATCACGAAATATACAACTGAGACCCAAACTTCGTCCCTTTGCGCTTCCAACCATTCTCTCGATAAAAAACCTAAATCCTAGCACTCCCTCTCCCTACATAGTTTTCCCTACGTAATTTTTCCCCGACCTCTTACCCTCGCAAACGGACGGTATAGAGCTCAACCTTCGAACGGTGCAATTCGCCTCACAAATCTAATAGCGGGGGTTGTTTTTAAGATTTTGTTTAATTCCGTACGATCCTCCAGGTTTGCGACAGCATCGTACCAACGCGTTCTCCAACGTTCGCTCCGAAACGCTCGAACTCCTACGAATACTCAACAATGTTATCTTCCTGCTGATCCCTGTTACGCTAAGCTTTTATCGCCATGAACGGGATAGACGATGCAAATCTACCATCTTTCTTTTCTTCGATGAAATTATCCTGTCAAGAATAAATGTACGATCTCGTCGATCGTGCTCGATCGCGATAACGTTCGTACGTATCGTAAAATGTATGTTTGCTCTCCGAGGGCGCAACGCTTTCCCGATGCGTCCTACAATGACCCGATTTCGCCTCGACATCGTGTCAAATTAATGCGGTCAAACAGACAAGAAGTTACGTGTACAATTATCGCAAAGGCCGAGAGTAACCGGCGAGGGAATCGGATGACACGTGTTTCGCTCGACCGCGCGTTGTAACTTCGGAAACTGGATAGCTTCGCTATTAATTTAACGAAAGTACGGACGTAGAAATCGTTGAAGCCACGTTGAGCGGTGCTTTCGACGCGTCGTGCCCGAAGAATAGCGATTCTTTGAACACGGTTACCGTGAAGATGTTTGTCCGTCGGTCGAATAGTTTCGTATCTATCCCTTGAACAACTCTTCTTCTTCTTTAGTGTTTTGCCGTTTTGTCAAACCTCTCGTTTCTACGATAAATACAAAGATCCTAATATCGTATATTTACTTTTACATCGCGCTCGAGAATGCTCGGTTAATTCGAGACTCCAAAGTGTTTAAAATAAACCAAAAACAAGGTGTCTACCGAAGTTCCAAAGTACGTGTCTCGACAGAAATATAACAAGTTCTTTAACGTCGGGTTAAAAATTGATAACATTCTCGAACGGCGGAGGCGATCGAACGCGAGTTCGCTTTTGAAAAGAGTCACTCTCACGAAACCGAATAAACGCGACAACCATCATAGATGTTGATTTATCGAGCGATGGACGAAAGCAAACGTTCCTCGGTTTCCGGCTATCAGAGGATCGTTTGTGGTCGACCTCTTCCGGGCTCGATATCGATAACGAACATACGGGAAAGCCTTGCATCGAAAACGACCGAAAAAGCTTCCAGATAAGACGCACGATATTTGGTAAAAAAAAAAAAAAAAAAAAAAAAAAACTTACGGCATAACGCGACGAGACTGCTTTTAGGTAAATCTTCGAGAGGGAAAGAAAATTTGGCCGACTACGCGATAGGAAAGCCAATACGCGTTTCTTTCCATTAATCTCCATCGTCCACCACTCGAAAACGGTTCTGTTCCTCACCTTCCCCAAAAATCAATACCGCATTGCATCGCGTTTCAATCATTAACCTTTCGCAACGTATTTATTTCGCTAGATCGAATTAAGGTAACTTCGATCGCTGCGCTGGCCAAAATTGCTGATTTTTACGCGTCAGAAGTAATTTTCCTACTCGCTGAACGTTACCTCCGTTTCTCTGATATTTATTATATTTCACTTTGTGGCATCGTCGCATGGCTATCGAGGCGTGGTTTAATTATAATTCACCTTAGGCGGTGAAATAATTGCCCCGGAGAAATCGGAATTGCTCGGACGCGTATTACGCTATTTTCAACCGTCTCCGACTTTATTTACTCTGCATAAAATATTGCATGGTAATGCGTAACTACTCCGTATAAAGGAATTAATTATACTTTTTAACATGTATACTGTCACGCTCGCGTTCCCTGCTGAAAATTTCATCGCACAGTATTTTTATTATTAACGAGTTTGATCTACTATTTTCACGGTGTCTCGATGCATCTATTATTTATTTATTCGAATGCTTAATACAAATATTTATACGCAGACACACAAAATACTTCCTGATAATATAGGCGATGATGTTCTGCGTTATTATGAATCGTTTAGTTATGGCTTTAAAACGATCGACTATTTTGTTATTAATACAAGACTATTTTGATGTTGGTACATTAATGTCTTCATCTTGCGCTCTGATGTACAGCTGTCTATTAACTCGACATCTGCTTCCACTGACGCTCGATTCAGCGTGTAACTACGGATTCTAAAAAGGCAAATCGCATTATGATGTATTCCTTTACTGTGGCCGGGAATCGACTTAAATAATTGCATATATACCGACCGGTAATTATTCGTGTTATCCGTCAAAATTACCTAAAATTATTTAAAATCATAGACAATTATATCGGAATCGTCGAAGAAGGTTACGATTTAAAAAAGGCAGTCAATCGGTTAAAGTTTAAGAACTATTTTAAACGACTATGAACGGTGGGATATGCTATGCGTTATTTGTTAAGAAAAAAGTAACGTCGTAAAGCTAATTTCCAATTAAACACGAAGCCGCATCGAAGCACATTGTTCGTCCTCGTTGCACGGTCACCGGGCTTGTTACGTTAACGAAATGTGTGTTTGCCCGTTTGCCGACGAGAAAGCAACGATAACAAGAGCGCTTTGAGACGATTCTCGGTTAATGTCGCGACGTTAGGTTCGTCGACACCTTTCGGGTATACCGTGTGCCTCTGCGTGCGCATACAAATATTTTATGCACGCGTACAGAACTTTGGACCGTCCGAAAATTCGATGCCATTCCGATGTCGTGAACAAAATCGTGATGCAACGCGAATAGGATGCACGATTTCTGATGCCTTTTCAAAAATATTTCCTATTCAAATTGTCGATGGTAAAGCCACAAAAACGCGTCACGCGTCCGATGAATGAAAACTCGTTGGCATGCTCCATTCTTAAACGCGATCCTCGTGTCGCTGCGAAATCAACCATTCCGAATAGAGTTCCTGGAAAATATTTGTCGCGTGTATACCTCCTTTATGGAAATGTGGTAATTTTATTTCGCTTAAAAACGCATCGACGTCGAATCGAAGGAGTATGAAATATTCCGAGTATACAAAGTTTTTCCGTAACGAAATCGCCGATGGAACACTGACCGTTCGAGAGGGTAACGAACCCCACATTGGTTTTACGGAAAAACGGGCTTCGACTCGGCACGATATCGATGAAAGTAAACGATAACGTTTCGTTCTACTCACCGCAATGCAGTAACCTCCACGCTTGTATCATGCAGAGCTTCCCTCCTTCGTTGCTGCGAGACTCGTGAAACGGGGGTTGAACAAGGGCTACTGCTGTCCGTGACAGGAACCACCGCATAACCAACAGTCACGTTTCTATCGGCACATCGGTACGCGAAACGATCACTCTGTACACCGCACCACACGCGTTTCTATCGAACGAACGCGCCGAGCCACCGTTTACTTCACGATGGAACGCGAGTAGCCCGCAACAAACGCGGAAACGAAAAAGTTTTTCGGCCTCGTAGGACCGCCGAATCGATGTGTGATGTTACACTTCCCAGCTGTCTTTTTTGATTCTGCGGATGTGCTCGCTGCTACCACCATCTGCCGGTGCCTACGTTAACTGCTCTGTTCGCGATTCGCCGTGAACCTTCAAACGCGCGAATGGCGCTGCATACTATGCATTTTCGAATAAATTCTTACAGCTATATTCTTTGGTTATTTAATTTTTAAAATACTATACCCCGATCCCCCCAAATTATGTATTTCTGTAAATATAAACGTTAGAAATGCTGATATAGAGTTATAACTCTATGATACAGAAACATCAAAAAGTATGCGTTAAGAACTGTTTTACTAAACTTTTAGCGAGAAATCTTAGTGCCTCTACTCCGATGTTCATCTTTCAAAATTGGATTCTATACTTTTACACAAGGATACAATGAAAACATATGTTCTCGAAATATCTTGCATTTTACAGTGTTATTTATTTGTATATATAAATATACACATACATATATATACATTACATGTATATATACATATGTATACATATATATATAATATGTAGACTCGTTTTCCACAATATCATATAAGAACATAATTTATCGTAATCTTAAGGTAATTAATTATAGTATTAACGCTTAACCGCTGTTAGGAGATATATATATATATAATTTCGCCACATTTTGTTAATAGTAAATAATCGCAAAAACTTAATTCTACAAGCATTTTTTTGTTACATATTCATTTTCGCAAGTGTTTTACAAATGCGTATATCCTATTAATCGATATTATGTTACAAGATACATGCTCTTATATTTACATACAAACTAAAGGAGAGATAAATTGCAGATTAAGTCGAGCATCTCTCCGCTGACTTATACGCCCAATCGATAAATCGATTTTATTATACACGATATTTAAATATTTATAAGAAAAAACGAAAAAATTAAGTAGCTTTTCACCTAAATTCAACAACGGAATCATTTTACAAAGGAGCTCTTAAAACGATACGATAAAACGCGACAACAAGAATTACAGTATTCGGTATAATACGTGAACATTATTCAACGATAAAATCGAAGAAACGATTAGGTAAGTAGGTGTCGGGTGATATGGGTGATTAATAGACTTACGTTTCTACCCGAATACAATTTTGATTTATCAAGAGAAAGGAACATTCTACGATCGTTGAAACAAAGTTACTCGTTCAAAAAATACATCAGAATAGATTATTCCATTTTAAGTTACTTTTATAAACCATGTGTATGTATATATGTATATATATGTATATATATGTATATATATATACATGCACATATGTATATGCGATATAATCCTCGCTATAGTAACGCGTGGAATACGTAAAATTCAAAGTAATCAGAATTTAAGGCCACAAAATTTGTCTCGTAATAATAATTATTTATTATCTAACGGGACGTATCTGTTTACAATAAAATAAGCTGTACAAACAGGATGGAATGTTTCGTTAGCTTTAAATGCTAAATATCTTTTGTCAGAACGCTTGTTACATTCTCGGAATAGTTATTATCGTACAAAGTAGGCATTTACAGGTAACGCTAAACACGGAATTTCCGGTTAGCTAACTTCGTGCGTTGTATAGTATCACTTTCGATAAAGAACAAAATCTAATGTACTTATTCTTTCGTATATTGTCATAATGTACAATACATAAGCAAATTCGTGTCTATTTTTCTTCTTTTCCTTCTAACGCTATATACAATGAGCTAAGCACAGTATAGCTTTTCATCATCGATTCTTAGGAGAACATAATACAAGAAGAATAGTTGTTATATAGGCAACATTTTTTACATGTCACGCAAATAAACCTTGTAACAGTTATCGGTTTAGTTCGCGTTATTTTTTTTTAACTAAAAAACGTCTTTTACAATAAAAAAATTAAGTGTCTTAGAATATCTATGTTTTTTCTTATTACGTCTTCTAACAACATAATCTTTTTTCGATATTTTTTTCTTATTTATATATTTTTATGATTACACGTTTTTACAAAACGTAGTAGATTTACTAGTTTTCGTTGTGATAATAGAAAATCCACGAGAAAACATTTGTCTTTTCTTTGTAATAAAAATATAAACAAATAAAATCACTACTTTGAAGACATCCGTTTCGATAAAGTTAATTTTAATGGTAAAATTAGAACTAACTCCGAATTTAATCGTACAATTTTTCATAAATTACATAGCGTCATTGTATACATAACAACATTACAAATTTTGTTTCCATTATGTCAATGCGAATGTAATCAAAATATAACGAGTTCAATTGCAATTTAATACTTCTTTAATTGTAAATTCATATCCATAAATTCCTTCCGTAACAAGGCATTTTTATTAACAAAGTAAGACAAGTCATTGATCGATTATAATCTTATCTTAAAAATTATTTACAATTAATATCAGATTAGTATTTTTTTCTATAGTGACGAACAAAATATTTCCCAAAAAACTGTTTTAAAAGTATAATAGTCAAAATACGAAATTACATTTAAAAAGGGAAGTGAGTTGAGACATTGTAGTTGATAAGTGTCCGAAGCAGCATTTGAGATTACTTCCAAATTTTTTTCTTTTCTAAATATAGCTTATCATTTTAAAAGTGCAGCATGCGTAAGATCGTTTTTAACTATTGATAGCGGCTAAGTAATATTTAAACATACTTTTTTTTCTGATTTGTCTCAATATTGTAACTAGCAGTTAAAAGACATCTAAGCTTTCGGAGTGCAGAAAAATGTTTATCCTGTTAAGTAGTTCATCATATTAGATAGTACACATGATTGCGTATGTATATATATGTATATATGTACACATTATATTACAGATATCATCATGAAAAGGGGTATTTCGTGCTAATCCACTCCAGCAAAACCTTGAGAACCTTCAATTGCTTTTATCAATTTCTCTCTGAGTTGTTGATAACTTTCGTAAGGAGGAAGGTCAATACGATTAAAACTGGAAATGGAATATTGACCATCAGATATGAAGTAATATCTTTTAGATCTATTCAATGTGATTTATAAAATAAAAGTAGCCGTGTAAGGAAAATCTGCTACAACTTATAATCTATTCTGTCATTGACCGAATGTTAGATACTTACCAAGTATGAGCTCTTGGATAATTGTCCGGTGTACCCCACTTTTCAATTGTAAACAACTGTGGTCCATTGCTACCATAAAGTTCCTTGAAACCGTTCATCGGCACTCGAGACGTTCCGGTAACAAATTGTAAAAGCCTAGATCGCATTTCGTTACTAAATGAAAGTACCACTCGCCAAAACCACTGGACGACAATATGATTTGCGTGATAGTCTCCTTTGTACAACGTATTCTGTTTCCAGTCTTTCACGTCAATATGTTGAATGCCACACATCAATAATTCCAATTCGTGTTCGTCAAATATTTTTACCAACGTCGGCGGTATAAGAGCATTAAAACCTTCTAAAAATGCATTCATCTGCTCTTGAACTCTTGATACGAACCGCCATTGTATTACCAAACCTATGTATTCGTCTTTATTTTCATCTGTTAGTGGGACATTAGCACCGTCTGGCTTGAGTTCTCTCTGAGAGGTATGACCAAAACTTTCTTCGTCGACGCAAAACGTGAGTTCCAATTCGCTAGGATCATTTTCTTTAATCCACAATAACGAGTTGTAATATTCCGAATCAACACTTTCCATATCTTTTAAATCAATAGATTTTCCTAACATCATTTTGTAAAATGGACGAATGAAAAATGCTGTAAAAAAAATAATAGCTTCATTTATGTAAATTACTAAATATTTCATATCCTTACTATAGTATAAATTTTACCGTCTAACAGTTTCCCGTGATAGACAGCCATACCCGCAATCCGACCAATGAACTTAAAATAATTCAAATGTTCTTCGTTGCATACTCCCGAGAAAGGATTAATTTGCAGAGTATAATTATCCCTATAAACGAGTTCAATTATTATGACCAGTTGTACCTTACACTGTACGAGTGCCGTATTAAATGGTAAATATACTTACGTAGCGGAATATTCAAACAATCCATAATAAGGATTGAACATTTCTTTCGACAAAAGGAAAAACCATTCTCGAGCTAGACCTCCATAATCTAAACCAACTTCCCCTTCAAACTCAACCCACAGCTTTGTTTTTAGTATTTCAACTCTGTTGACTGAACTAATAATACGGTACGAATCTTCTAGAATGTTATTTCGGCTGACTTTGATTTCAAATTTATTAGGAACATTGTTCTAAAAAAACGAATAACATAACCACAGTGTTATAACAATACTAATAAAATTATACAGAAATAATGCCCCAAAATTGTTCCGTACTTACAGGCTTTCTTAGCTGGGATTTAAGATATTCGTATTTACGTTTATAATCCCTTGAATATGGTACAGCCTGTATTAATATCATAAAATTAGTTTAATATAACTCTTGTACTACATTTTTCAGCAAACGTTAATTTTTAATATTGAAAAGTATTTTACTCACCGGTCCTGCAATTTGAGGATTTGAGAGACGTGGGTCTTCCCATTGTGTTGTTCTTGTATCTAAACAAAGACAAAGAGATGTAGTTAAACTGAATTTTTGTTATCTATTATATGATCAAACATTATTATAAACATACTGTGATCAATAAAAAATATTCGTCCATCTGTGTGAACTCTTTCTTCCCAACCTTCAGGAAGAGGTCCAAGTTGATCTAAATCGCTTCTTGATGTAGTAGAAGGGGCAATGTGGTTGGGTATCGAGCTTGGACGCCCTGTTCGAGGGTCGATCCATGTTGTTGTCCTCTCGTTATGATCAATAAAAAATACTCTACCATTTGGAGCTATTTGCATACCCCAACCGGGAGGTAACCCATCGTCGCTTGACACAGGAAGCGTCGGTTTTGGACTTTCAATCTGAATATTAGATGGTAAACGTTTTTTCAATTATTTATCCGAACAATGAACAACTGTTAAATAACTAGCTTGACTCAAATCAATACCCACTTGTTCGGACGATCGCCTAGATCCAGCTGGACTATCCACATTGTCGTCACTCTGCAAACGTAGCATTAACATATTTTACATCAAAATACCATTTTGCATATATTAAATACACGCTCACATGATAAACACGCTCGTATAACAATGTCAACTTTTTATGCAGTAAGCTAACTTACATCTTACGCATGTTCAACATTTGCCTATATATTAAGCACTCACGATTATACGTTAATTAGGAAAATATTTGTGGAAAACAGAATTAAGCAGAATCATGCAATGTATCAATTACACAAACTTAAAGCAAAATTCTGTATAGACATGCATACGAATTACATTGTTTAGAATATAACAAAATATCTGTTAATCAAATATGTCTGGGGAATAATCATATGCAAATGCATGGTGAAGTTTCACAATATTAATTAGTTTTAAGTATTATTTATGTAAAAAAAAAAAATATATATATATATACGATGGAAGTGCTGTAAATTAAATATCTTTCTTTTTTTTTCGAAGTTTGAACATTACTTTTATTATATGAAAATGAAAATATAAACAAAAACATTGAATAGAACTGAAAGTGAGCATGTCTACATGTACGAGTACCTGGTCTTCATATTCACTAAGGTAGCCACGTTGGTCAAGAGAATGTCCAGAGTCTGAAGAAGTATCCCCCATACCCCCTCCCCTATGATTCTGAATCTCATAATCTCTCGTTTCCGAATCTTCACCTTCCTCGCGAAGAACTTCACCATCCTTACACACACATGCACAAAATTGCTACATACTGCATGCTGAGTACTCTATTGTTTAATAAAGTATCATACTTTTAAAACACTAGTATTTATAGTATCTTTTTCCTTGTATAAGTCATGCATATCTAGCATTTAGTAAATCATCAATTATAACTATATTTTTCATTAGGATATCACAACATATTAATATAGGTAAATATAAAAAAGCATACATCTGTAGATGCTAAAATATAATGCACTTTAAAATACTAAATAGTACTACAAATATTTTGAAATTGTATGCAGATTTTCATTGACTATTTATTTTATGGAATTGATAACACAATACAGACTTCATTATGAAAACGTACATACTGTAATCTCTAAAAATAAAAAGTGAAATAATAATGAAGAAGTCCTATTTTTTGTGCGTGTGTGTGTACTTTCTATATACACACATACGTTTTATACGCGAAATACATATCTTACTATAAAAATTTGATAATATATAGGGCATGTACAAACAGAATATCGTACTACAAAAGAGTTAATCATGATAATAAAATACATTCAAACTGCCCAAAATTTTATGTAAATAAAACAAATATACACTACATTTTTATATTTCAATTTCCGTTTCATAAATATCTTATGGTAAACACTAATATACAAGAACTATAATTATATAAATTACATTTTTATTATTGTGTTTGTTGCAAATAAATGATTTAATATTACCTGGTTGATTGAACTTCTATGTCTATTTTCTTCATCCGCGCTAATATGAAAACGTCGCTGAAATTCAGTTGCTGCAGTACTAAAATTTCTTTCAATTGTCATATTTCCACTAGGTGAAGTAGTACTGTAAAAACAGTTTAATATCTTACAAATAACGTTATTTACGTGCAGTTATGTCGTGACGATGTTATTTATGTTGTTTAACACGCTCACTGTCATCCGAAAATCGTAAAGAGCGAGACACATCATTGACACCTGATACATGGTGCAAGATATTGTGTGTTGACAGTATTTAGGCAATGACAACGAATGTGTTAAACAGGTATATGTATAATGTCTGTTACGTACGATTCTGTTGGGCATTCCCACTGTGTAAATCTTGCTATATGATTGACATAGTATGTCCGTCCATTCGCATCCTGTCTTTCTTCCCAACCTGGTGGTAAAGGTCGACCTATCCTACTGTTAAGAACAACCTAAGAGAAATTGGTTCAGAATATTATTTATTGTGAATATAATGTATAAAATTGGTTAATCCATGCATAGTAAGTGCATGCACAAATGGCCATACATCTGCAATCTCTTCCATAGGACTATTATTTGGTTGTTGTACCATTTCCCATCCTCCTGAGTCAGATGCAGCATCTCCATTATCATTGTCTACACTTGATGTGTCAGAAATGTATGCATGGTATACCTCCAATGTACCCTTCACTCTCGAACGCTGACTGGAATGATTACTAGCCATATCCTCGTAAGTTATTCATTTTGCATTTGCAAACAAAATATACAAAAACAATATTATAATGAAGTGAACAAAAAATCTGATTTGTTGCAAAATATTATAATTTTTTTTATTAAAAATAATGGATATAAATATGAAAATAATAAAAGTTAATGAATAAAGTAAGAATACAGATGCAGTTAATTGAGAATTCATTTTGCATAAAAATTAATTCAAAAATCATTTTAAAATTGAAGCTCAGAAATTAAAGTTTCAAAACATATTAAAATATGTAGCTCCAAGCATACATCACAAAAGTACTTACCTACGGGGTCGAAGTAAATAACGTCTAGTAGGAATTGTACGACCTTCTTGTTCTTTAGGCAAATTAATTAATGTTAATTCTACCATTCCAAGAAAATCATCCCTTGTCAATCTATTTTCATCAAAAACTTGTAACACTAATTTGTGATCGACAGGTTTAACCTGCAGATCAAAAATGTATTTTATCTGTTTATCAGATTTCATATATATGTTTTTCAATGCGACATCAAATTATATTGCATTAATCTTACTCTAAATATAAACTCTTCTTCCCATGTGGGATTCAAAGTCTTCTTTTTAGTTTTTGTAAGAGCAGAATCCACTGTTTGATCACCATTAATGGTATTTAAATCAATGCGTACATATGGATCGCTTGCACCAAAAATGTCTTTTTTAGCTAATTGGTGCGCAGCGATCACTTTTAATCTTACTTTACTGGTGGCTTCATTTCTCTGTTTAGAACATAAAAAGCTAAGTATTAAAATACAGTTCAATTAAAATTATTAGTTAAAATAAACAATAGCTATTGTATAATAACTTGTGTTAATTATTATTATCTAATATAACTTTTTATGTACATAAATTTACAAATAATTATAGTTTTTTTATGAATCATTAAACCATTGAGTACCACATTCATTAGTATAAATAACGACGCGACAAGCATTTTACATCCACTTTTGTGTATTTTATATAATAAAGCCACTTGTAATCATTTTACAATTTATAGATATCGTTGATCAGTATTTCCCGATAAATAAACGCAATTCAAACAACCTGTACCACAATTTTCAATTGAGTAAAAACTTGTAACATTAGCACAGCAATATTACTAATCATAAAATCAACAACTCTCTGGAAGTAACACCCTTCCTGAAGTCTATCAATCAAAAATCCAACCTATACTTGTCAAACTGTCAAAATAGTTACGTACAGATTCTCCGTCAACTCCTGGCGTCGGATTGTATCCGTAAACATGTTCTTCTGCCATTAACGTTAAATGTAATCGATTTTTTTTTAATCGTCGACTGCTATTTCTTACAATTTAGCGAAGTTCACAGTTTCTTATGTGCCATCAAGAAACCTATTTTGCTTAACCCCTCTCCGTTACTATTGCATGAACGAAACGGATATGACATACTCCCGCTTAAAGATGGCTAACTTCCTTTCAAATATTTAAACATAACTAAATATTTAACTCCTGTATTTTATCTACGTTCTAATCAACAAATGTATCTTTATTTCTGTAAAAGTATGTTCTGCCTTTACACGACACGTTATCCTTGATTCTTAAAATTAAAAAACAAAAGATATATCCATAGAACAAGTCTTACATTCCAATGAGTAATATCTAATGCGCCTGCGAATTTCTCCGAATTTTCCGAAATACCAGTATTTCGTCATTGTACGCAATGAATTGATCAATGATATCGAAGTTATCAAAACTTAATTATTGTCGTAATTGAAGTTATTTTCCAATTATCATTTTATTTGAATAGTTAATACGGGAGTAAAATGACTCGCGATTTCGATGTTTATCACAGCATTATTTTAATATTGAAGGACTTTATGTTTTTATGTATAACATTGATAAGAAGATTGCAACAATAAATATGATAATGAATTTTTTCTTACTTATTCTTTCATATAAATATTATAGAACAGTGGTGAAGATAAATAATTTTTTCAGTTACTAACATAAAATAAACTCTTGCTCTTTAATGTATATAGGGAAATATGATTATTCACATACCATAGGCTCTGTGAGCGATACTCGTCCAGGTCTTGTATTAGCTTGTAGTATTCGAGATGCAGAACGATGCTGACTATTCCAGGTATAAGAACGAGTTCTTGGAGGAGATGCTTCAACACCAGCATATATAGGGTAGGTCAAAGTACCTGGCATCTTATATTCTTAATCTCTTAGTACTTTCCACATTGACACAAATATTATTCACTATATTTATTATATGTGATTTAGTTTTTATATATAGTATTCATATTAATTCACTTGGTAGATATGACTGTTGAATATAAAATGAAAATACCTACTTTAAACGTTAAACTTTATTAATGATTTACAAATTAACTTTGACATTTTAAGGCACTTCATTGATACTTGCATATATATTTAATATAATATAAAGTATATTAACTAATAAAACTAATTCTATTATTTGTTATGTAATGATTGTAACATAGACTAAATCACTTTACTTAATAAATACCTAATATTATATTAAATATGCAATATTATTGAAGTATACATTCCATATGTATATATATATATATATACACATATATTGTATATGTATATATGCACATGTTTGCTATACATTATACATATAAATATATGTATATCAATGTACACTAGAAATATAAGATTTATGAAGAACCATTAAAAGTCATAAATATAAGACAATACAAAGTGCTACAAAAGTATACCTAATCAAATACACTTTTCAATACAAGCTTTGTATAATTCACTATTAACTGTTTATAATATTACAACTTTCAGCAGAAAGAACATAGTACGTGATCGTCCATAACTGAAAATCTACTTATTACTGATCTAAACGGTAAATGTAAATATCTTCTGAGATAAGAAGAGAGCTTTAAATCATTAATTTGATAACACATACTTGTTCAACTACGAAATTAACTACTACACTGAAAGTTAGATAAACATACAACCAGGTAACTCTTCCATAAACTATAAACGATTCAAATAAAAGTCTGCGAAAGTAATTGAAAATATGAATTACAAAATTATTTATCTAAAAAATGGTTTACAATGTAAACTGATTGATATTTTTAATAAGTTTTATTGGTTAATATAACTATCGTATTACTTATTGTCATCGTGATATTAAGATATTTGATTGATAATTTTATTCAACTTGCAGTCGTTTTATACGTAGGGTGGCGCTCTGGATGGTGTTAAAAATCAACCTTCGTTTGTTTCTGAGTAATTTGAAATCACTATAAGAAAAAATGTTCAATGTAGAAACTTCCGTTTCTAGTACGTGAATACGTGACATATAGAACGTAACTCGTATTCAAAACATTAGTAAATATTAATTTCATTTGTAAATATGTACATACCACTAGTAATCCGTATAAAATTAAGGTAAAAATAATAGTTACTTGTAAATAAACTATAAATATTCTCAGATTTATTTCTATATATGACACAGGTTAAGTGATATTAAATAAGTGTTGTCGTATATTTATTACATTTGAATTTTACAAATTGTTAAAATGTTAAGAAGGCGACATGTAAACATTAAAACTGTCAAAGAACTGGACGGATTTCCTAAGGTTCCTGAACCTTATGTTGATAAGACTGCAGTTGGAGGAACATGTAAGCTACATGCTGGATAATTCAATGTTACCTTTATGCCTAGCAATAACATTTTATATTTCTGATTTACAGTTTCTATATTTACAATATGTATTATTGCATACCTTATAATAGCTGAAACAAGTTATTATCTTGATAGCAGATTACAATTCAAATTTGAACTAGATACAGATATCGATGCAAAATTAAAAATAAATATTGATATAACTGTCGCTATGCCATGTGGCCGCATCGGTGCCGATGTTCTAGATTCTACTAATCAAAATATGGTACGGCATGAATCCTTAGAGGAAGAAGATACATGGTGGGAATTAACGCAGGAACAAAGGTCCCATTTTGAAGCTTTAAAACATATGAATTCTTATTTAAGGGAGGAATATCATGCAATTCATGAGCTGTTATGGAAATCTAATCAAGTTACTTTGCACAGTGAAATGCCTAAACGGTACATGAATCATATTAAAATATTTTTTTGTGTATATATACTTTCAAATAACATTAGATATTTATTATTTTAGTTAATTTCAAGAATCTCATTTATATTAATGTTATATGATCTTTTAGAATCCATCAACCTTCATATCCACCAAATGCATGCCGTGTTCATGGAAGTTTAAATGTTAATAAAGTGTCTGGGAATTTTCATATAACAGCTGGAAAATCATTATCTATTCCCAGAGGACATATACATATTTCAGCATTCATGATTGATAGGGACTATAATTTTACTCATAGAATAAATAAGTTTTCATTTGGTGGGCCTAGTCCAGGCATTGTCCATCCATTAGAAGGCGATGAAAAAATTGCTGATAACAGTAGGTTCATATAATATATAAAATACGAACATGGACTATTATAGAATCTTTAATTAATAAAAGAAAATTGGTCTTTTAGATATGGTTTTATATCAGTATTTTGTGGAAGTAGTTCCCACGGATATTCATACTTTATTGAGTACATCTAAAACTTATCAGTACAGTGTAAAAGATTATCAAAGACCTATTGATCATCAAAAAGGATCCCATGGAGTTCCTGGAATCTTTTTTAAGTATGACATGAGTGCACTTAAAATAAAAGTTACTCAACAACGTGATACAATATCCCAATTTTTAGTAAAATTGTGTGCTACAGTTGGAGGCATTTTTGTTACAAGCGGTAAGTAACTACTCTTTTTAAACGATTTCCATGTTTTGAAAAATATCTTTAATACAATAAATTTTACAGGAATAGTAAAAAACATTGTTCAGTATTTTTGGTATATCGTGTGTTGCAAATTTTTAACACCTAAAGAAAACAAAAATGACCAAATGCTTGCAACTCCAGTTGCAAACCATCAAATACCTGGAACAATAAATTTGCTGAATGTTTCAGTACCAAATAACATGGATATCATGTTTCAGCCTCAGTGAAAACTTTATAAATGAAAATGCTAATGAATTATGGACTTGTATTGATTTTGTAAATAACAAATTAATAATAACAATAATTTTATATTTATGAATTATATATATATTTTTTTAATAATTTTGTTATATTGTGAATATTATTGTTTCAAATAGTGTACTTAATATGATTTATTCTTATACAGACCCTATACTAATTATGTACTATACATATTGGGAGAACCTTCCCTCTCCCATTACTTTCCTCCAATGAAATGGCCTATTAGAACAGAAAGTATATGAACTTGTATATAAAAGAAATAACGGGGTGGCGTTCGTTGTTGAATGGCAGTAGGAAAGTTTGATCGAAAGATGACATTTTATTTACATTTATTAAATCAATGCATTAATGTTTTGCCATATGCATAGCATCCGATTAGTCAACTGAAAATCGTCGCATGCGCTCGACCGAACTATTTAAGAGAACGAAATTTATTTCATTCTCAAACGGAACTAAGTAAAAGTGAGTCGTTTAGAAATGGCAGATATTAAACAAGATCATAAAGTTGAAGATACCGATAATTATGGAATGGGTAATAACGCAGAACCAAAAAATATGCAGGAATTAACAGAATATGTAAGAACAGTCTTATTTACTCTTGACATTTACTGTAACTTAATATTGCGATTACTTGTTTATATTTTCACTTGTTATTTTTAGGTGCAGACATTATTACAAAATATGCAGGGCAAATTTCAAACAATGTCAGATCAAATTCTTGGCAAAAATATCCTTTTTTCAAAATCATTTTTTTAAGGCGCACTTTCTTAAATAACCTCAAAAACTTCCGATTTTTGAAATGTCTATTTTGCAATTATAAAAGACAATACACAGAGAAAACAAGTTTATTTAAGAAAATTTGCAATATACTATAACACTTTTATAATTATAATAGTAATCATTGTAAGAATCCTTAACACGAAATACTAGATGAAATGGGAAATAGAATAGATGATCTCGAGAAGAATATCACAGATCTAATGACACAGGCTGGAGTGGAAGGAGGTGAAAAATGATTGTATCTATTATAAAATTAACTTTGATACACAACAAAAGATATAAATTGCAATATTGGCAAATATGATTGACAAAGAATGATATCAAAAGATTATTAATATGTACTTTTTATTATAAAAACAAATAAATTACATTTTTTAATCATACATAACGATCATAGGCTTTGTTAAAATCTTCTGATATGCAGGAACAGGGGGTACTGCTTTAAATACAAATTGGCTTGGGACATCATGTTTAGAGTTTTTTTGTCGTTTAGTCTATAATTGTATAAAATATTAAACAAAATATATGAATTATACATAATTACATAGATTTATGTCTAGTTCTCACAGCTTTCTGTTTAATAGATTCAGATTCTGTTTCTTCTGAACTATCTTTGTATTCTTCGATTTGTACAGATTCCGAAGAGTTTGTTTTTAAACTAGATTTCGCCGAATCCTGTAAATAAATATTCATACACTTTTCACAATTGCGTTGTCTTCTATATCAAACTGAAATTAAAATTAAAACTTACCGTGGATCCTGTTACACGGGAATCTAATTTTTGAGAAATAATGGGAGAAGAAGTAAAACGACTAGCTAAGTTAGTGAGAGAATAGGCCTGTCTGAACGAAGTTCGTCCAACTGTAGCCAATCTTGCAATGGAGTCTGGTACATGCATTACTTCCCGAAATTCCTAAATTCAATCATCAAATCTGTTAATTTAAATACTGGAAATATCTTTTATATGACACCTTCACGATATTAAACTAAACATAATAAGTAAAATAAGAATTTACCCCATTCATACTTCCTCTCATTGTTTGAAAGTCCTGTGAGAAAAGTATCATTATGACACTAATTTAAATTGCCTATGATACTTTAAAACTCATGTTGTTGACGAAACGTTATAAATATTCTATATATTAACTGCATTTAAACATAAATGGCCTTTTAAACAAGACACGTCTCACCTCTAAGTCTTTAACTTCATCGATTTCAGAAATATCTTGATAAGCCTTTGTCAATAATTCCAGAGTTTTCGCGTGAAAACTAAGCTCGATCACAACGAAATCTAACAATAACGTTTTCAGATCGTGTAATTTCCGTTTTTCGAACGAATCGATTTGTTCTTCCAATCCTTTTACAACCCTTGAAACTTCGACGGATGCTTTCATTAATTCCGATTCGGCTTGCGACTATTCATTTTTAAGATGAAATACATTTGAAATGACAGGAATTTTAATATGAATGTTAATGTAAGGATACAATCATTTGTCGGTTCCTAGGATTTCTTTCTCTGAGTCTGTCTAGATGTCGTTTTTTCGTCAATTCTTTGTCGCGAGCAGCAAAAGTATTTTTCACATCGTCGCGAGCATGTTTGCAGATTGTCGCATACTGAGAAAGGGGAGCAATTATTTTTGCATCGAATCTTTGTACTTTGGCATCCCTAATAACATAACAAAACTCATTTATTTATTCATTTCCATAATTTTGTGGAAAGATTCTTACAAAATTGGCCTCAAACCGCTCTTCCGCCGGTGGATCGTGGGACTTTGCGATCTCAAAATTTTACAACCTCAGAACTTCGAACAATAATGCATCATAAACGAATGGGTCGAGGAACATTATTACTTTCGAAAGTCGGTTTCGGCCCATAAAAAATTTACAAGTGGTAATTTGGCAACTGAACGCGTAGGTACCTGTAGTCTCCTATCACCGATAGCGTCGCAGAAAAATTCATTAATCCCGTAGCAAGCGATCGATTTGTGCTCTCCGATTGCGCATAAGTCTGTATTACTTTTGCAACTTCATCGCCTTTATCGCGTAGTCTGAAAGTATACTTACAAATATAAATAGGCAATCAAATAATCGATATATATGGGTATTGTTATTACGAACCTTGCCGCTTTCCTCGTATACGCAGCAAACGTCGCGCATAATTCTGCGAAGTGTCTTTCTACGTTAGATATTCTGTCTTGCACAAATTTTGCTTCTTGTTCCCTGATGAGAGTAACAAGATGTATAACATTAAAATATAATTATAGATACTTTACAGACGCGTTAACTAAAAACATTTACCATATACTGATCTGAGATCTTGAACGTAACATCATGCGATATGTACACGCTTTGCAGTCCTTTGTTTTTCAAATCGAAATCGATGTTCCTATGAAACTGCTACACTTTTACCGTTTCATTCCCCTGGACTCCCCCACTAAACACTTTATCGTTGACAGGTGGTGCATTATGACCCGAAGGGAGGTCGATTTTTGCCTACACTGTACTACCTGGCCTTTGGCTACCTACCTCTAAAACTATAGCTTCTTTACATGTTATTTAGGAAGAAACGAATAGGGTTCTTTCACCCCTTGTTATGCGAACGATATTTAATATTAGTGGAATTGTTTCGCGTAAGGTTTCTATACTATTACAAATATTATGAATATGTACATAAGGATTCAAAGAGCGGGAGTAACATTTAAAACGTATATTTTGTCAATAAAAATTATGATTTCTTTATTACAGCGAACGAGTGACCTGCACCGCTACCGACAGAAAAACCCTCGTAATCAAACGGAAGTACAAGTTGTTCCGGAGATTTAACGTCACTTCTATGTCCATTTCCACAGTTTCCGTGTTCATTCCAACCCCAACACATGATTTTATTGTCCTCTGCAATATCGAACACACGATATGTTATGGCATGCTTCAATTTTTCTTCCTTTGATTTTAAACTATAAAAACACCTGTTAAAGCAACATTATGTTCTGAACCAACTGAAACCTGACGAATTTTCGATTTGTTTCCGTGCTGTACAGCTTTCCAAGACAATTCCTCGAATTTCTCAGTGCCCAATTGGCCATACGTATTTCTACCCCAGGAAAAAATATTACTATCTAGAAATGACATATTTGTCGATAAAATAATGCATGGTGTTTGTATAATAAATATTAAACTGAATTACCGCTTAATGCAACTGTGTGCGTCCAACCGCAATGAATCTTAGTTGGTGATTTAAATTGCCTATCTAATAATTTCATTGGAAATGATGTATTTGAGAGTAGATCGCTGTTTAAGCCTAATTGTCCGTGTTTATTGTCGCCGAATGAATAAAGATTCCCGTTATTGTCAATTGCGATCGTATGACGTTGACCGCAATTCACATTGTGCACATTGGACAAAGTTGGAACTGTTCACAGGATATTAAAAAATAATTTAGACTTTATAGAATAGAGTGGTTTCTATTCACAAAGTGTTTACCTTCCGTGAAGGTGTACGAGGCATTTAAAAGCGGATCGTTCCTTGACCGACTCAGCCCCAATTGTCCTTTGTTACCTGCACCCGCTACTAGAACTTTATGATCGTCCGTTACTAGCGCAGTGTGCCTTAAGCCAAAAGAAATCCCTTTCACTTTTCGATGAATTAGAAGCGGAAAAGGTTCATGTGTCCATTGACAATCGCTCGGGTGTTTTCCCAATTGTCCGAAAGAATTAGACCCCCACAAATATAAAGTGCCTTCTATTGTTAGTGCCGCCGAACAATCCCAGCCACATGCGACGTCCACAACAATATTGCCCTCGAGTTTACCACCTATTTCGCGAAATGAAAGAAAATCCTGCTGTGTAGGAAAACCTGCTTGTCCTTTGTTATTCCAGCCACAGGAATAGACACGTCCGCGATCGTCTAAAATTAGGGAGTGACCAGCACCGCCGACTATTTTACTTATCCTATGTGGTTCTAACGAACATGCGGATAAATTAACTTCTTGCGGTAAAAGACATTCCTCCGAACGAATGCCTTGTCCAAGTTGACCGTGAGAATTGGCACCCTATACAACGTTCAATTTTTATTTAATCGCAAATCTTAGGTTTTGAAATAAACTTGTTCCCTATGTTTTGAATATTCCCACCAAATCTCGAATTTCTGTATCTGTTTGCATTTGATCTTATGGATTATAAGTAACATTTTATTAACTGCATGCAATTTCGTTTGTAATTCACCACAGATTTTACAAATTTATTTTTTAAAGAGACCATATCCGAAATAAAAATGATCGTGCATATAAAATGTAAAGTAAAAATGTTCAGTTACGTTACCCACGAGATTAGGCGATAGTTCATTGTTGCTCGAATACGTGCGAATTGTTCTTTGTAAAATGGTCGTATTTCAAGTTTTGACTATGTTTAAATAATAGAATCGAAAACATATCTGTAACTTTAAACTAGATGACTAATTACGTTTGTACTAAAGTCAAAACTGAAAGACTCGAAAAATTAATAGGTTAATATTTCGGTCATGCGATGTAGGTGGCGGCAAAACATGTTCATGTATACAATTTTTGTATACAGTTTCTTCATTTAATTCGTAAAAGCACTGATTTTTTTATTAACATGTGTAGAATCGGTATTTAATTAATTACGGTAATTACAGTAATTAGATCAATCATTGGTAGGATTTATACGATATGGAAGAACCTATCAAGTTTGATATCAAAGAGGTTAAGTCTGATCTTTTGCGCGCGATAAACGAATGTTCTCAGCGTGGACTATTGCATACAACAAAATGGTTCGTACGATTTTGAAAAAAAATTAACAACGAAATTGCTATTTTATTATAGAATAGATCGAAGAAATAACTTTTATTTGTTTGTAGGTTAGCGGAATTGAGTTATTCTCTGAAGGATGTCAAGCTAAATGTTCACGACATTACCGCCGATGCATACTTATCGGATACAGACGATGAAGAAGACACGTATATTTTGGCAAAAACTTATTTCGATTTAAAAGAGTACGATAGGGCGGCTTATTTTACCGAGCAATGTAAAACTCCGAAAGTTAGATTTTTACATTTATATTCCCGCTATTTATCAGGCGAAAAGAAAAAGATAGACGATATGACTGTAGTGCCTCCAGATCCTTTGAAAAATGATAGTTTAAAATTATTATGCGCCGATTTGAGAAAAGATCATTTGGATGATAAACTCGATGGTTTTGGTCTTTATCTGTTTGGTGTAACGTTAAAAAAATTGCAACTTACCAGAGAAGCTATGGATGTGTTGGTTGAGGCAACTCACAAACAACCGATGCATTGGGGATCATGGCTAGAATTAGCTTCTTTAATTATCGATAGAGAAAAACTGGAAAATTTATGTTTGCCTCACCATTGGATGAAACACTTCTTTATGGCTCATATGTATTTAGAGTTGCAATTAATCGATGAAGGATTAGCTCTATATTATGAACTACAGTCAATGGGGTTTAAAAAAAATGGATATGTACTTGCTCAAACTGCGATAGCCGTGCATTATAGGAGAGGTAAATCAGTTTTTAAATTATTATAGACATGATTCTAGAATAGAAACCACAAAGTGATATTAAATCTGTATATTTTCATTTCAGACGTTGACAATGCTATAGAGACATTTAAAAGGATAATAAAGGAAGATCCTTACTGTTTAGATAATATGGATACATATTCCAATTTACTTTATGTAAAGGAAATGAAAGTTGAATTAGCATATTTAGCCCACAGAGCAACAGAAATAGATAAATATAGATTAGAAACATGTTGTATAGTAGGTAAGTTTGCTGCGTCATTAAAAGCGTCCAAACTAAAGTATTGTTTTGCTATCTAGTAGAATTAATATTCTTTAGGAAATTACTATAGTTTAAGAGGAGATCATCAAAAGGCAGTGATGTATTTTCATAGAGCATTAAAGTTAAATCCGCAATATCTTTCGGCCTGGACATTACTCGGTCACGAATTTATGGAAATGAAAAATACTAATGGTGCTATTCATAGTTACCGACAAGCTATTGGTACGTATTAAATGAATACGTTAAATCCTATGAAAGTATTCACGTAACAATTTTTTTTATGTAGAAGTGAATAAACGAGATTACAGAGCATGGTATGGTTTGGGTCAGACATACGAAATATTAAAAATGCCATTTTATGCGCTCTATTATTATAAACAGGCTCAACTTTTGAGACCACACGATAGTAGAATGGTGTTAGCTTTAGGAGAAGCATACGAAAAGCAAGATAAAATACAAGATGCATTGAAGTGTTACTATAAAGCATGCAATGTTGGCGATATCGAGGGAATGGCATTATTAAAATTGGCTACGTGCGTTTAAATTTAATATCATTTAAGATATTCGATTTACAATTAAATACACGCTCGTATTTCTTACATTATAGATTATATGAGAAGTTAGGCGAACACGATCACGCGGCCGCTGCGTATACTGATTTTGTGATGGATGAGTTCAGGAATGCGGACAGGACCGATTTAAGTCACGCGTATAAATATCTAACACAGTATCATTTAAAACGAGAACAGTTGGATCAAGCGAACCACTATGCCCAAAAATGTTTGCAATTTGATGAAACGAAGGAGGAAGCTAAAGCTCTACTGAGAACGATTGCGCAGAAAAGAGTTAAAGTCGAAGAGACTTCGATGGTGGTAATTGAACAACATTTAAAGTATCTGAGAGTCGATCACTACCAATATATTTCTAATTTCACATCAATTATAGGTAGAAGATATGAATGAAACGGATCCTGTTATCGAACAAGGGGAAAGAACTGATGCCACTCCAGGAAGCCAGTTATCACCAATGAACTTGTCATTCATGCCAACGCCGTAAGATACGATAACGATACCAGAGAATCGTTCGACTTGTCGCTTTGTACGTTGTATATATTTTTAATAAATATTAAAAAATTAAATCGCAAACTTTTTTATAACAAAGTTTTATTTATGACACGTTATATTCTGTACAAACATATGTTTTTATAACATACATGATTTTTTTTTCACTGGTATAATGATATCACCGATAGTAATTGTTTCTCAAAATATTATTTAAAATTTTCGAGGAACTAACATTGATAGGTAGATCCATAAATTCGGGATAGTTGTAATAGAGATGCCTCATAGGCGAAGGTGCAGGTGGCACGATCGAGCAATGAAGACATTCGTATTTCGAGTGCGTCGCTAAAAAGTGTTTGTAATTGTCATCGGTGGAAGTCAATAACGGTGGATTCTGAGGTAATTCTGGAAAGCCAGGTGGTGGACGAGATCGTCCTGGAAAATTATGCGTGTTATCCAGTGAGTTTGTACGCGATCGTCCATCTACGATGAAGATATCAGGCGTCGGTAACGCGCGCTCGTCGAATCCGAGATCCGTCGACGACGATGACGTACTGCAGGACGAAATTCGTTTGCGTTCAACTTTTGATGATCCATCGTTAGAGTCTTCATTGTCTGCTACGTAGTTTAACTCGTGCTCCGTGTTTTTATTCTGGAAGAAAAAAGAAAGTAGCGTATTAAAGCAACAGAAAGAGATTACCATTACCAAGAAAATGAAAATAGTAAACATACATTGAAAATATTGAACTGCAATCTGCGAGCGTTACGTTTATGGCAAAGTTGTCTTTCGTACAGTTTTGCGTCAACAGGAATCATTTCAACGTCATCGTCCGAAAACGCGCTGTCCGTTTGCGTGGCAATTTCTTTGTACTTGATGTCCTTCCGTTTCGTTTCTCTATTCTTGACCGGTGTCTTCGAATTTCGTGATTCGTGTTTACTGGGAGTATTTTGACGGGAGCTTCGTTTTTCTTCTCGATTTTTGTTTCCAGCCCTGCGTTCGGTATGTCTTTCACTCTTATTTTCCTCGTTAGACACTTTTCGTCTCTTACTGTTACTGCTAAAATCTGACGGTTCCTTCTTCTTTTGCTCCTTCGTGTTGCTCTGCGATTCTTTCTTCGAATGGAATGCAACCGTGGAAGCGTTATAATTAGTCTTGTAATGAAGAAAATTATTATGTTTCGTTTTTTCGCGTCTATAAGAGGACGACGATTTAACGAACGAGGAAGAAAATTCATCCTCGGAGGAGGTACATTGTTTTTGAAAGATTCTGGAGATTTCTTCGTCCACGGACGAATTGCTATCTTGTTCATCGACGTTCAATTTCGCGGCTACGCTTTCCTTGCTGTTTCGAAATTGCTCGAGTATTTGATAATCCCCCGATAAGTCGTGTGCGACGTTCGTCTTGTCAATAGGTTGTTCCTCCATAGATATATCCATAGGTTCTTCACACACCGCGTACGACAAAGCTCTATCGCGATTGTCGTAATCTGCCGATATGTTCATTGCCATTCTATCGTTCGCGATGGTCCATTGTTCACCAGAGGAATCTGAATCTTCTTCGGCAGTCAACATCTCATCAGCGGATTCATCCTTGTCAGACTTTTTCTTCTCTTTTGAAATTTTTACATCCGATATCGCGTCTTTGTATTCATCCACCAAATCGTGTTTAACCTTAGGTTCCTTAGATTTCTCCGAAGGTTTCGCGCTCAAAGTTTCATGCGGTGTATGCTTTTTTTCCTTCCGTTCTTTCGTTTTCTTCTCTTCCTTTTCTGCTGTGTCGCGCTTGCTACTGGATTCTGCGGGCTTCTCGGACTCGACGGATTTCGTGCTCGTTCCAAATATACAGAAACGTAACAGATGCAGAGGGAAGAGAATATACTTGATACCGCTCTCGATGATGCCGCTGCTCACCGTGTGAAGAACTTCGATCGATGGCATCATCATGTTTTCTTGTTTCGTCTTCGTATCAGTCCTTGGTAGTTCTCGTAGGATCGGGTTGTAGCGATTGTTGTTGATCACGGTTTTCAATGTGCCTCGTGCACTCGATCCCGCAGATTCCTATCAAAATATTAATTTACACGAATGTTAAAATAGTTGATGAAATATGTTTGCCGAACGATCGTAAAGTCGTTGTTTCAATAACAAAAGACACTCTGATGGAATTCGAAGTCTGTACTGACGATAGTGATGAAAAATTAGGAAATATCGAGCGCATTAAAAGCATGAATTGCATGTATGAAATTGTGTGATGAAATACGATTCGTGAATTTCGCTGTAACTCGACGCAAGATAATCTTGTCAAAAGTGAACGTTTTCTTCGAGCCACGGATCGGGTTTATCGTTACGTAAATAATATTAAATTTCAGATAATTTGGCGAACATAATTAGCGTTGGTTTATCTATATATTGTGTGATGTCACGATGTGTATACCAGACGGGACATAAGTGCGTACTCTCTGTACCAGACAAGAAATAATTTTGACTCACTTCAAAGGAAATTCTCGTGGCTCGATTTATCACGAAACATACCGGAGTAAGGTAAGGTACGATCATCGACGTTATCAATCAAACAATCATCTTTGATATCAGATTGCTGATCGTTCGTTGCGTTCACTTTTCACTTATTCTTTTTTTATTTTCTCGTTCGCGAAAGCGTGTACTTACGTTATCAACTTCCGAGCACTGACGCCAGTTCCTTCTGCTTGTGCTTTTATTTTCCTTCGGCATGATCGCTGACACTTCACTCTTGCTATCGCCACCGCACAGAAATACTCTGTCGCTTCTGATTTTTGTTTTCTGCACACCGACCAGTTTACGTTACACCTAAGGAATTGCGAATGAAATGGAAAAGCAGTGAAGCGTGGTTTTGTACGAAAGCTAGACAATAGTACCTCATACCTGCTCTGATTGGTCGTTTGGCAAACAGTGCGAAATAAATTTCATGTTAGAATCGAAAGAATTCAAAGGGTGATTATCCCTTCTGACTTACTCATGACCGTAATGTTTTGTACCCGGACGCTTTCAGGTCAATTCGCTCCCCTCGATACTTAACACTGTTTATTATTAGAGACATTGATCAGATCCAGTTCTATTTATTTTATTTGTTCAAATAATCGTATAGTTGATAAAAGATGCGAAAAAAGAATTTTTAACAGGCTGGAGGCCGTTGCCAAAGATTTTTGTGATAGTACAGTTAACATTTTTTTCTATCTTATTTCGCTATCTAGTTTTGATTCAATAAATTGATTATGTATTAGCTTATACATGATAGTGTGTAACATTTAATTTTACACAATTTGCATGTTAAATTTTCATAAAATAAAATATCAGCGTCCGAATGGGTAATGTTAACGAGGGCATTTCTAATAAAAGGACATTACGGACGTGACCTTTCAGGTAGCGAGTACATATTTGATCTTCTTTCGATCTATCGAATACCAATCAATTTTTTCTATTTGCCACGGTGAAGAAACAAAAGAAATATTTCTAACGTTAATCTCAACATTTGATCAACAGAGACATAAGATGGCAAAGCATTTACTGGTACGAAGATTTCGCAATATCGTAGAACTTTTCTCGTGTACTTTGATGTGTTTGCGATGGTAGAGTCTTAACGATTATAGAATACTGTTATAAGATACGAACTCACGCAAGCATGCAGACACGACACGCCAGAATGCACGCACGCTACCTACGCATTGCACGCGGCAATTGACAGCTGTGCACACCTGTATACACCTGAGCGTGAGCACGCAAGCACGCATTCGCTATTGCTGCTTCGATATAATTCCATCGCTTGGCAATGTTTCATTATCTCTTGGCTCGATCTATCGTTAAGATTTGATTTTTGAATGAATCTCTTAAGAATTGTAATGTATTTTATTACGATTAAGCGGTAACGATGTTAATTAGTCGATTCTACGTTTCTAATAACAATGTTATCTAATTTCACTTAAGTTTAATTTACGTATAGTAAATGCACTTAAGTTTATAGAAGCGCTATGTACCATGCATTAGTTAAGTTTATACACGATAGTTTGAAACGTTGTTTAAACGCGATGTTTTGTATACATATTTCTCATGAGAATGTAGGTATCGATTAATAAAAGGAAGTATGTTGCTTCTTTATTCGGTTGTTTGATCTATCGGATTATAAAAGTAAGTAGAGAGCGGAGAGCGGTGCAGTGTTTCGATGGTGGTTTCTAAGGTCGCGCGCAATTCAACAGAGCATGGCAGCCATATTGACTATATTCTCCCAACCCAGCACCAAGGATGTTTGTGCGTGCCTGGCACGACTGCTATTACATCGCGGTCGTTGCCGTCGTCGTCGTTTTCGTTGTCGTTGTCATTCCCGTTGTTGTTATTCCTCTTGCCGTTGTCGACGTTGTTACTCTCGTTGAATCGTAATTGTCATCGACGCGTTCGAGTGTCGTGTAATCAGCGACGAGCTGTTAACATTTTTTGGCAGACCTGACACTTACCGAGTGAGATATGTCTAATCAGATATGTCTAAAATGGAACAGTTTTTTGAACAACATCGCCACGAGTTTCGAAAGCCTTTGGGAAGAGGAAGGTCTGGTCGACGTGACATTGGCAAGCGATGGACAATGTCTTACAGCGCACAAAGTGATCCTCTCGGCTAGCAGTCCTTTCTTCAAGAAAGTTTTTCAGGTTAATTTTTCTACGTTGTTCGTTTTACGTTTCCAATTTTCCTGATTTCTGAAAATTGTCTCGTCGTCGGGCGAAGGTTATTGTCAATATATGCTCAACCGATAAAACTCGATAAAAAATTGTACAAAGCGAATACACGTATCGTATCTTACTTGAGGTTAACCTATTTTAAACGGTACAGCTCATATTTTGAAGTTGTTTCGATTCTACGAAATTTCCATTTTCGAAATGAATTTTCTCTCGTATTACAGACAAATCCTTGCCAACATCCTGTTATAATACTTCAAGATGTGCACTTTAGCGAATTGGAAGCGTTGCTTATATTTATATATAAAGGAGAAGTGAATATAGAGCAGAAAAACCTGCCAGCCCTGTTGAAAGCGGCAGAGACGTTGCAAATTCGTGGGCTTTCCGGTGGAGATATATTTGCTAAAGAATCATACAAAAGATTAGCCGAATTGGAACAAACAGTGGAAGATAGTGTCACAACCGTTAGGGAAGATACTCCAAGGAAAAAGCAAAAAGTTAATAAGCATCAACATTCTTTATTAGAAACAGCATTGACACCCAGTATCGCTCAGTTAGAAGGGACAGACGAATCAATGATCAGTGACCAAGGCAGAAAGGAAGGGGATTATCCTCTTCAGGATGAAATGCTCCATAATCCGGTTTTTCAACGTTTGGAAATGAAAGTTAGTTATTTTGGTAACATACGAAAATCTGTATACAGCGATAAATTGGATAATGAAATAACGTTCCGATTAATGGTATTTCAGATGGAACCAGTGGAGACAGCGATGGACAGCAATTCCCAGAAACAACCTGCAACGGATAAAGATCCAGGAGAGAGATTAGATACTGGTCAGATCGACGAGAATCAAGGTTAGTATACAAAAAATATCTAGGGTATATGTAAGAGAAATTGCAGAATGCAGTAAGATTGGTATTTTATTTGCAGAGTATATTTTATTTTGTTTCATTTTATGTGCTACGTTTAAACGTATACTCTTCAGCGTTGCAAAAGTATTATTCGTACATATTTCGCGCAAGCATTATACAGCAATGCTTATCCAATGCCGTTAAACGGTATTTGGCGTATCTGAGCTTAGCGTAGCAATATCTTCACCGAAGATAATTGAAGTTGAAAATCGTGTTACGTTATATCGCTAGAAAATTTGATTTGTATCGCTGTTAAAATAACATACGAACGCGTATAAGGATCCACTGCTCACAGAATTTAGCAAGAATTTCAACGAGTCAAGCTTGTATCGTTAGGAAGCACCTAATTTGATCGATTTTTTTGCTCGACGTTACTCTCGTCTGCTTTGTTAACGTAACTCAGTTAGCTTTGATCGTTGTTCCGTCGTTGATCGATATTGGTCTGGCACGTATTTCTTTCTTTCGTTTCTTTTGGTTTCGCTTGATGTTCTCAGCGAATCGTTAGCGGAAACGGAAGCGCGTGCAGGTAGCAAATTGCAAAAAGAGAAATATGATCGAAGAGACTAGAGGTCAAGGAACTAGACGATGATTAGATTAAAATACACGGAGAAACGTACGCGTAGTTTGGTAGAATCATTCGGCGTGTACTCGCTCGATCGAATACACGCGGTCCTGACTTCTAGTTACTTGGGATTATTTTAGATTTTTTTTTCCGACCCGTTCGAACGCAATACGTACGCGTGCATGCGTGACACAGGAGAGAAACCGAACGATACGCGATCGATCGATCGTATTAAAGAAGTAGAGAAAAAAAAAAAGAAAACGAAAAAAAGAATCTCGTCGTGTTTTGCTTGATCGTTCGAGTCTCGCGCGTCCAGGGGGATCCGTGTCTAAAGCAGGCTGTGGTCTGATATGTGTGGCAGGGTCTGGGAACAGCCCTGCTGAAGACATTTCCGGTTTATCTGGGTTATCCGGCCTAACTGGATTCTCGGACGTGAAGCCAATGCTGTACGCGTATGAGCAACTACCTTACGCCGATCTTCTGCCGAGTCCGGAGATTATTTCAACGTGGGCATCTTCCCGACCGATGGATCATTTGGCCTGTGACCTTATGAAGATTCTTTTTACCCCGGAGGAGAGGATTCTTTGTAACGTGAACGGCAAGATGGGGAAACAACAGTTCGATAGTAACAAAATACACTTGATAAGGGAAGTTCTGTTGCACTTTAGCGGTATTGCACCGAACAGCGTCGAATGGGAGGAGACGTGGAAAAATTGCGTGACTAAGATCGATACTAGCAATAGGGGTTTGAAAAGGTATCTGTTCCAGAGGCGGTCGGTTTACACCCAATGACTAGGGCGTTTCAGGTCAGGGGTAAAACGGAAACGTTTCCACTGGCTGGAGTGAAATTTTTCTGTTACACCGATCCGTCGTTTCGATCGGTCATAGATTGTGTAGGATCGTCATGGAAATCGTTCTCGATGTTTCTCCGTATCCTTTCTTCTGTCGCTGAGTCGATGAATCGCGAATTTTCTTGTAGAGAGAATAGCACGATATAGAATAAAGAAAGGTGCGACGACGATGGGGGCATTTTTGATGAGGATACACGCATAATTAATAAGGCAACTTAAAACGGACTAGAACTTAATGGACTACACGCTTTTTTCGAAGAATCGATGGATAGAATCGAGAGTTTCGAAGTAAACAGCATGAATGCCTTTGAAGAAAGGGAGAGAGTAGGGAGACGGAAAGCGTTTCAGGCGTGGTCCAATTAACTATACGCTTCACGTTTTGCTTTCACGAGCCAAATGATCGCGCAATTTTAAAATCCTTTCGTTCCTCGAGACGAACCTACCGTTGTCTTTCGTTCGGCTATCGAAAGGTGTCCTTCCTATTTCCTTCTCTCTTGTACCTTGTGTCTCGTATTTTGAGCAACGTAACATTCCTCCCTGTCGTTTCTTCACGATGTTCACGCGAATACGCACTATTGTCGTAGACGATCTACAATAACACGTGTATACTAATATTATAACGCGTCGTGTCGTAGGGACACGCGCCGGGATCTGTCTTACACTCGACGGCACGGAAACTCACGTACAGTCGCGTGCATAGATACTTCCGTAGGTCGAGGAGAAATCCACCTCCTGTCGTTTGCTCGACGAAATCGCTTTTATCCCTTCGATACCAGCGAAACTTGAACGAAATCGGCAAGCCACCTCGTGAGAACGGTGGACAGTTTCTCCCTCGAGAGTCATCTATGCACGCGGTTGCGCGATCACATGCATTAACGTACGCGAGTAGTTAAATATATAGGTGTACGTATACCCGCGAACTGGTAAATACCTGCAAAGCACGCGATTAAATGTAGGGAAACGCGTGTCGCGCGAGAAAATCGCGACTTAACGCGCACGGTGTTAAGAAAGTGATATTCGCGGTTCTACAGAGGTGAACCCTTGGGCGAGACCTTCGCGATACTTTCAGAAAACCTTTGCAGGATCAACGGGTATAACACTTAGAATTACGAGAAGATAAAGAAAGTATATTGCTAGGTTTTTTTGCAAATGTCCGTTCCTCCGAGCTACGAGTATTAATTTCTTAGCACCTTGTACATGTAAATGAGAAGTAGCTGTTATGTTGAGAGTAGTAACGTAAGTACAGGAATCCGTGGAAAATGGGAACATTCGAGATCGAAGCCGAGAACGCGAGGTTCACGGTCGGCTAGTTGATTCCACGATTCCTTTTATTGGGTATGGGCCCCTAATCCCACGTAAAATATGCTAGTAGAGTATTTAACGCGTAAAATGTGCCGTAACGAGACTTCACGCGAATTACAGTTTTGGAAAGTTTATTTCGAACGTTTCCACAACGAACGAACAAATTTGGTTTCCTCCGTTCGTTTGCCGCTCTCTTTGGTTACGTTGATTGATCTCGCGGAGGACATGATACGCTTCGAATTAATTGTTCGTTTGAATCAGATACGATTGTAGAGAAAACACACACGCGACTGGTTGCAAATAAACCTATTTTACATTTTTAATTGTCTCGTCATTTGCCGGTACTCCGTTTCCTCGTACACGCCTTTTACTTTCTTTCGCATTCGTTCGTATCTTGGTAACTGTGACAAAGAGTAAGCTCGAAAAGTTTCGAAGAAAACGCGTCCGGTTTCGAACAGATAAATTTCGAACGTCGTACGAACACGCGTTGTCCTTGGTCGGTATCCAAAGATACGGGTGGAAACTTGAAAGAAAACGCGTCTACGAATTCATAAAAAATTCCCCCTATCCAAAAACCTTGTTAGTCCATCTCGAACCGTTCCTTCGAGTCCTTTCGTTTGTCACCGACCGACCGTTTGATCGAAACGCGTCGACTTTGATCGAACGTAGAAAATTTGAAGTCGTAGACTGGAATTACTTGCAGGATCATCGAAGCCGACGGTAACCGTGATCGCCGATGCCCGAGAACGATCGACGCCTTCGCCGGAGCCTCGAACCTCGTCCGGGCCTCCGATAACCCTCGATCGAACTCCACCTTGGAACGCTTCCCGATCCATCGACGAGCTTCGATCACCGAATCGTTCGTACTTGGAGCCAACGGTGGATCAACGGTACACGACGAATATTTTCGCGGAACAAGATCCCAGGGTTCTGCGTTCCGTGTTTCCGGCTTACACCGGAATCGCTGGCGGTTCGGAGTTGCCGGAAGAGACCGTGGAGGGTGCCGCCGCGTATCCACCGTTTCCCTGTCCGTTTTGCGACAGAACGTACACGAGCTGGGGCTTTCGACGACGACACATCAAGGCCGTCCACACGATCTCGCCATCGCTCAATTGCAAATGGTGTCTGCAGGTAGGTACGCACGATTCGCAGGGAATTACTTCGATCAACGAGTTTACGATAACACTTCGATTGATAAAGCGTTAACCGAGTGTGATCATTTTTCAGATTCTCCCCACGCATGCGGCATGGAGGCGTCACGTCATACTGGCGCATAATCTGTCTGCGAACGATGCCCATAATGGTCTGCTGATTTTGGAGGAAGCGCACATGGTGCTGCAAAATGTGCGTCCTACACGGTTGCACGCCTTAGTCAGTATAATCAAGCAGAATTCTCAGCAGAATAGTAATCAGGATAATTCTCGGGTCGATAAAGATTGAAATCGGTTTCGGGTTCATCAACGAGGTTCAAGAAGTTCAAGATCTTTTTACGTAACTTTGTCGAATAAGTATTCACGATGATCTGTTCGGGTCATTTTGGTGCTCGAGGGAATTTTTACTTACTTTTGTACATTATGCATGCTGTACTGGTTTTTGAACAGCGCATTACAAGTATTATAATTGCCGTAATTTCTCTGTGATTCGCGAACAAACAAGGATATGGTTGATCGTTGTTACTTTTTTAAATGTATATTCGTACAATATTGTAAATATCGCTTTTATAGTCATTATCGATGGCCAGTATCGCGTTTACAGGGTGCAAAGTATTTTTATTGTTATGTCCGCTAAAACTTTATAAGAAAAGCAATAAAATTGTTTATCGATATTGTTTGCTTCGAGAACGTTGCATTGGATACGATACGAAAAAGGAGGGACGATTTGTTTTCGGAACGAAGGTAGTGTGCCTTTTAACTCTTTATTGTTTAAAATTTTTGACAGTCGTGCATCAGTCGGTTGAAATTTTTATAAATATTTTACTTCGTAAAAGTGAGTGGAATTTCGTGCTTTGCAAATGGAGCTAATCGTGCAGGGTGCACTTTTTCGATGACAATTCGATTCCATCGATGAATGTAAATTGCGTGCGGTAAGGGGGTTCACAAGCATCGTTTCGAATTGGAAATACCAACTTGATCGGTTTTTTATCGTTTCTGTTTCGCGTTGCAACAACATTTTGTCTTCGTTTTTTCGTAATTTTCCCGTAATCGCGCTAATGATAATCTGATCGAATTTTAATCGGATACGAATACAGCCGTCGTAAAAAAAGAAGGTTGATGAGATATTGCGCGTCTGTAAGGAGCATTGCTAACTGTTCGAGAACACAGGCACGTTTTTGGAAATCGAATCCTTCCGTGAAAAATTATTGTACATTGGACAAGAATCGCCGACATTACGGTCGTTCGAGGCACAGGTAGACATTACAAAAGAAGCGTTGTACCGGCGTGTCGTTCGTGTTCGTTTAGAAAAAAGAAACGAAACAAAGAGAACAGAGAGAAAGAAAGGAAGAAAAAGAAAAGTGCTAAAAATATACAACGTATGTACATATTTGTCGATAAAAAGAGTCTCTACGAGTCAGCAACGTTGGTGGATTTTGGGCATCAATCCTCAATTCGATCGTACGAATCGTGTATTTTGTTTCCGAAAGAAGCAGAAGAGAGAAGCTATCTTCTGCTTCTTTTTTCTACGCGACATTCGCAATTTCAATTGAATCCAATTATTTGCGTAAGAACCGTTCTGCGGTTGTTCAGCCGTGTCCTTTTTCTTTCGAAGCGTTTTAATAAATGCGTTTTCGTATTTCTTATCGTCGTTTAAGCGGTACGAATCGCCGTTCGATGTGGACACGTACAATCGACACGCGTTTCTCAGAATTTCGAAGATGGCCAAAAAAAAAAAGGACACAGTTTGCGAATGGTAGCCACGAATTATGTTCGAAAGAGGTGTTCGTTGTTTATAGTTCGGCCACGTAGCCTTCGACAACGATTCCTGGCGCAATCTCCGCGGTGACACTCTCCGATGTCGTTTGGTTTCGTTGAGCCGCGTTGGGCCGATCTTCTCCCCAGGCTCCCTCTTTTCCGTATTTTTCGGACATTCTGACCATCTCGTTCGGACTCCATTCGGCGGAATCTCTGCGACTCCCGCCGCTTCTGTATACAACGTTCGACTCGGTCTCGCGGGTTCCACGATATCCGGAACCTGGCAGTGGTGACGGGGAATAACTATCGTAGACGGGGGTACGTTTCATCGATGCTCTGTTGTGACTCGTTTTCCTCAACATCGCCTGGAACAGAGCAACGTCGACGTGACATTTCGTGTTTACGCGTCGGATCGAGCAAACGCGTTGACAAGAAACTCGCGCACCTGAAAGTTGAACGGTGGCTCGTCGTCGTCGTTACCGACATTGTTATTTCTACGACCTATCATTTGCAATTCCTGTATCGGATTGACGCTGAAAAGGACGAAGAGAAAGAAGATTAGGGGTAGTGTGACGCGGTAGTTTTAGGTAGATACGTTATCGCGTAGAGGTAATGTCATCGAACCGATTAACGTTGCCGGCGTTTCTGTTGATTCTGTCCTCGAACTCCCATTCGTTGCTACCGGTGTCTACGTTGCTTTTACTTCGAGCGTCCTGACTGTAATTGTCGGTGCTACGCGACGGGGGTGGTTGCGACTGATTGAACGGAATAGGCGGTGGCGGTGCGTGTTTTCTAGAGCGTATCGACCCAGTGCTATCGTAATTATTCTGAAAACACAGACAGTCAAAGTATCGTGGTAAGGTAGAGCGTAAACGGCGAGACACGTAGCGATATGAGTGTAGGAGAAAGGCCGATCGATATTGTCGAACTTACTGAGCGAGGATTGTGAGCGTTAGCAGATGGTACGGGACTACGGTCGCTCGGAACTTGTTGATACCCGGAGTTACCCATTCTGCCGCGGGCTGATTCTTCCGGTGGACATCGGACCGAGATATTCGGGTCTCTGGAAAACGGAGTGTTGATCAGACTCTGTCCCTCGGCGCCTGAATTCGCCACTCGATGTGGCGAGTTCGTTGTTTGAACCTCGACGTCTGAAAAATGCAGAGCAATCCAATGGAGAGTGAGTTCTCTCCCGAGGAAAATAGTCGCCACTCGGCACAGGCAATCGAGATTTTTGTCTCGGTATTTTTGCGGACCGTCCTCGTCGCCCCAAACGCGCACCTCTCTTAACCGTAAAACGATCATACGAAATCGTGCGAATCTCGATTCGATCGTTAGCGACGATAAACTGATTAAGTGACACTATACTCGGCGAAACACCTTATTACGACTGCAAGAGAAAGAGAATCTGATGAAAATGCACCGAGTCGGACGAACAATACAGAGCGACGCGATGCTCGTGCAAGCTGTCTCGAGAAAGAAATCGTATTGCCTCGTCGTTCGTTGTACGCGAAATTTGAAACGTTCTCGAAAGATGCCGAAGGGCAAAATCAAAATTCGCGTCGAGACAGATTGTACGTGGTTCTCGCGCCTGGTCCGTTTCTCGAAAAGCGGTTTTTCGATCGCGGTTCGTGTGATTCGCGATCGATGCACACCCTGTACGCGCGATCGTCGGACTCGGATCGGATCAAGAAAAGAAACAGAAGTGCGAGAGAAAATTGATAATGTAGGATAAACGTATGTATGGAGTAAAAGAGTTGCGTGTTCCTGCATGAATAGTGGCGTACGATCGGGTAACGGTGTCGATGCGGCTCGACGGGAATGAAACAAAATGTGATAGGCACCTCTGGTACGAGTGTTCCTGTTGGCCCAAGGCACCGTTTGTCTCCGTAATGGCGCGTCCCAGGCTTCGTGCTCGTCGTCAGACGCCGATGACGACGCGGATCTGCGAGAACGTATTTCTCAGTTGACGCCACAAGTCTCCGCAGAGATACTTAAGCGGCTCTTAAACTCGATAGAGACGGCACACACAACGAGAAAGGAGAGCGTGACATGTTGCGCAATTAAACAAAATATATAGAGGAAGAGAAAAAAAAAAAAAAAAAAAAAAAAAAAAAGAAAAGTGCAACACGTGGAAGCGCGCGACAATAGGAGAAAGCACATAACACGCCGATTACAACGACGCGGTTTACGCGTCACGGGCTACACGAGGCTCTCTCCGTCGTGCAGCTGTTCCGTTATCGTTTTATTTTTCTTTCTATATTCCGTGGACAGTATTACGAGTAGGGGAACAACACGGACACAAGACACGGAGGGCTAACTACGCACACGATACGATATTCAAATGGTGGATGACGTCTAACGATGAGGATCGAAACTAATCAACGAATCGGGACGATTGTCGTCTAAGTTTTCTCTCCGGTAGTTTTGGGCCCACTAGCGAAATCCCTCGTTTCTTACATCTACCACTAACGCAATAAAGACATCGACGATAGAGATCACGCGAAATCGACTCACCCGAAACCTTTCATCCCCGCGTTGCCGCTCGTGAAAGGTAAGTCGCTATAAAAGTTGAAGGGGAGCTTGTGCACTTGAGGTGGTCTCATCTGGCCCAAGTACGCGGATGCGCTCGTGTTCGTGTCGATCTGGTCTATGGATATTTGGTCATTGCTCTTCTCTAGACTCGCCACTATCGCTTGATTGAACAGATGAACCTGTTCGACGCAACGACGAAGTGTCGTGACAAAGCGTGGTCGTATCTCGGGATCGAACGCGGCGTCGATCGTGGTCGACTTACTTGTTGCGAGAATTGCACGAGGTCTTGATAGCGGGCTGCACGGTAACGTAGGAGGACTTGGAATATACTCTTCGATCTCCATTTGCTGCTGTAAAACTTCATCATGTCCATCGTTTTCGGATCCATCTGGCCCTTTCCTAGCTGAGGTCCCATTTCCTTCCTCACTGCATGACCCCTGTACGCTGTATCATTTGAGCGGATTACATATTTGGTCAGATCGTTTCGACGATACGTTTATGGAACGGTAACGAGTACGATGGAACGTGCGATGAGAAACGACTTGCTAAGCTATTTAGGCTCGTCAAAAATCAAATTCCTCCCTTTCCATTAATTACTTTCCGTCCATCCTACCTTTCTGAATCATTACCGCTGCCTGATCTTCCGTCAATTCCACCGACGGTTTCTTCTTTAAAGACGCTTGCTTCACTGAAACAATACCTGTTAAATTTCTTGTAACCGATGGAAAAAACGTACGAGCCTTTCGTCGATGATAAAAATCGAAAAACGGAGAAACGAAATCGAGAATGGGATCGGCTCGTACCCGATGTCGCTTTCGCGAATCGGTTTACCTACCGACTTCTTTCTTCACGGTCGAGGTGATTTTCGATGCCATGCTTTTACGCGCTAAAAATGCCCTCATCATGCACTGAACCTTCACGATCTTTTTCACCTGCGTCTCGTACAAGCGGGACAGATATTCCTCGTTGTAATACTTTAGAAACACTTTCGTTTTCCCGATCATCCAACCTTCCATTTTCAATCGGACCAACAACAGTCGGCAGTTATCTTTGGTGATTTCAACGTTTTCGTCGAAATCGAACGCTAAGAATTGATACCTAAACATAACCGACACAACAACAAGAATGATCGATTCGTAAGAGATACGCAGGGGGTCGTTCGAAAAGAATATCGGCGCTTCGACGCTAACGGAACGAGAATTTCGTGATACTCTTTTCGAACGATCGTTGTACCTGAGCAATCTACCTTCGAAGAAATTCTTGGAAGCGTATTCTGTGCGGGTAGCCACGTTGCCTGGCTTTGGCAGTGTCTAGAATAGCCAACGCTCTGATTTGTTGTCTAACGACCTCGCGATAAAATCCACGAGGCGCCCCTTCGAGATCGGATCTGATGCACCTGATGAAATGGATACCACCACTCCCGCCACCTGCCGAAAGGTTCTTAAGGATTTCAAGGCTGGTGGATTTAAATGTAGCCGCGCACGTTCTCATTTTCCGTGTCTGCGAGTATTGCCCTCGGGATGCGGTGTTAAATCTCTGTTTGTAAAATAATAATCGCGAAGTGATCATACTTTGTTCACCGTGATTCGTTACGTTTCGCCGCGAGAGATCTCCTTTTCGTTTTTGTTTACGCGCGCCAACAGTAATTCGAGCAAGCAACTTTATCGCGCGATCGTTAACCGCTCGAGATCGTTAACCATCGACCCGACGATTTCACCGGTACAAGACGCGAGACGACGAACATTCGAGTTTTCTCACCTTCGGTTTCGAAGTTTCCTGCATGAGCGCGCCCCACTTTCCTTTGTTCGTCTTCTTATCGGCGACCTTCGGATGCTCGACGACGATCGTCAGATTTCCGGTCCTCGTCAGTTTGTTCGCAAACATTTCCTTCACGGACTCGATGCCCGACAACCTCAACGTCTCGATCATCTCCGGCGACACGAAATCACGATTCTTTTCGGCGATCTCGCTCGCGTCGTATATCAATTTGCCGGTGTAATGAGCGACGCTGAATTCGTGGCTGCTCGCCGGTTTCACGTAAACGTTGCCCGATCGTTCTTCTATTTTGTTCATCACGTGTTGATAATCCAGCATGTGCTTCGACGCTTCGTCGATCACGGTAAACAAACCCCTGTCTTTGCTCAACAGATGATCTATCGCGTCCTTGTTGTCGTAAAAGTGCAAACGTTGCACGGGTATGTCCTCTTCCTCTTGCTCTTGCTACGAATCAGCGCTCGTTGCGATAATGCGTTCTATCGAGATTCTCTCCCTCTATCAAACACTTACCATTTCCCAAGCGAATATCCTCTGATTGTAATAACACTGCATCTGTTCGTTCAACGTGTTCACTATCAGCTGTTCCAATCGGTTCACCGCGAAGCACTCGAACCCGAACATGTCCATCACGTTGATCACGTATTTGTCTCCGCTGTAACATAAAACGACGTCGTCGGCGAACGACGACAAAGATATCTGCGATACGTGTTTGATTAGCGAACTCACAACAATGTACGAGTGACCGTGAATTTGTGATTAATGGTGTTTATTATCCAGTCCACCAGTCTCTGGTAGACGGTGTTGGCTAACACGTCCCTCGCCTCTTTCGCTTCGTCGCACGAGTACTTTTTGCGTACCACGGTGCCGCCGCTGATTATGCAGTAGTTCAATAACGCCCAAACAAACTTCTTTTCGTCCAGATTGAGCAGTTGAGCGACTGGAGCACGAGCAAACGTTCGATCATTGATCTCCTCGAGATAAACGTTCTCTTTTTTTTTTTTATTTCTAACGTATTACCGTTTATTCGTCGCGTCGATCGGATCGTACCTCTGTTAGCGGCGTCGTTGTTGTCCATGTCAGCCTCCCCGTTGTTACCCTCGACGAATCGGACCTCCCCCAAAGTCAAAATCGCCGCCAAAGTTTTCCAGATCGTCTCGCAATATTCTTCCATCTCCAGGATTTTCAGATTTTCCCTCAGCTCCTCGAACTTCACCACGTTCCCGCGCGGATCGTTCCTAACTTTGAACGATCGCTTTCGTTCCGTTCCCTTTTCGCTGATTCGAAGGTATCGCATCCTTCTTCCGGTCGGCAGATTATACTGTTTCAATTTGTTCGTGACATCGAGACCGTCGTAAAAATAGTAGAACACGTGAAAATTCGATTGGTTTCTGTTGGGAACGTATTGTAAGCGTGACTAGCGTGTCGATTCGAAACTTACTAAATTAACCCTTTGCACTCGGGAGATTGATCGAACGCGATACCGAACTATTAAAATTATTGTTCCACTCCGTTTCGCATCTAAGGTTTGGACCTACTAAGCCATCGATCTACTTACTTACGTCAGGCTGGTAAAAACGCTCTAACTACTCGCGATAAAAGATCGATCGAAGCGGACAGAGTACTATGTACTTCGAATTTAGCAAGAACGAAATAGCGGCATACGCTCTAAGTTAAGTTGGGTCGACGCGTTCCCGGCACGGTTTTTTTCTCGATAGTTCGTAGAGTACGAAGGGTTAAAGATTACTCCGTGACCTCGAAATCAAACTTCGTACGGGCGAATCGGTAATTTCGATTGCACGGAATAGATCGACGATCCGGATAACGCGAACGTAGGCGTACAGCCACTCGGAAGATGTACCTGTCGCGAGTAGAAACGCGCCACTTTTCGAGCTGATACAACCAGAATATACCGCCGGACGCTTTGCCGGATGATCCGTAGGTGGTTTGCACTTGCAGCACGCATCTGGTCGAGTTAGGATTCAACGGCGTTGCTGCGTTGCAAAACGCGTGAAGCACCTTTATGGCTCTCATCAGTCTAGCTCCCGTATCTTGCAGGCTCTGAAGTTCAACGAAAGCTCTATTTGCGTGTCGTTAATCGTTTGAGCGACGCACGCTCGACTTACTTTTCCCAGATACATGAGATGCTGTATCAGATGCAACATGTTCGTCGTTTTCCCCGAATTACTCTCTCCGGCCAGTAGAATGTGTTGAGGCTCGTCGTTGTGCAGCACGTCCTGAAAAGCGCTATCCGCTACCGAGTATACGTGAGGCGCGTTATCCGATCGCGATTTAAACTGATACTTTGTGTGATACTGCAGGAGAATGGTAAATCATTATCGGGGCTGTTCGATGAGAATCGATTCGACAAAAGGATCGGTACTCACGTCGGACCCGTAAATGTCCTGCTTTTCGTTCGGATTCAGAATCAATAGAATGTCACCGACAAAACTGTGATAGTAACCTTGCCGCAATCTCTCGTGCAATTCGTCCAGAATCGCGTCTTCCGTGAGCGTCTCGAGCGCCGCGAGATCTTCCATGAACATGGGTTCCAGGGGATCCGTTTGGTGGGTCTGTATCGCGACGAAGAAACGAAAAGATCGTATATCCGGTAAATAAAGAGGTTCGTTCTAGATCGTTACCTTGAGGAATCCTTTTCGGACTATCACTTCCGGCCGCCTCTCCTGTTTACCTTTCGTGCCCGCGTCCATCATCAGTACCTTGATCTCTTTCGTCATCTGCGAACGTCATCGTAGCCTTTATCTTCTCGCGTTCGTATCGTTCGGTTTTTCCGCGTAAAATTCTCCCGACTTACCAAAAAATCGCTTTCGGGCAGATCCGCTAGGAAAGGATGTTCGGCTATCTCCGCCATGAACGGTCTGTTTTCCGGATTCTTCTCGAGACATCTGAAAGGAAAAAGCGTAAGGGAAATGGTCGATGCCGGACTCGATGACGGATCGTTTACGCGTAAAAGCGCGTGCACGTTCGTGATCGGGTTTTTGCGCGTTCCCTTTGAACTTGCCGCATACTCGAACACGTACTCGGAGATAAAGTCGTTGAAATTTTGCGACCAATTCGACGGCCTGTACAAATTTGGCGGTGGATTGCGAACGATTTGGAACAACGCCCTGGTCGGATGCATGTCTTGAAACGGCGGTTTCCCGTCGGCCAATTCGATCGCGGTTATTCCGATCGCCCACACGTCCGCACGGTTCCCGTAACCGGCGTCGGAACTGTGCCCCTTGCTGGCCGCGACTTCCGGTGCCATCCAACACGGCGAGCCGATGCACGTGTACCGTTTGCCCATTTCGCCCTTCACCGTTCTCGACAATCCGAAATCGACCAGCTTCACTTCGCCCTCCTTCGTCAGCAGAATGTTACTGCCACGGATGTCGCGGTGCATCACGTTGTTCTCGTGTAGGAACGCCATTGCCTGGCCGAAGAAAAGATCGTGTAGCGTACGCTGCCCGACGGATCAAGATATATATATATATATATATAGAGAGAGAGAGAGAAACAGGGGAATCTGATAGCAGGTTCGGTATGCTTTCCTTCTAGGCACGATTTCGTCGGCGGTAGACAGCGGTGGCTCGTTTTCTTCGCGAGCATTTATTTCGCGTGTAATTTGCCGGCATTAAACGTCAACGTGGCCTGATTTACCGCACGAGCGACCGTGGACGAATCGCTACTGGGACCATGGAACACGTAGCAACGAGAACAAGAAGACGAGGAGAAGAAGGGGTTGTTGCGTGCGCTTTACGAGAAAGGATAGCGAGACAGGGGGAAAGGGACGGGACTCGCGACACGATCGAAAAATTGGTCCCGCGAATATCGCCGGCGTCGATCGACTCCGTTCCGCGTTTTTCGCACGATTTCGAACCGAGTTCGAGGGGGATCGGGTTCCCGATGTTCCCACGCCGCGGATAATTAGCAGAACCCATCGATTTTACGCGATCCCGTCGTTTTTGCCGCCAAGAGAAATCGAGCCACGGACCGCTACGCCGCGGACGGTTCCGTCGAACGGAAGGGAAACGGTACACGATTCGAAACGGAAACGCGCGTTTTATCTTTGATGCCGATACGAGTTGCAGCAACGTTTGACGAGCAAATGACACCCGTCCACCTCGCTTATCCACCACTGGTTTTTCCTTAATCGTTTCCTTTCCGTTTCTTGCCGTTTCCTTCTGTTTCGCGCGTTCCTCTCTGTTTCTGCGGATTCGTACGGATTTATCCCGCGAAACCAAACACGTAAGGTAACACGGCATACAATCATGCGAGCTTTTTATCGCCACGATGACCCTAGTACTTTTCGCGAGAAGAAACGTGGCAAGAACGCCGCATAAACGCTCGACGGAGTAATCGAACGCGAGAAATCATCGACCTTCGGACGAACGAACGTTTCGTTCGAACGCGGTTTCGATCGAGTTCGATAGAGATCGCTCGAGACGTACCTGAATCACTTCTCTCAAGATGAAACCGATATGCTCCTCGCGCATCTTCCTGTCCATGGCTAAAAGTCCGTGAACGAGATCCATCACGGTTCCACCGTCGCAAAGCTGAAAATTACACAACGAGAACAATAATTATCCGTTCGTGGTGTACGCGAGCGTAAGAGTCGTATTATAATGGTAGTCCGCGAAAGTAATTTTCGATTTGCATCGCTTCTTCGTCTCGTCCCGCTGATAGCTTGGCATTGCCCGTGAAATTACGGAAGTAATCTCTAAATCGTCTACCCGGAACGAGGTTCGATGTTCCCCGTTACCGTGATTTTGCGTAATTACTCGTTGTTTCTGTATCTCGGCATTACCGTTCTCATTTGTGACTCCTGACACGTTTACGGCTACGGTTCTCACGAAATTTTCCGATTCGGAAGCGTCGAAAATACCGATTTCGCTCTTGTATCTCGGGTAGATTCGAGAATAGCCGTTTCTTCGATTCGATCGTAAAAATTGTATTATTCTTTCGTCCTGGTATCCCCGACGGATCCAAATCATCTGGCAGGAGGTTCGCGGAGACGAAGCGAGCACGCGATGCACGCCCGTGGATGCGCTCTTTCGAGCAAAGGTGCTTCGGCAGCGGCACGAAAAGTTGCTCTACTGGTAAACAGTTGGCGCATACGTGCCCGTTAAACTCGGTCGTGATACGATATGAAATACCATCGGCGATAAATCTCTCGCACATTGTCGTTGCGTGTCGTACCTCCTTTTACAACCCGCCTCTTGCCATCCCCTTTTCTTCATCGTGCTACTCTTACCTGGCCGAACGATTACAGAACTTTTTGCCGGAATCGATTGACTCGCAAAATCGTCGTTACTTTCTTTGTTGCTCGCGGTTATCGTGTACCCGTTTCTTTGGCGCGTTCTTCGTTTCTCGATATCGAGCAACAATACCGCTCTATTAACACCTCGACGTTCTACAAAGATCGGCCAATAAACGTTTCATCTAAAACGATTTTCGGCTAGAACAGCAATCTCATATCGACGATCGTTCGTTTCTCTCGGTGGTCGATTTTGTCGGGCGAATAGGCGAGTTCCCGTGAGGATCGCAAGCACGCTCGCGTTCGCGTTAAACGAAACATCGACGCTTTTGCTCGAGATAAGTAATAATATTTCGGGCTCTCCGCGGAGGTCCACCCGTAAATTAGGTAGGCGACGTGCCAGGGCTCACCTGCGTACACGAACGAGTTTAATGATTGTTTAATGGCCGCGCGTGTCGTAAATTATCCGTGTATTCGACCGTCTCAAATGCTCGAAATTGCCTCTGGGTCCTGGTATGGCTACGTACAGCAACTCTTCCCTTCGACGTTGCCTTCGTTTTCTCTTTTTTCCCTTTCTCCCCGTCCACCCCCCTCCGCCCCCATTCTTCACGATCCCACACTCTCGTACCCTGTCTGTTCTCGATCTCTCGACTTTTCTCTCTTTTTCTTTTCGAGGAATTACGATGTTAAAGGAGCGGCTATGGTTTTGCCTATGGATCTCGAAATCTTGACACACCGTCGCGACGTTCCGTGGGTCTCGTCGATGGCGAGCGATACATGCTTGTCGACGCGTTTACGGTCGACCGGGACTACGTTCGCGAAAGAGCTACTTTCTTCGTTATTCGATCGCAACAACTTCGACTTACCTCCATAACGAACCATATCTGATCGTACTCGGTCTTTTTGCCGGACCTTCTGCGATAGATTCCGTAAAAATCGGGCAGATTTGGATGAGAGGCGAAATCTCGAAGCACTTTGTACTCTTCGATGATCAGGGACTGTGATTCTGGCGTGAGTCTTTGCACCTTCACCGCGACCTTCTTGTTTCCTGTACAAAGTATAGAATAAAAGCGTAAGAGGGAAAAAAGATTTTTCCTCAAAGCTGTCGGTATGCTCTTCGATGAGGTAACTGACTTAGATTCCGTAGGCGGAGAACGTCTCGCAACTGATAATTAGCTCGTGGACGAGCTAACCGTACGGAGATACAGCGAAAATAGATCGTTATCGTACCTGCTTGCTGATCAATGGCTTCGTAAACGTCCCCGCAAACGCCGGATCCTATGCACTCTCTGAGAAGATAACGTTTTCCAGGATCTTGAATACTATCGAGACGTTGGAGCGTATTTCGTGCTCGATCGTCGTAATCGTCGTCGCCCCTGCTCCCTGACCGTCTGGAGTCCGAACCACCCTTCCTGCCGTATCCGTAATCGCTCATTTTCGATCGTTCCTCCCGCTACCTTAAAAACGTCGACAAACTAATTCGGTCCGAGCTCCTCGGAACTCGAAGAGACGCGTCACGACATCGACGACCGATAACGCGTTAAAGTCTACGATGGAAAGTTCGCGCGGTCGTTTTTATTAAATTTTCGTGCGTAAATTGTTGCCGCGTTACGCGAACAAACGCTATAAAAACGGGTGAAAGCGAGAGGAAAAATTGTAGCGATTCGAGTAGCGGAATAATTGGATGTTCGATAGAAAGGAGACGAATATCCGTTGCGGGAGACAACAAAGCGCAAAGAAACGAAAAAAGAAGAAAGCAAAGCGCTGAAATAAAGTTTAAACGATTCGGATTGAGCCGCATCGAGTGAAAATAGATTAAAAACCGCGAATGTTCCCCGTATACGTCGAACGAAAGCCGATAACAAAAAGTTCATTAATTTTGTTCTCGTTTCCGGAACAGAGTGGATAGAGGCCGGAACACGAAGAGGTCGTCGCGTACCCTCTTCACGCTCGCGAGGAAAAGCAGGACCTCTTCCCATCCGTTCGAACGTGGAGAGTAGAGAAGGTCGAGAATGACTCTTCGGGAGCGAATGCTCTACGGATTTTTTTACGAGAGGCCAGGTTCGGTCGGTCGAGGGTTTCACGGCATATCGGTACAAAGGTGAGTGCTAATTATATTCTTTCTCGAGTGGCGCGTGAACGAGTGGTAATCGCTAATTAGTAGCTAGGCTTCCTGAAAGCTTCTACGAGGGAAGAGCGTAGTAAAGCCACCGGATGATTCCGTTGGATATCCCGCTACGCTCTCGACGAATTCGAATTTAACGATTCTCTACCGTTCGTTCGTTCGTCGTTTATCGGAACCCGGTTTTATTCGCTATTCTCTGTTTCGTTTAGAAAGTTTGCGACCGTCGGAGACCACAGGGCGCGTAATACGTGGCTCTCTATCGACTCGATCGCCTGGTAATACCGCGACGCCCAACTACGACAGAACTTGCGGGATTTCTGCGGCATTCCGTGTCGAACTTATCGGCGAGCGCGGTAACCAACGATTATGAAAAATTATCAAATTGCCTAGTCTTTCTCTCGACGAGAAGATTATTGTTCATATACCGTTCGTTCTATCTTTGTTTTTTAACACGTTGCGTGTCAGGTAGGGCGTATGCGTGAAAATCGAAAATTCGTTGCCGAATACTGATTTTTTTTAAATTCATTATGACGTCAGTTATAACCATTAACACGCTTTAATAGCTGCTCGCGCGACATTCCTACGATACCCAGAAAAATTATAAGTTTCTACGACTGTTACCATATTTTGATAGCGGTTTGCGTATGTCCCATGCGGTCTGCATGCCTTTGAAAAAAACGGTCTGGCACGAAACGCGATAAAAAATTTCGTTCGATTTTTGCTTGCTCGCGCCTCGTCGAAGCGAAAAACAAAGGAGAATCGTCGGGATCGATTGGCAAGCGCCAGTCGTGTGTTTCGCTTTACCATCCAGTGTGCCTGCTGGGTACTTGTAGGGTTGCGGTAACGCGGCAGGGTAATACATATCCCATTTATCGGATCCCACGGATTGCGTAAGAGTATTTAATGAGTTACGCGAGTCCGTGGGTAACGGGTGGCTCGCTCAACCGCTTTACCAAAGACACGGCCCGATCGATGGGGTTCTACTTTCGTAAACCTCTGCCGTGGACCTCTTCCTTTTTTCCTTCGTGTACCCGTTATCGCGGCAAGCAGTTGATAAGCTTCGTTGGCACGAAACCGCTCGTGCCAAGTGTCCTCGTTGTTGGATCGTTAGCGTCGCCCTCGTAATCCTTTCCATGAATCCGTTCGACAAGGTTTTTCGGATTAACGACACGCGTTTAACGTTTATTAACCTCGTCCGGTTTAGGGCCCCGAACCGATTCTATCTCCGACGAATCTTCCGCACTGATCTTTCCTTCTCGACGTTCCCTCCTTTCTTTATAAAGGAAAACATTTTCGTTCTCGTTCCGAAGCGATCTATTTCGCGAAAGCGATACTTCCGTCGAGGTAGTACAAGACACGTTGGAGCAAAATCCGTCGAAATCGGACGGATAGGAGACACTCGGCCGGTGATCGATGCCGAAGGAACGGTTCCACGGTGTTGTTCGAATCTCCGGTGTCTGGTCCGCGAGAAAAGCCGAGGTAAGTCCGGAAAGGAAAAGAGAAGGGCGAGAAACGAGAGGATTCGCGTCGTTAGCCAATTCATTTATTCCCGGTGGGTCGGCGCTCGTCCGGCATAATCCGTCGATTTGTCGGCGCGGCGTGTCTCGTGTAATGCTGCTTCTTGCCTCTTGTAATCGAACAGGGAAAGGGCGAGGGAGAGAAGAGAAAGAAACGAGGAGGGAAAGAGAGAGAGAGAGAGAGAGAGAGAGAGAGGGTGACGCGTCACTGACTATATGTGAACGAACGAACGTAAGAAACTCGAGTTGATCCACGATGTCCACACGGCGTTTCTCTTCTCTGTCAGTTTCCTCGGTCGCGTCTCGCGAACGGACGCCGATCTTCCCTCCTCCGGCTCGCGCGTCTTGCTCCTTTTCCCGTTGGCGTTGAGCCGTGCAGGTTTATCGGTAGGACAGGGCGTTAAATTATTGATGCCCGACCGCGCGTCGCGAGAAGACGAACGAGAAGAAAAGAGTCGGAGGAGCGGGCCGGTGAGGACGGGTCCCGTGATTTCAGAAAAAGCTTTCCGCGCCACTCGGTCCATCGGTTCTTTCTCCTTCTCCTCGTCTCGCGTCTCGAGCGTCTCTCTTCTCTTCTCTTCTTCGTCGCGTTGTCCTTGCTCGTCGCGTCTCGTCCAGGGTACGAGCTCTTTAAAAGGGAAGAAGCGGGCGACGAAACGGTCGTTGTGGGAAAGTTTCGTCCATCGAGGACGTTGCCGAATAGATCGTGGATCCGCCGTATCTCGAGCTATCCTCGATAAGACGAGAGAGCGGTGGTCAGAGGACGGCGGGTTAAGAGAGTCTCGAATCATCGGTTGTGGGAAAGTCGACGTTGGTCGTTGGACGGTTGGAAGAGCGGTCCACGGGCGGAATGTTAGCACCGCGAATCCCTGGGAAGAATCAGCGGCGGTGGACGAGGAAGAAGAGAAAGAAAAAGAGCGGTCCGAGAGCCGAAAACGATCGGCAGCCGACCGGTTCGGACCGGTTGAAAAGGGTTCGACACTCGTTTCGTCGGAAAGTACAGTAAACTGGTGACAAGTGGTCCCCCGATGGTGGCTCGAAACGCGCCTGCACATCGGAAAAACTAGCAGACGCGCGATGTCATTTCGATTCGGCGGCCGATGAAAAAAGTTGCAACGTCGTTGCATCGATTAGCGGCGAGGGTATCCGAGGAGGCGATCGAATCGATCGGCGACGCAGAGGCGCGCGAAACGCTCGCTAGAACCGCGGTCGCGACCGAGCTTTCCTCTCCTCTATTCGTCTTCTCGCGCCACGGATATCTTTCTTTCGGCAGGCCTTTTTCTCGGCGTTGCTACCGCCTTTTACAGATCCGAGATCGATCCTTTCGACAGATAACGACGCGTTCTCTCCTCCGTTTGGCATTCCGAAGCGGAGGTGTCGCTGTTCTCGCGATCGATACGAAAAATCGCTCGTTCCACGCCGCTCGTACGTTATTTCCGTCAGGGGGTTAATCGATACCGGGAATCTCGCGGCTGTTCTTCTTCCTCGAAGCTCATGCAACATTTAACTTTTCGCTTATATTCTTCGGCGGACTGGCGCGGTCTCGGCACTCGGCTCTCGTCTCGCGACTCGACCACGACTCGCGCGCGAGATATCCTCTTTTCTTTATTTCTTTCCGTCTTGTCTTACTACCGTGTATCCCACCTTCCTTTTTTCTCTCGGTCTGTCGTTGGAAATACCGATACGTCGGTAGAAACTACCGCGTGCTCGTCTCCTCGATCGTTCTTGCCGCGTCGAGACACCTGCCTTGGATTTACCTCCGCTATCCGTACACGCCGTAGACGAATCCTCGTCGTCGTCCTGCCACGCTGCGACTCGCCTCCCCCCTTCCTTCGCCCCTCCGTATTCTCGCCGTGTCCACGGATTTCTCTCTTTTTCGTTGCCTCCTGGCAAAACATAGTGAAACACATGTTCCGCCACCTCCGTGACACGCACCGTGGAACGTAAAGCACCCCGCGGTATACGCGGCCTTTTTCCGATTCTTCTCGACGATGTTTCCTTCGAGCTTTTTCTTTCCTTCTTCGTTCCTCGATTCTAACGGAACTGGTTACTCGCGACACGAATACGGCAAGCTCTCGGTATACGCGATTTACGATATTCGTGTATTACGATCAATCGGAATTAGGAGAAGAAGCGAAAGCGACGTCTAGTCTATTGCGTTATTTCGAACTACATAATTCGTAAATAGGAGCGCCGAATTCGTATAGCAGGAACGTCGTCGGTCGAAAGGAAATCGGTATTCGTCGGAGGTTCGTTACGCGTCTCGTTCGTTTAGGTAGACTTTTCATTGTGCGATCTTCCCGATTTGCGTCATCGGTTTTCAAAGAGTCGACGACTTCGAAGAGACAGAGAGCGAGAGAGAGAGAGAGAAAGAGTCACGCTAGGTCTTCCAGCGACGAAAGGAACGAGGGGGGTTTCGCGAAAGGTGTGCAAAATACTTACTCGTAAGGGACAAGTAATAGGAAGGGGTAGTCGGTGGTGGTGCTCTTAGCGTGGCTCGCGATGAAACTCACCTCTAATTAAAACGTCTGGCAGGTTGTGCAGGCCCTGCGGCGTCCACCCTCGCAATGTTCGCAATGCTCGTGTGCCGGCGTAAGAGCCGAGTTCCACGACGCTCGTGGAGGGCGGTAGTCACGATTGCGTCGAGGGGGTGCTACTGGGGAGGGGTGCTTGGCTTCCATGATCCAATAACGCCGACTTAATTAACTAACTGCTAACTCGCAAGCCTGTTAGCACATTGATTTCGTTCCTGAGATCGTCGTTCAGCCTCTCTTTTTCTCTCTCCCCCTCCTCCTCCTGTTACTCTTTCTCCCTTTTTCTTCGCTATTTTCTTCCCTCCCCTTTTTCGCGTCCCTAATATATCCTTCGAGGACACGCATACGATATCTTACCTTCATTTTTACAAACTTTTCTTTTACACTCTCCTTTGCGCGTTGTTTCGCGTTTTGTCACGACCTTGTTAACGCTAAGTGTCTTTACTGTCATCAGAAAACAGCGTGATCGTGGAACTAAAAAAAGAAACGCATGTTCTCGTGGCAAGCTTCGATTTCGATTCCGAGTCACAATCATCTGCGGCGATCGTTGCACGAACAGCTAATTAACTCGAAATAAATCATTCGGATTCGCCCAGACGCCATTGTTCCGCGTTGGAGGAGCCGGTGAACGTGCGATGAATCGGGAATCGTGAAGGGTAAGGAAATAATTGTCGTTCAGGTACAGGTATCTATCGGTAAAAAGTGTCGCGTCGCGGTCCCGCTTCTAATCTCGTTGACCGGATCGATGCGCCTTGAAAAAGATCTCTCGAGGGTCGCGCGATAAATTAATGCGCTTTATCGCGGCTTCTTCAGGGTCATCCTGGCTAGCGTTCTTGTCAAAGGGAGCCGCTATTAATGCGAATACGAAGCGAAACGTTTCTTCCTCCTTTTCTTCCGCTTCTTCTTCGTGTTTCGGATTAAAGGGAAATACCGTCGAATCGATACAACAACTCGTTCTCGATTATTGAATCGAGCGTTGATCGTCGTCGTAGGGGTCCATCTTCGATAATACGGAACAAAAAAAATTGTTCGACTCCGTTAAGCATTTCGTGCAAACCACCGTAATAAAGAAACGTCGGATAAAAAGGTAATAATGGCGGTTTGGATTATCGGTTATCGACGCTGCGTCGCGACGAGCAGCGACCCGCACAAAATACGATTATGAAAGTCCTCGTTCGATTTCGGTGCTAATCTAATCGGAATCCTAGTCACCGCGGTATAGTCCGGAGAACCTAATTTGCCCATCGGCGAAGCGCAGGGGCTTTGAATCTCGATTCGTTGCGAATCGAATCGTTGAGCATGCAAACGCGATGCTCTCGACCACGGAAAGATAATCGTCCTCTGTGTTATCGATCTTCACAAAGAGACTCTCTCTCTCTCTCTCTCTCTCTCGTCTGATCTCGTCGGGCGATTGGAACCGAAAGAGCCTCTCTTCGGATATAGAAGTCACTGGCAGCGGCAGCAGCAGCAGCAGCATTTGAAACGCGAATCGAAAATGAACGCGTCAAGCATTCCTCTCCAATGTTTCGCAATGCGCCGTTGAAACGGGTCTTTTTGCTTGTTGGCACGTAAGCGGGATTGGCACAGATTTTTTTCCAAGGTTTTAACATGGGGACAATTTATCGTTCGATCGATGGAAAAAGAAGGTCGAACGAATCTATCGTGGCAAGGAATAATAGTATCGGAAAGGCTTCGGTCATCTGTAAATCTGTCCGAAAGAGTTACGCTTTCCGGACGATTTCTGCGTAACGAGGGGTCGTGTTGTAATCGTTGGTGCATCCATCGATCTTTTCTCTATCGAGCGACGTTCGAGCTCCACGGTCCATTACGGACATCGAATATCCTTTACATATTCCGACTTTATCGAGTCACTTTTCGAGTCGATCGAGTCGCAATTTTTTTGTACTAGTTCTTTACGAACTTATTTGCGAAATTTATTATCCGATCGGTGGTATTTGCAAACACGCTAATAATCGATCAACTTTGTAAACCCGTAACCGGTTTTAAACCGTCGGTCTTTACTTAGTAAGTAAATGAATAAAACGATGATCTGGTCGTAAGGAACTCTTTATTGTACGCGCAAATCAGTAAATTTGTATACAATCGCATCCATTCCCTCATCATTTTCACACGCGCTGTTTCTTCTTCTAATAATACTGTGACGGAGGTGTTACAGTTGCTGCGAATATTCAAATTACCTACTAATTAAATAGATTATCCAACGTTATAAATAAATTACAGGCTCGCTTAACCTAGACGATTAAATTATATTACTCGCGCGGTTTGGAACAACGACATCGATCGTTCCGTTGGTGGTTTAACCCGTTGCCGTCACACGGGCCCCCGTATCGATAGCGTATTAATTGTAAGCGTGATTAAAAAGTACGGTCACCGAATCGATGATCGAATCGGTTTGTTTTACCAGTCTCCGGTATCGTTCTTGCACGACACGAAATAAAACCCGACTCATCTCGTACGGCGGAAGTCCTCTGCGTTCGGTACTTGGAACTTCGTTTTGTTTCAGAATTCTGTTCGAGCCCCAGAAGTCACGAAACAAAGTATATTATTTGCATGCTCCAATATCTTGAGAGTTTCGTCTTTCGGGTTCGAGCAGAATCGTGAATTTCTCGAGACGTTTACAGGGTGAGAGGAAAACGGGTGGTCAAACTTCGTCCTGTTCCGATCCTCCTAGAGGCGAAAGAAGATCGTACAAGTTCGAAACTTTTTCCGAGATGCTGGAAGGTTTTACCACGCAAATTACTTGATACATTATACGAATAAATAATGTTCGAAGGGAGCAGAGTCGTCGAAGTTTGCCCACCTATTTTTCCGTCTGACCGTGTACTTGAAGCGATTCCAAGTATTTGATAGTTCATCGATAATCGTTTCGAACGTCGCGAGTTCACGAAACGTATTCGACGTTGATCGTCCTCCTCTCGTTTTTCTCCGATTTCAACGTTCGTTCACTTGCAAACGGTGATCCATTCTTCCACAGTGCAATTTTGACACTGCACGTAGCAACACCAGTGAAACTTGCATCTGCACCTCTCGACGCGTCGTTGCCTGACGACGTTGTAGCCTCTGCCGCAGCAAAGACTGCCGCATCCGTCCCCGCCGGAGCTGGTCTTGTTGCACTTCCGGCCGGCGGTGCCGGGAATGTCCGCGGTGGGATCCCTCTCGCAGAAGTTGGGCGATTTTTGGTAATAGAACAGCTGTTTGGCGAGATCGCGAGGCCTCCTTTTCCGTCCACCGCCTCGATGTTTCCTCTGCCTCTGTCGATCCGGCCTTCTTCTTCGCGAGCCTCTCACCCGAGACAACGGCGTCACGCTGCCCAGATTGCTCTGCGCCACCAACACGGCGTTTCGGAAACGATCCTTCAGCGTTTTGCCGACTAGTCGAAAGTCCGGCGCTACTTTCCAGCAGGTCTTCAGCTCGCAGGAGCCGGACATGCCGTGACACTTGCAGCGCACCTGCATGTTGCTCGCCACCGCCTAAAATTTCGAATCGAGAGTAGCAAACGGGGAATAGGTCCGCCACGCGTACTAGGTTCGATCGAAGCTAGCGAATTACGGATAAATTTCGAACGCGGTATCGCGAGAAGAAAAAATTTCGATCCAAGGCGGGAAGGTAATGCGAGACAGGCAGCCTCGATCCCCGTTCACCGCGGACTCTTACGTACACGAATCCATGATTCCGATCAGCGAACGCGCGTAGAACGGGCAAAGAAGGGGCAGGTATAACGGCGGAGGAAGAGCAAGGGAGTCAATTTCTTTTAAACAAAGAGGTGTCGCGTACAAAACAGTTAATGAGTCTACGGCTGGGTGGTCCAGCCCCGGGCTCCGTCTTAATAACGTCGAGGCGAGACCGAGCGTGGAGAGGCCGCGTGGAGGAGAGAAACGGGCTCGTTCGTTCTCCCGCTACTCTTCCACCCTTATTCACCGTTTTCTTTTGTCCTCCGCCTCTCTCGCGTTGTTTCTTTAGTCGATGTTCTAGCATCGACGAGCACGGATCAACGTTCGAACGCGAACAATCGAGCGGAGCGAAGAAAAACGCTCGAACAACGAGCGTGTATCGTCGCGGAACGAAATATTTATCGCGAACGCTTCTCGGTCTCGCGGGGCCCGATAAAAACGGGGCAAGAAGAAAACAACGAACGAAAAGGAAGATTAATCGAACGGCTTACCAAACGACCAGCCTGATTGTTGTGAAGATTCACCGTCGACTGTATATCCCCGACCCTTTCGCGCGTGTCTAGGAACTGTCTCGAGAACTCCATGCCGTAATCGAGGTTGTGAGAGCAGCCGCCCCATTTCCATTGCGTGCCCCTGGCCTTGGCAGGAGGTTTACCCTTATAGCTGGACGGGTCGCATCCGCAGGAGAGCAGCCGTCCCATGCTGCACGCCCGGGCGACGCTGTGAGCCACCCCCGCCGCGGAGATGGCGAACGCGAACGCGGTTTCTCTGTAACCTGCAACGATCGAAACTTGTTCGGTTAAACTCCCTTCGATTCGATAGACGACGGGAAAATCGCGTTCGGGATGACGGGGATATTCGCGCAACGATAAATTTGGCGATCGAGAGGAATTCGAGAATGGCGGAACCATTAGACGTCTAGGTTGCTTTGATCGAGCGAGCGGAAGGAAGGACGAAGGTAGCTTAAAAAGTGGATGCCAAGAATGGGACAAAATTCAGCAAAACGTGCGTATCTTTTTGGCGACAGCCGGATGCACATCGGGGCTGTAGGTATCGAGATTCGAGCGCAACCGCTGCCACACGGGTCGCGGAGAAGAAAGATGGAAGGGTAGCGATCGAGAAGCGAGGAGGACCGGTTAGCAAATTGCTGCTCGTCCACGGTGACGCCGTGAGAGCGGCGGAAGAGTGATATACGCGACGACGAGGACAACCGCGAACGGCGACCGTCGATCGTCCGAAGCAACGAGAACGCGAAACAGCGGGACACCGTGGATCCCAGCTTCCGTAGAAGGAGCCTCGGTAGCGACGATTCGACCGACAGACAGCCATCGGACAAAGTTCAGAGGTAGATTATTCAGCTGTCCGTCAAAACGAGACATGGCCATCAACGGCGCCGGCCGCCGTCCGCCGGCCACCGGTCATCTATTGTGACTGCGCGTATAAACGATCTTCCGATGGAGTTCCCGAACACGCGATCCCACACTCCGACAGCGTTTATCGAGAAATTCGCGATTTTGCCCGGAAACAATATGGACGATTTTCCCGCGAGCCGATGGCTCAACGGGCTCGCACGATCGACGAGGCGACGAAAAGTCGAGCAGCGGAATTTGGAAATCGGTCGACGGGGGAACAAAGGGGTTTAGACCGGTTCAGTCCGCTAAGCGATGCGACGTCAAACGCACTTTTTCTTCGCTACCTCCAGGGTTCGTTCGTCCACGAAGCGTCGAGCGGAGTCGAATTGACGGATGGCCGATCGTCAAACCGCAATGGTGGCTGTCAACTTACAAACGATACGACACACGACTGTCCTCGCGGGTATCGGAATACGCGCGGCCCCAACTGTCCTTTCTCCTCTTGGCCGCTCGACAATGCCCACACATTACTCTGCCTCCTGTTGCTGCCTTCGAAAGAGCTACTCCAATCCACGAATACCGGGCGGTATTTGCAGTATTCATGAGATACCGAGGAGAGACGACGCGCTAAAGGCGCATTCGAAAGGATTTGTGGTATTCGTTCCCGACACCCGATGAGCCACCGTGCTGTCGTCGCGACGCGACGGCCCCCCTCGACAAGCCTCCCTTTTGTTCTTTCCGTTTTCGGGCCGTGTTTTCGGACGCGACTCGCGTCAACTTCTCGACGAAGAAACCGACCCGTCGACAAACGCGTCTTTTCCGACGGTTCTCCGTTCCGCGATCTCTTTCCTGTTGACCGGGCGCCGTTCGCGTCTCGACGGATCCAACAAACACCGCGAGAGATCGGACAGCCGCCGGTCGATTACGTCGCCCTTCGTCGATCGTAAGAGGCCCGAACGACGTTAAAGAGTCGACAGTCGCTCGATCGGTGGGTAGATTTTTTGTTTCGGCGATCGGCGTGCTCGATAGAAACGTCGTCGACGAGGAACGATCGAGGGATCGCGTTCGTAGGGTATCGTCCAAGTCGGCGTAGCCGGGCGATCTCTCTCCGGGAGGATGATAGCCTCGTCGATTTCGGCGAGGACCGGCTTTCGGGACGAATCGGAACGAAAACTGCTCTTTATATGGTCTCGCGACGGGAGGGGCGATCGAAAGCTCGCGCTTTATACGGCTATTGGCAGCGACTGTTTTATAATGCAGATAACCGTCGGAGGGGTGCAGCTACCGCGAGCGCCGCACCGTTGCCGTGGCCGCGTCTCGCTGGCAAGAGGAGCACACACCGGAGACTTTGTAATAAATCCTCCACTGGGAGTTGTATGTCTCTTCTGTTGGACAGCGGAGGGAGAGGTTGTACAGGTGGAAGGAAGAAGAGAGGAGGCCGAGGTGCACGGAGGGCCACGAACTGCCTCTTCTCTTTACTCGGTTCGGGCCGTGACGCAGGCACGCGGTGACGGATGGCGCGCTGGCCTTACCCTGCTACCCGGTGTCAAGCCCGAATCACTGTTTAGATAACTCAATAGATAGCGTGGCCGGTACGAGGTTCGGTACGCGCGCCGGACGATCGTCACGATCCTCCTCTTTTCGACGATCTCGCGACGACCTTTGCGACTCGAGCGTGAACGTCGCGCCGCGCCGCGCCGAGAAAAAGTCGAGCGTATTCGAGAGCGCGCGCTTTCGCTCTCCGGATCCGAGAAAGAGAGGTTCGTATTTACGAGCGCAAACACTGTGTGACCGGCTGCCGGCTGCCGAGAGAACTCGGTACGCGTCGAGCCCGTGGGTAGCGGTTCGCGTTGTGTGGGCCCGTGGGACACTCGGAGGGAGGACCGTTTCGTGTACATTTCATAATACATTAAGTCGTTTCGCCGGGGTTTAACGAATACGTGGCAAAAGCGTGACGCGGGGACCCGGGGGGACGGGCCAACGAACGAAGGAAGAACGCGAGCGAAAGGAAGAGCGACGGGTGGGAAGGACAGAGAGAGAGAGAGCGAGAGGACCGTGTCCAGAGAGATTTAACGATCCGCGTTCTCCCGGAGATACGTAGCCGGCACGAATTTGACACGGTGGATTTCTCCGACGACCGCGCGTACCCTCCTCACCTGGCCACCGATGTCGTTTTTAAAAAGCCGAGAACCGTTCGCAATGGCAAAGTACGATCTGTTTCTCGGAAGCTGCTACCCTCTCTCGCTTCCGACACGAAGCGTTTTCGGTGGTCGCGCGTCGGATAATCGGCGAATCGACCTTTCCTCGAAAAGTCGGCCAACGTTCGCCACGCTTTTCGCGGCCAGTCCCTCCGTGTTGACCCGTTCCTCGAAACGGACTACTCGTGGAATCGACACCTCTCGTTGTCCGAGCCGAGCAAAAGGACGAGGTAAAAAGGAAAGAAAACGGGAAGGTGTACCGATCCACGAAGCCAGATAACGAGAAGACGGACGCGGCGAGATAGTGGCCACGCAGGACGGAACTTAAGCTTTCAGGTCAGGTGCGCTCGATGTCGCGCTCTCGCGCACTCGTCCGCCACAATATATGTTTCCTCTTTCGACGCACGTACGCGCCACAACGAATTTATATGTCACACTGGAATAGGACAGTCGAGGGGGGCAATCTTCTTTTCTTCTTCTCTGGTACGCTTTTATTCCCTCCTGCTCGCTCTTCTTAACGTGGATTTGGGACAGGTTCTCGGAGCTGGCAGCGACTAACGCTCAACCGCGTGTATTCTGATTTAAGGAAGCGCGCTCGTCTCTCGCCTACGCCGCGACCGTTTCGTCGACGTCAACGACGTCGTAAAAGATTTCACCTTTCTCTCTCGTTTCCTTCCACCTCTCGATGGTCCGTGTCCGCTCCTCGTTTATCGGCTGGCGAAATAATTTTTTTTGTCTACACGGCGACGCTCGAGTTTCTATTCGTTTCAACAAAATCGCTCTCGTAGATCGCCTGCAGCATCTCGGAGAACGATCGATCTCCGACGAGCATCGAATCGAGAGGAAAGATCCTCGGATAAAAGTTTGCGGTACGTTATTAATTGTTTCGCCGTCGAACAGAATCTCGTTTTTCTCGACCACGGTGAAGCATGGACCGTCGCGTTTTCCTCTTACCTCTCTGTAGAAGAACGCTGCTCTGCTGAGTTCTGCTGCTCGGTGTCAGGGACGAACAGTTCCACCTGTGCCACATGAATTGATGTTGACATTCGGATATCGCCATTTGCAGACCTTTGATCGCGGCCACTGTCACGTCCGGATTCCTGTGGCAGAGCTCGCGTTGCTCCTTCGTCAGGCCTGGTATACCGTTGCACACCACGGCATTGCCGCTCACCCAATCGTCCACGGAGTTGCTCATTAAGCAGGTCGCGCTGTAAATCAAACGACGTTTACCGATTAAAACCGCTGCTTCCTTCGCTTCGAACGTTACGCTCGAGGATGACCGCGTTCCCTCTCCTCGTCGTTCCTACGCTTTCGCTGATTGCAACTTCCAGAGAATTCGCTTTCGGACGTTTCTCTCGTGTTCCATGGCGATCCGCGGCTCGATTATCGCTCTCGCGGATCGCATCATCGAATCGGGTCCTCGCGAAACCGTTTCATCGTATCTCGCGTTCGCGACCTTTTTTACGGGCTCATATACCGTCAAACGCGATCTCTAACAAGTCGAAGCGAAGAGAGTTTATCGATCCCTGTCTCGAGTTTCGAACCGAAGCTGCGCGATAAGTTCTAAAAACGAACTGATCGCGATGACGTTGCTCCTACGAGCTCGCGTCCGATCGAATCGTCTGCTTTTCTTTAGACAGTTTTACGAGTTTAAGGTCAGAGGTGCGATAGCTCTCAAAGAGGTTGGCACGATCTGTTTGGTTGGGTGTTCCATCGCAACGTTCGGTCGGTCGGAGGCTGGTTACCCTTTTTCCACGACACCCTTTCGCACCGTCGCGATAACGCCATTCGCGTCTCGGAAGAGTAGCTCTTAAACCGCTATCTTAAGCGACAGCTTCTGGCTAATGGCGGCGCATTACGAAACACCGGGTGTTAATTAATTTCCAGATGGAAGGAAGCCAAAGGGGGATCGAAGGGTGAACCGCGACGGAGGGTTGTACCGAAAAAAAAAAAAAAAAAAGAAATGAAAAGAAAGATCGCGCGGTGCTCGTACGCTTCTTTGACAGGAAGAAGGATTTCGGCAGCGCAGCCGGTTTATTTGATTTTATTCGGTTCGCTCGCGAAGTGGCCAATTTTTTTGCCAAGGGCTGACCTGGGTCCGAAACGATGTCAGAGGACGGGTGCAAGGTTTCTCGGTGGGTCGCTGGTTATCTGCGAGTACAAATTAGCCGACGAGCTTCTCCGAAAGTAAAAGCCGTGTATAGCACCCGCGCCAACGAGGAAAAGAGAGAATAGAGACGCGCAAAGGGACCTCGAGGACCCGAGGGAAAAGAAGATGCGCGTATACAGGCCACGACAAAATTCGCGTCGTTTTTTACCGCGAATAGGATCGATCAGGTACGATTTGACCGGACGGATGGACTCGCGTAGCTCGAATCGCATCGAATCGATTGAACCGGATTCGGTACGATCGATCGTTCCGAACGGCTGTTACCAATTTCGCGATACGAGCGCGTTTTGATCGGAATATCCGAATCCGAAACGACCGATCGCCGTAGTTCGACCAGTCCCATTGCCGAAAAGACGCGGTTCAAAGAAAAGAGAATCTCGTACGAGCGGATTTAAAAGGCTGTAGAAATTTTGTCGCAGCCTGTATACCGTGGAAGGCATCGGCAAGGAGAACCGGAAAGACGGTGTCCCGTGAAATCTGGCGCTTCTGCTTGTCGCTAAGTGTGGGAAAGAACGGCACGGCGCGGCGGAGGAAGAACAAGATTTTAAGGATCGCGAAGCAGGTTATTGAGGGCTCCCATTACCGATACACCGTTGCCACCGTCGCTATCTTTCGCGCTATTGATGATCTACGGGAAGCAGATTAATGATCTTAACTCCCCCAAACAAATTACCGAAGACATCGGCCGTACCTGTGGCAGGCTGACCGGGTCGAATGGATTCCTCCTTTCCGTTACCTTTCCCCTCTCGGTCGTTCAGTTTGTTGCATCTCGTTTTCTCGGGCTTCCTCCGTCGCTTCCTGCGCGCGCCTTCCTTCGAGAAAAACGAGCTGATCTCGTACGCGACGCAACGGAAATAATAAAAGAGAACGATACCGGGCTCGTATCTTCGGATCGTGTTCCCCGAACTCGTGGGAAATCGTCGAGCGAATCAAGAGGGTGAACGCGACACGAGAGAGAGAGAGAGAGAGAGAGAGAGAGAGAGAGAGAGAGAGAGAGAGAGAGAGAGAGAGAGAGAGAGAGAGAGAGAGAGAGAGAGAGAGAAGAAAGATAGGGAGAGAAGAGGACCGAGTGGCGTCCTGCATTTTTGCAATGATCCAAGGGGTCGCCGAAGAATCCAAGATGGCGTAGCTGATGCACGTGTTTTATTTAACTTGCTCGCAAGGGAAACGAGACGAGCAGAAGCAACGGAGAAAGAGAGAATCACGGAACGGAATTTCGCATTTAATGGAGGTATACCCGCGGAGAGAGAACTCGTTACCAGAGACTCGCGAGAATTCCAGCGGTAGATATCGAATCGCTTCGTTTCTTTTATTTGAGCGCGAACCAACCTCCTCGGCTACTCTCGGTATCGTCCCGATATCGCGGATCGCCGATGAACGAGCTTCTATCTCGCGACTAAACGTCGTTAGATTCGCGACAGTTTCGAATGGTTTCCGCGCCGATTCCCGCGGGATCGCGAAGGGGTTCGCCCCGTCAAACGATCGAGCCACGAATCGGTCGTCGATGAAAGCGATCGCGACAAGTGGCATCGTTCGATGTACCGTAATCCGTATCCGGTTGTCAGGGTGCTGTCGCGTCCCTTAAACTGGTTTATCGGCCGTTACATCACGGGGCAGTTATTGGACGCGGTGATTCAACGTCGTCCCGTAAATACGTCGAAGAGCACGCATGCCTGTATCCGTACGAGAGCGTTCGTGCATGCCGCTACGGTTACGGTGTACTTCGGCCTTGTTCCCGGATGCTGTTTGCAATTATTTACGAGAAACCGCGTGGGCAGAAAGGAGAATACGTCCGACGTTTGGTCGTGGTCAGACCAACGAGACGGTTCGACGCTGCTCCTCGCCGAGCATATACGTGGCTACCTTTTATCTCGAAGACACAACATTGTCACGGATAGTCGAGGATGTTTGTCGCTTCGTATAGTCAGGACGAGAGGAGCGATTTGTATTCCTGGAAGCGGCCGACCAAACGTATTCGTCGCGATTCACGGTACCGCGTTTCGCTGCCGCGCGAGTTGCCCGCGTTCCGGAAAACCTCGTCATCGTCTCCGACTCGTGTACGAATTTATACATTTCGGCATTCCAACGCGTCGTTATCGCGAGAACGAACAAACGACCTCGATTCGTCGATGACCGGCGTTTCGGACAATTTCGAGAGTCAAAGGGTTGATCGAGAACACGTAGGGACAACGGAAGGAAGCAACGACGCGTCTTTCTCTACTCGCGTCGATAGTTGCCGCGAGACCGATCTCGAGGGCAATCTCACGTTCCCCGAACATCTCGTGAAGGATCCTGCCTCGAGGTCCCGTCCGGTCTGAACGCGTCGTGACGAAATAGAAGCGTTGTTCGCGCGAGAAAGAAGTCGTCGAACGATCGTTCCATTGGCGAAAGGAAGATTCGATTAGAGCGTGCAGCCCGTTCGACACAGTACCCGAGCAAGATCGGGTACAGGCATAATGAAGATCGCAGCGGGATCGCTCGTTGTTCGTGTCGGCTGAAAGGGGCCCCTATTTGCACTTCGTCATTGTACTCTACCTCGAAACCGACGATACGGCCTCCACGAAACGTCTCTATTGACGGATTCTTTCCGCAACAGACAGAAAAGAGAAGAGCGCGAAGTCGTGCTCGTAAATTTTTCTCCACGAAATCGGACACGGACATGCTCTGGCCGTCTTACCGTTTCGTCGTACCACGGTCATCCGAAACTTGCTTCTTTTCGGGGAAATGTCGCGTTTCGCGATCTTGTCGCGCGATCGACTCGATCATCGAATCGAACAATCGCCAAATTTTTGTCGAAAACTCGAAAGGAACGGACATTCTCTTTCGATTCGTCGCTAAATTCGCGATAACGCTCGTTCACGATGTTCCTTCGCGAAGAATATCTGTGCCCGTGACGAACGGCGAAGATAACTTTTCAGCGCCCAAATGTGGCACGTTTTGGCGGCGTAACCTTGCTAACGAATAAACAAATATTCTTCATCAAAGGGTACCAGACCGAATACGACACGGCACGGAACGAGATATCGAATGTTAATTATACAGTGCGAACAATGCGATGCGGTTGTTACAATAACAAATCGACGGGATAAGATAAAGAGCGAAGGAAACGGAGGTTCGATTCGTAACGAAGACAGACCGATAGAATCATAGATGCAACGTATCGCAATAACCTCGATACGATGCCGAATATCATCGGGGAAACAATTTTTACGCGAGGATCGTACGACTCGCAAGAAATATTTCTAACGATTCGTGGCAACGGCCCGTACGACGAATTCACGGTACACCGTATCCGATCGATGATTAAGATACGCGCGTAACGATGTACATATCCCGACGATCGAGAACGGATAAAGGCCGATCGATATTAGAGCGTCACGTTAAATCGATTGTCCAAGGAAGAAGGCGAATCGAACGGGATATCTCGTATCTGTACCATCTCTGTTTGGATTATTCGAAAACGTTATTAGAGCCGAAGTACAGCGGTTGAACCGAAGGATAGTAATTTGTACTCACCGACGATTCTCGAAGAGAATCAGTAAGAGAGCGATGGCGGGTCCGATCCTGACGGCGATCCTAGACGGTGGTCCTTCGTAGACGCGTCCTGATCGAGAAGGAGGCATCCTGTCATCGCCCCGAGGACGTCTCTTATTCTTTAGCGCGGTTTGCCCGCTTTAAAAAGAGTCGAGTGCGACCCCTCGTCCAAGGCTGCACACCCCTAGCACCCGAACGGAAGGACCCCTCGCTGGAGAGACCGGCGTGGCGTCGTCGTTCCTCTTTCTTTCTCTCCGTGCCGTTTCTCCGCACGTTTTCCTTTCTTTCCTTTTGTTTCTTCTTTCCTTTCTTTCTTTCGAATCCCGCAGCTACCGCTCTCTTCCTCTGGCGTGACTGGCGCGGTGCCTGTGATCAGCAGTCTGGCACGCGTCGAGGACTCCTCCTCGCCCCGGGCACCGGCGCTTCTGCTTTGACGTTCCGTACGATTCGAGAGCTTCCAGTTTCGTCGCTTCGAGGGGTCGCTCCGAAAAGCTAGCCCGGAACAATATCCTCGATGACGATCGAACGGCCTGCTCGACTTTCCGCCACCTTCCTTCTGCTGCCGGTTACCGGAAGTTATATCGCTATCGTCCACTCGAGGATTCCGCTCCCTGTACCGGTTACGAGTCGCTTCACTGACACCGGTCGAGTCGATTCGTTAGCAAACGCGTGGCCGCAACCCCTCTCTCCGCGATGCGCGTGTCCCGCGGACCTTCCACATGCCACGAGAGGAAAGAAAGAACACTCGGCGAGTTCGCTCCAAGGGATCTTAATCGCGGCCAACGACGAGGAGAAGGCGTTTCGACGGGGCGGCCCTGTTCGCCGCGACGGTTCTCGGCTCCCGCGACATTCCGTCGACAAGTTCGCGACCCTTCGGTTTCGGTGCTCGCCGATGGAGCCGCGTTTCCTCCGGTTCTGTTCCGTGGCCGGTGCCGGTGCCGGTGCCGGTGCGTTCGCGCAACGATACGACGAGACCGATGGTGTACCGTACTTCCGGTGTGTGCGCGCGTTCACGACGAAGTGTCAAGCTCAAATAAAAGAAAAGTCGCCCTCCGGGATCTCTTACTCCTCCCACGCACGCATCCCCCTCCTTCGACGTTCGTGGTGTTCCTCTTCCACCGTTGCTCTCGTTCCGTCTCTTTTTCTCCGCGTTACTCTCCCCCTCTCTCTATCTCTCTCTCTAAGTTTTTCTCCGTCTTTCGATCTGTCGGCCGCGTACCACCGCGGCTATCGTTTCGTTTCGTTCGTGCAAACAGTCGGAACGGCAAACTTCCCGTGGCCGCGTCGTCGTTGCCCGTGGAGGAACGTCGCCGACGCAACACCGAGCCGGGCGCGCGAGCTGCCTCCACCTCCGGTTCAAAGGGAACGGCCGAGCGGCGAATTTCCGAGTAGTCGGAAGCGTTGCCGGCTCCGTGGACGGTCGAGAACGAAGGGGGTGAGAAAAGCCGACGGCGAACGCGGGGAGAAAAGAAGCGGATAAAGTCGGGGAAACGATAGGAGGAATGGAAACGAAGCACGATGACCGAGGGGGTTAAACGAGATCCGAAAGAGCGGAAGGGACGACGTTAAAGAGAGAGCGCGAACGCGAGAGGGATGCTCGACGCGACAACGACGCGACAACGACGCGACAACGACGCGACGACGCGTGGCCACGCACTATATCGTTAATCCCCGTGTTTCGTTATCCGGACACGCTACTGCGAGCCGAAGAAGAGATAGACGGAATCTGATGATTCCACCTTCGTCGAAGCTCGAGACGAGGAGCTGTCAGGGAGATCGGTCTGTCTATGATGAACTCGGTGCGCAGTGCGCGGCTACGGGGGCCCTCCTCGCCCTCCCATAGGGAGCGAAAGGAGAGACAGGGAGCGCGGTAGGCACCGAAGGAACCAACTACCCCCCCACCATAACCACCACCATCCGGACCACGGCCACCACTACCCGAGCGGCGACGGCCACCACCCTGACAGATTCGAACCGACTAGACGAGGATGCGCGATCGCGAGTTAAACTACCAACGGAGACGGAGAGACGCGAGAGACCGGCGGACCGCCGGACCGGGATCTCGACGGACGACGAACCGAGACGGACCGGCGAGAAAAGCGGAGCCAGACGGACCGAGAGAGAGGGAGACGTCGCTCCACGCACAACCTATGCCCGCTTTCTGCATCTCCCTCTGTTTCCTCCCACTTCCGACCACCTTTTTCCTTCCAATTCTCTTTTCCTCTCTCTCCTCTTCCTCCCTCTTTGTGTCTCTCTTTATCCGCCGAACGACCGTCTTAAAACGCCTCTTCGCGAACGAACAGGTATTTTGCGTCGACTCCTCGAGCTTCCGCGGAGTTTCATCGACCGACTCGATCCTCCGAATAGTTCCTCTTCTTCTCATCCTCCTCCTGCTGTCGCCTCTTCGGCAACGATTCGTCGCTACTCGACCGGGAACGATCGAACGATCGACCGCGCGTTACTTGCCCCTCGAGGGAACGGAACGGAACGGAACGGAACGGAACGGAAGGAAGGAAGGAAGGAAGGAAAGAAGAAAGGGAGGTTGCCCTTGATCACGTGGCAGGAAAAGTGGGAGGAGCGAACTTCCCCTACCTAGCATCCCCCGGAGGATGCTCAATCGGCATAATTGAGGTTTATCTCCGTTCCCTAACTCTGTTTTCCGCCTACTACTCGAGCCCGGTTCTCCCTTCTCTGTCGTTCCGCGCGTTCCTCCGCGTCCCTCTTCGTCGTTGGTGGTTCGCTCGTTTCCGCGGAATCGCGCACAGGCGCGCGAACGCCGTCGAATCGAGCAAGGGTCGTTCCGTCGCGGTTACTCCTCAAGCGTTTCGACGCGACGACGGACCAACGACGGATCGGTTTCGTCGCGATTACGCGTCCCGTCTCCGGTTTCCGTTTCTGGCCTCTGGTCTCCGGCTCGAATCCGCGCGTCCAATTAGCGGAGCTTTCGGCGCAACGATCGACTCGCCAAGATCCCAAAGTCCGTTCCGCGATTACCGAGGGTGAAACGCGTAAGGGAAACCATTCGTCCCCCTTCTATTCGACTTTCCCTCCTCCGGCCCCTTGCCATCCACCTTCGGCTCTTTGTTCTTTTTTCATCCTCCGTCCTCTTGCTCCATCGGTCGAGTTCGAATTCATTGACGTGGTCGGTGAGTTGGCAATTAGTCGCAACGACCCCGTTCGCGTAACTCCGGCTACGGTTTACCCCAGCCTGCCACGTGGTCGAAGATCAAACGATGTCCCGAATCAAAGCGAACTCGGTCGGGGTCTTCCCCGACCGTAGGAACGTCGCGGACTCGTCTCTTCGTTGATCATCCGATCGAAACGACCACGAACCAACGAACGCGCAGGATATTCGTTCATCGGTGGCCATTAGAATTCACGTGCCGATGAACGAGACCGTGTCCCGTCGCGTCGCGTCGCGTTGCGTCACCGAGGTTTCACGGAGGAGCAGCTTTTTCTTCTCCTTTCGCTCCTATTCGAGATTCATATTTTTAACGGCGCGCGATGGACGGCATCGTGTCGCAACGCGAATATTTATCGCGGCCGATGGGAAAAAGCGTCCCGCGGATTGCGTCGTCCGAGTACTCGGCCGCGAGTAATGAATATTTTACGAGGACGGAGGCACGCGGGTCGAGTCTACTTTTACTTTCTTCTCGTTGAACTCGGTACGCGCGAGAGCCCTACGCGTTCCATTCGTTTATCGTAGCGGTGTATTCCGATTGTCGGGCCAGGTACCTCGAAGACGCGACGCTGCGCGACGATAAGATCGTTCCTGCTTCCACCGGAGTTTCTCATCTTTTCTCCGTTCCTCTCGTTGCTATTCCCTTTCTCCACGAATCGCTGTCCCTCTTCTTTTCATCGCGTACCCTCCGTCATCCTATCTGGATGCATTACTTATCGTCCTATCGAGTGTCCTGACTATGATCTTGGCGCGCGAGCATCGATACCATCGAACCACTCGATCATCCTATCGCCGTGCAATGCGCCCTCGTGCACTCCCGCTCGGGAGCCTAATTGGCCCGACGTTCGTACGGGGCTACGAAACTCTCTCTTCTTTCCTTTCGTTTGCTCGTGCTGCGTCGCTGCGTACGCGCTGGAAAGCGGACAAAGATCGCGATAACGATTCGTCCACGGCAATTGTGCCCTATTTGTGCTTTATCGGTCTCATCCTATCTAATTAAGTCGCGATCGTACGAGGGAAAGGGGAGATCGAACGAGTTGTTAGGATTATCGATACGTATACCCGAATGGATGATCCGCCGGTTCGGAGCTGGCGACATTTAGCGAGACATTTACAGCGTTTATCCACTTACGTTCTACGACACGGTCTAGACTCGATTGACGCGCGCTTATCGACTCGAGTTTGCGAGAAAACTAGCACCTCGTCTCGTACACTCGCGCGTTACCCCTTGGAAGGCATGAAAATCCCGATAAACGAATTATCTTTCAGCCGCAGCGCGTACATCGTGTTACGTATCCTCTTCCTCCTTCGTTTTCGCTCGTTCGTCTCGCTCGATGTCTCTCGTTCTCTCGTCGATGCTCGAGTACACGAATTTTTCATCTCGGCGAAGAAAACGATCACGTATCGAGCGTGATAATCGATCGGTCGTCTTCGAGACTCGTTTTCGCGGGACAACGGATCGATTTCGACGTTAATCGAGACGTCAGGCCGACCAAACAAGAAATCTCTAACGAGAAGCGTGGTAAAAGCTTCACGCTGCATCGATTCGTCCTGTAAATTGTGCCCCATTCTTTTCTGCCTCGGAAAGAGGAATTACTCGTCGTTCGCCGAGAGAAGCGTAGCAATTCGAACGATTCCGCTCACCATGGAAACTATGGGAGGCTGTGGGAGCCGGAGCCGTAGACGGAGAGACCTGTCCGGAATGTTTTAATAATATGCATTCCTGCTGAACGTTGAAAGCGGCGGAGGGGTTGTATTGTGCCATCATCCCCTTCCTTTTGCTTTCGTGTACAACTATGATATAATTAACCAGGTATTTATCTCGGATCGAAAGAATGCGTCCTTGGGAACGACGGGTAACGCGATACACTTATGGAAGTAATATTAAAAAGAAGAAAGGGATCGGGGTACGGGCAAAGTCGAACGTTTCGGAACGTCCCACTTCCTACCGGGCTGTTCGGCTCCCAACATTGTGCCGCTCTTTGACGAACGCATCCGAGAACGCTGCGTTACTGGATGCTCGACAGGACCCGTCATTAACTATTATGTCGTAGAACGGGTGCGTCAAGTGAACGCAACACCCACCGCGTTCCACGGACCAAAGAAGAACGGGGAAGGTGTACGCGCGTATCCGTCACGCCTCCTCGTCCTTTCACCGTGAATTCGATGCGTTGTTCTTCGCGATTATTTCGGTTACGAGGCTCGTACGCCGATCAAAAGGAACAAGCACCGCCGCCGCGTACAGAACGCGCCGGAAACGAATCGAGGGGATTCAACGAAATCACGGTGCAACGCGAATTACCTGTCGAACTTTCGATGTTCCGATCGATCCGTCAACTCTTACGGATTTACGAGAATCCTCGACGAGGTTTCGCGTCGCTCGCGAATAGCCGACCATCGTAAACGCTGTTCTCTCTTTCAAAGAGCATAATACTCGGCAGGTTGTTGCAGGATGGGCAGCGAAACGCTCGAGCAGATATCCGTTACAAAATGGTAACGCTCGATCGCACGATCAACGAGGAGATAGAATCCGGATAGAAGGCGGATGATCGGGCATCGTTTTCCGTTAAAAGCCACTTGTTGGAACGCGCTCGGGCATGATCGATTTCCCGGCTAAAACGTAGCTCCCGGATAATCTGCTTTCGGGGATCATAGGCGCGTACCGACTGTTTATTATTCGACGGCACAACGCTGGCCGTGTTCCTCGCGTCTCGCTGGAAAAGCAGGAAGAAACGCGTTTGTTCCGTGTGCTTTCGCGCGTATCCGAGCGCACGCGGCCGTGAAATGTCCCGACACTTCAAAGAAAATCCCAGCAAAGGGAACGAGTAGAAAACACCGGGAAAATATCGGCTACGGGTTTCGCAAAACGTCTCGTTCGGGATTCCATTGCGGACACAATGAACGTTTCGATAGGGACGAGAGCGCTCGCTCATTGACGGAGCCCGATCCACCCGAACTAACGACTTAAGAGGATAAAAGGATCTCGAGGAGATTTTTGCCTCGCTCCTTCCTGGAAACGGGAAGATCTCGATAAGTGGTCGATTAAACGGCGGAACTAGGTCGATCGTGAATCGTTCGTTCGTTTATCGAAAACGTTTAAAATGTCGAAGCTCGCTCTCGAAAAGTATATATTTTGTTCGTGAGTCGAGACAACCTGTATAGCGATGCCATTGAAATACGTGCTTCATAAAATGTCAATTTTCTTTCGCGTCCGTAGTGTCTATGATCGCTAGAAGTACCAGCATTACGTGCACACTTGCTTTAAAATTGAAAATGAACTCGATAAAACGTGACAGACATTTTTTAACATAAAAATTTTTTAACATAAAATGTCGAATCCGAAACTGGTCATTTTGACCGGTCGGTAGTTCTAGCGTTAAAGTATCTCGTTTTCGATTACGCGAGCGTGCGTCGGCGGAAATCGTGAGAAGTCGATATCGAGAGCCATCGATAAGGAAGGATAAAATGGAAGAAAAGGGAGGCACGAACCGTCGGAGAGAAAAAGGGAAAAAATCGACATTCCGTGGTAGTCGAGGGGGGCAGTATAGCTGAAAATAAGGAGCATCCAAGGATGAGGAATGGTTAGCCGAAGAGATAGAGGGAAGGCCAAAGAGCCGATGGGCCACCATGCTCGCCTATTATGGCAAAGGAACCATGGGGATCCGAAGAGTGGCCCTCGACCAACGGCAATTCGAATAAATAAAGAGGGAAAATAAGATATATGCGCGTGGGTGTGGCGGCAGGCGGGACCCAGGCTCATTGCCACCTCCGAAGCTGTCGGATCTCACACTCCCTGTGGATCCGGCTATCTTCTCCGGCATATGTATACGACTGTTTGGCTCGAGCCCGTGGATCGAACCTTACCTTTCCTTTCCTTTCTCGGTTCTCCTCTTCCTCGAATTACGTCGAATCGGTTCGATACGAACTGCGCGTATTTTTCACGCGACCGGACACGAATGTTCGATACAAGTTTGCTTTATTAATTTCCTGGATCGGGATCCGCGATTAAAAGTTACGCAAGAAAGACGCGTACCTCCGCAGTAGAATTAGCCGTACGCGGCAAGACACGCGATGGTTAAGATGCCGCAACGGATATGGACGTACCTCGGTAGTTGCGGCACGCTATCGCGCATATTTCGAATACGATAGTTTTATTTCCCGAGTAAAATTACACCGTGATATATAGCGATGAATAGCCAGCGCGTCACTTGGCCAAATTAATAATTATAACATCGGTTAATATTCCGTCCTTTATGCTACGCTCGCATGCGTTTCTTCGTACGTCGTCCGTTAACTACACCGCGGTTATGCGACGTTAAAATCAAGCATTAATACCTTACACTGTTTAAAGCCGAACAGTGTACGTATTACGTTAACTGATATATTCCTTCTCGTAATTGCCGGACACCCCAATGTGCTCGAAACTCTTGGCTCGAGTTGATTACGATCCTTTACGACCGATAAATCACTCCGTGTTTCTCCTCCTTGTTCTTTTCTCCTTCGTTTTCCATCTCTTTTCGTTCGCGAAACGTCACGATAGCCCTAATCGTTGAAACCGGTAGTAAAACGATCGTTACTAGTCGCGACAAAGAAACCGCCACCTTCGAGAACAAACGAGCCAATAAACTCGTTTTATCGGCCTACCCTTTCTTCCTTCCTTCCTTCCTTCCTTCCTTCCTTCCTTCCGTTTTACTCGACTTTCGTTGCGTATTTAACAAGTCGAATCAATGCGGACAACGGTACACGAAACAACGGCGCGCGAGGGCGTGGGTGGTTTTATGCGGGTGGCGAGGTTATAAAACGCGAGGACGTCAGATCGCGAACGCGCGTGCTGTACCTACTCGAAGCGTGCACGGAAACGAGGGAAAAATCGCTGTTCGTGCCACGAATCGCGCCACGAAATCGGTCGAGACCGGAGAAAGAAAACGAGCGAAAAGATGTCGCGCAAAAACGCGCGTTCCCATAAACGCGCACCGTACAAGAAAGCAGGGGACACTCGGTATTCGAGGTGGACCCCTTCTTCCTCGTCGCAGCGTGAGCCCTTTTCGATTCGCGACGAGCCACGAAGACAAGCGGATGGAAATTGATCGAACAAAGAAGTGTTAATTGCGTTATTATGGTCGAACAGCTTATCGAGGCTTCGTTCGTCTACCGAAACGATCGCGATGTTATCGGCTCGCGTCGACCATTGTACGATTATTAAATACGATGATGCGGCTCTATTATCCCGGTATCGCGTCGATGCGATCGATTCGTGGATCAGAAAGATCGAAAGGATGCTCGTGATGGCGCGCGGTAGGTCCCTCGTATACCCCACCCTCACGATGATTTCATCGCGGACAGATTTCTGTTGTCAGGTGATCCGTTATTCGAGGCATCAACGTCCAACCGCATCGACTGCTCTGTGTTACATTGTGAATACCTAAGTGCCTGCTTCTTACATTCGGAATGTAACAGGTATACGTAGCTTTTTGGCCGACGGAAACTCGTTAATCGATTCGACGGAACCTTTCTCTCGAATGACGAATTGGTCATCGTCGTAAACGCGTTGTTTGACGCTGTAAACATGACCGTACGCCGTACGCCGTACAATAGGCTGTCAATGTAATTTGGAAAATAACATTTATATTAGAAGAATATTACGCGGACGCGTAACACGGCGATCGAGGCGTTAAATAATTATAACGTTCCGCCTACGATCGTCGAAAAGAACGGGCTGCTCACTGCCAGAAAGTAATTACGATCACGTTTCGTTTATCAACGACCGTTCGTCTTCCGGCGAACTATCGCGTATTAAATTCTCCCGACTGACCAGTCCGGGAATTGTCAGCGATAAATATAGTTACCGGCTAATAAAGCCCGTTAATTACGTACAGAAATCCGTGTGTACGAATTCAGCGTTCGACGCAGCGAGCGTAACGAAGCCGACTTTGGCGGTGGTGGAAATCTCGGTGGACAGGGACAAAGGCGAGGGGATAAAGGGAGACAGAGCGCAACGGCTAGTCGCACAAATGAGTATTTATGAGGCCGGCACGGCTCTATATTATGCCTCATTTCGCCGGAGGATCGATTAGCTCTAATCGAGATGTACAAACAAAACGTTAATAATAAACGTTGCTCGTCCCCACCGTCGACTGGTTTCGCGAAAGACGAACAGAGAAAGAGAGAGGAGCGAACGAGGAAAGACGGCTAGAAAGAAATTAACCGGCTCCTTGGATCGAGCGTGTCCCCGCGCGTACGTACAGGTATGTATACCGCTCGTGTGCGCGCGCGCAACAGCGCGCAACAGCGCGACACGTGTTCCTCGCACGTGCTGCACGCACGTGTACGTGTACGTGAGCACGAGCGCGCCTGTCGCGATTAAACATCGATTAGTCTCCGATACGACGAAACGATCGCGACATAACCGATCGGGGACGCTACCGACCACCTTCCGTATTAGGTTATTTCATAAAGGCGTCGCTTTTCGAGTAGGTCGCGTCCCGACGGCTCGTTCCGAGGCGCCGGAGGGTCGAACTTTCTCGCGAGTACGCCGCGCCGACGATTCGAATACCGAGATCGAACCTCACCGACATGCCGTTTTTGTGGAAGGAAATTCCAGGTATCGGAAGGTATTTAACGATACGGAAAAAAGGTAATCGGATTCGCGAAAGAAGTTGTTTGAAATCGATTCGAACGGTAAAACACACTCCGTTTCGCTTTAATAAATCCCTCGAGCGAGTCCCTGGAGACTCTACGGGTGGTTCGAGCGTCGAGGAATCGCGAACGATGGATAGGGCGAAGAAACCCGCGAGTCCACGTCGTCTACGAACAGCGGGTGGTCTCGAGTTCGCTGAAAACGCGAGAACAGGAACAACAACTTCGCGAACCATTTTATTACGGGCGTCGCTCGCCGATGCTAAAACGGCAGCGAACCAGATTAACTTAACGCGATCGACGATCGCGAGCTTCTTCGCGGCCACCGTACTACGTCCCTTTGCGAAATTTGCTTCGAAGTAATCTGCGTCCTCGCAGGTCGCGTAGAAACGTGCTCCGACACGAATCGCTCGATGGAGAAGCATCAAACCCGTTAGCAACGTTACAAGCTCCCCGTTTTGCCGCGTATCGACGCTTTGCGGCGAGCGGATTACTCTCGGATCGGTCCAATCTGCGATTCGTCCCGGCCACGATGCTTGACCCTTTCCCACGCTACCGCCCGTTCGACGAGCCGACAAATTCTCTTTCGAGCTTCCATTATTCCCGTAGCCATGGAATCGGCATGGTAATCTAGCGGCCGCGAAATGTCCGTTAACGAGCAGCAAAATGGACGTTGCCCGGCAGGGATTCGTGCGATGACTCAATTTTCTGGCCCGGAGACGGCGGAATAACTGTGGCCGTCTATCTCGAAAAAGGAGTAACGAAGACAGGAAATCGAACGCACCCGTATGACGAAGCTGTTCTAGCGCGATCTCGCTCGAAAACGCGGCGTGTAATGCAACCTTAAAGCTCACGATGAGTTGGCCACCTACGGGCGCGCAGTCGGTGAAAGATGTTTTTCATTGTCTCCGCGCACTGTGGGAACCAATTTCCGTCGAAATCCAACGAGATAAAGGATTTCATGAATGAAGAAGGTAGTGGATGCTCTCCTCACGGGATCCTTTCTATTTTTCTCGGTTTCTCTTTCAGCTTTCTGGATCCTCCTCCCTGCTATCGTCTATTTTCTCTTTCACGCGCGTTTGCGGCTTCCACGGACGATCTTAACGATCGGTTTCGAAAGGAGGAGCCTTTCTCCACCCCGTCTCTCCGCCCCTCCTTTCTCCGTTCTTCCTTCCTTCGACGCTCGATACGCTCGCTTTTTTCGATACTTAACCGCGGCGAAACTCTACGTTTTTGAAAAATTGTTTCTCGAGGGTAGGAGGGGTGATTTATCCGCTAAGATAAAATCGCGCGTTCGGCGAAGCTGTTTCCGTAAAATGGCGTAAATTTTGTAGCGAGGGGTGGATCGGAGGGGAAGATGGAAGGAGGTCGGTATCGATTTACCTCGTACCGAACAATTCATTTTTGTATTCGACTCCACCGATCGCAACGTGTGCGGTCCGTGACGTCATAATTCGGGGCCCCTTCGAGGCGTTCCGCCCCCTTAATGCGGGCCCCGACACCTCTCGACTCCGCGATCCAGCACGCACTCTTCTTCCCTCCAGCCTTCTTCCAGCGCGAGTCCTCGTCTCGCTCTGTCCGAGCGTTCCCGCTTCGGTCACGTCGAAGGAAAAAGGCGAGAAGACGAGTAAAGACGAACGAGGGTGAAGGAGGGACGAGCCGCGGCCTCTCCGTCCCCTCCTCCCCTTTCTGCTCCGCAACCTCTCGTACCCCTTTTCTCTTCTCGTAGCGATCGAGGATACCTCGACGGTATATACACCTCGAAGGCGGCTAAGGGGGATATAATGGCTCGGACGGACTTCACACGATGCCGACCGGTACGTCGGCCTCGAGGATGATGCGCGCCACGGACACAGAGAGACGAAGACGAAACGTTTCTCGGACCTCCAGGGGAGGACTTTGAATTTTACTTTGCGGAAGGATTCCTCGACGGACCGTGCGTTTCCTAACAAATTGAAAACTAGACGCGCGGTCGAACGACCGTCGATCGGGTGGTTTCGATAATTCGTTGCGCCTGCTCGGTAGGAACGAACGTAGGGGTGTCACTGGGCGAAGATTAGGCGTACGTGTCCCGCGATCGAGCGCGACGCAAGAACACGGTCGTAAGAAGGAGAGAAGAGGAGAAGATCGGGGAGGTGGATGGCGTCGGAAATAAGCGGAGGACGCGACGGTGGGGCATCTCGTGCAGAAGAGTCGTAGGGTGGGCACCGTTAGCCGGTTTTGTACGAGGAGCCCTCGCCGCTGTCAGACCGCGGGGGCCTTATTTCAAGACCGTACCGAATCAGGCACGACAATCGCTCTAATATCCCTACGAATGCCATGCCGGAGGCCCCCGTGCTCCAACAGGTCCTCCTTCTTCTTCTTCTTCTCCTTTTCTACGCCGTGTCCGTTCGTATTGCCGAACCTAACTCACCACCACCGAGATGTCTCTTTTTCTCTCGCTGTCGTTACGATTAATATCGCTCGAGGATTTGCCGTTTAACGCGAATAAATTACGCTTCCGAGATAGTTACGCTCTCGATCGCGCGGATCTCGATTTTGTCGGTTCGTTTCGGGGCGTACGCGACGAACAGTCACGGTGCACAGAGCCAATTAAACGATCGTAAAACGATTCGAACTATTCCGAGAATTATTCGGCCGATCGCGTTATTCTCCTACTTTGTCCGGGAGCGACGAGGATAGATTTTCGGTCGACGAGAAACGAAACGAACGATCGGAGATTGTTCGTTCGAAACGATAACGATAGGCGATAACGGATCCGTGGTCGGTGTACCGAACGTCGGTCAAGTATGCGGAAGTGACGATTAGAGGAGCGTAAAACGATTGGAAACCCGAGGGATACGCGAGTAAATAGAGGCAGGTTTCACGACAGGTTGGAAAGCAACGTCGAAAGCGTAGATAAGCTCCGAGGAGAGTATATACACACGAACGAATCCTAATCTCCGGTGGATGGCAATAAGGACGGCGAGGGTTTCTTTTACAATCGGCCCCGGGGGCCAATTAGATCCAAAGTTCTTAATCCGTTTATCAGCCGCGCCACGGTACACGAGCCTCTTTCATCGGAACGGATAAAAGAGCTTTCAGTTCCTGCCCGAAGATGTCTGGATCCAATCGCACTGGAATACCTGAGAACACAATTTATGCTTTAAATGACTCCCTCTTTCGGACCGGCAGACTTTTTCGATCTCCTCCGAGCCCAGTGAAAAGGAGGATAAACGCGTCGATTGCCCGTGGGTGTGATCCGCGATATCTGGTAATTAACTCGTTCAAGTTCGTTATTATTCCGTCGAAAAGTTTTCATTCATCCAGCTTCCAGTCAAGCTAATCGATCTGTTACGAATTCGTTGACAACTTCGTACCCGAAGTGCGTATTCCGTCGTTTCTCTAGCGAAAGTCGGAAAAGAATCAGGTACACCGATAGCGTAAAAGAAACGGACGGATTCGAGTGTCCGTTGCAGTCTGCGTGAAAGAACGAAGGTCGTGGATGGTGGCGCGGTACCACGGTATAATAACAGAGCACCCCAGCTCCGACTAGCTGATGACTTCATTGAACTGGTCCCGGTTGGCCCGCGGGTCCAGGACCTCCCTGAAACCGCCTGGAAATTATAACGCCGGCCTGCGGCCAGCTTCGCTTTTGATGCGGCCCAGACACGTTTCGAACATTTAGTGGATCCCTCGAGGCATCTCCAGTTCGATCCTCCGTCCTTCTCGTCTCGACGGGCGATTTTCGCGTCGCGCTTCCGCGTGTCTCGCGACGTCCCTCTTCCCTTAGCCACGCGCGTGTTCCGGCCGGCGCGGCACAACCACGTACTTACACGAACATGAGCGTTTCGTGAACGAACTATAAGCGAACGATCTATAAACCGATCCGGATTTACAAGCACGAGCGAGCGGTTCGCCCGAACGAAATACGATCGCGAACCAGCTTGCTCGTCTATCCGTGTTCCATAACCGGGGACACAAGCGCCGTTTCGTTCGCGAGATTCTTTCGGAACGATCGTTGTTTTACATGGTTTAAATCGCCGGTCCGTGGACGATTCATCGTGCCAAAAGCTGTGAGAACGGCACGGATAGACGTCGTGATCGGGCCCGGATCGTTGTAGGCCTCGGACGAGAGGAAAGCTCGAACGACCACCATGCGGAAGAGGAACAAGGAGAACGAGCGAGGGACAAGTGGAGAACACGGGGCACGCGGAGTCGTTTAACCCGTACGGGTCAGCCAGGGTCGAGTTCTTCTTTTCTTCGTCGCGTCGCGTCGTCTCGATCGAGAACTTATCGATTCGTACGGCCTATGGGAAATAGAAAGTGGCCACGCGGCGAGCCACGGTGCGTGCGTTTAGCCTATGCGAAATTTACGAGCGGACTGCCTCGTAATTACCATTGTGGAAACTCGCGGAGAACTCCTGCCGAAGGTATCGCGGGGAAAGAGAAAAGGTACTCGAAACAATCAACGATTCGATCCGTCGAGCGGGACGTTCGTGCCATTTTTACGATATTTCGAATCGGCCGATACGCGCGAGGACACAAAGAGAACTGGCGAAAGAAAGTATCGTCCGAGAGATCGTTCGAATCGGTTTCCATCTCGATACCCGCGGAAACTCGCTCTGCCCATCGGTATCCGACTCGCATTAACGATGCTACCACGGCTACTTCGAAACCGTTCGACACGGTGGCTTTCCTCCTACCTTCGTTAATTAGGAACGAAACGCGTATCGCGTAATTATTACCGTCGGAATCTGTCGTGTCTCGAGTCTCTCTCGTCGTCGCGGTAAACGTTCTCCATCGACGAGGTGGAGATCGGAGGACAGCGTTTGTCGGAAAACGACCGTTCGCGAAACGGGTTGCGTATTTTTTTTTCCGAAATGCTCGTCGAGCAGAGTCTTTCCTCACGATTTAGAGGTCGCGAATCGGACGGATTCACGGTACGAAGCTACCAGTTCCGGCGCGGCGCCGGACTATCCGACACGAAATTCTTGGTCGGAAGGTGGATGACGACGAGGGGCAGAGGCGCAATAAATTGGCGAAACGTCAGGACGCATAAAAACAGCCGGATCCAGCTCGTCTCGGTGTTTCTTTGTCGTGGGACCGATGACACGGCATTGGTCCCCGAGCGAACGCGGCTCTCGATTCCACCACTTGGTCACGAGGTCCCGCTCGATCGTCTGCGACGCGGCCTTGCGAGATTCCCGGCAAAAACTGTGCGCGGATCCCTTCGATTCTCTTCCTACCTACTCCTCTGGCTTGTCCGCGCGTTTCGCTTAGAATGCGTTATGGGTCCTTGATTCGAGTCGGGATGGCTCGATTTGCTCGATTTCCGTGCGATCGAAAGCGAAACGCGAGTCACCGGGAAATTCGTGAATTCGATTCGATCGGATCTGGGTGGGAATCTCGCGGCGATCGAGAGCCTCGAGACGAAGAACGTTTCGAAGCGGGTTCGTCACGCGCGCGCGTCAGCGGGTCGATCCTCCGCTCTTTTTTCCCTTATTCTCTCCTTTCGATTCGTTCTCGTCATAATAGAAGAATCTGTTGGTGGCTGGCCGGTTCGGTCCGGCTGTATCGTTCGTATCGGCACACCGGTGGCCGCCACCGCCACCGCACCGGGCGGCACGCCGCTGCCTGTCGAGGTTCCCGGAGCAGGTTCTCAGGAATTCACGACTCATGCGACGACGACCGGGTGTCCGAGTGAAACGTATAATGGCATTTAACGAAGAGGAATCGTAGTAGCCGGGCCCGGCGAGCTTGCTCCAAATTGCTAGGTCAGGCTAATGTCGAAACGACGGCCGTGGACAGGGCCCGGTATTGTTCCGACACCCTTCTCCGTCACGATGGCTCGTGGGAACACGCCCGCTTCTTTTTTTCTCTCTCCATTATCCTCTGGAGCACCCTCGCCTCGATATTTTCCTTCCTTTTTCGGGAAAGAACGGGCGCGTTCTCTTTCTCGGCTCGCCGTCTCGATCGGCAGAGGAGGCGGTGCCACGGGTTCTCGAACGACCACCGACGCTTCGCTCGAACGAATTATTCGCGCGACGAGCGTCCTTTCGCCGCGCGAGATCGATCGCGTTTTTTCGCGAATTAGCCGGTACCGCTCGAACGGCGAACAAAAGAAAAAAAAAAAAAAAAAAATAAAAAGAATGGCGAAAACGAGAAAAAAGGCGAAGAAGACGGGCCAAAAGGAAGTTGTGCTCGTCTCCGAAAACTGGTCTGCCGGAGACGCGGTCTCGGGAGCAAAGAAGAGTCGGTGGAGCGGCATTCCCCGGTAATTAGTCTCACCCATAAATTACTGGCTATTCCGCGTCTGTGTTGGTCACAACTCGGTAACGTCCTCCTCCTTCTATCCTTCCGCTCGGTCTGCCTTCCATTTCCACTCTTTTTTTCCCATCTTTTCTCGTCCCTTCTTCCACGTTTTAACGCGGTGCTTCTCGTACGCCACCTCCGAAAATAAACGATCCACCGCGTCGAACGGTCGGGATCGTGGTCGTGGCCGTGGTCGACGAGGAGGACTCGAAACGGTGTCTAGGTGCCGGAACGTCCTAGGGTATGTCCTACGAGAACGGGAAGGAACTAGAGGGAGTATCGTCGGACCGGCGTGCTCGCTCCTCCGATCCGGGAGGATCTCTCGGGCCCGCCGAAGAGGCACAGGACCCCGCTGCTAAATGAGCTGTAATACGGACCCCCGCTGACCCCCCGGTTCCTCGCTCTTCTTTCGTCTCTTCGTCCTCTCCTCGTCTCTTCCGTGGTTCCTCCAGTCCGGCCGTACTTCTCCGGCCGCTTCCTTCCCTCTCTCTCTCTCTCTCTCTCTCTCTCTCTCTCTCTCTCTCTCTCTCTCTCTCTCTCTCTCTCTCTCTCTCTCTCTCTCTCTCTCTCGAAATCCTCGGGTAGGATTCGGCGGTCATGATACGGCCACACCGGACGATTCCTTTTACCGTCGCTCTTCCCGCTCCTTTTATCGTTTCTCGTCTTTCATCGCCGCCCCGTTATCGCTCCTTTTTTTCTTCCGCCGTCGATTCAACGGCGCTCGGCAACGAAATACCTCGGTCGACGAGCATTTTTAATTCGAGAATTAGAGAGATGGGTCGAAATTGAATTAGAGATCGAAATTGTTTCGGCGATTCCGATTTCGTGCCGGTGAGACGAATTCGTCGGTCGTACGATGCGCGTACTCCCTGCTGCGATACGGTTCTGCCCGCTTCCGCGAACTAACGGAGAGCGGTCCTGACATCGAGACCGATCGCCTCGGTCAACGGAGCAATTGACCCGAGATACCGTCGACCGATCCGTCAATTAGGTCAGACGTTCTCCGCGCTCGCTACCAGCGAACGGTGAAGGGAAAGCGCGGATTGCTCTAGGATTCTCGTAGGTTCTTACCGCTGATCCGCGAGTCTCGTATACTTGTCGAATTAGGGAACGATCGTCCATCGATATCGATCAGGATGCCGGAGCGATCGGTATCGATCGTCGAAGAAATCGCGAAACGACGAGGAGACGAGGCGGATGGAGCAATATTTCGGTACGGATCGGAAGCATCGAGAGATAGAGGCACGGTTGGAAGCTGGTCCTCCCTCCGTGGAACCCGTGGCGGCAGGTTGCAAGAAGCAGAGAGGAGCCTCTCGGTTCTCGTAGGAGAGTTAAAAGAGGAAAAGAGGGGCTCGGTTGCGTCTCGTTGCCGCCGAGCGGCGCTCACCTGCCTAGTCCGCAACAGTCTCGTACGGTTCGCTCCGACCAGGAGCCTCGTCGCCGATCACGGACCAACGATTCTCTTCTCTACTCTTCTCCTCCATCCCCTACCATCGACCTCCTTCTTCGCTTTCCACCTCCGCACGATCTCCCTACGCCACGTGTCGTCGGCTTTTCGCTCTACCCCCTTACCTTTCCTCGCCTTTCCCTTTGTCTCTCGCCGTTCGCCTTTCCCTTCCGATCGATCCGGCTATCATCCCTCCGTCGCTTCGCCGATCATCGGCAACGATTCGATCGACGTTTATCTCTTTCTTCGTACGGTCGCGCAGTGAAGGTGGTTCGGGTGGTGTCTCGGAAAGAAAAGCCAGAAGCGGAAAAAGAAGAAGAGGAAGAGGAAGACGAAGAGGAAGGTGAATGGTGGGGCTGCTGTCTTCTCTACCGCTTAGCGCACATTTCTGGTGGGGGTACGGCAACACTCAAAGTTCGTGGTGACGTAGTTCTGGCAGGAACGCGACGCGTTTTTGTCCCAAGCCGAAACGGACGACATCGTGCTTTTTACGTTCCGAAAAGCATCGACAGTTTGTAACGACGGATAAAGGTGGAGAGGATCGGGGTATAGAAACGATAGGCGGAAAGGAGAGGAAACGGCCGGGGAAGTTTCGAGGTGGGGGCATATCTGGCTCGAGAGACCGGAAGCGAACGGTCTTCCGGATGTTTCTCGATTTAGTGACAACGAAGATACACCGTGGATCCGAGAGCTTACGAGAGTCAAAGCAAACCGGGAAATTTGATTGTTTGTCGATCGTTCGCCGCGGCAATCTGGAAAGGGAAGATGAGAATTCGTCGAATACGATATTTGCATCTCGCGGAAGCTCGTTCGCTTTGATTTCGAAATCGACCGAGAGGCAAAGTAAGAAAGCGCGGAAGTGGAGAAGGAGAAAGTAGAGGGCCGTTGCGACGCCGAAACAGAAGCAGAAGAGGAAGAGAAAGAAGAAGCAGAAGCAGAAGAAGAGGAAGAGGAGGAGGAGGAGGAGGAGGAAGAAAAGGATCATGCTTCGGTGAAGTGTCGGTAGAAGCGAAGATACACGAGAAAGTAGTCGAGAGTGGACGGTCGAGGAGATCGGGTGCTCGATAAAGAAATTTCTCCGACTAGAGATCGTGGAAAAAGGAGCGTCGAGTATTCTCGAAAAATTACGCACGAGTGATCGAAACGAGAGTGGCGAACGAGTCGCGGAATTTTTCGACGAGTTTCGTAGGTCAGGGATCGGCGAGGTTCTCTAGGTCGATTTCCTTTCGCGCCGTCGGCTCGAGAACATCCGTCTTCCGGTATCCAGCGACACGAACGGCCGGGAAGGAAAGCGATTGTCTCAGGACTCGAACGGAGGGGCGGAGGGGATGGAGATGCGCCTCGTTCTCGTGGCGGTCTGCCTCCTTCTCGTCACCCCCATCGCCGGCTCTTTCTGGTACGTACATTTATTATCGTTCTCCGCGTATCCGAAACCTTCCCTCTGCACCCCCTTCGTGGATAAATTTACGTTCGCGTCGTCCTTTCGTTTCGAGCTTGCCTCGATTATCGTACCAGTTTACCGGTTAATTTCGTATTCCGTTAGACGCGTCAAATAATTCGAAAACGGCGATTACTTTATCTTTTCGAACTAGAGAACGACGAAGGAGGATCAACGAGCGATCGAGAGCGAGAGAAAGTAATCACCGAGGAGTCGCCGGATCGAATTCGCGCGTTCTCTCGCAATTACATCTTCCGTGTTCGCGAGTAAATTAAACGAATCCGGCAAAAATACAAGCTCGTAACGAAAAACATCGCGCTGTAGCGACGGGTAATTACGCGGAAAATGGTCGGTCCGTGAGCACCGGTGCCGGCTATGCGAACGTGACGAACTAACGAGTGCTCCAGTTCCGAAGCACGTCATCTGGGTTATCAATTACGCGGCACGTTACCCGCACGCGGAATGATTAATGACCCTATAAATCCAGCTTCGATAGTTGCTCGAGTTACCTCTCCGTCTCTCGCGGCGATGCAAGACCTGTCCAGAGATTTACGATTTCATTTCGATTCGTTTAAACCACGCGTTACCGTCGCCGGGAATTCCTCCGGCCGGAATGTCCCGATGGACCGTCCCAAAAAGGGACAGGTCGCCTTTTTAAACGCGGTATTTATTTCGTAAATTGTTTATCGCTCGAGCCGTTCGTCTCGCGCACGGATCGGATCCAAAACGAAACTCGGGACGGTTAACGGTACGGGTATTCGGGTTTTATCGCGGTCTTTCCTGAACTCGACGATTTCTAAAAAGCGTGACGGAACAGCGCGTAAAGAACTGGACTCGAACGTCCGAGGGTTGGAACACGGTGAGAATTCGTAACTCGGGCCACGTGATGCGAGCCGCTCGTAACCGAGTTACGTATCTCGCGAGCTGGAACAGTAAATTATTCGGTAGCTGGAGCGCGCGATGTGTACTCGAGTTTATTATGTAAATGTTTGGACGACGATATAGAGACCGTTATCGTGGCACTGCCATCCAAGGTTCCAGAGACGAAAGCAGCTACTTCGCTGCCTTCTTTCGGCCGCGTTTAACTCGTCTCGTAATCGATTCTACCCGCTCCTGCCTGTCCGCGAGATCCTTCGTTTCCCGTTAACGAAGCTACGCGTCGTAAGGCAACTTCGATCGTTAAATTTTCTGGGGGTTAACCGGAATCCGAAAGGCGCGCCAAGCTAAACCAGGTACGGTTAAACTATAATTTCATTCGATCGACGATCGTCTCCGTAGCGGCGTTGCGAACAAACGGCACGAAAATAATTAACGTTTATTTATTTGTCGGGCGTCGACGAATTTACCGTTTCTTCGCGCGTTTTTCGCGTATACGGTACGCTCGAAAGGTATAATTTCCGCAGAGGGTGGAAAGTAGCAACGGTATTCTCTCTCTCTCTCTCTCTCTTCTGTAAGGTCGAGTAAATATTTGTCAACGATTTAAAGGGGATTTCTGCGCGCACTCGACGCTGTGCCGTCGCGCGTCGCACCTTGCTCGCTTACCTGTCCACACGATCCACACGACCGAGTGTTTGATAAATACATTAGAAGGTTCGTGGTTTGTTTCGACGACAGGTATTTAACAGCTGTTTAAGTAGGTTCGAGGAACCTTCTTTCCCGTCAACGGCCAGGCCCGTTTCAGACTTCTTTTTCTCGTCGGACGCTCTTTCGGAATGTCGCACGCTCCCCGACCGCGTTTGTTCGGTCGAACGGCCGTATCACTTTTTTCGACGAATTCGCCTCGATTCGTGCGCGAGACACGAATCCGAATTTTCGATACGCGACGATACCGATCCGATATCGGTATCCGTCGATTCGGGTAGCGGGAATTCGCGAGCCGATTACTCGATCGGAACCGAGTGTTTCTCTCGATCGAGATTCCACGATTTCGTCGCGGGGAATACCATCCTATTCGGATCGGCTCTCGCTCCTTCTCCAGTTTCGTTCGATTCGCTGTCCGCGGTAGCCAGAGGACACGCGGCCGAAGCTGAATCCAGCAAAGGACAAAGACGACCGAGTGGAAGAGTAAAGAGGTAAAGAAGCGAGCGAGGACGGACAATGGTCTCGCTCGAAGCGTCACCCGTAAATCTCGTTGAGCGCGTATAATTTGTAAGTCGGCAGCGGCAGCCCCGTTTCGCCTCTTTCCTCTTCGCCCTCTGTTTCCCGGTCGCGTGATCCTTCTTCGTCTCGCTGCCACGGACCCGCGAGCCGTCTCGGCCCACAAAAATCGGGACCGGGCCCGCAACGATCCCGCGGTAGATTCGAACGCATTCTTTCGCCTCCTTCTTCCACCGCGCTCGCATTCTTCCTGTCTCTCGCCAGTATCTGCCTCCGTCTCGTTCGTTTCTCGATTTTCCCTCGAACTGACCCACATTGCGAGGTTAAACGCGCTGTCCTTCGGAATCCGAGGTCGATCGGTGCAATTTTCTACTTCTCCACCGATCCATCGAGGTGGCAAACGGATCGTACAACCCCTTGTGTCGCGATTTATTCGGCAAACGCGTCAGACTTAACCGTTCGCTGCTACGATATTAACCCTTTGCGCTCGAAAGCATTTTCATCGTTTGCAAATGGCGGCTGTAAAATTTTCTAGTTGGAAAGTTTGATGAATTTTTTTGAAATCATTATTTTTTCTTTATTAATCGTCGATATTGCCTGCTCCACTGTGTTTGAACACCGCGTGTCTAATACTATAAATTCGGTTAAAAAATATTCATTCAAAATCGTCGAATTAAATCAAATTGCGAGTGATAGCCACCGCTCGAGCGCGAAGGGTTAAAGCTGACTAAAGAAATCTCGAATGTACAAGACCGAATAACAAGAACGTTTTGCACTTAGCAATCCTCGACTGTGCAAATGTAAATTACACCGAAATGGAACATTCGATCGTATTAAAAATATGAACGAGCTTTACAATCTTTGAACCGCGAGTACGTCACGAGTGTAGCTCGTCGGTATAGCACGAGTAGTTAACCCTTATCGCTCCTATGCCTCGATGTCGCGCTTATTTTTGATCGTACAAACTATTAAAAAAAATAGTCGAATATTAATCTTCGTTCCTTTGCGGCATATAATAAATTGAGAATATATTTGTCACGCACCCCACGCTATCGCGATACGTTCGATCGAAAGCTCGTTTCTCGATTCATTTTGTAAATTAATCGAGGTGCTGGTAGGTGAAAGAAACGAGGGAGCGCAAAGGTAGGTGGGAAAATGTAGGCGTGGGCGTCGCGAGTGACCCGCCGACGGCAGGTGCGAGGACTATCGTCGCGTACGCGCTAATTTTCCGTGGGGCGAATCTACGGCAACGAGTACCGATCAAGTTCAGCTAATTATTCCCCGCGAACGCGTCCACCGTTCTGGCTTTCTCTTTGGCGCAGAAGCGGCCGAACCTGTTGCGGGCCGTGTCGCAGGTGAAAAAGGTGTCTAGGTATCGAGCGATCGGCCACGGGTATCGTAACGACCAGTTTGCCGATAATACGATAGCGTTCGGTCGGGTCGCAAAGTCGGCCAATGAGCCGCGCGGTGGGCAGTCCACGGCTACCTTCTCGCTGGTTGGACAACCCGATACTCCCACCCGATACACTCTATCTCACCTGGCCTCTCTCTTTCTTTACCGTGTTCCTCTATAATCATAATCATAAGGGACAGCGCGACGCGAGGTCACACTCCGGTTCTGCCACGATCGATTCACAGGGTCCGCGAGTATCCAGCCGATACTTTGCCCCTTTTAATTGCCATTATCTACGATACGTCCGCTTCGTTTGCCGACGTTGATCTTACGCTATCGATTTCCACCGGTACCGTATCGAATCCCTGGTAATTTCTTCTTCTTCTCTCTCGGGTAAGGCGATATCCGCGTTACAATGTATCGTCTTTTATCGTATAAATAGTACAGGTAACGCGTTTATATATGCCATTCCGGGAACTGCGCAGTTTGGCGCACGAATGTTTGATCCCGATACCGACCGTATTTCGGTCAGCCGGTGCTCGTAATGCTTATTTTCGTCGCGAACGTTCCTCGAAGTTTCGCCGAGGATTAGTACCCTCTTACGCGGCCGGTTTGTCTATTTGCGGCCGTAAAAGCCCGATCTTTTCGTTTGAGGAGGGATGCATACACCGACCGGTAACTGTGCCAACGTAAACACGGAAAATTCCTTCCCTTTGCGCTACCCTAACGTGCACGCTTTTGCTCGTCGAACTTTTGTTTCGTCCTCTCGTTCGCGACATTACGGATCAACACGATTATTTGGAAGAGCGACGTTATTTCCGGGACGCACCCATATTAACCCCTTCCCGCGTCATTTATTTGTCAGGTGCGTCAGACAGAACCAACTGTTCGCTGCAGAAATATCCGTACGAATAAAGGAAATTAAAATGTTATGCACATTTTATGTTCAATGACTCCTGACTATGTAGATTATAATTGGATACGAACTTTACACATAAACGTATTCAAAATTATAGTAAGATTCATCGTATTTATACCGTGAGTTTGTCACGGGTTGAACTCGTCAAAATATGACAATGAGTTAAAATGTTGTGAGTACGTTATATTCTGCGATCCTTGACAACGCGAATTATAATTGCAACTAAACTTCAAGTTGAGAAGTATTAAGAATTTGAGTACAGTTTGTTACATTTGTTAGATGCGTCAGACAAAACTAACTATCCATAGCTATAATATTAAAACGAACAGATGATATTTAAATGCAACGAGTATTTTATATTCAGCGATTATTGGCTGCATGAATTATGATCGAACCTGAACTTCGAGTGAGGAGTATTAAAAGTTTGAGTAAAGTTTATTACATTTAAGCCGTGAACGCGTACTAGTGAGACTCGTCAAAGTATGGCATGGGGTTAACTCGAGAGATGTACTTAAGATTCTGCGTTACCGTAATGTTGTGCATCCGGATTTGTAGTCTGGAACGTGGAAAGAATTCCGTGTATCGTCTATCGGAAACGAGTACGAGGAAAAGGTCGGTTCCAGAGGGAATCAGTGATTCGTTCGGTAGCGACAGGGTTGAATAGCCGGTGAGATTTTGTTGGTCGAACGTCGAGCGATCCGGAGAAAGAGACGCGCACGGTACGTCGTCTACGATAATGGTTATAGCCGAACAAGACCATCGTAGGTAGTTAACGCGTTTGGAACGCGTGTCCCGTACGAGCAAAAGCATGGGATCGATTTTCGTGGAATGTTAGAACGAGGGAGGTAAACGCGTTTCCCGACGCTAGACGTTCTCCCGACAGAAGAATTTCAAATTGTTTCGACGGCGCGTGCACGACGCAACCAGCTATGTACGGAATTTTTACAGCCCCTTCCGGAGTTTACTCTAATTTTATTAGTCCCCTTTCCGATTCGATCGGATTTCGTTAAGCCGCGTGCCTCGAATAATTCGTTAAACGGTCGGTGTAGTTTACGATTATCGTAGAACCGGAAACGGTTGAACTCTTCTGGTTGTTGGTCGAACGACGCTCGCGCCACGAATTCCGGTCGACCGTCGGGAAACGCGACCTAGACTCGACTCGCACCCCGTAACCCTTGCCACCAATTTGTTCGCGCATTCTCCAGGCCAGTCGAATCGCTTCTCTTACGCGGCTCGGTCCATCCTTTGCCCGATACTTGGCTTCTTTGCTCTCTCCTCTGACCCCCGCTGCTGCCCGATGGAATTCGCTTAACGCGTTGTCGCGGTCCAAACAGTCCGTCTCTTCGTAGAACATTCAACGAGCGTCGCGCGTTAGAGCGTACTTTATGTTCATTGCTCGTATCGTTCATTTTAGTTCAGAAGTAGTGCAGAATTCGAACAACGTTGTAAGAAACACATAGTTTATATTTTCAAACAGATATTTTATTACGAAGTTTGTTAGCTTTGTTCTGTTGAACGTCTTCACCGTTTCACGAATGTAGAAAAAATTAATACTTCTGAAAATGCACGCAAGAAAACTGGCTATGTCAGAAATAAAGATAACGGCTTCGAGAGCCTCGGTATGTCTATTACTCCAGACCCTTAGATCTGATCAGGACATTTTGTTTGATGTAGAGTGCCTCTCAATGTACAGATTCATTTTCGCATCAACTAAATAATATCGTTCGAATATTGCGAATAAAAAGAAATTGTGAATATAGTTGGTTCGTTGCGCTAGAAGACTTGTTTGTATTCTGCCATTCGAGACTACCATCGTGTCTTGCTATCCGTGTCCGATTCTACTGCGTCGGTGAACGCGGAAGTTCGCGTTAGCGGTTCGTTCGCGACACAAATTCGTCTGTCTTACCATATTTTGCATCCGTTCCATCTACAAAAAAACTGTGAATATCGTTTGGGAGTTAAGGGGGCAATTTTCCCGTAAGAAACTGCGTCGGACGCGACTCGGTGCGATCACCGTAGCCACATACGAGCTGTTTCTTTTCGTCGTCGTGTCATCGGGCACCAACTCGGATGGAGCGCGCATATTTATCCGCGACATTCGACTTCCGTCCGCGTGGCTTTTTCGCTGGCAGGGTCTAGGTTATTTTTCTGAATCGGATTCCATTGGCCGACGAGCAAGGGTGAAAGCATCCGATCGGATTAGTCGCGACGTCCTTGAAGCCGAGGCTGCCAACTTCCGTCGTGTTTTCTTCCTATTCTCGAGGGTCTCGTTCGAACGGTGCGAGATATTCGAGGAATTCAGCGTTGGTCCCAGGACCCCGTTCTTCTTCTCCTCGTCCCCATACTTTCGTCCCGTTCCTCCTTCTTGTTCGTGGGTTCCTTTCGGCGATCGGAGGACGATTCGTTGTCTCTGTCCTGGTTGGCTGGCACGAAATCGCGCGGACTCTTTTCAACCGCGCCTCGATTCGAACGCGTACAGAGACCGACGAGGCGAGCGAGCCAGCCAACGTAGCTCTCTCGTCACTGTCTATCCGAGCAGACAGCGTGGAGCTGCCTTCGAGCAAAGTGAGTGCGTCTAATGAGGCAATAAATAAGTCGACCGCCCTAACCGGCCTTCTCCACGCTTTTCGTTCGCGACGACGTGTCCATCCTCCGGTTCCAGTTCTTTTCTTGCCTTCTCCGCGAGTACAACCCCTTCTACCTCTTCTTCTTTCTGCCTCGAAAGATCGACGGACCTCCTCCTCCTCCGCCTCCTCTACCCTTTCGTCGACGTCGAGGAGACACCGCTCGAACCGATTGTTCGTTATCTTCGGCTCGTTTGCTCGACTTTCTCTACGACTCGCGAGACCCTTTCTTCTGGACGTGGACGCGTCGCGTTCCTACCGAATCTCTCGGTCGACTCTACGGGGCCGAGTTGCTCCGAAACGTTTCAGTTTCCTGACCACTCCAATTTCTCTCGGGAAACTGACCGCTCGGTCTTGCCGAGTTATTTATAGGCCACCGAATGATAGAGAACGAACCGACCGATCAGTCGAACGACGCGACGTGTTTCCATTAATAACGTCGTAACGTTATTCGCGTATCCACCAACCGCGAGATTTGAACGTTTATTTGAGTTGGATCGCTTAGCCTGTGCATACGGTCGTTAACGAAACACCGCAAATACTCTTTGCCCGCGATCCCTTTGAACCGTGTAGGGTCAGGACAGTATCACGCCGCGGGGAACCCGCTGTTTTCATTTTTTACTCTTCTTTCTCCCGTTTATCGGGCGATACGGAATCGCGAGCGCAACGAGCGTACCGCGACAGAGAATTTACAACGCGTTCGGGTCGAAAGCGACACTCGCGTCGACGAATCGACTATTTTTAGGAGCACGCGTAAGAGTTGGTTCTCGACTTGTCAGCACAACGATAAGCGTTTGATGTACGCGGCTCGGCGAGAGCCATGCCATAACTTTCGACTTCTTGGAAAGTCCGTTGTCCTCTGGTATCTGTGTCGATGCGCGTTGACGAATCGCGGCTTTCCGTCGCGTTCCTCGCGAATTAGGCTCGTCGGAAATTGGAAAACTCTTTCATTCCTCTCGTTCGTCGAATCGTAACGATACGTACAAAGAATTAACCCTTTGCATTCGTATTTGTACTACTAGCAAATGGCAACTTTGAAACTCTTTGGTTGAAAAGTTCGATGAATTCTTTCATCGGTTATTAGATCTAAGTTATTACATCTATATTATTTATTGCCAATGTTAGGTGTTTCATTGTGTTTATACATCGTACGTTCAACATTATAGATTTAGTTAAAAAATACCTATTCAAAGATGCTGTATTAAACAGAATGGTGTGTGTGAGTCAACTTTCGAGTGCAAATGGTTAGTCCCGGAAAAAGGTTAATTTTGTTCCATCGGAGGTTTCGAAACTGACCATTTCTCCTAATATTTGGCAACCCATCGTTAAAGCCTTGCACTACGATTTATTCGATAAATGCGTCAAACGTAACGAATCGTTCGTTGCTACGACTTAAAGGTGAATGAAGAATGTTCGATTTTTGAGACTGTCCAGATCTATTAGGTTTACCATGTTTGAACTGCGAGTGCGTCACGAGTATAACAAGGGGTTAACGGGACTCGTTGAGCTCTCGTTTTCACGAAACGTTCAAGCTTTAACACGTTCGTCGGCGTGTTAGCCAAATACGACTAACGCTCTTTTTCATCGAGTTAAATAGGATTTCAAGTTTGGATTTTCAGAGGAATTTAATGTAACAAGCACTAAAGTATATAAAATATATAAAATGAATATATTAAAATATAAATATACATATATGCGTTGAATGAACGCGTTGTCGTTTCCCGATAGCTTCGAGTACGATTTTCGATAGCGAGCGAAAAATTGTTGCGGCGATGTTGTTTTCGCGGACGTATCGGATTCCACGGAAGATGATGGAGCACTCTCGATCGCATTCGGAGCGTGTCCAGTTCCGGTGACTCGAAGGTGGTGCACTCCGTTATGGATCGTCGAGAACGAGCATCGAGTAAGAATATCGACGAGTCGAATGAAGTTCTTGCGCGTTGTTCTCTGCCAGCGAGGCCGATCGTCCCGTGAGACGTAACATGCGCCATATTTTGCTCGGGAACGAGAGCAGCGTTTAACCTTTTTTTCTCTCTCTCTCTCTTTCTCTGTGAAGGAACGAAGACCGCAACCGGCTTGATTCCGAGGGTCTTTCGGTCTCTCGCGATCTCTCTCTTGGTCTCTCTCGATCGCGGGTTTCTCGAGAATTCACCGTCCCGACGTTCTTGTCCTCGTTGTTAGAGTCGTCGTTCGTAGCAGGAATCCTCCGCCCAAATGACGATGTCACCGGTGCACCGGTGCACCGGTGCACTGTTACCCCGTATTACTTCTTCTTCCCGTGGTCGGTTCGTGCGGAACGAAAAGCGGGAGCAGCATCGGGGACGCATAGACGGGCGCGAGCAACCGTTCTTAGCGGAATTATTTGCCATTAAGGTCGTTACATTCCCGAGAGGCCGTCGTGTACGCGTCCTGGCATCCGACCGACGCAGAACTAATGATCTTAATTAACGTTTCGTAACGAAGTTCGTTCGGACTGTCCTTTTAGCCAGTCTCGTCTTCCCCGCGCTCGGCTCGTCCTTCTTCTTTTCGAAATTTTTTACTCTCGGCACGTTTTCTTTCCCTTCTCCGTCTTCTTCGCGATCTCGAACGAGGAAAGTCGCGGTTATCTTCGCCTCCGTGCTTCGCTTTTCCCCATAGGCCTTTACCTTGTCCTTGCTGCCTCGCCGTTGAAACGCAACGGAGATTATATTGTCTCGTTCGTAACGATTTCGAATTTATTCGCGTATTCGTCCGATAAAAGAAGAATCGCGTAGTCGTTTCGATAAAACAAGCACGATCGTTCGTTTCAGGACCGTTGGAAATCAGGTGGTGATGGATCCGCTGCTGATCTGCAAGAAAACCAGGAGACTGAGGGGCAAGATGGCGGACATATGTCGCAAAGAGCCATCCTTGCTGAAAGAGATCGCGAGAGGCGTGCAGGTCGGGACCAGAGAATGCCAGCATCAGTTCAGGAATCGACGGTGGAATTGTACCACGATCAGGAGATCGTTGAGAAAGATTTTGTTGCGAGGTGAGTGGCGGTTATCGTCCGATTTCCGACGTCGAGAAAAAACGAGTATCTTCCGACGCGTTGGATCCTAAAAAGATGCCGGGTCCCGCGGGAAAAAGCGTATTAAAGTCGATGGATCTTTCGAAATTGACGATCATCGATAGATTGTTTCTTTTTTTCCGTAGATAAATCGGTCGAGCGTATTGAGTTCGCAGTCGATCCCTCGCGGCAATTAACGCGTTACGTTTAACGCGTTCGCGTTCTCGCGAGCAAAGCGTTGCGACACCGGTACACTTGTTGCCACAACTTTATTAGAACACAAAAAACCCGAGCGATTCGAGATTAGGCGAACCAGATGCCGATTACACACTCCCTTTCAAACCGCGGCGGTTCGATTCGTTACGATTAAATGCAGCCGATCTAACGGCACACCTCTCGAGGAAGTTGCCCCGATTCGACGTTGATCGCTCTATTCGAGACGAATCGCCTCGATGCTCGTTCGACGTTATTATACCCGATCGAACGTCCGTCATTATTTTCGAATTAACCTCGACGATGGTGTCGCGTACGAAGGAAAGTTGTACGGACAACGTTCTCTTTTTTTCTGCCTGTCTCCTCGACGTTGCGTAATCGTTCGCTTTATTACTCACAGAAATTGTATTCGTTCACGGCGCGACGCTCCCTCGACCGGACCGTGATTAATAAATATTCCGACGTCGATAATTACTCGGGGAAAAAAAAACCAATTAGCACCTCGCGATCGGATATCTGACGTTATTAGTCATCGCGACGAAGTAGACCGGCGAATTAACAGGGTGTTCCGAAGGAGTTACGGGAGCGGATATTGCTCGAAATCGATGTGTATCGGATCGATCGGAAAGTTCTCTCGTGTATGGAGGCGCGACGATATAAAACGCTCGATCATAGAACGCGTGGCGACGACGACAAAAACTCGACTACACGAATATTATTATTTTCAATTTGCATTAGTTAGCAAACGACGCGTGTAACAGCGATTACGCCGAACACAAAACGACGTACAAGGTTGATTGGCACGAAGACAAGGCTGAACAAGGAAAGTGGAGCTATTTCGGTGAGCGGGAACCAGAAGAGCGGCGTAAACGGTTGCGAATGTAAATGGAACAAATTGAAGGAGGGTCTCGAGCCCGGTGTCCGAAGAGAAATTCTCACGCGGTTGCCTTCGCGTTTATTCGTGAACCGACCAGAAGAGAGAACGTACCTGTCCGCGTGGCTCGCTCAGTTAACCATCCGATGTATTAATTCCGGGTGATCGAGCACGACAACTAAATCGAAGACAGCGTGTCCAATAGGCCGAACTGCTCTCTAGGTTCCGCTATCAGATCGGTACCTTTTGGTAGCCTGACAGATTGACACTGTCCGTCGGATATTAGTGGCAATATGTTCCCTTAATTAAAGGCTTCATTGCCAAGGCGACCGATCCTTCGAACCGTTCCGTTTAGTCTCTTTATCTTCTTTCCCCTCGTCTCCTCCTTCTTCCTCCTCCTTCTGCCTCTCCCTCTTTTTAGTTTCTTTAAAAGATTATACCGTCGATCGTATCGATCGTGATTCGTCGACGTCCCTGATCAACTTGTACGTACCGGACACGTGGATTCCATCGTGGACGATCGATGATCGAATTATATCCGACACTGTCGACCATGCCTGACGATCGTTGTTCGATCGATCGAAGATTCCACGGACAGGATACATCGTTTTATACTCGATTCAACATTCGACGCTCCACAAAAGCAACGGGTTAAACTTTCGCTACCAAAGCGTCTATAGCGTGTCTCGAAACGATTCCTCGAAAAATTTTCTCTCTTCATCGAAAACGTACAAATTGTTACCTCGAAATCGTTACTTTCGTTTTTATCGGACGCGAACGCGAATAATAGGACGAAACGAAAACGAGTTCGCGACAGAGTCGACGTGTTCATTTGGAACAAGTTTATTCGCATGAATATGGAGGAAGGTGTTGCGCGAGTACGCGCATTCCCGAAGCCGAGGGTGGGCCGAAAGCTCGTATATTTCTTGTCGTAGACTTCCCAGGGTGAGCTGTCCTCGCCGGAGGATCGCAGATAAATGACGACGTTCAGAATTGTCACCCGAAACGACCGGTTAACACATCGTCGTCCCTGTCATCGATCCGCACCGTCCAATAATGCACCCGGCAGCCAGAATTTATGTACCTGCTGTTCAACCTTTCCCGAACCTTCCTACCGTTCTGGCTCACGGACCGCTTCACTCGTTCGACGATCGTTCAGGGAAATACGATACGTCACGAATTTTTATCTCCGTTCACGAATCAACGATCGCACGGCAAACGAGCTTTTCGCGAGGAAGCGATACGAGAAATTGGCGCGAAAACGTCGGTAGCCGGCGAGGAATCGTTAATTACGAAGGGACCGGGGTGCAACAGGTGACAGGATCTTAACGATTGTACGGCGAAGCATAATGTAATCGGACATTGTCGCCTTTACGACGAAGGTATCGTTTTTATGGGGTGAGTCGAGCTCGTAAGTGGCAGGTGGAACGCAAATTGGATCCTGGTTGGTCCAGCGTGCGGTGCAGTGGTTCTCCTAATTAGAAACTGTACGGGATCCGGTGAGTCGCATCGAAACTCGATTTCGCGAGTTCCACCGCACAAAGGAAACTTTACAGGCTGCCTATATCCTTCGGGACTCTTTACGATAAGTATTTTCTTCGAAAGAATCATGACACAAGGGTTTTAAACACTGAATTTTCGGAAAATTAAGGTTGCTCGTTCGAAGAAACCTCTTTAGCGTTATCGCTCGAAACCGAAATCTTGCGACTAGAATCGCGATAGTCGTTCGTTCGTCCCGGTATTCGAATTCGATACACCCAGTATGGAGGAGGGGTCTCAAAATTCGTACACCGATATAATGTAAGTATCGTGACTGGGTCGCGAGAGGACGAAACGGTAAAGACGGAGTGTCGCGCGAACGAAAGAATCACGGTGGGAGGTCGAGATTACTCGAGAAGGAGGGAGAGAGAGAGGAGAAAAATTCGTGGGAGCCCATCGAGGTAAGGTCGGACGAAGCAGGATCGAGAGGAAGCGAGGAAAAATTCCTAACGGGCACGAAACACGTCGAGAAAAAGCGTGGTAGAAGGCAAAAGCCACGCTACCGTCGGCGCCTATCTTAATTCTCGATTGACGTTTATTTATCTGGCGACGTTTAATTTTTATGGGCGCGATCTGGCCGATAGGTTAGCCCCGCAGGTAGCTCCCGCTGTGTGGTCCGAAAAGAAGTCCCGGAGGAGATTCGAGGTTAGACTGGTAGAACATTCGTGGACGAGCAGCACCTCTTAATTGAGGGGTGCCGCGTGTCGCGATAAGAGAAACACGGGCGTCAAAAACCCGTGGAAAGAGCTACCAAGAAGGGGAACCGAAACGAAAGGAGGAAGGAATTTATTGCGTTGCTAGGACTCGTTTGCTCGTTGTTCCTTCAGGGTTATCCGAACGTGGATTCCTACCGGATCCTCTGTCCTCGATACCTAAGCTTCTGCTCAAAATCGTGCGACACCCACTAAACGTTCTCGACCCTCGAGCACCGCGACGGAATTAGATTTTATCCCGGTCTCTCGGTCGCGAGCCGCGCTGTCTTCTCTCCTCGCGCGACCAACGCTATAGCAACGATAAGCAACGATAAACAACGTTGTTCGTGGCCGTGTGAGAAAGGCAGAGCATCGATTCGAAATCCACTTCTTCGAATTCGAATTCCTTTTCTGCTTGGATTTCATTCATTGCGCGTACGTCCACGTTGGTACGTGGAATTACCTCGAAAACATTCTTTTCGTCGACGTTTCTGTCCGCTAACGAGGATGCTCACCTTGGCGCGTTAATAAACTCGCGTCTCGACTCGCGATTATTCCTCGTTTTCGCAACTCGGTTCCGCTCGCTTTCGCTAATTGCTACGCGGAGAACTTTCTCGTAGGCTCCGAAGGTGAACTCGAATGCTCGATACGTCGATAACGATTAGTACGTTACGCGTCGAGACAGATTCTTTATTCGTTTTCTCGGAGACGCCGTTACGGGGCGCAAATTCGCGATTCGTTTCTGCCGGAATTTTTTCTAAAATATCAACGACCGACGATGACGGTCAACGGGACAGCGGGCAATTTCTATGATCGTCGCAAACGTTTACAGTTACTCGCGTAGATCGTCATATTCGGCGAGGCGAATGCGAAGAAAACGCGCGGAGAGTTGGATGTTGTTTCGTGAAGGTTCGTGACACGACGAAACGGAACGGGACGAGACGGAACAGGACAAGACGATAATGAGCGAGCTAAAAGCGATTTAGCGTCACGGCGCTAAGTGTTTTGTCGCCTCGCGAACTCGGTGCTAACTAATGCGGTTCGAGAATGATTCGTACCCGTATATCTGACTTCTTCGCATCAGGCCCTTTACCTTCCATCGACTCGTCGACGAATTCGTCACCGCGTTCATCCTGTATCCGTCGAATTACCTCACACGTCGTTCCCTTTCTTTAGCTCGTTTACAAATTTCGCACGAACCTCGCGATCGACGGGGGTGGAGGAAAATCGAGGGCGAGAAAATCTCGATGATTTATCCGTGGTAGCGGCGGAACGGAGAGAGCGGTGGCCACGTAGCCGGCACCCTCGCCACAGGAAACAACAATAAACGAGCCATGAGCGACGATTATGGAGAAAGCGTGTCTTCCAGATGAAAAGGGAAAGCCCAATTTTTCTCGCTTCCATCGTGGAGGCATCCGTCGGTAGGAAGGAAATTGTCCGTGACTAAAGACGCCTCTGGTGTCCACTGGCAGTCCGAACCGTAGGTACGCTTCCCTTTCTTCGCCGTCATCGTTCACCATTCTTTCTACGACTTCTTCACGCTCGTCTATTCTATCGGAGTTTATCAGCGGTCGCATACCGATCCCCTTTCGAAGCGACGCCGGAAACATTTTTCTGAAACCGTCGACCTTTGCTGCCAATTTGTGATCGACGCGACGCGATTCACAGCGAATTTAGTATTTACCGAAGACGGCGACGCGAGGAGAAATAGCTTCGATTCGAACGCGATACCTTTTCGAAACGGTCGTGTATCGACATAGCGGAGAAAAGAACAGGAGCATCGATACGTGGCCGGTATTCCCCACAAAGGATCGACAATAGCAAACAGTTTAATGTCCCGTACGTTTATTGTATCGCGGCTACCGTGGCTTCGGTTCGCATCGGCGGCCAAAGTGGAGGGAGCGACGAAACGAGGCAAGAAGGAGAAGACTAGAAGGCGGAGAGCCAAGAGAAGAGGAGAATCGGAACACCGGGACAGATCTGTTATTCTGTTAGACTCTGCCCGCTCGCCGGTGACATTTGAATGCTCGCTCGATTTTACATCGGCGAAGGGGAACCCCGGGAGGAAGAGGACTCGCCGAAGAAAACGAGGAGAACTTCTTTCCGATATCCTTTGCGCGTTCACCGTTCTCTATCGCGAAACCTCCCTCCTCCTCCTCCTCCTCGTCTCGTTTTCGGTCTCTCGCTCCACGACGTTTCGAAAGTCGCGAATTACGCGCGGTAACGGATAGCGGAGTCGATAATCGCGAGAAAATTGCCTCGGGCGGGGAACGGGGTCGATACCGATTCTTCGAAACGCGAATTACTTTCCCTCGCGACCCTCGAATCGACCGTTCCTCTCGGACGTTCTCGAAAGAGCGAAGAGAAGCGGAGCGAAAGAGGAACGGAAGAAGCATATAGGCGTAATTGCCGCGGTATCTCCGAGTTACAGGTTCGTTCGGTCGGAAAGAAGGAGACGCGTGAGGGCAAGAGAGCGAGATAGAGAGAGATAGAGCGGGAGGCGCAGGCGGGGAGAGAGGACGCGAAGTTGAAATTCCAGCGAGAGAAGAGAATCCAGCGGTGATACCGAGCCGCTCAAAAATCCTGCGGAATCTCGGGAAAAGGCGAGTGGCCGTTGCCGCAATTGGTCATTGGGCGATTTTTGTCGGCATTCATGCGTCCGTTCTCGCTGTATTTATTGGAAAGGTTTCTCTGGTAGGATCTGCTATACACGGGGTTAACTAAACGTCGTATTCCACGCTATCTTTTTCTCTCCCGTTTGATATTCTTCTCTTTATTTACGGACGGTGATCGCGATTTATCTTTTCCCCTTGACTTTGTCACGCTCCACTCTTGCCTCCTTCTCTCTTCCACGAATCTTATCCGCAATTAGAGCGAACTCGACGAAACGGCTGGCGCAACGTCGCGATCGCTTACGATCGATTCGAACTAGTTGGATTTACGGACGCGAGTCGAGCCGATCTATTGCGCACGAATCGGCGCATTCAGCGTCGATAAATCGCGAGACGGTAAAACAAATCACTGGACGGGGACCGATCGATAGCATCTGGCCGCGTCGCGTCGATCGATTCTGCCGGCGACATAATTCCTACAATGGCGGCACCGATGCACCGTCGCAAATTACGCGCTTACATAATCCGATGGACCGATTAATCACGCCGCGATTTACGAGGGATTTGTCGAGGCCGCGAGTGCGCGCCACCGGTGGAAACCAGCGGGCGTAGCTTCCGTTCCGACGCACAATTCGCGCAGGCGTCGATAAATCGATCGTGCCATTCGATTTTCTTTCCGCCCCGTTCGTCGACAAAAAAGCAGGGCACAAAATTTCGCGGCTGCAAGAAAGTACTTACATACAGAGTGTCCTGCACATTCTTCGGGAGCTACGCGCAGTTACGATGATCTAGTCATACGTCGTTCGGCTCTACCCCTTGCGCTCCACAGTATCATTGTCGTTCACAAATAGCGACCGTAAAAAATTCTACTTGAAATTATTATACAATAGTCTCTTTCACCCTGTTCAAACATTGCACGTGCAGTACTATAAATGCGGGTACAAGTAATTTCTTCAAAATTGTCGCGTTAACCCCATACAAAATTAACTATTCGTAAGTAGCTATAATATTAAAGTTGAAAAGCATTAAAAATTTGAGTAAGGTTTGATTCATTTTGAGTCATGCGTCAGTCTGATCAAAATACGATAAGGGGTTAACACATTCACTTCCAGCTATCTGATATCTGGCAGTGTTTAGTTTTTTTTTTACTACCGGACATCTCGTAGTTGGCACGAGTAAGTTAATACGAATAAAAAGGGAAACGATGATGGAAATATAAATGCATTTTAGTACCGTGTCTGCAATTAAATATTATTATATTTCGTGAATATGTATATGTGCTTTTCCTGTATCGTTGGATCCGGACAAAATGATCCAAATTCAAAACGAATGGCGAGCGTGAGTAGCGGCTCCAGCGTAAAGGGTTAAATTGTGTGACGAAACGCCGTTTACGAACGACAATAAGTCACTATAATTTCTTATCGCGGTACTCTTTTATTATTGTCGGCGTTAGCGGCAAAAGGATTTAAGAATAGCAGGATCGCGTCTATTTATTCCGATGACGTATCGTTGTATTTCACCGCGGTCGATAGAAGACGTACTCGTCCCGTTAAGCGAACGATCCGCGTCTGAAAAGAGGCAAACGGTAGCCACACTCTCGCGGATAAATACCTCTCGATGAGTTCCTGTCAGCTTGCATAATCGTCGAGCAAACATATCGGCCGAAGACGAACGTACTTACGCGCGTCCCCAACGAGCTTTCGCGGTTTTTCTTCTCCTTTGGCGAATCACTGGGTGAACGAACCGGCGTTCATCCTTCGTTTTCTAACGACGCAACAACGCCGCCTGCGCGTTGCTTCGCGAGTAAACGCGAAAATCAAAAGCGATTTAACAGCGAGGGAGAAGAGACGCGTTAAAGAAGAAACCGTGGGGAAAAGTTGGAGGATGAGGAAGAAGAGGAGGAAGAAGCAGAAGAAGAAGAATACCACTCGCAATTAAACACGGCGTAAGTCTCGCTCCGAGGATAATGCCCCGGAATGCTGATAATTGGCTGAGCCGTCGGGACGACCCGAGAGACGATGGGTACTCCGTGCACCTGGCTCTGGCATCGCACGGCATTGCAAGATCATCGGCTCGCGATCCCTCGTGTCTAATTGATTCCAAGTGATTTATATTACCTGCTGCCACGAACATTCTCCCCTCCCCGCGTCACGCGCTCCAATCGATTTCATTGCCTCGTACGCGAGACGAATACGCTTTTAAGCCCGATTCGGACGCGATCGTGCCGTATTCGTGGCGTGCGTGCATGCGCCCAGGAAAATATTACGCGTTACAACGCGTCGGCTCGCGCGATACCAAATGTCGGATGCCTCGGCGAGTAGATATGCCTCGAATTTCGACGACGCTCGTACGAAAATCGAATGGCCAGCTTTAACCCCTTCCCATTTATTTTCGGATACGTCAGACAGAACCAACTATTCGTAGCTTTAATATTAAAACCGCTGTAAAAATACACAAAATCACTTTCTACTATAATATAATTATGGCAAGAAAATGATTAGATGTTGAATACATGGGAGTTCGTTAACGACTGATTTCGGGCTAGGTCATCCCCGTGGGCCGTGGTGATCGCAAACGTAGCGACGTCGATCGTTCGTCAATCGGAACTATTATGGTGACCGACCATCAAAAACGAACGAAGGAAATTGAAATGCTACGAGTACTTTATATTCGGAGATCCTTGTCTACGCGAATCATAATCGGACCTTAACTTCGAGTTGAGGAGTATTAGAAGTTTGAGTAAAGTTTGTTACATGTAACTCCAGCCTTATGACTTGTTTGTCATGTGTGTAATTAATCACAGCTGCAATATTAAAACGGATAAAGAAAGTTGGAATGTTGTGTCAATTTTTAATTCGGCCATCTTTGACTATGCAAATTATAATCGAAGTTGAACTTTAAATCGAAGCGTAACAAAAATTCGAGTAAAATCTATCGCGATTAGAGCGCGAGCGCTTCACGAGTCGGCCTCGCGAAAGTACGGCAAGCGGTTAATTGACCGTGTCGTAACGAATTTCAATCGCGTAGAGAAGGCGTCGCGCGCGAGGATAATTTGGTTGGTCGATGGTGGTAGCCGTAACGGGATACGATCTTGTTCTCGTTCGAATCGAGATCGGAGGACGCCGTGTCCCGTCGGCGGCGATTCGAAAGAGAAGAAAGGTAATCCGGAAGCGCGAAACGAGAATCGCGGAGGTAGATTCGGTTCAGGATGAAAGATCGCGATGCGGCGCGGCGGAAAAGGCGGATAGCCGGGCAAAAGGCAGCGTACGCGACGCGCGGCGGGCACGGTTAGAAAGGAGAGCTCGAGAAGACAGCGCGCAGCCCGGAGCCTTTCGCTCTCGAAGCCACCACCGATATCAGATCGGCCGTATAAAAATATCGTATCGTTTAAATACGCACTGAAAGGTGAGGCGATGCATCGGGAGATACGCGGGCGGTGGCAGGCTGCTTCTCCCGAGCTGCGTCCTCTCGTTCCGTCCGTCCGTTCGTTCGTTCGTTCGTTCGTTCGTTCGTTCGTTCGTTCGTTCGTCCGCGTGTCGATCCGTTGCGAAGATACCCGCTTGGAATCCATGGGAACCACGGCGAACCGAGCTTAACGCGTATAACCCCTTCCCAGGCTCGCGCCGCTTCTTCCTCCTCTTTCGCTACCCTCTTTGCTTCCTTCTTTCGGCTCGAGCCGCTTCGAATATTGGGTCATATCGCGAGCGACGCGTCGCGCGTATCCAATCGCCGTACGAACTCGGTCGGAGTAAAAAATTTGCATCGGTTGCCGATTTTCTCGCGCGTTTTCGCCGCGACGTCCTCGGAGATCTCGATCGTCGATCCGCCACGAACGGCATCAGTATTCGCGACTGGTGTTCGCTTAAACGTTCGAAAAGGATAATTGCCTCGCGGCGCGGAAACGCTCGGAGCGTTTGTTCGATTCGATCGGCGGCCGGCTCGACTCTGTTCGACTCGGCCGATCGCCGACAGATACGCTCCCGATACTTTGACCAGGATCGCCGATTCCCTTGGCTCGTCGCGCGCCCAAAGGAATCGGGTAATTGGAGCCGCATTCCCCGTTACGATTATAAGTTAATCCGTAGGGTGTAACCGCTAGATTCTATCTTGTCGCGAACACGGCCGGACGCGATTCCTCGATGAGGCACGGACAAAACACTTATCTCGGGACTCGGACACGCGGAAATAAAAGGAGACGACGAGAAGAAACGGGAGAAAGGATCCGGGAGGATTTGCAAAACCCGGATGGCCGGGCAGGCGAGAGACAATGGCGATCCGCCGTTTTGAAAAGGGGTGCAACTCCGCCGCGCATTGTCCGCTTAATGATGGAGTGGAGACGTGACAGGTGAAACCGAATACACGCGCCACCGAAATTCTCCCAGGACCTCTCGGAACCTTCGAGACGTCCGTCCATCGACGCTTATGACATTTTCCTAAGAGGGTCGTCTCTCGCGCTGAATCAGCGACCGCTCGATTTAAACGATTTACTCGAACTACCCCGTTTGTGAATCGTCCCGCTCGAGTAACGACGCGTAATCCCGTTTCTTTCCTCCGGGCTCGCTTTGATCCAGGGGCGCAAGGCGGAGCAGCTTTCGGCGCGATTCGGTCGAAAAAACCAAACGATCATCTCGTCCGATACTTTCAGATACCAGAGAGGCGGGTTTCGTGAACGCCATAACCGCGGCTGGAGTCACCTACGCAGTCACCAGAGCCTGCACCATGGGCCATCTGGTCGAATGCTCTTGCGACAAGATGACGCCGAAAGGTAAGCGTTACACGGTTCCCCTTTACCCTCCGACTCGCGAATCGTTGTTACGAACTGCGCGTGAAATATTCAGGTAATCGTCTCGGGAAACTCGCGCGCGCCATCGACGCGGAAAAGAGTCTGCCCACGGAAGGTGACTGGGAATGGGGCGGATGCGGCGACAACGTGAAATTCGGTTTCAAGAAGTCTCGGGATTTCATGGACGCGCCTTACCGGAAACGCACCGACATCAAAACCCTGGTGAAACTTCACAACAACAACGCCGGTCGTCTGGTAAACGCACCCTCTCTCCTTCCGTTTCGTTCTCGTCGGTTCGAACGCGTTGGTCATCGACCAGCGATCGACCGTTTTAACGGGCCGATTACGGGAATATTTCAAAGAACGCGTGGTTCGGTTGGTGTCGCAGGCAATCAGGAACTTTATGAGGACGGAGTGCAAGTGCCACGGATTGTCGGGGTCGTGCACGGTTCGTACGTGCTGGCGGAAAATGCCGCCGTTCCGAGACGTGGGTAACAGGCTGAAAGAGTCGTTCGACGGGGCGGCAAAGGTGATACCGAGCAACGACGGGCACAGCTTCATCACAGAGGGTCCGACCATCAAGCCGCCGGACAGATTCGATCTGATTTACAGCGAGGACTCGCCCGACTTCTGCAAGCCGAACCGAAAGACGGGATCGTTAGGTACGCAGGGACGTCGTTGCAACTCCACCAGTCAAGGAGTAGACGGCTGCGAGCTACTGTGCTGCGGCAGAGGCTACGACACCAGGATCGTCAAGGAGAAGATCAATTGCGAGTGCAGATTCCGTTGGTGTTGCGAGGTCACTTGCAACACTTGTCTGGTCAAGAAGACCGTCAACACTTGTCGTTAGCGATTTTTAGACAATTCCTACTTTCCTTTCTCGACGCGTTTTATTTTTGTTTTTTTTTTTTTTTATTATTATTCGAATACCTTTTCAGTGTTTCGTTTAACCCGGTCCACGTTGGACGCGTTTCCCGCGATACCGTCATTATGCGACTCCTTTACGTTTTTACATTTTTAGAAATTCGAGATAAATACAGAATAGCGCCAGTTTCTGTTCTTCCTTTATAGCCGATCATTCGTTCGCCTCGCACGATTGTAACGCGTTAACGTATCGAAGTACCGAAAACTGCTTGAAAGGAAATGACGCGAATTAACGTGACTCGTGAAGGGTCAGAAACGTCCGTTTTTCAGCGACGATCTCGCGGTTAGAGTAAACGTTTGTAATATAGATATCGCGAATCGAGTCGTGAATAGGCTGTGCCTGATTTTTCGCTCGAGGAGCGATACTCGTGGTCGTTCGAAGCTTTCCAGGTATCTCCAGCTGTTCGTTTCGAGCGTTTCCGCTAGCGTTATTCGCACGCGGTACGTTCGCGGCTTTTCTCGCTTCTCGCCGACCTCGTCGACGAGTTTTTTCCTCACGCTTGCGACATCTCTCCATGATTTTTCTTTTTTTTAACCTTGTATTAGTATTACTTTTTTTTCTGTGTTTGTTCTTGTTTTTCGCTCTTGTAAATAAGACTGAATCGACGAAATTTTATATTGTACCAGAATAAAAAGACTTGTACCCTCGGGCAAAATACTCGTTGGTTACTTTCTATAAACCTCCACGCGATCGACCTTTGAGCTCGTTTGCAACGAGATCGACCGATTAATCACCGCCACCAGCTGCGACGTCCGCGTCGGCCGAAGCTTCTTTCTTTCCAACCTCGATACTCTATCTTTGCGATCGATTGCAGGTAAGTGAAACGTTTCGTAATTAATCCCTTCGTTAAGAGCGTTTCAAACGAAAGTCGTACATCGTGTACGCGTAAAAAGTTCGACGATCAAACTGTGTTCTTTATCGGTTCTTGCATTCTCGAAAGACACTGTCGTTACTTTTGAAACTCGCCAACATATCGGCCACGCTTTTCAAATTAACGGACATAACCCTTTGAGCTCGAACGGCGTTGTTCGACATTTCAACTAATGGAACAATTCGAACAAATATCTTTTAGACGAATCCATTAATGTCATACGCGCGATGTTTGAACATAGCGAAATGTACAACGATGTCAATTAACGATAGAAACTGAGAAAATGTAAAAATGTTTTCGAACGCAAAGGGTTGAAAGGATGGAAAAACCAGAATAGCGAAAGATTTAACCATGGACGAAGAGAGAAAAGTTCGAGTTCGATAACAACCGAGGAGGATCCGTAGTCTTAGGAGATCTCGTATATTACCGGGTCTTGTACGACACAAGCTTTTAGCTGTAATTCGACCTTGTACGCGAGAGCGGTCGCGCGAGCAATAAACAACCAGTGTCTACATCTGCTATAAAATAGTTTTACGGCTAAGGCCAGAGAAAGGAATTTCGCATAACCATAAAGCCAGAAAAGAGGAGGAACGCTCGCGTCGTATCGCGCGGCGCGCTCGCCGCGTTCGCCGCGTTTCGGCGATAGCGGAAGCCATAAACTTGCCCGAGAAAAATCCTTTTTTTACCCCTTTCGACACGAGCTTCCTCGCTTGTTTCGCTTTTTTTCTTCGTTCGTCTGTCAGAGGTGAAAATTAACGCGGTCGGTTGGGATCGGTATACTCGATTTCAAAATTTTTCGACGTCTCGATGTTGTGCCGGTAAAGGGTTCCTTCGAACCCATTCGATACATCAAGAAGCACTAAATGCTTTCGAAGAGGCACTAAAATCGATGCATCGTAACAAAATAGTAAATGCGGCCATCTTAACGCTTTAATAGCTACTCACGCGACGTCCCTATCATACCCAGAACAAATATTAGTATCCGCTGATACGCAAGTTCCGTGAACGGCTATTAAAATATTAAAATTATGGTAGCTGCGTAAGGCTCACGCGGCTCAAAAGTATTCGAAAAACGATCTTCCGGGGAACGTGTTAAATTGGCACCTTCGTGTACAACTTGGAATGTATGGAAAATGTTTAAAAAGGGACCAGCGAAGGGGAATAATTGAAACATGTTATTCCAACCGAAGTGTCGTAAAAGATGACACACTAACCCTGTTGTAGCGTAAAAGTTGGCAGGCTAATAAAGAAACATCGACCGTGAGGAATTCGTGAAGCGGTAAAAAAAGCAGACAGGATAACCTCCTTTGATAACCATTAAATTCCGAATGGTCCTGGCAAAAGTCGTTCGCAGGGGTCGAGTAAAAAAGTTTCGGCTGTTACACCCTCCGATTTAATAGGTTGACGCGGCAAAGGAGAGGTGTGCGCGCGAGAAGAGCTCGCGTAAAGGTCTCTTAATAGAGAGGTCGACCTCCATAGGGTAGAAAGGTGGTGAGCTGCAATTAGCCCCACCAGTCTCGCTGGACCGGACCGTCCGGACTCGATTAGCCCATAGCCAAGAGATTGGTCTGCTCCGGGCTAACTGGGTGGTCCAACCGGGGTAATTTTCGGCTGCCGTCGACGTTCCCCTTTGAGGGAAAAATGGCCCCTCGAAATTGGACCCGAAGTTACCGTGCGCGTACCAGAAACCCGGCCCGTAACTCGTCGCTCTCGGGGCTCGCCGATCGCCATCTTTTCTTCTCCTTCTTCGGCCGCTTCTTCCCACGAGCGAACGAAAGGCGAGAGATCTTCCGGTGGTAATTCAATTTCGCCCGACAGAGGCGATCAGTACCGGTTATTACGGCCTAATGAAAACATCGCCGTCACGGGGGATACCTCGAATCCTGGCAAGCGACGCCGGATTTATTTATCGATTTTTCTCGATCACCGCGTTAACTCTTTACGAATTTCCCCCTTGGATCTCTTCGGGATCGAATTCTTCCCTGACCTCGCCGGATCGCTTTCTCGTTCGCGATCATCGATCGACCTCTGAGACGGTTTCACGGATCGATGCTTGGAGGTATCGAAATTGCCGCGAAAGACGAAGAAAGGGAACGGGGAATATGCGGGGTAAATCGAGAGCGTGCTAGCGAGAGAAACTCTCTCACGGACGAGGATCGTTCGTTTGGCAGCGTTCCTGGAACGATTAGACGGGGAACAATGGGACCCGCCGAATGCGCGTGAATCGTGACGCGCGACAAAATTGCAAAACGCGACCGTGATTAATCGTAGCCGTTCGCGAAAGAGAAAGAGAATCCGTGCGCCGTCAACGAGCCCTCCTCTCGCGCCTTCCTGTTCTTTCTTCCTCGAAAGTTTCTTCGTTGCCTCGTTACCCTCGAACCGCTGGAGAAAACAACGATAAGGTACCGTGACTGGACGCGCGACCGCCGAGCTTTTTTCAACGGGATCGCCGAAACGCTCGTTATCGGGTAAAGAACAACTAGAACGAATCGCTGAAACAGAGTCGTGTCCTGAAACGGTGGGAAGAGAAAGGTCCTGGCGCTGCGAGTTGCGTAACATCCGCTCGAATGCAAGAAAATAGGCGCGACGTCCCAAAGATCTCGTTAAATGCGACGAAGTAAACATTCTCGAGGTTCTGATTTAGCGTGTTTCTCTCCGGTAATCGGGCGAACCAGATACCTAATCGTTCCTTGGCTCGATGCCGATTCGACGTCCGTACGCTCTTCGCTTTCGTTATTAATTCCGAAGTCGGAACGACGCGTATATACGTTAAGGAAAAGGGTTAAGCAGCAAGTGTACGTACAGGGGCGAGCAAGAAATCGAGGCGCCGGAGGTGGTCGGTCGTTGGAGCCGACCGACGCCAATATTAATTAAACGATCCCATAAGCGCCTAACAAACTGGCTGTACGTTAGGCGGTTTATTGGGCTCGCCGAGCAGGACGTTAAAATGTTCCAATCTTAATTAGGTAGGTGTTTACAGGAGGATAATTCCACGGGCCTTAAGCCGGTGCACCGTTTACCGTTTCCACCGGACGCGGGCCACCGGCCACGAACGGCTCTCTTTCCTCTTTGCTTCTCGTTCGGATATTCTTCGAAAAAGAATATATTCCTCTCGTGTCCTCTCCCTTTCGCCGCTCTTCCTCGCCCTTTTTCTCCGATCCAGCTACTCGAAGGACGAAGGACCGTGCCACGAGGTAGGTGGAGGAGGTCGTTGAAATCTTTACGGTTCTTCCAACTTCTTGGAATTTCTTCGACCTCCTCCTCCCCCTCGGCTCTCCTCGTCACGCATCGCCCTCCTTCACCGGCATACTGGTCTTGCGTAATTAGCCGCGTGTCCTTTTCGTTTTTTTTTTTTTCTCTCTCTCCTGTCCGTTCCTGCGTCGAAAAAGCGAGGGACACGCGGCCGCGAGGGGCGAGTAATTTTCGGGCGGAATGCGCGCTCCGGATAAGCTCGTCGTTCGTCGTTCTTCTACGTAATTGAGCGGAACCGTTTCGTGGGGCATTGTTGTTCGCCACAGCGAAGACGCTAATTGCCGTCGATTCGTTTAGAGTTTAGAGAGGTTCAGGGGCGTATTAGAAGCGGTTAACGGGCGCTCGCGGCGCCATCTTCCGCGTTCCAGCCGGTCCGCGAAACCGGGGAAATTCTGGAGCCGCTCGACCACCGTCGTTCCCCGATGCTTATCGCGCGCGATCGGACCGCGATTCGCTTCGCGAGCTAAATTTACGGCGATTTGCGGAAAATCAGTTAACGTTCGGGGTGGGATGGAAATTACCGTCCAGGGAATCTCGTAAATTCCCTTCGGCCCAATGTCGATCGCGGCAGCCCGCTCGAGTCCGAGTGGAAACGAGTCGAGGCGTGTCGTAATTAACGCTCGCATAATATCGGCGGGTTTATTTTAAAGAATTTTTACGCGCGCACCAGGAATTTCGTTTTATCTGCAAGCTACTCGGACAAGTATGTTGCAGCTGGTACCGTTTCGTTGCGGCTCGCTTTCTGATTTATCGCGAACCGCCGATCAAATATAACGACCGCAAAAATCGTCGAACGTCGGTCCCGCGCATTTGCAAACTAGTCCCGCGTTGTTTCTTTTACGGCGCGTTTATCGATACTCTTTCCGAGTCGCATAACGACCGTGACGAAACGTCGAGAAAATCAATAGCCGACTTTTCGGAGGCGACTTTGGCATTCGTAGGGAAAGAGAGGAGGGAAAGAAACGTTTCTGCCCATCCGAGAGCGTTCGCTCGCCGAGTAAATCATCCCGGCGCTCCTCGTCCAGGTGGATCGTGACTGGTTCTCGAACGAGCGCGTTCAAAATCTCGAACGTTTCCTCGGAAAACGCCCTCTCGTTCTCCGTACGATCTCTCTGGACGGCAAAGAGGATTCAGCGAATCCGGGGGAAATCGCGGAGCGCTTTGGTCCCGAAAAGGAGGAGCGGAACGAGCCAGAGTCGACAGGACGATAAATATCTCTGTGCGGTCGCGTTACGAGCACACGACATTGTGGGCAATGGTCGTAAAGCGACGTGTTGCCAAGCCCTTCTCCTCATCCTCCTCGTCCACCTCTCTGCACGGACTCCGCCGTGTTTCCGATGCCAGATTATACGCGCTGGACCGTGACACCGACAACTTCATCCGCGGGGCGCCTCTGATTTATCCTTATTAATAAAACTTTAAAGTGCTGTTAACATGTGCCGGAGGGTGGCGGTGACGGCGAACGCGGCGCAGAGACCGAGAGAGACGCCGGAGGAGGCCGAGTCGACGGAAGAGGAAGGAACGGGGTACCCTGGCCGAGCAAGTATTGCGCTCCGTAGGCGGCCAAAATTTCGATACAATCTCCTTTCGCTCGCGACTATGTTGCTACCGCTCGTGCTTCGACCGAGTACCGTTTTCTCGTCGAAATTTAGCCCCGACGAGATCGACTGTGTCGATCCGTCGAACGGGGAGGAGCAGATTCGAATAGTTCGAAAGAGGCGAACCGAGAATCGGCCGTATTTAAATTCGAAGACGCTCGATACGGTGGAGGCAGTCGATTCGAACGATTTCTTTGGACCGGTTCTCTTCTAAGTCGAAGGATGCCATCGAGCGAAAGTCGAGGATGGCACCGACGGAGCTTCCTCCGATAGACGATCGAAAACGTTTAGGAAAAATCAGGCCAACCGGCGAGGACAGCGAGGACGGAGTATACATATCGGTAAGATATCGAGAGCAAAGACGGTCGAAAGTTTCTCCGGCACGGCGGAGCACGCACGGGCTCGCAGCGGGGTGTCCGAGGCCGCGAGGAACGGGAGGCGGAGAACGGTGGTCGTAGGGTACGGGGGAATCGAGCAGCGCCTCCACGAGATATCAGACATTATTAAAAGTACATAAACACCGCGAGGTAAAACGCGAATTATGACCGTGGCTGGCTGTGAATTAAGAAGGGGCGACGACGGAACGATGAGAGTATCAGATAAACAGAGTCGTAGGGCAGACTCGCGCATCGCTGCTGCCTAACCTTTGCGCTTTAAAGCTTCTCGTTCGTTTTCTCTTTTATTCGTGTTCTTACGACATTATCGTCCGTGTCCGATAAAACGTAACTACTACGAATGAGCGTGTAGTACATAGAAACGGGGAGACGAGACAAGGAAATTAAATGAATTTATATCGAACCCTCGCGATGCTTCCTACACTCGCCGTCGGCTTTCGAAGTACACGCTGCGTCGTACCGATAGAATCACGTTCCACGGACGCCCGACGAAATCCTTCAAAAACAAAGTAGAAAGGAAAAGTTCTGTATTCTCCTTGGGACACCGTTTAAATTCAAGAAATCTCCGTGGCGAACAAGGAGCGGGCGAAATCGCGGACGCGTCGATGAACGGAGCAAAGAAGGTAACGAGAGAAGGCGAGCAGAAGTTTCCAAACAGAGAGAAGATCGAGGGATGGCGGAGCTCGATCTAATGAAGCCGTTTTCGTAACCGGACCACCGTCGTCCCGTGTGTGGGAGCAAGAATCGATCCTTTATCGCGAACGCTCGATCTGAGATCGACGTTCGACTCCGTATATCCGCTCGATCAGCCATCGATTCACCGTGGACCTCGAACGTAATTCACGATCTCCCGTCGTCCCATGGATCTTCCCGTGAACGATACACTCCCGATGCCCTGCCGCGTTCACCGTTTCGATTTCAATTTCGCCCGGCTACTTGGACCGTGAAAAACCTTCGTTCCATCTAATTGGAATTAATTAATCGCGTGATATTTTTCTCGGTACGAGAGGCGGTCGGTTATGAAAATCCACGAAGAACGAGCGGCGTGTCTCGCGCTTGTCCCCCGAGTTTTGGCTCATGTCGCCCGTCCACCCACGATCGGGAGGATATGGATGCGGGTAGTTAGTCGGTGCAACGGGCCACGACGCGATGCAACGCGGTTGAATCATCGCGAAATTTCGCGAAAACGCGGCTCTCGCTTCGCTCCTCGTTTCTCGACAAATGAACTCGTTACCTCGGTCTCGACCACGGCAATTAATTTGAAACCGTCGTTGCGGGGAATTACAATTATGTCGTGTACATGCATCTCCGTCGTTATATCGCTGAGCTTGCGTCCGACCGGTCATAATAAAAACGTCGCGTTCCTTGCCTATCCCTGCAGCCATACCTTTTTATAGTTCGAGAGTACCGTAAGGCTATCTTACTTTGACACAAGTAGGTAGCTAATCTATTTATTTGCTCGTCCATTTATTTATTTGCATAGCGTTATACGAACTGCTTTACAACGATCGATGACAACGAAAAGTGTCGGAGATATCGATGGTAAGATAGAAACCTTCATACACCATAAGTATTGGGGTCTCCGAAAAGTTTTGTGCCAATTTTTGGTAAGTTGCGTATGGAATACTCATCTGAATATATCGGAACAATCGAAGACAAATGGCATACGTGATTTTGCAAGGAGGGAACTTTCAAGTTACCTGAGAGATGGAAAAATGTAGTAGAACAGAATAGCACAAATTTATTATTTTAATTAAATAAATCTATACCCAAAACATTATACGAAGAAATTATTATATCCAATAAATATTTTTGTTAGATCATACCCTCTTCGATGTACAACCGTAACAAAAAGAAAGAGCGAACTCGTCAGGGAAGTTATATTCGACGGATATTCGAGTTCGTTACAGCGATTGCTCTGTCTCGCTAATGACACGGACCCGTTTCGTGCGCAACAGATGGCCGCGCGATTTTTCTCGAAACGTCGGTACGATAAAGGGCATCGTCGGCAGTTCGAAAAATTTAGAGGAACAACGAAAAAGGAAGGGAAAGATCGCGCAGGTGCTCTATTCGTGAGTGTAACGCTAGCGAGAACGTTTATTGCGGGAGGACCGGTGGAAACGGTCCCTCCTCCGGACGCGTCGGTCCCATCTCATAAACGGCCCCGTTTTACGATCCCAACGGTGGTTTTCGCTTCAGTTTTTGCTCGCTGACCGCTTCCCGAAAGCTTACCTACCGGTCAAAGAGGGGTTGAGGCGCGGACCGATCCTCCGGATGAAGCTTCTTCGTTCTTCGTCGCTCGCTCGCTCGATGGAACACCTACCGCGATAATTACGTGACATTTTGTTTTGCGACCGCAGGGGATTTTTTCCTCGCCTCCGTTCCGACCTAGCGCGTCGATCCAACGTTCGTAGCCGACGTCGCACACGGTTACCGTGCTTGGTCGTTTTAATTTCGACCGTATTACCCTTAAATTATCCCGGACGCCGACGTAGACGGATCCTAATTGTTATCGTCCCTGTCGAAAAAAGGGAGAAACAGGAAATTTTTATCGCGCCTATCCGGAGAGGAATCGTAGACGGCAATCGTCGCGGTCGATTAATCTCGACTTATCGTGACCGATTCGTAATTATCGGGAAATAACTCAATAAGGGGCCCGATTGGCTCGCGATGGCGCGGGGTCATCGATAAAATATCAATTTCGATTATGGCTGAAGAGATCGCGCGAGCAATAAAATTCTGACTCTGCAGTGAAGAGAGAGAGAGAGAGAGAGGGGAGGGGGGAGAACGAGAAAAAGATCAGAAGGAGTGGCGCGAGAAAAAGGGAGAGAAAGAGAGAGAGAAGGAGGATTTTGACGCCTTTCGTTCGTGGCGGCCTTGCGGTGTAATTACGAGGCTCGCGGAACACGGCGGTGGGTCCGATGTGGCCCTTTGCCTTCCTTCTCTTTTATCCTTTTTATCGCGTTCCCCCGGTGGTTCTTTACGTTCCAGACATTTAATAATTTCCGTGAAAATGCTCTTCCGTCTCCGAGGCAACGCGGGCGCGTGCTTCGTTTATCGCGACGTTCTCCGTGAACGGTGTATTTGGAGCTGGCGAAATAAGTTAAACAGCGTGAGCCGGCGTTAGCGCGAAAAAGAAAATCGTTAGCGGCCTCTCCGTTACTCTTCGTCCGGATCGTCCGTATCTCGCGAGAAGCTTCACGATTTCGGTCGTTGGTGCGTTCTCCGGAGTGAGAACAAAGAGGCCAGGACAGCCCCGGAGTCACCGATCCGAGCGGTATATGCTAATTTACCAGGAATCCCTCTTCCTCTTCTTCTTCTTCTTCTTCCGCTGCTTCTGCTGGCGTAGTCGCAGCCGTGTCTCCTTCTTGCCTCGTCCAACATCGGACAGAAGAATGAGTCCAGTCCTCGGATGACCAGGTGGTCCTCTCTTTGCGCGTACACACCCGAGTGCCCTCGACTTTTTCCCTCGCGTCTTCGTCCTCGCCGCCGCGTCGATGATCTCGACGTCGAATCGAATCTTCCGTGTCCTACGCGTATAATCCCTCAGTACCTAAACAAATTCTCTCTCGTTCTCTTCTTCTTCGTTATTCCGAGTCTCCGAGCGGCGAGTCGAGAAAAAATAGAACAGCGCGATCGAGCGGATCGACCATCCGTTTTGACGCCTGAACCGATTCTGCTTGGTCGCCCGCCAAATATTTCCAATATCGTAAAACCATTAATTAGTCAGGTGGAGCAGGGTGTCGGTGTATCGACGACGAATCCTTTCCTGCCCCCTCCCTACGCTCTCGACTACTTAGGTGGCCGTAGCTGCTCGAGATGATGTATTTCGGCGTTTTTGCTCGACATTAATAATAACGTCTCTCGGTTCCCGGCTGGTCGCCTCTTCCCTCCGTGAAACGACCACCTTTTCTCTTCCTCGGTTCATTACCGACTCTCTCGCTTCTCCTTCCGCTCGTGACTCGGCCGACTAGTCGCGTGTTTCTTCGGGGCGGGGGGATTAGTTTTGCTGACGGTGTCCCGGCCTCATCATCGAGCGGAAGAGAACGAGCCGCGATCGCTCGGAAAATCAAACACGCGAGATCGTATCGCGGCGAACGATAACGAACGCGCGAAACCGACCGCGGATCCGATGCTTCCTCGATCGAATAAGTAAATTCGCCGACGATTTCCGATCTGTCCCACTTTCCACGAATTCGTAGAACGCGCGGCCGATCGCGACGGTGGTCGATGATTCTTCCCGTGGAATTAGCCGCAAACGAGGAGAATCGATGAGCGGAGCGAGAAGAGGGGCCGAACGGGCGCGTTTCGCGAATTCCTCGTCGATGCCGTCCCAGTTGGGCCCCGTAACAGGCATAGTGGAGGCGAAGATAAAGCTAGATAGGATAGGAATCTGGCTGTCGATGAACGCGTCCGAACACGGTGTACGGAGAATCGCGATCTCGTGCTTTCGTTCCCACAGTCGGCGGGGACGTGGATTCCGAAGGAGATTCCCTTTGCTCGTTCCGCGGAAGACGTCGAAAGACGGCCGAGGGAGAAAACGGCGGCGAAGGAACGAGAGGAGGTGCATGCGCGCGCGCGCACCCGTGCTAATTCGAGCAATAACGACAAACGGAGAGAAAGAGAGAGTATCGGTGGGACCGTATAACATGCCAAAACACCGATAATTCGACCGTGTGGTCTCGAACGTCAGCCGATATTCTTTCCCACGGATGCCTCTCTGTAAGGACGGACGACCAGATCCTGGACCTCGGCGAAAGGGATTCCTGCCATTCCCGGGCAGCCTACGCTCCGCCGAACGCGTCCGCGGCCCACCTTCCACCCAATCGCAAAAACGATAAATTAGTTGATTTACTCGCCCGTTTTTTATCGGGAATAACTCCTGACCGGGGGAACCAGCCCTCTTTGCCACTCGAAGATTAGGGCAACAGGAAGCGCGTCGTATACCTCACCGTCTGCACTTCTTTCGCTTCTTCCTCTTCTCACCCCGTCCTCTTCCAACTCCGTAACGAGATAAGGTGTTGTCCTTTAAACGGGTTCCGGGCCGCGACCAATAAATTACGCTTCCGTCGTAAATGATGCTCGATCGGACCAATGGAACTGCGCTCGATAGCAAAGTGCGCGAACAATTGTTTTGGATCGAGCGCGTATCTTAATTTTCAATACGGACCAAGAAATGGGATTTCGATAAAATGGTACACGGTGCGTAACGAATACATTTTCAATTTGTTACAAGTAGTAAAAAAATGAAAATATGTTCGAATGACCTATCTATGTGAATTATTTGTGTAAACCAAGAAAATTCGAGTGTTAAGACTTACCTGCATTTAGTGATTCTCGACTACGCGGATTACAATTAGACCGAAATTGAACATTGAACAGTATAAAAAAAATAATCAAGGTTTACCGTATTTGAGCCGCGTATGCGACACCGGTGTAGCTAGTAGTCATAGTGGAAGGGGTTAAGCGTACACCGAAAGAATAAATCGACTCGGGAACCGAAACGTTTAGGCCTTTAGATGAAAGATTTTGACCCGCGATCGGAATCGTTGCTCGTAGAATTTTCTGCGATGCTCGGTGAACTGTTCGGCGAGATCGAAGGAAGGAATCGAGCGGAGAAACGAAAGTCGAAATGGAGGATCGGAGCAGGAAGGCGGGTGAAACGGCACGCGGCGCGTCGCGGCCGATCACACGCGCGTGGCATCCCTGATGGGGTCCTGTTCACGGAGTGACGCGAGCCGCTGTGTCTCTCGGGGGACCTCGATTGTCAACCTCGTGGATTGAATTTCGTATTCGTCGAGCATAATGAGCCAGATGCGAGCGAGCTCCTCGAACAAGACGAATTCTCTCGCGAGACCGTGAGAGGACCGCTCCGCTCCTGCTCGTTCGCCATCCTTTTTCGTGAAAAGTCGCCGACCCTGACCGTTTATCCTCCGCGTATTAAACGTATTCCTCATCTTCCTTCTTCTCGCTTTATTCTCTTCCTCGCGTTCAGCGAATCCTTGGACACTTCGAGAATTCGTTCGATCGTTCTTCTAAGTCGGAATCCCTCGAGATATCGTTCTAAAGATGAAACGTTATCGTACCGCGACACCAAAGATGGCACGCGTTGGTTTCGAGAAGCGGCCGGTGAAAGCGGCCGGAACGTTCGACGGTCCGGTCGCGCCGCCTAGAATTCTGGAACATTCCGCGGCACGGAACGAGCTGCACACGCGTGACGGTATGCGTAATAATAGTAAAACTGAATGAACCCACTTTAGGCCGGTATATCTCGTCGGTTTTTGGGGCCCGTCGCGGACCCCTTCCGTCCACGAGAGGGGAAAAAAGAGGCGACGAGAGCATAAGCGGGTAAAAAGGCTCGCTGCCGAGGGAGGCGGTCGCGCTGCCGTTGCTCGAGTGACCGTGATGGAGACGAGGGGGTGGTCGGTCGAGATCAAAGCGTCCGCCGTGAGAAGTGGCCCGGCTGCTCGAGATTCTTGTCTGCCGGGATGCTGGGAGCCCCTCTCGCGCACCGAAGAATTTGTTTTAGTATCACGGTCAACCTACCCCCTTCCTGGTGCCACCTGATTCCATCGCGCGCACGGCCCGTTGCGCGATCGTCCCTCCGACTCGTCGTCTTCTTTTCTCTCTGACGACGAATCTACCTACAAATCGATCGATACATGCTCGAACGTCTCGGAATCGACCTCCGAAAATCGTTCGTGAAGCTAACAGGAAGAATTGTCCCTGTTAGTCTCCGAAGAGAAACCGAGAGATCGAGTCTTTGTTCGTTTTTTTCGCTACCGAAATCGATGTATCGAGTCCCGATCGAGCTCCGAGTCCAGGTCAAAGCACACGTTATCGATTAATCCCGCGCGGAACTCGCCACGGAATGCGCTTGCAAGTGGAAATGCCGATCGCTGGGAAAGAAGGAGGACCACGAAGGAGACAGGCCAAGAGGAAGAGGGCGAAAGGAGCGTCGGAACCATTAGCGCGAATGCCTGTTCGTATGCGGTCAGAATCCTTTTATCCCGTACAGAGATTCCTGCGGGATTCCTTCGTCCGTTATCATCGCGTGCAGCGCGCGGCCACGAAGAAACGTAGGAGGAAAGAACGCGATGGGAAACGACCGGGAAGAAGCAACGGGAGGGAGAGTCGAACCAGTCTTATTCGAGGCACGGGCCTCCCACGATATTCGCCCGGTAAAGGAGTTATGAAGTCGTCCAACTGGAGAACCAGTTGCTCGCGAAGATTTCGCGAGGATACGGCTCTCCTGTAACCCCGAGACGTCGATACGCCTCTACGCGAACACTCTCTGCCTCGTTCTGTCCGTGACCGTACGAGAAATTCGTCCGCGAGACGATTTCTGTGAGAGAAAGAAACTCAAGGAACGTGACTCGAGTCGTTTAGGGTTCTCTTACCGTTCCAGAAATTAAGGAAAGGTTTCGAGTTGATCAGAAACTTCGTGAACCACCCCCGAAACAGCTGTTACCTTACCTAGGCTATTTCCGATTTATTGCAAGTCACTTCGGATTCTACGGTTCTCCTTATGATGTCTCCATGACGACGCTAGAAGTTCTTCTAAATGGGAGATCGGGATAAAAAGAATCTTTCGCAAATCCATCAACTGTGTAGTCGTTTTTATTATTTCCTCTCCTTACTCGTTCGTCTTTATAAATTACAAAAGTCGCTTAAAAAAAAAAACAAAAAAGAAAACACGTTCGTTGTGCGTACGAATACCATAATAACCGTCTTCTCGAAACGAGAAAAAAGTCGAACGACTAAAACACTGGGCTAACGAATTCTTCCAAGCCTGTGCGATAATGCCGCGCGTATCTTGGCGTAAGAAGCGCACGGAGAAGAGACGTATAAAAATAATTTACGATTACCGAACGCGAAGCGTCGGTTTCGTCTCGGTTCGACGTCAATTTACTTTATTTACAACGAGGTTTTTTTTTTCTCGTACGATATCAAAAAATAATATATATTTATATATATGTATATATAATATATATATTTATATATAAAACTATCATCTATATGTATATACAAGAACGCGAGCCGGGAAGTTCGGAATAAATAACGAATCTGATGAATCTCGCACTCGTTTCGGCGATCTGGAAGGAGAGGCACGCGCAAGTTCGAAGCTCGTTGTTTCGAAGCGATAGAGAGAAAGGGTACGTACTCGCAGAAATTAAACGATTATGTACAACATTAAAAAAAAAAAAAATGAAAAGAAAAGAAAAGACCGACGGAGAAGTTCGACCACGTGGATCCGTCGATCCGCGTCTATCTAAAAAGCTCACGATCGTGAACCGCCCAACGTTTGTCAGCGTGTCAGTCTTCGCATGGTCTCTCGATCGTTTCGCGTAATACTGGGGAGACTGGGAATATCCCGAACGAACGAGGTCATCCCACGATCGTTTCGAGGATCGGCTTTTCGACGTTTCATTTTATCGTCGAGGGTTACAGGGCGACGAAAGCAGCGTCGACGCGACGGAAATACGTTGTCTACGAAAGACTACGATCACGTCCTTTGGCCGGAAGGGGGTAGTCTCTTCGTCGGAGAAATAGTAGAAGGACTACAGGCACGTGTGTATCGTCTTCTTGATTCTACAGAGTTGACACTTGACCTCGCAGCACCAGTGGAAGGTGCAGGCGCATCTCTCGACGACGGTCACCTCCTGCGTTTTGTAGCCTCGTCCGCAGCACATGAGATCGCAACCGTCGACGCCGAGGCTGGTGTCGTTGCACTGTCTGCCGTGTGTACCCAGGATGCCGAGCTTCGGATTCTTCTCGCAGAAAAGCGGCGAAGGCTCCAGGTAGACCAGGTCCTTCGGCCCGGGTGGTTTGTGCTCCGGGTTGTACGGTTTCAGCTGGAAGTTGTACCGGTGTCGGCGACCGAGACCGTCCCGGTGACCGTGCACCGAATTGCTCGCGGAGTTGCTGACGATCGCGTTCCCGTTGCCCCGCACTCGATCCGAGTTGCTCACCATCACCCGGGACGCGCCGTCGAATCGGTCCTTTAGGTTGTCACCGACCACGCGGAAGTTCGGCAGCCTCATCCAGCAGGTCTTCACGGTGCAGGAACCGGACATCCCGTGACACTTGCAATCTTGACGCATCCCCGAAGACACGTGCTGCGACAAACGAGAAACCCATTACGATTTCTGCCGCGTCCTCGATCGTTCCGCGAGTTTAACTCGCGCGATATGGTTTCGATCCAAAACCGTTCGCGGCGAAGAATAATGGAACTTACCGCTCTACCCGCCTCGTTGTTGTGCAGATTCATCTTCTCGCGCAGGTTCCGTCCCCGTTCCCCGGTGTCGACGAATTCGCGGGAGAACTTGAAGCCGTATCCGATGTTGTCGGAACAACCACCCCATTCCCAGTCCCTGACGGCGGATGGTGGTCGCGATTGGTGGGTATAGTCGCAGGAACACGACTGGATGGTGCCTTCGCTACACGCTCGCGCGATGCTGTGAGTCACGGCCGCGCTGGTGATGGCGTAGATGAAGGCGGTCTCCCGGCAACCTGTAACATCGCGTCAAACAGAACCACGTCAACCCAACGTCCTCGAACAATTTACTTTCTTTCTTCTGCTTTCTACGACAGGAATTACTGGTTGTCCGCTACATTCGTGGCATTATTCTATTTATATTATATTCGACTTTAACTAATTAAACTTTAAAAAACTTAGTTAAGAAAATATCGAATCCGAAATATGGAGAGAAAAATAGAACGACGCGCAAAAATGTTGCGGTGGCCGGTAACGCGAGAGGCGACGTCAGGGAACAACGTCTCAATCCTTTGACTACCTGCGCACGAGATCTCCTACGCGCAGGTGTGGAAGGAACCTGGAAGGACGTGCTGCAACCTGGCCTGGTCAGAGAGAGAGAGAGAGAGAGAGAGAGAGAGAGAGAGAGAGAGAGAGAGAGAAAGGGAACACGACCTTAACCCCGAGTAGGCTGACCCGACAGCCACCTCGACCTTATCTGCATAAGGCGCAGGTGCGTGCCGGCACCTTTGCGACCTGCTGAAGCACCTTCGCGAGCGCCCAAAGACAACGGAGAGAGATTAAGGAGGAGTCGTTTCGCAAATTGCCACTTTTAAGGTACTTTTCCACCTGTCCGTGTATCGTGACTTTTAATTCCGTAACACGAATCTCGCGACTTTCGTCGTCCCGAGAACCGAAAGTTCGTCGTCGCGACGTAGAATCGTCTTCGTCGAAGCCTAGGGATGCTACGAAGCGTCGCGACGTCGGAACGAGGAAAATTTTTACCGTCGCGTGGAAACGTACCTTTACGATCGCGCGGATAATGGCGAGCTATAACGTTTCATGGAGCGACAAATGGTATCATCGACTCGACGAATGAGCCAGGTGAAAAAGTCCGAGGAGCAAGCTCAAAATGAGACGTCAAACCGAGGGAATAGGCCGGGGCCGAGGGAAAAGAAACCGGTGCACCGGAGAGATAATCGACCGCGTCAAATTTCCAAGCGAGATCCAAATTCGTCACGAATGTTTTCCTCGTGAGTGCTGGCATCGCTCCCGGTGGTAAAGCGAAATCACGGAAGAAAGGAGCGAAGCAGGAAAGGAAGAAAAGAAAGAAACGATTTCCACCTAATCCCTGTCCAAGGTGAAGACCGGAGGCTAACGGCGGTCGACGGAAGCGACGCTTTCCAGTCTCGGGGGTAACCCGAGAGGAAGCAAGATTTACGCCGTTCCACCCTGTTACCGCGTCCGATCCTCGAGACGCGCTATCCTCGAAATTTCATCGGTTCCAGATATTATTCCTCATCATCGGGACTGGCATAACCGAGAGGATTACACGGCCGGTGGGAGTTCTCTCCGCGAGGCGTCGGAAATCGGCTCCGCGTAACGTCCTCCTCTATCCTTCGACAATTCCTCGTTTCGGGAACCCTTAACGGTCGAACGACCGCTGTCGTTTCTATTTCGAGGTACGTAGAATTGAAAACGTTATCGCGTAACGACCGAGAGGCCCGAAGCCGGAAAGACGCGCACCGGACATCGTCGAAATAAGCGGGCGCAGCGGAGAAAGAAATTTTCTCACGGAAACGATGGAGGACGCGATGAAATCATCGGAACGCGAGTCCCACGTACCTCGCGACTTCGAAACGAGTCGGTCTCGCGCGATCATCTGTTTCGAAGATTTTACGATCTTCAAACAGCCGGATGACGCACAGATAAGGAACGTAACGAGAATGGTTCTCGGGACGAAAAATGGTTATCGACGCGAGCGGAGAAAAAAGAAGTACGGAACCGAAGGAAAGCACGGGGAGAAGGATAATCCCGAGATGCGTTGTTTGTCCTCGCGGACGGGCAACGCGCGACGACCGCTTCGACGCTTTGTCGTTTCCGTGCGCAATAAACGGTTTGACGTTCGCTTTATCGACTCGTGCAAATAGTACGAGCAAGGTGGAGGCGCAGCTCGTTGCCGCAAGGCAAACAGCCGGTCGCATCGTTGGGAAATTCCTGGCCCGCGTACCTGCCCCGCAAACCGAGGCAAAAATATTACAGTTAATACCGTTCGAGATCTTTCGGCGTAAACCGAGTCCGAGAATAATTCTTGACGTTTCTCGCGCCGATAGATACCTGCGTCCTCCGTACGTTCTGTTTTCGAGAATACGGCAACATCCGCTCGTCTTGTGAACATCCGATAGATCGAACTATCGAAACTCGAGTCAACGATTATGTCAGAAAATGATTAATCGCCGCGACCACCAGCTGACCGCAAGATGCCGGTCGATGAAAAAAAAAAGATACAACGGCGAGTTATAACGCCGCCAGCTATCTTTGTCAATTCCAGAAACCGCTGACTCGACACGGACCACCGAATCACCGGGGCAACAAAAAATTTTTGATCTTTATCGCGTAGTTGCAAGATAGATTTATCGAATTCGCGACTGTACAGGAGTGTGGGGTACGAACGAGACGATATCGAAAGTCGCGTCCGTTCCGGTATTTCGTCGCGATAAGAATCGTCCCGAAATCGTCGCCGGTGACGTCGATCCTCGAAAAACTGCGTCCGGCCGTATGCTGCGTGCGTGCCCGTTGAATGCAAAGGGGACTCGCGCAGAAAGAAGGGCAGAGGAGAAGCGGGTGCGAAAACGCGACCGCCATATAGGCCGTGGTTCCGTTCGCGGCGGGAACCCGTAGCTCGAGCGTGGAAACAAACAAGATGTAAAAATCACCGGCTGATGGGACGAGGCAACGAGGAAGGATACGGGAGGACACAGGCCCATTGGCTCGCCACTCACGTTTTCGCAAGAAATCGTGGCGTGCCGTCGACACATGTAGCCCATCATAGGCCGCGATTTATGGCGGCGTAACGCCGTGGCAAAAAGTCAACCTGGTCCTCCGTATAAGACGCGAGCCGCGCGTCGTGCGCCACCATCGCGTCGATATCGATCGAATTTATCCTTTTTTAACCCATTTCGGACATTATACCGATCAACGTATTTATTACCATTATACCGTTCTTTCCTCGGAAACGAATTCATTTTGGGACACGAACTTTTCCCGTCGCGATGTTCCTCGAAGTTTCGCGCACACGATAATTCGAGCGCGATGAACCGAGGGCTCACAGAGACGGTCCCGCGAAATCGAGGAAAACGCGAACGCAACACCCGAGGCTCGCGAGATTCGCAGTTTACCGAGCAATTAGCCTGCGAAAGCTGGCTCGGCTTCCACGCGAGACGAACACGTTGAAACGGTGCTCGCCGTGGGGCAAAGGAGAGAAGATGGCCAGCCAAGAACGAGAGAGGAGGACGAGAACGAACGAAAGCGAGGGTAGAGACCGATGCGGTAGGTGGCTCTTGGCGGCGAAATGATTACAGGCCGCGAACCTACTCACTACCAGCTATAATATCGAGTACAAACACTTCCAAAAGTATCGAGCTGTTTCGTTCTTTCGGACTCGAACTCGAGCTTCGTGCGTTTAGGACGAATTACGGTATCGTAGGCAAGTAAGCGCTGGGCTCGCACCGTTTAACGAAATCGCTGGACAACTGCTTCGCTTATTGTCCTACGATATCCTGACACGTTCGTGACGCACGCTAAGGCTCGAATACGATAAACCGGATTCGTGTTTTCGCTGCCAATTAATGTTGGATTCCATTCTGACGGTAACCTGCATAATCGAAGATCGCCGAATACAAAATGTACATAATATTTTAACCCTTATCGGTCGCCAGCTTTTTACACGCGATTCTCTCTAGGTTGTAGCTGATCTCTGTAAACGTGCGACAATTTTTCAGTATTATAAGAATAACATGTTTAGTAGAAATTATGTATTTTTTGAAAGAGCATTATAAATATATCGGTTTCAATTAAATATTTATAAGTTTTTAATGTATGATATTTTTTAAAGCAGTTTGCTAAAGAGGCCATCATCGTTATCGTTCTTAATTTCAATCCAATCATGGTACGAGTTGTTAATATTTTCTATTTCCGCGTCATTTTTTTTCCACGCGAAGTCTAAGATTTTATTACTAGCCTCGTCAGTAGAATCAAAATTATTCGTATCATGAAAAATATTCACTGCTACAAGCGCTATAAAAATTTACCAAATTTTCTGTATTCGTCTCTTGGGCTCAATATATTAAATGTTGACTATAGAAAGCACCGGTATATCTCTAGAAATGTTAGTTGCTCGTTGTTGGTGCTTCATTGACATGAATTTCGACAGGGTCTACCTTGTCACGTGAGAGGTGACTTACGACCGTTAAGAGTTAACTTTCCTTGTCTGGACGTTGCAGACGCGCAATTTTGGCCACGTCGAAGTTCTTGTTTGCAAGGATACGCAGAACGAACGTTCAAATTAAGGCTCTTAGTAATCGAACGATTAACGAAAGAGACGATGTTCCTTCCGTCCGTATCGTCGAAACTAGTGCACGAGAAAAACTCGACGAACCATGACAAAACGTGTGGACATCGAATCGAAGGGACGCGACAAAAGAAAAGAACACGACGGGTAATCTTGTAATCGGGTAAGCTCGCATAATCCGGAAACGACCGTTTAGGCTGGCTCGCGACAACCAGTCTGCCAACGATCCCCTTTCACGATCTTCAAATACGACGAGTGCGCGAGCGTATTACGGATCGACGATAGCGATCCGAGTTTCCCCTAGGAGCCTCCCCTCACCGATCTAATCTACGCGCAGGATCGGTTCGACCAGACAAAAGATAGCGGACGCGGCAAGACGAACGGAGGACGGATACGCACCAAGATAGAAACTGGTCCTCGTCGTTCGGCCGAGACGATCGCGAGGGTGAAAGGTCGAGGCCCTCTTCGGTCGTACGTCGAGGAATGTCTCGTCGACGTCTCGCTAGTTTTCTACGTTAGGTAGCACAGAGCTTCTGCTCTAAACGCGCAACGATTTACGAACGTGGGAACTTTCAGGTAATCGCGTCTCGTCAAAGGATCGTTAAATTCCGCGTTAGATCATCTCAAAATGTAGAGCAGTCATAAAACCGTGAGAGAGATAGATAGACAGATAGATAGATAGATAGATAGAGAGAGAGAGAGAGAGAGAAGGAAGAGAGAAACGCATCCTCGATGGTTTTGAACAGTTAGCACGGTATCGTCTAAAATTAGACCTTCCGAAGACCGGCGCAAAACGGTTGCTCGACTAAAAATAGATTTCCCATGCAAATACACAGAAATTAACGGTTATTTCATGAGTAATGAAATTAACGCGTTCGACGCTCATGGTAATATGGATTTTGCTCGATGAGATAACGAGATTGTCCATTTTCCGTCCGATCGACACTACGGTCGTCGAAGAGGAAGAAGTTTCGGGCAAAAGAACGGAAAAAGAGCGGTAAAGGGTTGCGTCGCGAAGCAAGGGTTACGCGAGCTGCCAGCGAGAAGAACGCTCGCGCGCGTGCGATCTCCTCCTCTCCGCTATTTTGTAACCCGTGATTCTTTTTTTCGGTTTTACTACCGCGATAAGTGGCCATATGGGGACACTGGACGCGATGGGGCGGGAGCGGGCCGAGCGAAAAAGCTCCTCTTACAATCGCTCGGACGAGATCTAAAAGAGCCGCAGGGGAGCCAGAAACTGGTACGAGAAGGTCCATTATCAGGTTGCAAAACATACATCTGGTCGGTGAGGGCACGTGCCCGGGGCCTTCGGACCAAGGGCACGCCCCTTTTATATCCCCCGGTGCCTGTCCTCTGATCCTCGTTTCTAACGCAACCCCTACTCGACACTTCGTACCTTCGGCGACTCCGAATAATCTTCCGGTCTCGATTCGTTCGTCCTTTCGCGCGAATCGTTAAAACGCACCTTGTCCACGAGGATCACCTCCTACCCGCGAATCCGATTTAATGGAATTACCCAGAAGCAAGACAAATTGGATCTTCGCGAAATTTACGATCCTCGATACTCCATTTACTCTCTTATGCGGAATCTACCGATAAAATCGTGCGTACCGATAACTCGAAAGCTTCCATTAAAATTACGAGTGTCCTTTAAACGGCGTAACTATTAATCCTCCAAAAGCAATTTCTGCCTTATCGCCGTACATATTAAAATTTGTAGTCACGTTCTTCGTTCGCGGTAATTGACACCGTGTGCCGCGATCTATAGCTTAATAATCTGTTCTAGCACGGGAAAGCACGTTAGAAGATATCCGTGACCGATTTAAGATACGACAAATTATCGCGTACAGGTAACTAACCGTGATCCAATTAGCGGTACTTTAATTATGCGAACGAAAGGGATTGGCTTTCTACGGTGCTTCACGAATCGATCGGCTAACGACATTACCCAAGCTGAAACTCGAGTAGGTCGTATATAGTTTATTCGGTTGATCGTCTCGTTTACGTTGACGTGGTTAATGATCATCGAAAGACAACGACGTATTTTCGCGTTGGTCACTCAACGCGGCCCGAGATAAGCTCGTCGTTGTTGCGTGGTCGATTCGGATCGACAGATTGCACGTTCGCGATTTCGAGAGGACCTCGAACGCTGTCACTGTGCGCTTCTCTTCCCTCCTGTCGATTCGACGTCGTTCCGTCTCTTTTCACGAAACTCGTCTTCTGTAAATCTCTATCGAGGATACCGGTTGTCGGAGACGGCCATGGACAATGGGCTGTTCCTTTTTTTTATTCGGAACGTTGAACGAGTCCACCTTATGGTCCGTTATATACGCGTACATCTATACGGGTATAAATCGTTTTATCGCGAATCTCGATTCCTCCGTGCGCGGCAACCTCGCTCCGATGCGGTTTCTCTACTTTTTGGTCACTCGCCTCGATATTTGAATCGATCATTAAACGTCCATCGCTTCGATCGCGTCCGAGCAAAAAGACCTCGGAGATCTATGATCCTCGATTCGGCGTCGTTTCACGAAACGCAACGAGAAAATTCGTTGTCGGGTATCGACGGAACGACGCCGTACGATATCGCAGGGAAAGAGGTAAACATAAGTCGGGTTCATCGCGAGCAGCTCGTAGTGGGAGCAAAGAGAAAGGAAAAATCTGATTGGCTCACCTCTGTCGACGATCTTTCCGAACAGATTTTTCCCACGCAGAAAATTCTTGGTGGAACAGTTCCATCGACGATTGCGAAACTGATGTTGACACTCGGCGATCGCCATGTTCGCACCCCTAGCCACGGCCATCAATACTCCTGGGTTTTCCCTGGCCAGTTTTCGTTGCTTTCTCCTCAAGGTCGCGTACACCGTGGGATCCATGTGCAGGGACGCCGGAGACATCGGCAAAAAATTGTTCGGTTCTCCTGCCTTGGCGATTCCCCTGGCAAGAAAAAAACAACGCTCCGAGTTAGCTACCATCTACCTCATCGTCCTTTCTGTTCGATACGCGATCATAACTCGCGATTGTTTCTCGATCGCGTCAATTTGTTCCTCGAAATTCGAATAGATATTTCGGAAAAATCATTTGTTCGTTGAAAAACGATCGATCGCGTTCTCGTGGACGGTTCGAGGAACAGGAAGGGCACTCGACGAGGAACACTCGCTCGAATCCGGCAGACATCGCGCGAAAGACGCGTTTTCAAACACGCGCCGCGTCAATGACGAGCTTTGACAGCCGAGGGCCGCGTTTTAACCTGTTAAACGCGTTGCTCGTTCGAAAACGTAGATGTAAAGAAACAAACTGTGACGAGAAAAAGGAAAAAGGGCAGAGAATTTCGAAGAATGAATCTCACCCGGCGCGATTAACCGGCCACTCGTCGTTATTAATAGGCTATCCCCGTCTTTTAGCGCGAAAGGGTTAAAGACGATTCTTTTGGTCGCGCGTCTCTGGTCAGATGGAATTGGCATTTCTCGTGCGTTCGTTCGACGCTAATTTGGTTTACGCGTAAAAACGATACGCTCCGAAGCGCCTCGAGTAACAGTGGGAAGAGAAGAAGAAGAAAGAAAAAGGGTACGTAGGAGCAGCGCAGAAAGGGCAAGGAGATAGAGGAGAAGAGAAGGAGCACGAGAGAAGGATTAGTTCGAAAGACGAAACTGGTTCAACAGTTTCGGTCAACGGTAGCCGAGGTATATATAAATCAAGCTGCCGCGCGAGTTCTGCCTGCGAAAGAATTCGCGTCTCGATCGATCGAGCGTCGCGCAGAAAAACGCTTAACAGCGCTCTGCTCGCGTCCCTTTCGTGGGAAGAACGTGCAAACTATAGAGAGAAACGTCCGTGGATCGCGAGTTTCGGACCGCTCTTCGAAATCGTTGCCCGGCAATCCTCGTTCCTCGTATTTAGATTACGTATCGATTCGTTATCTGTTCCTCGAGAACATAATTGGGAAGAATATATCTTTCGCGTGGTTAGCGTACCCAGCGAGGTATAACGCGCAATAATTGTCGAGTATCGAAACGATTGACGGGATCGCTTGTATCGTCGAGAAATCGAAACACAGTGTTTAACCCTTTGCGCTCGATCGGCGACTCGGATTCGTCGTTTGGTCCGATAAAACAATTCGAATAAATTTTTTTCGACCGAATCTATAGCGTTGCACGCGCGATGTTTAATACGGTGCAACGGTATCAATTAATAATGGAAAATAATTTCGAATCGATCAAAGTTTTCGTTTATAAAGTTCTCGAGACACCGGTCGCCACTAACAAAAATGCTCTCGAGCGCGAATGGTTTAAAGGACTCGGAGTGGAGTACGTCGCTAGAGTAGTTCTTGCTTGAATGGAGTATAGACGAACGAAAAAATAGCTCGCGCTGGCAGGGATCGGATCGCTCGTCGCCGTGAACAATAAACAGCTAATCACTGTCGTTGGATCTCCGTCGACGGTTCGTTGTCAACGATGGCTCGTGACGCCTGACAGAGACAGCAACCAGGCACCACCGAGGACCAACGAGATTTTCCGTTGACACACTCCTGGCCGTGTAAATAAACCGAATTACGATGCGTCGCTCGTAAAAGCGTCGGTTACGTTGCGTTACATTGGCCAGCAGCAGGAACCCGAATCTCTTTTCCGGAACGGAGCACGATCGAGGCACGTCCATCGTGTGTAGATAATGCGTATCGACAGCGTCGTAACAAGAACGATTTCTCGTGGTCGGTTTCGCAATAGGAACGATCAAATTATTCCGTTACAGATAATAGCGCCGGTGTTTATATTACGCGCCGAAAAATCCGCGCTGTCTGCGATCGTGTTCGCGCATGCGCGTTGCAAACGCGAGTACACGCAGGATGCGTTCGATAAGCGATTATCGTAAATAAACGATGCATCGGACCGGTTAGGATACTATTGCTCGTAATTTACGTCGGGGCAGAAAGTCCGAGGAGCGATCCTCGACGATCTTAACCGATCGTTGTCTTCTATCTCTTCTTCTTCTTCCTCTAACCCGTCCACGTGTTACGTGCCAACGGACACGCCAACGCGACCGAAATAATTTATAGAGTGCGGAGGGCTGAAAACCCGCTCGACGCCACGCGCTCGTGATGACAAAAGATCGGATCGAATTCGCGCGATTATCGATGAATTATTCTCGCCCTGTTTCGACGATTTTTTATCTCGGATACCTCCACGATAGCGATTATTCACGGTAACGGCACCGTGGCACCGGTAAAAAGTAACTATTCGTTACGGATCAGGCGGTCCAGTTGCGCGCAACGTTTCGTAATTTCCTAATTTCTGTAGTGAGTCGGAGCGGCGAGTTACGGTTTCCGAACGGTTCGTGTTTTCGATCGGTAATCGATGTCGGCCAAGACCACCCAGACTCGTCGTACCTCGTTTCTTAACTCGATAAGTAATCCCCTATTACCGGCGAATATACGAGCGATATTGCTCGCGATATCTAGTCGAGAAAGCGCGACAAGCCGTCCCGAGCATAAATCCACCGAAAAGTCACGATCCTCGAGTCGGCCTTTCGCCGAGCCGCGATAAATTAGTGCCGACCGCGAAATTCGATGGCAGCCCCGTCCGACGCGAATTTACCGTCGCATTAGATTAATTAATTCGTAGGTAATAATTACTCGACGTGCGTGGCCGTGTCTTAAATCAACGCGGTTGGAAAAGCCGTCCAAGAGCCGACTGATTTATCGCCGGCAGTTTATCGTTACGTGGATATTTCCGCGGCTATCTCTTTCGGTTGTTAAACGACCGCTCGCACACGTGTACACACGCGCGCTCCACCGTACCCGCGACCATTATTTATTACCCGGCTAATGAAGTTAGCCATTATCTAATATCTATCCAACGTGTTTTCTTGTAGCCGCGGCATGCTACGCGCAGAAATCATTGGCGAATTGAAACGAATGGACCCGAAGGTTTATGATTAATGAATTAATAAGAAGCCGCGCGGTCTTGGCTGCCACCGTTGACTCGATAAGACTGCCTTCCGGAGACAGGTGTTAACGCGACCGGTAATTAACTGTCAAAGGTCGCCGAAAGACGACGAAATTACGATTCATCTTTTTGGACGTCTCGCGAAAAATGCTCTCGGGGTCCCGATTTTTTTAACGTCGCTCGGAACAACGCGTAAATTCGAAAGGTTGCGCGCCGAGACATGGCGGATCCTTGTCTTGGTCGAGATGCAAAAACGTCCATCACTTACCACCACATGGATCCTCTGCCGCGATTCTTGTTCCTGGTGATTTCCGCGATAGACGCGTGTATCGCGACCACGAGGGCACCGATGATCACCCAAAGCCTCATCGTTTCGTCGACGATCGCAGCAGTATTTCTTCTCCGGATCGTTCTTCGATGTTCTTCCGAAGGATGATACACCACGCACACTGATCGTCTCACTCACCGCGCAACGAACATCACACGATACTGTTCGCGTACGGTGTCGCGCACATAACGAGCGTCCACGCGTCTCTGCACGCGGTGATCGTGACAACGGCACTCGAAAAGCGATCGACCGGCAGGACGGTTGGTTTAAATCATCGTCCCCGGTGGAGGAAGAGCGCGGTTCACCGTGAAGGTCCGTGTATCGAGAGGGGCGATAAAGAGTCGGCGGCGAAAAGCACGGGGGTCGGAAGAACCGTAATGCCGACAGGCCGTTGAGTGACTGTAGTTGGTAGAGCCGGAGCTGTCGACCTCGAAAGCCGGAAACTCACCCCCCGAAGGGCTTTTTTCGAGGGGTGGGTGTCACCCTTGCCGAGTTCTCGCCGAATCAGAGGTGGTGGGAGAGGCACGGTGCGGTCGGAGGATATACCTGACAACCCTCCTGGTGGTTTCGGTCCGTCGCGACGCGTCGCGCCACGCCGCGCCCGGTACCGACGGCCCCTGGTTAACGACGGAGCCTGGCGGCCCGGTAAATCGCTAAATCGGCCCTTTCTGCTTGCTCCGTAACGTTTCTCCTGTCGATCCGGTCGCGTGGTTGCGAGTCGCGCGCGACGTCGACGATCGATCGGCCGATCGAACCCACGTAAGAACGCACGAACGAGAAGCGAAGGAACGAGCGTCGACCCGGTCGAGAGAACGCGCCAAGGGGAGAGACTCGTCGTTTCCTTCTCTTTCGCTGGGTCTCGGGGGGTACGGTACCGAGTTGGAGAACCAATACCCTTCGACGGACAAGTATAGGCCTCGGCTAGCGACTGCACGCGCTCCTCCGCGGAAGAGCCGATCTCTCTTCAGTAGAGAGAACGGAACCTTCTCCCCTCTACGCCCCACAAAGCCTCTAACCGTCTCGCTTCTTCTCCCCTCCTTGTTTCGACCTTCTCGCTTCTCTTCTCTTCCCTTCCGCTCTCTTCTTTTCTCCTCTCTTCTCTTCGCTTCTCTTCGATCGATCTTCTTTCCGCTCTTTCCTCTGCTCCGCTCTTCTCTTCTCCTCCTTTCCTCGCCGTTTTCTTCGCCGATCCATGCGAGCAGCGCGTTTCCCCTCGGCCCACCGGATCCCTCCGACGAACCGATCGAACCTCGCTCCGCCCCACTGATCGTCCGGCTCCTGCCCTTTCTTTCTCCGGGCACCCGTTCTCGGGCAACCTTCCTCTTTCTCCGTTTCGATTTTTATTTACCCTCCTCTTTCGCTCCCCGACGTCCACCTTCCCGCTACTCCAGATTCGATTTCCTCGCCACGAACAAGAGGATCGAGCGCGGTTTCCGTCGTACGCGTCGGTAAATCGCGATCGGCGAACGTTTTGCCCGGAGATACGGCGCGATGAAACGTCCTGAAGGAAACGGAAGAGGAAAGCTGACAGTTTCTGTCGGACGAACCGTTCTCCGCTGATCGTAGACGAGCACGTGGCTTTCAAGGGAAAATGGTGGGCGGTCTTAACGAGAGTCACGCCTCTCGGCATCCCCACCGCGTTCCTCGTGGTCATCGCGCAAGGAACTCTCGTCGATTCTCTCCCACTCTCCGAAAACCTACCCGGATATCGCGCTCTCTCTCTCTCTTTCTCTCTTTTTCTCTCTCCCTCTCTGTTCTCTCGTTCTCGTTCCTCGTCCCTCGTCCGTTCGACGCGTCGCTCCTTTCTCCTACTTTTTTTCCATTCATCCGTCGAGCGGTTCCTTCCTCGTTCCTCTTTGCCGCGCGTCGCTCTCCGTCGCGCGGATCGCCGTTTCCGTCTCCCTTCCTACGAACGTCGAGGGACGACGTCGCGGAGAATGCACGAATCGAAAGGTGGTGGTGCACATGCGTGTGTGGGAACTCGGCTCGGAATGCGAGAGTCGAAGCGACCGTAGCCATGGAACCGCGCCGGGACGAGGAGCTTTTTCCTCTCGCGACCGCGAATTCCGATTCCCGCACGCCGGAAAACCGCGAAATTCGAGAGCGAGCGGAAAACGAAACCCGCGGCGGCGATGCGGGAGGAAAGGATCGCGACGAACGCGCGCGGACCAAGAAAAAGGGCAATTTACGGGAACGCGTAAAAAGATCGGAGCGAGGGATATTTGGGAACGAGGTCAGGACAGCGGTCGCGAGATCCTGGCGAAGAGTTACGGAGATTGATCGGCGTAAATCGTCGTGGCGACGAGGGCGCAATTACGTTTTTGTCGGCGCGCGTACGCTCGATCCTGTCCTCGGAATCGCGCTCGAAAACGCGACCGGAGGAAGACGCGAAGAGATCGTGCTTGTCTCCGCTTTGCCCGACAAAATCACGGAGGCAATTATACGCGAAGAATGCGAGCGTACGCTCCCGCGAAACCTTTTCTCTCCGCGGATCCGCTCGTTCTTCTTTCGCTCGCTGACGGATGAAAATTGATCGTCCTGCTGCCGCGCGATAAAACCCCGCGAGGAACGATCAAACGTTACCTCGTTTCTTCGCTTCGCTATCCTTCTCCCGCGAAACGCTAATTAGACATCGACGAAATTTCGAAAACGCGTTCCTCTCTCGGCAACGTATAGAATTTGGTGGAAATCGGTATCCCCGCGTGCGCGTTTGGCCGCCGAGAAACAATCCCAACTTCACCCTCTCGATATCGTCTACTATCCGAAGCTCTTCTGGTTCTCGCTAGAGATCGTCGACGTTCCTTCGAGCGTCGCGTCGAAAAGTAATGACGCGAGGAATAAGTTGTTTGAAGGAGCAAGATCCGGCGGGAGCGAAGGGCTCGCGTGACGGACGGTGCGTCCGTCGATTACTTGCTCGGCTCGACGCTTACGGTAATGACTTAATGTCGACGAGTTCTACGATGTTGTACGACCGCGTTTTTCCACGTTCCGCGGCAAAAATCTTCCGCTCGTTCCGCGTACGTGGCGTACACACCTGGTCCCTGAGCTTCGACCAAAATGAGCGTAGCTTCGAGTTGTCTTGCACCGAAAAATAAAAATATACGCGGTCTCCTTATCTCCCCGGGGTGAATCCGGCGCGTGGCTCTTGCCGCAGATAACGCTTTCGTTTAGAGGCTCCTCGGTGTATCGAGTTAAGGGCACACGCATTACGTTCATCATCGAACTGAACGATTTGATTTGATGCAATGATCTTGATGAATTTTAACTGCGTTTATAGTATTATATGCACGATGTCCGGACATAGTGAAACAGACAATATGGACGATTAACGTTCCGCGCCGAACCACCGTTGCTCATTATCAAAAGATTGCAATGATCAGCAAAAACTAACAATTGGTCTGGCTGTTGTAGCGATGTAGCGAGAGTATTTGTTAAAGCGTTAAGACGTCCATAATTGACCACATAATAAATTTTGTAGAAAATCAACATCGTACAATGAATTTACTCCATTTTCTGAACGGGAAGTTCAGCGCGGATCGCGTTAATAATAAACATCGATGATTTCAAGAAAATTCATCGAGCTTTTCAACCTCGAACGATCTACAGCGGCTATTTGCGAACGACAGAAATTCTACCGAGTGCAAAGTGTCAATTACGAGATACTCCGATAACTCGAACTCGGCGTATTTTTATGGCCGTTCCGGCAACCGCTAACGAACTCGTCCACCCTGACTGTTTATCGTTGCGACCGATATCGTCATTGTACGCGTTAGAAAAGGGAAATTTGTCGTAATATCGTCGGTTTAATCCGTGGGAGCAAAGTTGGAACGTCGAGCGGAAGAAGATGGTGGACGGAGCCGACCGTACCGAAACGCAGAGGCGAGCCGAGGCGAGAGCGGGATGGCTCGTAAATCTAAAGACCGTGTTCAGAAGGAAGGAGGTTGAATAGGTGTAAATGAAGTTGCGGCCTGTGGCCCGCCGCAAACTCGACCGGACCACCCCGCATATTTTGTCTCCCGTGCGTGCTCGACTCGCAACAGCCTCGAATCCCGTTTCGCAAAACGCTCGCAGAACTTTCAAAGAAAGAACGCTGTACTCGAGAGTTATTACTCTACGTCTTTATTTTCCCCTCGAGGGAAAGCTACGGCGCTTGTTAGTGTACGCTCTGGCGCAACGCGATCTTCCTTTGGCCGAGAACAATCGGATCTTCTCATCGCTTTTCTTCGATTTCGGAAGAATCTGTACACTTCTACGGAGGTCGCTCGGATTCCGGAAACTCGACAGGACGATTCGATTTCGAAGCTTCGGGCCAGGTAATCCGATTTCACGGTCGGCACCGGCGCGAGTATACGCGTGAAATCGATCTTTAACGAATTCGGCAGTCCTCGCGAATTGCCCGGAGAAGATTTGCCAGTGACGGCAGGTGGTTCCTTTCCTCCACGAATCCTCTTCTTCGTGGAGGTCCCGAGACCCAACGGGCGGCTTTCCGTCGAGGGATGGATTAGCTTAATATAGGTTAACGTTCATCCTCATTAACTAACCGAATAAAGAAACTACAATGCCGGGGTTTCGTTTTGTTTCGGATGATCCTGCTCGGCTCCCTTTCAACGATTTTTCCAAAGCCTTTCTATCCTGTCTATCCTCGGAAAGATTATCGGGCATTACCGGAAACGTACACGCGTCACTCGCGAGCAGAACAAGAAAACGTAGAGGGAAGAAGACGGTCACGTTCGAGCTAACAAATAGACAAAGTTGGCTCAACGATCCAAACAACGAAATAATCTTGAATCTTGAAAACGAAATCGATAGAGGAGTTGGAACGAAGTTTAAACGATCGCCGTTTCGTGTTGCGATAATTATAAGCCATCGTTCTAACCGGTATTTGTATAATCGGCGTTCTACTTAATTCCCGTACGAACGATCGCGATAGAAAAAATTGGAAGGAGCCGACTCGGTCGGACGATGGGAAGAGAAGAAGAGTCCTCTTTGGCCGGAATTCCGAAGTCCGGTCGAGAGAGGATCGATACAAAAACGCGAGCATCGTCGCTGGGACACACGGAATCGTCGAGCAGTTTCTGTCCGATTCAGCGAAAAGACTCGTGTACGCGGCAGGATCGTTGCTTCGGTTCGGAATCGTTTCGGTGTGCGTGACGACCGTCTACGACCACCCGGGACACCTACCGGAGGATTTCTGGGCGGGGTGCGAACGCGTCGGAGGACATCAAAGGACCCCGCGAGAGCTAATTATTGTTTCTCGATGCCGGCCAAGCGGAACCGTGAACACGGTGGCGCCTGCACGATAGGCGCTGCCATTCTCACCCCTCTCTCTCTCTCTCGTTCCACTTCTTCTTCTTCTCCTCCTCCTCCTTCTTCTTCTCCTTCTTCTTTTCGTTCATCTGGCTCTTCTGTTTCCAGCTACGATCGTGACAGTCAGCTTTCTTCGACCGATCGAGCCGCCCTATGGAAAGAAGAGGGATCAACCTGCTGCTTTCCCGAGCATTCCACCGACCACCCTTAATTAAGAGAACGCCATTCGACTCACCGTCGATTATCCACGGTCCCGCATTCCGAGATCTCGCAAGGTCGTCGTTCCCCCGGATCGATTTATTCGAGCTACGCGCGAATTTCGTTGATCGGTGGTCGCGCCCTGCGATCCGGCCGATCTGACTCGATCGATCCGATCCTATAAGCGATCTCGTTTTTTCTCCATTTTTTCAATTTGGTTTCGACCTTTTGCCGGACCCGTCTACCTTCGCGTCGTGGTACGTGTATAATCGACGCAGTTACGGAAGTACGTTCGCGAAGAAGAAAACGATCGAACGAACAGCGGACTTTATTGTCAATATGCACGATATACTTACTCCGGTACAACATTCCAGCATTATGTCAAATACAGAGATTTTACGCTCGGTAATTTTCAGCCGTAGCTATTTAATCATGTTTACGATCGTATTAACGTGAGCAAACAACCTTTCACTCATTATTTCTCTGTGTAACACCTTCGCCTAATCACGGATCTGCTACTCGTGCGTCGATACATTAACGTGCTTACAACCGGAAAGCGTTAAGAACCGATCGACTCGTAAATCAAAACGATTTGGAATATTTTAAAATCGATCGGGACTGTTGCGTGTCGCAACAAAATACGTATATAGACGCGCGTTATGATCGCGTTCGATCTCCTCGAGGATAAAAAGAGAGCGCGGTTAATCGCCCGTAGCGAACGAAGGCTTCGCTCTTGTATACCTATTTCCGTCGTAATTATTTGTAACGATCTCGCGAGCCAACGGGCCGTCATAAAAATTAACCCTTAACGGCTCGGAAGAATCGCGAGTGCACTTCGCTCCGGGTTCAAGTTATTTTCTATGCGAAGAGCAATCGAGGGCTCGACGTTTTTGTAGCAGATATAGGAAAGAAAATACTATAGAGAATACGTAAGTAGATGCTACTATTAACACAACCATTTCCGGCCATAATTTACGGTTTTATTAACAAACTAAAGTATAATAAACTCGACGTGTAAATATTTCCGAGAACGCTCGCGTTTACTTCCAAAATCAAAACCAGATAGCGCAGAGGGGACAAAAGTGCACGTAAACGGAAACAAATTCGCAAAAGTCACCTTGCACGATGCTTAACGGGTTAATTGTAAATGTAACGACGACAAGAGTGAAAAAAATAATAAAATAAATAAGCAAAAACGCGATGCCGCTTACGTTGCGAGTTAAGCGTTAGGGGTTGAATTTACTCCTTAATTTGCGTAACGAGATCGTGTTAAGAGTGGACCCGTCGTTCCGCAGAAACGAAAAGAGGAATCGTTTCCAGGAAAACTCGCAGATATTCGCGGATGAAGAGATTCGCCACGGAGCTCGAGCGAACAACGTCGAGGAAGGCACGGAACGGGTCAGTTGGCGATCTTCCGAGGTGTTTCGTCGAACGAACGGCCCGTTTCTTGCCATCTCGCACCTCGTCCAGCCTTTTTCCCCGGCTCGGACGATTCTCTCGCTCGCGGCGACTCGCGTTCGACTTAATGAATACGTTAAACGTAACGCGCGACTGTCCGAGCTCCGGGCTATAGCGGCGGACCTCTTCCACGAGAAAGAAAACGCGTGCCGAGTTGGCTTACCTGAAGAGGACCCATGACCACCGGACCAGAGTCCCAAACGGAAAGAGGAAGAAAGAGCGAAAGTACCTGGAGCACACACCACCCATGGGGCTTGCACGCCGAATTATCCCTTCTGTTATGGGCAAACATTTATGTATTTATTGCCGGACAAACGGCTGGCATAATAACCTCACGGACGTGATCGATACGCGTTACTACCGCTTCGGCTCCTCCTCGCTCCAGGGACCCTACCGAGACCAAGAAAGAAAAAAAAAAAAAAAGAAAGACCGTTCATGGATCATTCGGTCGTTTTTATTCTAAGCCGAATGCTACGGCACTGCTTTCGTTCGCGTCTGCTTTTTATCTCCTCCTTGATATCGCAAAAGTAAGAGCTCTTCTTTGATCGTTGCCTCAAAGGAATTCCTCGGCTCCTTATCGGAGCCGACTTCTATTTTATTTGTTGCGGCCGAACACGCGTCCGTTCGTTTACTCGATCGCTTGTCCGACTCATTTTTAATAATATTTACTACTGCGGATATTACGGGATAACTCGAGGACGCGCGCCACGCTTAACGTCTTATTCCACGATCATTAACCAATAGGCATTTATATCGGACGTTATTTACGGGCGAGCATTTGGAAACATTAGTAATGCGTGTTCGCCAAGAAACTCGGATCGTTAAGAAATAACGTCGCGCGGAGTACGTTCGCTCGAACGGAGAGAGGAAAAAAAAAAGGCGGCAGAAGGGTACGAATTCTGTCTACATCGTCCCGATTTGTTCGCCGATCGCGTAGCCTCGAGTAATATTCTCGGGGACTCGAATCGCCTCGAGTCCCCATCGTCAAACATAATGTTTTCATTAGGTCGCGATCATTATCTGGCCCGGGCGAACAAACGAGCGAATGCCAAGGGTGGTGATGGAAGGGGGCGCATAGCGCGGCCGTATTAAGACGAATGGTTGCTCCGGACCAGTAATTAATTACGGCCTCCCCCAGTGTTACTAATATTAATTAATCCCGTTGTGCCAGCCAGCGAGTCGGTCGAGGCTGGTTCCGTCCACGGGCCGTGCGACCCTCGCGATACCCGATTTCTTCCTTCGCACCCCCCGTTCTTCATCGAGATTAACCGTGAAACAACGCAAGCATAAACGTTCGGACAATGTAATTTATTCCAGTCGTTTATTTCGACTCGGATTCTTTCCCGTTTTATGCAAATTCGTGTTCGCCGTCGCTTCCTCGCTTTTTTTGTTATCGCGCTTTTCGACAGCGGGCTCTCGAACGTTCGTAAACGACGCGAATCGACATTCGACGCGCGTGTCCGCTCAATTATCCAGACGACGATACGATATGGAACAATAACGAGTCTTCGGGAACCGGTCGATAAATCTCGTGGCTCCCGTCGATCGACCGCGTCCCATCCCGTGAATCGTTCGCCAAAGGGGAAAGAAGAAGAAGAAGAGGCGGAAAAAGGAAGAAGGGCGTAGTCGTCCCCCAAGGAAGAAAGAAATAGAGACGCGTCGACATCGCATTCTTCGCGTGACGGGACGCGTTAATATCGATCGTTCGATCCGCCAAGAAATGACGAATAGTCGAACGCAGCGGGCCTACCGATCCGCGGATCCGAACGGGGAAAAAACATTTACGAGGCGGCGCGAACCGAACCGATCTGTCCGGAAAGATCGCGCTTCTTGTTCGTGGACGGTTAGCGCGTGCCAGCGGGTGACGCAGCGCGACGCGACGCGACGCCTCGATCGTCACCGTCGAACGAACAGAGACGCGACACCTCTTGCTTTCTGTACGCGACGGTCCTTCAAAGGCAAAAATCGTTCCACCATGGGAATCGATCAAAGGTTTTGTACCTACCTGCTGCCGCGTTGCTTGTCCTTCGAGGATTCCACCAGTTTGCCGATTTAATCGGCTGGTCGCGAACTCCGCTGCTTAAAATTTTATTTTCTCGAAGAGACGCGATCGAAAATGCGACTTCCGGGCCGGAATTAGCGACGAAGTGAATCGATTAGAGCGCCACGATGGAAAACGAGGCGTACCGTCGGAATCGTTGCGGTTCCTCGCGGCGAGCGTCCGTCGTCCGTTTCCCGAGGCAGAGCCGAACGATAAAAAAATAAATAAGGAAAGAATCAACGAACGCCGTGGGCGCGCATTAATAAATCGGCGTGGACGCACGGGGCGTAGATCATCGTGTCGCGGGTTCACGAGCCACGCGGGGATCCATAGGAGGTTCGGGACCCGGCGAAACCGAGAACGAGAGAAGAGCGAGAGAAAGAAGAGACGAGGAGGGACAGCGGAGAACGTAGCGGATGAAGATGGAAGAAGAAACGGACGAGGGGTACGGAGGACAACTCCTCTTCTCCTCTTAATTGCTCCGATTAATTAGCCAGCACGGTTTTCGCTAGGGCTAATGGCTGATCGTACGTTTGAACGTGACCCCGTGGACACGCGGATATATACGTTTTAATAACGTTGCGTTAATCACGCGACACGCGAGGCGAATCGCGATCGTGGAAGGGTGCCCGGAGGGGCTGTTTCGGTCGAGCCGTCCTCCTTTTCAACGACCTCTCTCGACGACCCGACCACCGATCGGTTCCTCCGAGCCCTCGACCAAATCTCGGATCACGAAGATCGTGATCGAGCCGCCGATCGAACCACCCAGGATCGATCCATTAGCGCTCCGCGGGATGCGTTCTTCACCCGTCATCGATATCTACGATTCCCACAGTGGGCCTCGCGAGGGTCGAAGACCCCCTCGAAGCCTCCGTTCTAACTACGGATCGACGTTGATTTCCGATCTGAAATATCGACTTTATTCGAGACACCCGACGTTTTTACGAGCGATCCTCTCGCTTACCGAACCGGCGCAACTGCGTTACTCGCCGAGTATCGTCTTGACGCGCTCGCGAAACGGCCAAAGTGTCGAGTTTTCGTGAACGATGGACGTCGTAATGAACGATTCCGAGACGTCGACGAAACGTAGAAACAACCGTATTAAACCGTACTCGGTTGCAAGTAAAATTTAGGAAACCGGTTCCAAAACGTACGGTTTCTCGAAACGGTTGACGCGTGACCGTGAATCACCGGTTTAGACTATCGTCCGTCGCTTCCGCGAACCCGTTCGCTCGCACGAAACGTTTACGCGAGATCCACCTTGACCAGTCATCTTCGTTAACGGTAATAAACGAGTGACGCGTTCGATCGCGCCGTAACTCGACCAGACTGCTCGTCGAGCCGTCGGCGCTGCGTCGTTCCAAATAGAAAGGCGAAACGGAACGATCGTTCGAGGCGAAGATCGACAGAAATGCCCCGTCCACGTCGAATTCGAGGAACAGATAGACGCAACGGCGTCTACTTTGGCTCAGGGACGAGGTACGAACAGCCTAGTGTTCGAATCATCGACCACCCAGACGCGACGGGTTGCTTTCGAGTCGGATCCACGCTTCCGCGAGCGAAGGTTGACGCGAGACGACGCTACGCGTCGTTTCACCGTCCACGAGCGGCCGAGTGCCAACGCAATTTCAGAAATAAAGTTATTACGCGACGAGGGGTCCAGTTGGCGAGCGCGTACGCGTTCCTCTTAGCCGCGACGAATCGACGACCGCCTTCGCGGTAGGTAAAATACTCGCGAACGAGCCCGACTTCTCCCCGGACCACGCCGATCCTCTGTTCGAAGGATAATTAGGCGTCCCGTTGTAATTTCGGCGCGAACGGACGCGCAAAACTCCGGCTCCACGGGCGGTTCTCTAGCGAGCCCCTGAAACCCGTGCCAAATCGTTAATAATCGCGGATCCCTCGGTCCGCGAAAAGAAAATTCAACTCGGGACGAGAGAGATCCGTGTTTGGCGAGTCATGAAACGAGGATGGGAACAAGAGGAGGAAGAAAAAAAAAGAAATAGAAACGTCGGAGAGATCTGGAAGCTGTTTTTGTTGGAAGTCGTTGCCGGTGTCCGCGGCGACACCGGTCCAACAACGAATTCCGAATTAGCTATCCTCGGTGATTTTCCATTGAGACGTTCCTTTTCGAAGTGGCTGCGCGTACGCGTTGTGCTCCATCTTCGTGGCGTGCCTACAAATATTTCTTAAATTTGTCATAGCCAGGTGAGCGAGAGGAGGTGGAGGAGGCGAGTCTTTTTCCCTTTGGTCGACGGTCTACGGTCAGCCCGGATGCACGCTAGTTAAGAGCCGGTCAAAGGGGAGATTCGGTCTTCTTAAACTCGAGTTTAACCGATGACACCCGGGACAGCTACGTGGAACCCTGCCGTCACCTACCTGGTCCATCAATGGACACTGAACTAGTTGTGTCCCGCTCGGTGACAGTTTTAACGGGTCCATTCATTGCCGCACTCGAACTTACGAACCGGACAGCACACCGATTCTACCAAATAACGATGATGCTGGTTGCTCGTATACGTTTCTTCGTTAACCCTTTAATGGCCGCTCACGCAACACGCTCGTCATAGCTGGAACGGCTGTCAGTGTCCCCTAGCATACGCGTGTGACGCAACCAAGGTTATTGCCCGGTACCAAACTCTCTGTGCGATGGTCGACAAACATTAACTAGACATTGGCTTCGTATTTCATCGCTGCGTCTTCTATCTTAAGTGACTATTGCTTCAATTGCATGGTTTTAATTTTATGCGATTGCTTCAATACTCATCGCACGAAGGAAACATATTAAATTTCTTAAATTTTCGTTAAAATTGTATCATTTCGTGTTACGTAAAGTTTTCTTAATCCTCGTGGTCCTATGATGAGCGAGGCTGAACTTGGCGTTTTCTTTGAATCATAGAAATAAATCAGATAATTAGGTTAGTCGAAGACGTTTTCATTTTTTTGCAACTTGTAAGAAATTAAAAATATGTTTGTTACGCACCCTACACTATTGCAATACATTTTATTGTAAACCCATTTCTTGATCTATTTTGTAAATTATTTACGGAGCTGTAGATACAAGAAATTAAGGAGCGCAAAGGGATAAATTAATTCTTCATAAATATCCTCGTGGCATCTTCTTGGTATATCTTCTTGGTAGAAGGAGTCAACGAGATCTTGAACGTTTCTCGGCATAATCTCATCTACGATAGACAGGAGAGGAGCAGAGGAATCGGCACGATTCCGAGATCGTTCGAGCACGCTACCGGAATCCCAGACAAAACCGTCGATCGATTTCTCATCCGTTCTCTTTCACGGGCTGTACTCGACTATAAAGTATCCAATTTCGTTGAATTAATCGATCGTCCGTGGATGTAATTTATCGAGCGAGCGGTGCTCGAGGTATCCCGAGTGTGGTCCGACCGTGGTATCGTTCGGTCGGGCCGCGACACGCCGATAAATTAATAGCGAAACGACGTTGATGAGGGGGACGATAACGATCGAATGTTGGTCCCATCCTCGTGCGAACGACCCGGTGGCAGACCGTTTCGCGAAAAATGCCTCCGACCGGTCGGTCGGTCGGTCCCGTCGAAGACGCAACGCCGAGACGGAAGCATAGCGTGCAAACGGGCGCGAGAAGGACGAACGAAAACAAAGTGAAAGAAAGATGATCCTCGAAAAGGAGGAGGGACGCGGAGAAAAGGAGAGTGGAAGAACGGACGGAAAGATGGAGAAGGGATACGACATTCCAGGTGCGCTGTAACCAATTTGTGAGCCCGACGATAGTGACAAATACACGATATTGCCATAACGTATCGTCGAGACACGACTATCGTTCGAATTAATAGTCACCGTCGCTGACTAATAGCCTCGTTAATTAACGATCCGCGGGGCCAGATTAGCCTAATCCAGCTTAATTTAGTGATCTTACCGCTCTGCTATCCACCTACCTGTCTCTCTACGAACACCGTAGCGAGCCGTTTCTTCCGTGAGGGTACAGTCCTTTTCACGATACCCTTGTACGCCTCAGACGTTTTCCTCAAAATTTATCTCTCGCTGTAAAAACGAAATATCCCGGAGTCACGTATCGCTGGCCGAGCTAAACGCCGATACGAATTAATAGATTTTCTCAGACCGTTATCCGGGCCCACAAAAAAAGAAAAAAAAAAGGAAGCAACGCGTCTTACCTTTTCGTTCACCATCAACGATCCTCCTTCCGTGATGGTAGCGGATCGCGTCCCTCTTTCGTTTAACGCGACCCGACGTCCCCGAGATCGTGAAATCGAGACAGGCAACGAAGAAATCCGTAGCCTGGAAGCCAAAGGTATCCCGTGAAAACAAAGAAGAGGATCGCGACCGATCGTCGACGAAGCGTCTCGGACGTTTTTCCGCCCTGTCTGCGACCATGGCTAATCCGTCTCCTCTACCGGCTCTCGTATCTCGCGCGACCATATTTTAATACGCGACCAGCGATTTGGTCAACGATCCTCGCCCGACACCGGGACAAGGAGAGTAGGAAGAAATCTTTTGGATCGACGCGTCAACAGGTTGGCCCGGAAAGTGGCACCCTCGAGTCGATCGAGGGTTCGCACAACTCCCTCGAGGAGGCTCGACGACGGGCTTATACGTTCAGGCCGGAGTTGTTTAAGCGGTTGTACAAATAGAATACAAAGCGCCGTGCAAACAACGGCTAAAAGGTTTGAGTTGTAACGCGCTCGAACGCTCTTGACGCAGGCAAACAGTTATCGGGACTGTCGCGATCCGTCTTTTGCCTCTGACCCGCTCTCCGTTTTTCCTCCTTTTTCCCTCTCGCTCGTCACCGTGTTCTACCGTCGTTTCGCTGTACGGGCTACTATAAATTTCTGTTTGCTCTTACTACCTTGCGCGTTCCCTCGGGACGTGGAAATTCTTTTCGGATACTCGCGGCTACGTTTTATAACTCTCGGGATTCTCGAAATGTTCGAAATACCCGGGCCGAGAAACGACCACGAATCGCGATCGTGTACGCGCGGGATTCTACGGAATAATCTTTCGAACTGTAAAAAAGGGGGAACGCGCGAGTTACGGCGGGGCGCGAGTTCCACGAAAGCCGCGTACGTCGAAAAACGTTCGTTTCGACATCGCCGATTTCTATCGAATCGTTTCGGGCCGATATAAAAAAGCGGGACGCGCGGCGAGCAAGAGGATGACGGGCAGAGAGGGACAGGTATCGAGAAATCATCGAGAGCCGAGGCCCGTGGCAAAACGCGCGTCCGATCTTCCATTATCGCCTAATTGGATGAAGATGCACATCCTTTTGTCCCTGGTAGAGACGAAAGCCACGAGTTTCGTAGTCGGTGGTGACCGGTTACAGGTGATTTGGTCTTTAGTGGGCATTAGTCAGGGCAGGGATCCGGGGACGGGTAACGACGAGTCGCGTTTAATTGTTTTGCCCCGAGAGATAATTGGGGAGCAGCCGGTGGCTGTCGATTGGCCGTTAAGATGACTTAAGCATTCGCGGCGTTTAAGTGCTCCATTGTTGCACGACATCTTGGCGAAGTGACGGGCTCTCGCAAGGGCGGAGGCGCCCTTTAAGTAAGAGTTAATCGCTACCAACCAACCCAACCTCCTTCTGACCCTATCCTTTCGCCCTTTCTCTCTCCCTCTCTGACTCTCTCCTCTCGCTTCTTCTCTCGTAACGTGGGAGATTCTTACGAGGTCATTTGCTTTCTCACCGATTGCTCGCGATCCTTTCTTCTCGTCCCGCCGTAAAGAAAATCGCGAAAACCATCGATAAAGTATCCCTCGAGCATCTGACCGTGACCGATCGATCTCGGATCGATCGGACAAATTGAAGAGGAGAAATGTTGTGACACGCGAGTTTCATAATCGAGCCGCGGCAACACGATTCGGACTCAACGACCCGTGAGAGCGTGAGATCGATTCGAGTGGTTCGATACGCGTCGATTATTGCCCGTTTGCCTACCGCGTATAATAGACGAAACGAACGTCCTCATCGATCATCCGGCGCATCGATTCCCCCTCTCTTTTCGTCTTCGGTGTCCCATACTCTCCATACCGCTAATAGTAATCTCTCTCTACCATACTACTAATAGTTGTAAGTACATACTCTAGAGTAATAGAAAAATATTATTTTATCAAAAACGAGACTTATTGACGGCATTGAACGACGATAGCTTCTGATTTCCTATGTTCTCGAATAAAGTCTCGCATAAATGTTCTCACGCAAACACGCGTTTTGCGTCGCATTTGTACACGCACACACACAGACACGTAAGCACGGTCTTGATTTGTACACAACGGTACTAATAAACTCCTGGAAATTCGCGTAATTTTCTCGATACGAGTTCGTTTTCTCGTTGTCGCCTGTAAGAATCAACTTGAATTACGGAGGATCGAAACGGACGCGGAATAAAAGGTGGTCCCTCGATAAGTGTACACGTTACATATCGGAGAGGAACGGCTTTCACCGTTAAAAAGATTAGATGCCGCGACCGTCATAGTTTTTATTGCAGCCTCGGCCCTCCGTGAAAGAGGATACACACAGAGCCGCCCTTTTGCCGCGAATGTCTTCGATTTGCCTAAGCAAACGGAAGGGCCATAAACGCGTGCTTGGCCCTTTCGACCCGACATTAGCATCGCTATCGAAGAACCATCGGCCTGTGTGATTGCTTAATCCTGCGTAGCGCGGTCGAGCGCTCCTCCTGGGAACGAAATCCGGGCTTTCCAGTTGCTCCTTCGCTCTCCTCTCTTTTCTTCTCCGTGTTCGTTTCTCTTTTATACTCGATTCGTCTCTCTCTTTCTCTCTCTTTTAGTCTCTTTACAGGACCTCTCAGGACCTCTATTCTCCCGTTTTGAGCGAAAATAAACTCTTCGTCGTTTCTGATAAAACGCTTTCGATAATCCATTTTTCGATTTCGAGTAGATAGCTTCTTGGATTTTGAATAGCAAGCTTCTTTGATTTAGTATAGCCATGTTCTTTGACTTCGAATAGCAATCTTCTTCGATACCAAACAGCTAGTTTGTTCGATTTTGAGTAGCGATCTTGTTCGGCATTGAAGAGCAATCTTGTTCGACTTCGAATAGAAAGTTTGTTCGCTCACGAGCGTGTTACAATTTTCCACGTATTACCGATTTGAACGTTTCGGTCGTAGTCCAACCTTGCATCGCGATCCCAGTGATTACCGGGTTTGTGGATTCTCGTAGCTAAGCCGAAAGATCGTTAAAGTTATTTTCGGTGTACCGAGGCGCCGATTGCTGGTGGAATTTAAAGAGGACCTCCTCCACCTTCCGGTAAATATACGAGCGAGTAAAACCGCTCGTTCCACGGTACTCGGGACTGGGGCCTCGTGAGTGCACGGTAAATATAAAAACCTTTGACCGAGTGAAATCAGTTTTCCACCGAAACAACCGGACGACTGATCCTCCCGTCTGAAAATATTTACCAAAGTCTTTTGTTTTCCTCCGATTATACCCAGAGATTACGCGAATTTCACCCTGCTTTTTATCGTAAAAACCCATTGGCGCCTTTCGTATATTTCGACCGATTCTTAAGTCCTTTATTGCGCTCTCCGTTACCGCCGTTCATTATTAATAAGTACATATTTGCAGAAGTAATTCGCCGCACGACAAAAATGGAGACGTTCACCTAATTCAAACAGTCCTGAAACAAAACTGTTTGCTTTAAATATATTACTATTTCCTCGACTATCCGTAATAATTTTCGCGTTAAGAGTTCAAACTTTATCTTCCTCCCAAATCCTCTCATTGTTATTCCGAACCTCGTATGAAACTTTCAGACATAACTCCGTACCGATAAATATACATACATTGAGAAATTAAACTTGTATTTCAGTGCGTTCGAAAATGTACATTATAAATGTACATTGTTGATAAAAAGGTTTAGGTGGATCTATACTCGAAATGATCGATCATCGTTGATCGTTAAACGGAACGACGATACGTTCGACAAAAAAGTTACACTTGTAACGAGAGATGTTTCGTTCTGTGGCACGCAGGTGCCCTGAAAGTAAAGTATACATACAGGTAAGCGTACATATCCGATAATATTTGACTTGGACAAAAGAAAAGGAGGCGCGCCTGGTTTGTTCCTGTTCGAGCTCAAACAGACAGGCTTCCGCGGTCCTTACACCTCTTTCTCGCTTCTTTATCTTAATTCCTAAACAAAGGAAACGTCAAAAGAAGAAGGCGAGATTCCTTATCTGATCCTTTTGTCACGTTCTGCTCACCCCCAGATTCGCTTCCGTGTTATTCTTTCTACCCTACCACCTCCTTTCCGTCGATCCTACCCTCCGTCACTTTGTTTTTCTTACTCTTCGCCACATGCTCGAGATATTGTTTAAAATTCGAAGACTACCCGAGAAAGTGCTCTATACTTCTAAAAAGTATAGAAAGTCGTACTATATTTGTGGTCGATCAGGTCGATCAATTTTTACTAAATCAAATTCTGCAGTTGTTCGAACTTCGAAGCAAGTCGAACTGGACATCTGTGAGGAATTTTTCAAAGGTGTACAAATTATAGAAGCGAATGCGTTTCGTGTACTAACAGCTGTTACGGTAACGCTATCTGTGTATCCGTTGTAGATAATCAAGGACGTGACTCTCTTGGGGGTAAGAAGTCAAATTGTATACTCGTTTATTAATTGAAACAAAGACAAGAAAAGAGAGCACAAATAATATATAAGATATAATACTTATACGATGCATTTCAGTTTTTCTGCCATGCATGTTTTCTGCTGCTTTACCATTTTCGTGTCGCGTTCTACCATATCAATCGAGGCTACTTTATCATCATTGTACCCTGAGGAATTGAAATTAAAATGAAAAATTTTAACCGACAGAGTTTATATTTATGAAAAATATAAATATTAATAATATTCGTAAAAAGTACAAGGGTTGAATCATATTGTGATAAAATATTCATTCATTCGTCATTCTATATGACAGAAAAACTTTCGCGACTTTTTAGGTGCATCTTGTTCTAACTTGCACTCATTTTCATTTTAATTGGTCCGGACTCAAATGGTCCAGTTCTGTGGGAAAGTTTTTCTAACTTTCTTTCCTTTTGCCTTCCCTTTTACCGTCCGATAAATGAGGTAATTGTAATTGGAGGATGGTTGGGATTTGGAGTTAGGGTGGATCACTGTCGTAGCCACCTCCACGGGGTGTGACCTGATAATCGTTATCGTTTTCAAAGATCTTTCGAAAGAAAATCTTTGAAAATCGATAGCGAGCTAAGAGCTACGAATATTTAGTATACTTTGTAACACTTTCTTTTACGGATATTCTATTTCCGGGAATGGTGAGCTCTGTGTTGGCTTAATGTACGAATCAGGGGTCCATGAATCGTGCATTAAAACATAGATTACTTGTTGATGGTTAAGTCAAAGCATTGATTTTTCCACGATCGGTAATTCAGAGCATAGAACAGGAAATTGCATAAAATTGTACGTGCGAGCTACATATGTATATACGTATATACATATAAGTACGTAAATACGAATATATTTACTTATTCTAAAAATATATAATTCTCTATGTTCAACGATTATTCCTACCTTTTTGACAGTTCTGTTTTAATCAGACACGATAATGTCGCATACGACACGAAGGTGGTAAGGGAGTTACGTGCTCCTGAAGCCAGGGAGTGTAACTCACGTTACACAACAGGTTTATAGTATAGTTTATATTATAGTTATGGATATGAATGGATAGTCGTATTGATTTTATCGACTTTGTTGATCAACGAAGAACATAGTCTTTTAGAAATAACACACAAACGCAATTTCCATATTTATTATTGCAAATGTAGAAATTACAAATTTTCATATTATCGAACACCTGGATCGGCTTGATCATTACAATTGCGAATTTTCTGATCGAAAGAATTTGTACCTATTTGTTAATGTTCGCCGATCACCGTTGCTCCTAACGGCAATATTTCTTTTCCTTCACTCATCGTTTTGGCAATAAAACGTGCGGTGAATTCCGCGTTGGAAGCATTTTCCACGCGGCAGGGTAGGGCAATGACCTAAATCCGTGCGAACGATCCCTCCGACTTCAGCTTCCGACCCTTCGTCAAGAAAATTATCACAATTTTCCCACCCCTTTTCCGATACGATACGAATATCAGGAAACCGCTCCCGTCGAATCTTTTTTCGTTCACTTTCGCTACGAAAGTATTTTCGATAAGAAAATACCTCGATCCAGCTTCCGCCCCTCTGTAGATTACGCAAATCGTGATTTACCAAGTCACTGCTTACTCGTGATGTAGAGACTCTACACTATCTGTGTCTCGAAAAGCTGCTCTTCATCGTGAAAGAACCGATTTATGAGTAATTTGTATGCTCTCGATTTCTGTAATTAGCAATTAGACATTCGGACGCACTTAAACGTCCAATTTGGATTTCGAGAGCAGCAAATCGACTACCAGTTAGTGAAAGTGGAAAATTTCAAGAAAAGGATAAGGGTCCGGAATAAATAAAAGAATTTTCCAGGTCGTAATTCGACGATTCCTCTTTCAACGGGCATCCACGGTAATTGTCGTAAAAGTAGAGAAAATGGTTGAATCGTGGACTACTCTCAATATAATCTGAAGACAATTACGACGAATGAATCTTTTAATACCAGCGATATAGCGGTCTTAATAAATTAGCCCACGATTCAACGGATCATCGTTAAGACGATCAAAAATAAACGCGTCGGTAGAATCTTTGAAGATGTTTAAACGAGTAATGTCACACGCTCCACGAGATAACGCGAGAACATGAAATATAATCGCCTTCCCTCGGCACACTTTCTTTCCGTATCATAGTTTCAGCTTTTCTGAAACTGGCCACCACTTTTCCTTCGTGCATTACCAGCATTCATTCTTTCCACATTCGTGAAACAGTAAACTCGCTTGCTTAGCTTTGAAATAAAATATCTCTTTGAAAATATGAATTTAGTGTTCTTTCTTTTAATACAACACAATGATCCAACATATGCCGATTCCCTTTCGTCCGTAAATTAGTTTATACCGATACTCTGTAGTAATAAACACATTGAGGATCACGTTGCATCTTATTCAAAAGGATTCACTATTTCTACATTCGCGAAACGGTAAAGGCCCCTAGCTTCGAAATGAAATTAAAACAAAAAAAGTATAAATTAAGCGTTGTATCTTTTTAAATAACATCGTAAACCAATGGTAACAGCGACGAAACGAGGAATCCCCGAGCGGGCCGGAATCGCGAAACTGCTCGGGGGGTGGAAAAAGACGATCTCGCGTGGTATCGAGAAAAGGGGAAAAAAGGGAAAAGATGGTAGATGGATCGGTAGGCATCGGTCGGCGCGGCCGTGGTGTCGGTCTGGTTGCGAGAGTCGAGGAGGCGTCCACGTGGATCAATACCAAAGAGGGTGAAGCTGCCTCCGCCACCATCCGCGAGTAGCAGTATGCTCGCGCCGCGGGTACGCGCCGCACGCTCGAGCTTTCTCTCCTAACGTTTGTGGAATCAACGGCGAGTCTTCCAGCGACGACGTACCGCGAACCCGAGACATTTTTTCCCTCCAATAATCGCGAGGCTTTCGTTCGACGATCGACGCATACCGTCAGCACGCGAGAAACGATGACGCTCCGCCACGATCCCCAGGGAAAGTTCGAGGTCTCGCGCGTTCAACTTTCTCGGTGTTTGACCCTCTCGCTCTTGCCTCGCGTCCTCTGACACCTGTCAGGATACCGAACACACGATATAACTCGTTGTAGATTCGATTTGACCTTCGCGCGATCACGATACACGGCCGTTTGCCAGGTCGTTCGCGAAGAAGGATTAAGAAGATAAGAAGAATTTGCTTGGGCCCCGCCGCTTCTCTTATCTGATCGGAAATTAATTAAAACGGGTCGCGTTCGCGCGAGGAGCGTTGCCGGTATCGAGATAACGACACGTTGAATTCGAGTTGCGACGATAAAAGAATTTGCTCGATTTTAACGTCGCGATAACGGGGGCTATCGGCTTTTGTTTTCGCGGAGGGCGAGATTGTCGATCGTTTCGTATTTCGATCAGAGAGGACAAGATGGAGATATCAGGGAGATAAGGGAGGGGCATAGAGAAATTTTCGACGAGACTTTACGGAAATTCTTCGGATTCTTCTTACTCTTGTTACGGTGTTTGTTCGTTCGCGTACTTTATCCGTCTCGTTCGATCTCTATATCGTCTGGGTTGGTTTGGTCGTTGCTTGCAGCGTAGAATTCGGTGTCCATGGAGAACGTGAGATGAGGTGGTGAACGGTGAAGAGTATCGGTGTTTCCGGTAGCGAGATCTCGCGGTTGTTTTGATTGCGTGCGAACTTTCGCGCGTAATGCAGACTGCTTGATAGAACGTGATCGTTTGCCGGGAAAGAAACTTCGCAATCAAAAGAGGTTCGAGTCTTCCCGTGAACCAGAGGGTGAGTAACCGATCCATTATCTTTGTGTCACTGATTTTTCCGATTATATCCGCGTGCGAGCCTTTTTACCGTTCCGTCGAACGCTCGTGCGAAACCTTTGATATTTGTTCCGATGTAACAAATTATCGCGCAGTCGATTAACCCTTTGCACTCGAAAGAATTTTTTTTTATTGGCAGACGGTATCGAAAACTTCCTAACTAAAATGTTTAACGAATTTTTTGTGCATTATTATTTTCTATTAATAATCGCAGCAGTTGCCGATTTCAAATAACGTATTAGTCGCTGCTGCAAAATTAAGGTGGCTCAAAAAAGTTCGAGTGTCAAGAATGTTTTCAATTTAGCGATCCACGACCGTGAATCGTAATTAGACTCAAATTGAACGTTGAAACGTGTTAAAAATATAAACAAGGTTTACCATGTTTCTTATCGTGTTTCATTTTTCGCACGTATAACATCGCACGCGCGATCGACTCTCATTCGTTCGAAGATCGTGCAACGCGCGAGATCGAAAAACGTTGGCCCTAAAAAATGAACTGTTTGAGGAAGAGTTAGCGTACGGCTGCAAAGAGCGAACAAACAAGTGGCGAGGCATCAATTTCTCTGGGCAAACGTTTACGTATTACGCGAGAATTGATTGCGTCTATTTGCTTAACACGCGTGGCGATGCTTACCGACCACGATTTTCTTCGCGATCGAATCCGCGGTCTCTCGCGAAGAAACGATACCGACAACGGAATCGAATCGTCTGCACGAATTTTCGGAATTTTCGCTCAGAGTATCTTATTTCGTAGCAACAGATAAAGCATGCCTATAGCCACGATAATAACACGCAAACATATTACACCGTCCCGCGAAAGGGGTAAATTCAATTTAACGGAGTAGTTTTGGATACACCGAAAACAGACGAAACGCGAATTATTCTGTCACGCTTAATGAACACAATTAATGCATACAGAGAGATAGTTAACAAACACAGTTATTGAACTATTTAGACATCGGCGTAATTAATCCTAGTTGGAAAATGGATGCCGCAACGTGGTTAACTGTACAGGGACAAAGATAAACGAGATCGCGTATTTAATATTTGTACGAAATGCCAGGAGGAGCATGAAATGAAATAGCGCTATTCGAAATAAAACGAAGAAAATGGCATTTCATATTCAAGTGACGCACGGGACACGTCATTTTCGCTATCCGACTTAAACCGGTATCGACACGGTATACTGTACCGATGCGACTCTATCGTCTAAAATAAATACCAAAGGTCCAAGAAATGCGCAAACACGCAAACATCGGTGTATTGGCCCGAAACGATTTTTCGCGACAAATCTAGGATTTTCGGTGAAGTACGATACACAGTTTCTGTAAAATGGAAAACCGAAGGAAAAATCGCTCTAATCTTTGCCGCAATTTTGCTTCCCTTAACGCAGTTTCAAGGACCTCGTAACTATATAATTATACAGGGTGTTCGTTAACGTCGTACAAGCGAAAAGGATTCTACATGAAAATATAAGTTGAAAGCATAAAATAAAAATGTCTCCTACGAGGCATTACGTCCTCCCTTGAATTTCAAGGTCAGAAATTTAATAATTATGCGTTGCACAATTGAAACGTGCATTTGTTGCTCTGACATCGCGAAAACTATCACCAAACTTATCTGAACCGGATAACGACCTGCTTTCCACGCTTCAAACATTCCCAATAATCCATTCTAGAAACGGTAACCCCCTTCCCTTTAAACAAACAAGTTCTGAAAGAAAAGTCCCGTTCATATTTGATCCGCTCTCCTAATTAGTTCACAGAAATTTAATTAGAAGGGCAGAATCACGTATTCGACAGTACTGACAACATTTTCAGAAATTTCTGTAATAATAAACTTCATGATCGACGAGATCATTCAAAAGGCTCGCTCGAACATGTACAATATACCATTTCGATCTACGTACTTGAAAAGCGAAGAAAAAATCGCTCGAATTTTTGTCGCAACTTTGATTTTCCTTTCGAAACAGTTTCAAAGATTTACAAGCAACGACATCGCCGGCTCGCTCGAAATTCACAAACAGCTCGAAACGTCACAGGTTCCGTTGGAACCGTTTCAAGCAACCGCGGATCGGAAGAACGTGAAGAAGAATAGCGAGTTTCGTCGGAGACGAAACATTCTTGACAGGTAGACGCGATTCGAAGCAGAAGCGAGGCGGAAAGACCGAAAGAGTGTGTTTTCGTTCGAAGCGTTATCGGACGGGACTAAGAATATTGCACGGACCATCCGAATGTTATCTGGTTGGAGTGTCGCGTTATCATCGTGGAAAATCGGCAGCGCGTATTTGCGGGCGGAATCTCGAGGACGATAGGACGGGTCAGCGAGTGTATCGTGCTATGACTGGTCACGCTCGACCGGTTGCATCGACGGATTGTACGATGGAAGACCTTCGGAAGGCAAAGACCAGTGTCAGCCAGCCGGTAAACAGTCGATCGGCGATCATCGCGCTGCTTAGTCGCGCGTAAACGTGCGTGCGCGTATAAAGTGACGAGCGAGCGTATCGAGAGCACGATTAAATACGCTCGCGACGACAAACGCCGAGCGTGTTCGCGGCCGACGTTCGATTTCACGCGTTCGATATTAATCGCCACCATGAAGACCGTTTGATCGGATAGTTCCCGGGAGAACGTTCAGGATTTCCAGGATGAATCCTAACAGTTACAAGTACGACACGGAATTATTTTCATATCGTCGATTTCTATCGTCTTTATTTTCCTCGTTGTGTGCCAGTTTCCTCGTTAAGTACACTGCCGCGAAAAAATATGTGGACAGTTTCTTAACTCTTGCGAGTATCTAAAAAAGTTACGACGGTTTTGGCAGATTCGATCGCCTTGTACGTATTTCGGTTCGTGCATGGTCGGTGAACATGTTTTAATAACAATTCATTAAATATCTTAACGACAAGGATAAAATATAATTATACCTTCTTTTCGTCTACGTATACGCCGCTTGATTTTACCCCGTTACGAGTCGTTCCAAGATCTTCCAGAAATAGCCTTCGTGTTTGGGACACTGTTTTAGAACTTATCCGTCTGTATGATCATCATTTTCGATTTAGAGTTTTCCTGTAATTGTTGTGCATAATTTCCACATTTGGCGGAAGTGTGTTTCATAAGTGTGTAGTTATTTGATTATTGTTGGTATTGGTAGGAATACCGTGTCCACGTACTGTTGAGCGACAGCGACACGGACAGTGTCGCAGAAAGAAAAGCGCGGACAGTGTCTCATTATCTATTTTACGCGACCACGAGAATCGAGAGGAAAGCACGGCGGAGTAGCGAACGTGCTTCGACATCGGTAACACGATAACGTAGTTCTTGTACATTGTGTCGCATTCACCGAATGGAACTTTTTCACAATAATCATCGTGTGCGAAATGACAATTATTCTATCCTTGACACGATCTACGAAGCGCCAGGGAAATTAAATAAAAATTTCCCTCGGCAAATTGTGAATATCGTTTCCAGTATTCCGGGATTCATCGACAACTCGCGATGCAACAGAAACGAACCGAGCGCGTGATCTTATTCCGAGGTGTTTTTTATTGTAGCACACTGTGGTCCCTTTTTTTTTTTTTTTTTTTTTCGTTCGCGAAAGACTGTCGAGGAGCAATCGCTGATGGGCTATCGATAAAAGTAAAAGGCAAAACGGAGATATCGCGATTTAACGTTTTTCACCAAGATAAGAAATTAATGTGTACATTAATTTGTGTTTGATCACCCATTTATTCATTTTTCAACTACATTTTTAATTTCAAAATAAAGCTGCATTATACGCCGGTAGGTTTAATGTTAACGAATCTTGCCAAATATTTTTACGATACTTTGTTATATTTATTTTCCATAGATTCAAGTAATAATGCGGTTATATTCAACTAAAATAGTGAACAAACTTTGAACAATATTGCTGTTAAACATGTGTAGAAATTTGAGTGTCTCGCGTATGTGGATGGCACGACGGTCAAAGTGTTATGTTATCTATGTTCGTTCTTTTTCCACGCTAACGACGAGTTGCATTAAAGGTTGCATATCGTCCTCTATCTTTTATCGCTGTTATCTTGGCCTCTTTAACGTCCGTTCGGTTGTCGTTGCTTCAATTTTTTCTCAGCATCAACGCGTTATAATGAAATAATACCCGAAGCTCGAAAATTTCCGTCGTACGACGTAATTTAACGTAAAAAAACGGCAGGAATTAAAAGCAAATTGCAAAGAAAACAATGGCCGGAGGTAACGAAAGAGTGCTAAAATCGACAAAATAGCGAATGTTTAATATCCAAGAAAGAAGTAAATAAAGAAGGCGGGTTCGCGAAAAGGCGAAAAAACGCTCGAAAACAATTTAATCTCGTAAACCTTGAGAAATTAAAACAATTATCGTCTTCTTATCGCGAATTTGCATTGTTTTAAAGAGGTTTTATCACCGTTTTTTTTACATTTTTCTTCCGAGATATTGAACTTAATCGCTGTACGAACACTTTTTGCGTTTACAACGCTGTTTTTTACATTCAGCAAGCGCTAAATACAAAGATTGTTTGTCCTAATAACAACGGATACTAATGCAACCTTTTAGATGCAAACGAAATCGCGTAAATATCAGAGAGAAGGAAACGAACGGCTGAAAATCAATTGCGACAGGACGTATTACCATAAACGTGACGGTCATTACATTTATGATGGTTTAATACACGGAATCCATCGTGCACGTGTTTTTCAGTGTCTCGTTCATATCTTGTATTATTTCTATCGTGATTTTCCGAGTTTCGAATCGCGTCTACCTACTTCGCGCGATACAATACTCTTGAAAATGATTTGCGTAATGCGTCACATTGCGAAATTTTCCTCGTGTCTCGCCAACGCGAGAATAATTTCAATGCTAAATCGTGGCCGTTGATTTTCCGGAACAATGTCAGCCGCGAAGTTACCGCTGTTACCTCTCGACGACGATTATCGAGCAATTAAACCGCGAAGAGAGAAGGGAAATTTTTCGTAGAGCTATAACGACGTTAAATATTAAAATGTGCAACGCGGCGAGGGTTATCGGCGACCGGCACCCAACGACTTCGATAAAGTTCAAGGCGATTTCCAACCGCATTAATATTGTATTACTCGAGCCAGTTATCGAGCTGACACGGTTGAAATCGAATGTCGATCGTGTTCCAAATAATTACCGATCGCAATTCTAACGAGTTCAGGAGATATTCCTCGTTTAGGGAGGTGTTTCGGTAAGATAAGCGACACGAAGAAGCCAACGTTCTGTCGAGGATGGATGGTCAGAATGTCAAGATCGCGACAAACTAACTGCTCGGTCGAGCCATCGGCATTGCCAGCCGTCAAGTGGATAATTACCGCGCTATGATTATCTGCGTTCTATCTATACGCATGCTTTTACATAATAGCCGGCCCTCCCGTCGTGTCTACCAAGGGAGAGTGGCATAATAAACGAGGGGAAGACACGATAATTGTTTAATTGTCGGAGGTCATCGCGTGGCCGTCAGAAACTATCGCTCGTAACGGCCGGCTCGTTTCGCAAACGCCGAAAAATGAAGCTCCTAACTAACTTATTGGAGCAAACATTTTACCTCGACTTCGAAACTAAATCCATCTACCCTTTAAATCGGTATTATTACTCGAGTTTGATGCTCCGATGCAAACGTTCGAATGCTCTTCGAAAGCTTTCTGATGGGCGATATCCCATAATCCGTACGCGATGATGCAGATACGTAACTCGAATTTATCATATCGCGTGTACAATTTGTATTTACCGTGTAATTTGCATCGAAAATTATTACAATCTTTATTACAATCGTATTACAATTTTTTGAACGTGTTTTTTTTTACATAAATTCGTGACGAGTGTTAGCACAAACATTTTCATTTTGTGACGACACAAAATTCGCGACGACCGTGTGAGGTCGAACCGATGAGAGCATTAACGAGTAGCAACAACGTCGAATGAAAAAGTCCTTGTGATGCGACATTTTTTGCAATTCAAGACCGGTCTACCGGTCTAACCCGCGACAAAGTTCTGTCGTTATCTTTACAAGCGCAATCATCGGGAGGAACCGCTTCTGCAATTAATTCATTTGCGTCATAGAGGTCATACAACGTGTGTTTTGACAAGTATCGTTTTAATTACGTCGTCGATCGGTACGATTACGAGGTAGTAGATAACCGAACGATAAGGGCTAGATTGTTTATTGGCGATAAATTTGCTAAGATATCAAAACATTTCAGCATTTCTCGGGTCATGATATCGACGGAACGACACTTGATAGCAATCACGAAGGGCGCAGTCGCATTCGGTGTTTATTTTTTTTTCGCACGAATAGTAGAGCTCGTTGACTTGAATCGCAATCTAGTCGAGCATGAACGAAGGAATTTTTAATAACGCTAAAAGCACGCTGGTAATTCGATGTAATTGAAACGTCGGCGTTAGTATAAAAATGAATCGTGGTATCATGCAGCGTACCAGACACGTCTCATTCTACTGTGGCGAGTATATGTATCGACTGTCACAGTGAAATTAACCACGTGTGCCAAGCCACACTGTGCAGACAATTATTTACGGTTGAATAGACACTCTGAAAATTATATGATTTCATTTTTTCATTTAATCTTTCAATGTGCTGAATTATGGCATTATTATCCCTATGCTCGTATAACGTCTGATAGGTACTTAACACTAAACCTATCAAAGCGGTCAAAATAACCATTTAACGAGTTTGCAATTTTAAGTTAGAAAGTATGTTTAAGGTGGTTTTTTTTTAAATTCATGTTGATTTTCACCAGGACATGGAATTAATGTGTACATTAATTCGTGTTTCATCGTTCGTTTATTCATTTTTCAACTACATTTTTAATTTCAAAATAAAGCTGCATTATACGCCGGTAGGTTCAGAGTTAAGCCTATTATATATTTTAAAATACTCGAAAATAGAGACGATGCAAATTGTTGCTTTTTCGGAATATGTATAAAACGCTACTACGACTTTGATACGTGCGATTGTTTCGAATATCTTTCACGACCCACTCTGTTTTATAATCAATACGTGACACGGGTTCAAATGAGATTCCTGCATTTTCAAAGAGCGTAAAGTGTTAAAAATGTTCCATCGATGCTGTACGATCTCTTCAGGAAATTATTAACTATTATACATCGCTAGAAGCTCATCTCGCTGTATCTCATCGGAGAAACATTCCAGCGTCGAAAGAAGAGATGTTTCGGGCAACCATAAAATGTGTGCGGTAAACACGGAATAACGAGCACGTTTGTGCAGCTGTTCCGATAACGAACTTCCCATTGCCGTAATTAACTCATCATTTTCATTGAGAAAAGTAGCGGTCTTTTTTAATCGTTACTCGGTTCAAGAGTTTTTGGACCGCTTCAAACCGACCCCCGAGAATAAATGTCACCCGTTGTTTTGTTCGTACAATTTCGAACCAATAATCATTTCGTGACAATATTTTCTATTTTGTTTCACTTTTCTTCCGTGGTACCGTCGACACAGTTCTTTCCCATTATTCTCGTTTTACATTATTCTGTTTCAAATATAGGACCATATATCGATACGTATCTCGAGAAAAATGTCTAGGAACAATTACACTTCCTGGTTTCCTAATGTTCTGATAACGATACCATACGTAGTATTCCGTACTTAACAAATTCTTTTCTGCAACTTATCAAATGTCACAATAGTAGCTCCATTGTCCCGCGCAAATCGTGTTAGATTAGATACTTTCGTTAAGAGGGCCCTCTTTGACCAACGATATCCGCTCCTCTCTTAACACGCGTTCAGACTTATTTTCCCATCACGGAAATTTGTCTCCTCGCATAAAGCCGGAAGCGCCAGGATTCTCTAAATTAAGAAGAACGATACGAAATAAAGCTTTTGGCCATCCAATTCACCCTGAAGAAACGACCGTCTTCCTAACGCGCGCAAGAAGCGGACTTTTTCGCATTACGGACACGATTCCTCCATAAATTCGCGTATCCAAGCATTACTATTATTCTCGGCATCGTAGCTTCCATTATCTCTGTACCGCTTTTGCTCGATCGTCAGGGACACATCTGCGTTCGGCACGGAACGAATCTCGTTTGCCGTACTAATAATCGTTCGCGCGATTATGCACGCATCGCGTGCCACTCGTTCGCGGTCTCCAGTCAAAACGAATTATCGCCTGCCTACGAATTCGACGAAATAAACGTCAATTTTTCTCACGGATCTCGTTAAACGTCGTTACTCGTGAACAATAGCCGTGTCTTTGCGCGACCGGATGTCGCGAATTTTCGCCTGTTTCCATTGTTCCTCCGATACTGGTCAAAATGACCAGTTTCGGATTTGAAAATTTTTATTACAAAATTTTGTTGCCGCCCTTTTGTGAAAATCATGTTTTATTGAGCTAACGGATGGTTGTATATGTTAAGCGATGCCGCAGAATTTATTTATTCATTTGTCTACTGTATTTTCAATTTTAAAGTAAGTATCCATATAATGCCAGTACTTGAAGCGTTAATATAACACTGACCATAATCTAATGGTCAGAATTAGGAAGAGTAGAGTACATAAACTACCAGTTACACAGAGATAAAATAAATCTTTTAGCGAATGTCCCTACGGTCGTGTTCTGCCTATTATGAAAATGTCGATCAAATTTGAAAGCGTTCAGGAACAAATAGTTCGTAGAAAGCGAAAGAAAAGCGCGTAACGAAGAGGCGAGGAAGCGCGTGTACATGCTGCGGCACGAACAAAGTACACACTTCCTTTCGGTGAGGAAGTTTAATTATTATAAAATCGCGTGCGCGTCGCCGGTAATCGCGAACGGACGAACCGAGTTATTTCACGATCCCACGCGACGTTTTTCCTCCCAAACGTCGACGTTTCAGCGAGCAAATTCGGGGGAACGATTTACGTTTATCGGTCATTTTATGCTCGTGCGTCGTCACAGTCGACGGCTCGTCGATATCGCGCGAACGCTGCACGAGACTCGGTTTCGCTTTCATTCTAAGAGACACTAATCGCGTGCGTCGATCCACGTTACTGACCAAAATTATGGGATCATTTACCGACGAAGCGATACCTTTTTTATTTCTTCGAAACAGAATCACTCTCCGAGTCAATTTGTCCTCAAATTGATTGATTTTTCTTCCTCTTAATCCGTATAAATTAGATTCGCTATTCTCGTTTTCTCGATTGTTTAATGACGTCACGATTAAAGAGCACGGTAATCCTATACATTTGGTCGGCGTGTATAACATGTACATTTCCGTTAATATGCGACAAGCTTTTGTACTTGATAATTCGTTTCACGTATTTGTTTCATTTATTTTCTAGACCGTGGATGCAGCCAGGTGTCGTAGGCAGAGGTGGCGTGGCCCACACAGGTGGGACAGGTGACGACGAGGCCCCGAAAGACCCCGGTATTCGAATCACTCATCAATCCTACACCGAGAAGGACTACGAAGGTACCGAACCGCTTATGTTTGCTCTTTACTCTTTTTTACTGTTTCTCCGATGACATGGAAACCTTCGCTCTTTTATGATTACCCGTCATTTAAATCGGCCCTACAATAGCTATCGCTGGCTAGGTCAGCTATACTCGCGCGTATATCTGGCTTCATTGTTTGCTCAACAGAACCCACGGTGCTTCGAAAATCATTATTTCGTTCGTACGTGTCGCTCGATCACCTGTCCCGGTTTGATCTTGAACCGACTCACCCAATCGATTCGAATTATTTGTATTAACATCTGAATTACGTCGGACTCGTTCAAACGAAGACTTCGCCCTTTCATCAACCTCTTCATTCGCTTGTTTTTCTTTATCTCTTTGATATTTTGTATCAAAAGAATTCCATCGAAAAGATGTATGATCAACTTATCGATAATAGTACAAACTAAGAATAATCCCGGTACAAACATCCTAATCGCAGTAAACTTCAACCTATCTAGGATCTTGTACCCGTTACTCATGCATCCTCGTCCATATACAGGGAGAAACGAATATTTCTGTGCTATTGTATAACTCATTTTGGAAAACCGAACATGCAGATTAAATGTTGCGAAATTGTGCTCTAGACGATAGTCAAATTTCTAATATTTCATTTAGTATACTGTATACTCTGTCATGAAACGTTAAGTGGTGCTGCAGAATTTTTTTTATTTTTCTTCTTTATTTCCAATTTTAAAGTATGCATTTAATGATAATTAATATAAATATTGTAGTCCAAATTATAGTACTTCTGAGACTCATGGAGATTGTTTTGAGTGACTCAATATTATTATTTACACATCATTGTAGCATTTAAAATCTGCCACTTATAACTTGCAAGTAGAAGTACGAGATTGGAGTTGCAGGTCGATATTCACAATTAAAAGTCGGAGCGTTAAGGGTTAAAAAATGTTGTACACGATCTGCGTTACCCGGAATACAAAGGTTACAGAGATGATCGCGAGCGTAACTGGGGATCATTGATTAGAGCAGCGGTTTCTTTCATCGAAAACTTCGCTGAATAATTCCGCGGGAAATAATACGTGTCACGAAACCTAATTTCAAACCCCATACATTTGCTCGTTCGTTGCGACGAAGAAAATTGAATCGGCGGTGCAGTCGGATCCTCCGTCGACGAGGAAAAAGATCGTGGCTTTTCCTCTCTTTCTCCGCCACGCGTCTCTGAAAAGGGGTTTTTATTATCGATAATCATAGAGATGTAGTAGAACATCAAATCGACAGAGACAGTGACGCGAACCCCCTTTCATCTGCTTCCAGGTCACAGAGCGCACACGGTGTACGTGGGCGTGCATCTACCTGGAGAAAGGAGACATCGTCGTCACCACAAGCACCATCACTCTCAACGTCAAACGTACACCTCCACCAAGGAAAATGTCGACACCGATAGGCCCAGTAAGTTTTGATCGAACTTTTTATCGCGTTTTTTTCGACTCGTTCGATCTTTTCGGAAATTGCAGCTCTCCGGATTCATCCTGGAAATCGTGAAATCATCACGAAATATATTCATTTGTTCTGTGTCGAACGTGCTTTTAATTCTGAATCGTAAAATGTCTGACAGAATCGGACGACAGAGATGTCGTGAAATAACATTTACGATATTTCTTCAAACTCGTGGATCTATTATAGCGACTATGTAAATGTTGTAAATGGCCGATCGAGCCATGTTTTCTGTTCAGGGTATCTAATTTCTGTTCGTTTACTTACGTTCGTTAAGCCTCTGATATGCCGCGAATAAGACCTAATGATACTTTTGTGTCGTCTAATCGACGAGCAACAATCTGATAATTGATTGGTTCGAGTAAGACGGTAACCCAAAATTCGAATCCGTTATCCGACTTTAACCAGTTAACTGCAAAATTTGGGTCTAAAGATGAATTTATTGAAATTGTTACAATCAACCGATGACGAGTATACGCGGCAGGACAAGTGCTCCTATTATAAATTATATGGAAAAGGCAAAGAAATTGAAAAAGTAAAGAAGCAATTCATAATTTATTAATGTTAATAGTGTTATATGATGACTTATAGATAACTGTAAGAACTATGAATCATCGTAACGCAAACAACCTAATCACAGTAAATTTCAAACCCATCTACCCTGCTGTATCCGTTACTCATCCTGTTCACTTTCTTTTTACGCGTCAACTGACCCTCGAATCTTTAGTCGTAAACCCTCATCCTTACATGTATACATATATCAACATTTTCATCAATGGTTCAGATTTCGATGGCTCGTGCTACCCTGTACATCCCTCGCGCAATAAAGTATTATAAAGTCTTTTAACCCCTTGCCATACGATTTATTTGTCAAGTGAATCAGTTTACACTACTTGTCAGTAGCTACGCTATCAAAACGATCAAAGAACATCAAAATGTCTTGTTGGTTTTATAATCAGCGATCCTTGAATTTGCAAATTATACTTGGACTCGCGCTTCAAATTGAAATTTATTGAAAATCCGAGTAAGATGTATCGTAATCGAACTATGAGCGCGCCACGAGTATGGCAAGGGGTTAACCAGTTAACCGGCAAATGAACTTTTGTTCAATTCGTTTCACAATGGGGACTCGTTTCTTCATAGTTATAAGTTATATCGTGGCACCTCGATATAACCACGCCAGGATTCGATAGATATGAACTACATAAGTAATGTTGAAACATTACTTCCATGACAAAAATGTCTAATTGACACCGGAAGTACCAATCGGTCAAAATAACCAGTTTCAGGTTTGATATTTTATGTTACAAAATTTTACTGCCGCCCTTTTGTCAAAATGTCTGTCACGTTTTGTTGAGCTAATGAATGGTTGTAAATGTTAGGTGATGCTGCAATATTTATTGATTTATTTTTCTACTTTATTTTCAGTTTGGAAGTAAGCATGTATTTAATGCCGGTACTTCTAGTGTTAATAAACGTTGCACTCGATCTTAGTTACTCGGGACCAAACGGCGGTACCGAAATGAAGTTTTCGACAGACGCGTATACACGTGAAACGCAGTTAACTGGTTAATGGGAAAAGAGGCATTTCGTAGGTCGTACGAAAAAAAGTGAAACGGTCGACGATCGTCGAGGCGAGAGGCTAACAGTTGGTATCTCGAGTTTCGAGTGCCTTCTTTCCGTCGTTTCAAGGGAATCTCTCGGAGGCGGCGCGAGAGCGATTAACTGAGATTTCGTTGCGGAGGAGCACAGAATCGACACGAGCCTCGTGACCTACAACGGGGACATTTTTGCCTCCTCCCTGTTCGCGGTGGTTATCGATCACGGGACGAACGGCATTGTTCGTCGAAAAGGGAAACAACGAGAAGTTGAAACGTCCGGGCAGCGACCCATCTCGTCGACGGAGACGGACGAGATTGCTTCGAGCGACGAAACCGATCGATCGGTTCGTCGAATAGTTGGTCGAATAGCTCGTTTTGTCGTCGAAACGATGGGCGTGGATCTGCCCTGGGCCGTGCGCGTTACAACGAATCGCGCTATGGTCGAGAAAATAGCAGAAAGTCATCTTTTTCATTTTTAATTAATCAAAAGGGACGACATACGAAGGACGACCCTTCTCCGCGAAAAGCGACGGCAAAGGGTCCGTACAAAGTAATTCGAACTATAAATATGGATCGCGGATAACGCGGGACGTTAGCTAGATTTACGGAAGCCGTAAAAATGTCGGATCTCTGGTTTCTTATTTTTAGTTACGAGAATCGGTAGGAAGCTCTGTCAAAATTATTCTTCGTCGAAAGAAATCGTTGCGCGAGGTAGTTTACGTGTTGTCCAGTATTTACTTGTTTCGATTTAAATATAAATGGTCATTAATCGTCCATGAATCTAGAATTAAACAAACGTAAAATGAATCCAAGAAATTTTTATCCGAGCAAAACTTGTTCGTGAATTTTAAATATTAACTTCGTGGATTAATCAACTCGAGACACGTTTTCCACTTTATCGATTCGCGAACAGAACAACCACGATAAATCATCGCTCCGCGATATATACATAGAAGGTTGAAACTTTTTATAGTGTGTTGTACTTTGTGGCATTATCGAACGATACATGGCAACCAGCCAACCACTTGTCACAACTTCTCCGGCTATTCACCCTACTTCTGGAACACCGGGTACAAGAGGGTGACCGATATCGAACCCCACCGAGGGTTTTCCGCCTTTTCCACCCTTCGTTTCCCTTAAATCTTCCGTGTACCTTCATCCACCGGGATAAAGGTTCCACGGTGGTCGTTGGGAGAGCCTTCGAAGGGAAACGAAACTTCGAACAGCGTTAACGTTATATCGTATAACAAACGGAGAAGTTTTATCGGAAAATGGAATATTTGAATCGTCAACAATTCCTGGTGCCAGCCAACGCGTTAATCCATGTCCGTGTTCCAAGAATATCAACTGAGTCGCCTCCGACTGCATGATTAACGATTTATCGATCGTACGTCTTTTAAAATCAACTACTTTCCCAATTCTGTATTTCTCTCTGTAACCTGTTACGATCCTGCTCGTTTTTGTAAAAGGTGTAGAACTTGTTTTTGCAGAACGAGTTCATCATTTTCCTTTTTTTTTGTAAATCGGGTACGTCGAAAGAGATTGACTCGATGATCTAAAAAGTAAATTGCACCGTGTACTTTCGAATGCATAGCTCGATGCATCTCTGCGTATAATAATTTAGGGTATTTTATGAAGGAGCGATTACTTTAGGAGACGTTTGTTGTCTCGTTGCCGTTTCAGGACAATTGCTGATGACTCGAAGGAGTCTACTATCTAGCATCTGCGATCCCGACGGCGAGATGATACGTAAGCCAGTTCATCTACGTACCAGAATTTTCTGTATTCTTCTTACCAAATACACTCTCATCCAGAGATCATTCGTACGTGAATTAAAGAACCTGAATCATTACTATAATTGTCGGTAGAAGGATCGGTGTAAAGGTGTTTGTATCCCGAATAATCGTGTATTCGCAAAATTGTTCGAGTGCTTCGCGGAGCGTGCGCTTACATAGCAAACAAGAATAAAAAAAAGAACAGTTTGCCGTTCAAGTTTTTTTAAGTTGAGTGTACCGTTTTTGCGTTTCGTCATTTTTTCGAAGTACAAACGATTAAAAATCGCCCTTCGTATTTGCACGAGCGTTAAAAGGCCGTCGATTACGTTCGCATTAGCAGTTCGAACGCGGTGCACAGACACGATCGCGTCTCAGCGAAATTAATATTTATAGAATCGTTGATACGCGATTACGCCCGATTACATCGTTTATCATAGTTACATAAAGAGGATCGTTGCATCTGTCGGAGCTCGCTCGATATTTTTCCGCGAAACGATTCTCCTCGCTCAGCCATACGAATGGTCTCGACGAATATTTTGCCAGATTTCATCAATAAAAATAAAAAAAATAAAAATAAAACACGAACGAAACTCTTCTATACTCTCTATCTCTCGATATTCGTGATTAGAGTCGCGTGCATGCGTCATCGATCATCGCAAAATTCGCGCGAATCGCTGGCCCATTACGAAAGAACGGCTCTCTTTCATCCTCGTATTGTTTCACGAATTCTCTCGTATCCGACCATCTAACGGCGAACATACGTTCCCGTCATTCTTCGATGCTTGAACGGCTGGCGAAACGCGTTCTCCATCACGCTAAACACATTTAGAAAATGCACGCGCACGCAGTCCAGCCGAATATCGTGGTCTCTGGAACACGCAGGGTTACACAGACCGAGTGGCCAGGAGCGGAGAGCAACCGTTTTGTTTTTGGTGTTTCACGACACGATTCCTATTTTTATGTGTTCTTCTGCATCGATATTTCATCGGTTGACACGTTGAATGCTTGAATCGAAAGTGATCGACGACGAACTTTGCGTCGATACCGTGTCTCTCAACGGGGGACGATATAAATTGGGATGGCATTCAACGCGTTAATATTTCACCGGTTCGCGACGACGTGTTACGACGGCGAGTATTTTCACGAATCAACGTCTGCAATTGCAGTTACACCACCGGCCCAGAGGGTGCAGTTCATCCTGGGCGAGGAAGTCGGTGACGATGCCCACGAGTCCCATCCTCTCTTCTCCGAGATGGAGGAGCTGGTCAAGGATGGGGATGAGATGGAATGGAAGGAAACGGCCAGGTAATTTTTTACCTCGATCGAAGCTTGGCAACGGGACAAGCGACGAAAGAACGTTGTATGACCGGTAACGATCGATTCTCGCTCGGCAATAGTCTTCATTTTCCCTCGCGAACGCGTTTCCCAGATGGATCAAGTTCGAGGAGGACGTGGAAGAGGGTGGAAACAGATGGAGTAAACCTCATGTAGCGACTCTGTCGTTGCACTCCCTGTTCGAGTTGAGAAGCCTGCTGTTAAATGGCACCGTGATGCTGGACATGGAGGCAACGAGCTTGGAACAAATTGCCGATTTAGTCCTCGACAATATGATCAACAAGGGGTCGTTAGCCATCGAGTCAAGGGAGAAGGTAATTTAGAAATTATTCTCGACAAATCCAATGCACGGTAATAGGAATAAAAACTGATTCGATCGTGAAATACGTACAAGTTGTTTGTACGCGATCCAATTACTAATTCCATCCTTTTTTTCGTTGCTTTCTTTCAAACTGATCTATATTTCTGTACAAGAACGCAAGAAATTATACGTCGACGCGTGTCGAAATTATTTTGCTGCGTTTCTAATCGAGGAAACTCGAAATTGTTTTTCGATCGCAGGTCAGGGAGGCTCTTCTGGTAAGACATCGACACCAACACGAAAGGCGTAAAGACAACAACATGTCCAGGCTACCGATCATCAGATCGTTAGCCGAGATCGGGCGGAATCATTCTTCCTCGAAGAGTAAGTTCATCGAATATATTCGAACGTACCGATTTAGCATTGATTACGGCAATACAAACATTCGATTATGGGACCATTCTCGAAGCCGGTAAGGGGTCTAGAATATCAACGTTCCAAGTAAAAAAAACAACCCTCGAATTGCCTCGATTCGACCTAATATCCCCTACTGTTATATTTCCCTTTTACCAGTTTTATTTCGTCTTCCACTTTTTTAATTCGATATCCCATTTTATTTGTATTCGTTTCCAACGCGTTGACTGCTCTAACGATTTATAGGGGGAAAGCCTCGATTAAAAAAGTGGCTTCTATGCTTACCACAAATTTCTGTCCGTAATTATGAAAGTGGTCTAACTTGTAAACTTAAAACTCATAATAGAAGCCTAAAATGATTAAAAATAATTTTAAAAAATCATTAATGAATTATTTCATTGAAATTATTGTTTCTTGTAAAAGTAGTTTTGTATTGCTTTCAGTCATTTATAAGTCATTCAGTTATTTTTGAAAATGGTCCAAGTCAATTCAACCTTCAAAGACATTTTTACACGAGAATAACACAAAATTTCATGTTCATAGTAAATTTGCATTAATCCAGACTAACAGAATTCTTTTTTAAAATGTTGCATAATATAAAAATATTTCTTAATCTGTTCAACAAGAAACAAGAAATGTGTGACTTAAACAATTTTTATTATTATGGGTACATTTGATCAAGGGAATATAGTAAAGCGATTGAACCGTGTTTGCCAGTCAACGCGTTCATTTATCGACGTACGTTTGATGAATTTTTTATTAGTCGTACGATGTAGCAAAGTTTAGCGAAAGCCACCGACGGGAGGAAACGCGGCACACTGATTCACGGTTACCACGATCACACTAAACACGTGCGAAACGCTCGACATTTTCAGATGAAGACTGTTCATGTGGTTTGCATGCGTTGTTGACGTCAGATTTACAGGAGCGTCGCGAAGTCGTGGACGCTTATGCGCCCGCGGTCGGGCGCAGCAGTAGCTGTCCAAATTCGAATACGGCTCTGCTGTCGAAAGAGGCGAAAGACCTAAAAGGACCATACCTTCTGGTTCCAGGTATAATATTAGGCCAGACAGCTGATCAGCCTTAGATCATCCGCGAACAATGCCGGCGCCGCAGCTTCCTAACGTATCTCGCTTCAAAACACTAGTCCCACTAACGAATGGTCGTCGAAAGTCAAATTTCATGATCGGTCTTCTCGCATAGATTGTGCTTTTCAGAGAACATTTTATTTACCGACGATTCTGCTGCTCGAAAAGCATAATCACCGCGAGGACACTGGACATTGATTAGGTTTGATTTCGGATGACCGTGGTTTGGTCCCGCTTGTTGTTAACATTGTCCTCTGTTTATTGTAGGGCCGCGATTTCTTGAAATTTCCACGGATAAAATTTCTTATTACATAGATTTTATCTAAGTAATCGACGATACATTTTTTCGAACTTGAACTTATCGTACTGTTAAGCGATAACGCTTTTTCCAAAAATCGATAACGTGTGACGATAACGCGTTAGATCGATCGAAAAATACTGTCACGTGTATCTTAACGGTATAGGTACATCCGATTGACTCTTCCGTAAACATAATATAATGTTTCAGTTATTGCCACCGATTAAAACACAATACTTTACAAGTAAATATGCAGTGAAAGCTTAAGACAGGATTCAATGAACTGTCAACTACAGAAATTAATCACGCCTCGAATACAAAGAACATCCGTCGTTCGGACTTAAGATAACTGCATAAGTTATCTTACCGGGACACGTGAACTTTCAAAGACGCTTAACAGATAAAACAGGTATGGCGAACAAATGTATTTTATCGGTGCAATAAAATGCGAATGTACATAACGTTGTACATTAAATGTGATTCAATACGTATTGCGCTAGCGATCGATTCCGTTTCTTGAGAACGGAAGTTATCCGTAAAAAAGTAAATTCTCCGTAACCTTTTCTCGCTTGGTAATGGTTATTCCTCAGGGTCATTCAAATATCATCAGCTTCATTAGCGAAAGGTTAACCTACTAACCCCTATTAACCAATTGTAACTCCCGTGGGAATTTGTATCGACGTGCACTCAAATTTTAATGTTTCGCCGCGACATCGCGTGTACGGACGATCAACCCGATCGGTTTTGGATCGTGAAATATTTACATGTGTTTCTTGTTTTTCTGTCAGACGAATTTGGCATTCCCCACGTGGTAGGATTCACGACGTGGTTCGCTTTGTGTCAACTAAAAGGTTAGACCATCAGGCGGTGATTGTTTCTTAAAAGTATAATCGATAAGCACAAAATCTTATACTCTTACGTTCTCCCGTATTTTTCTTCTCTACTTCTTACCTTTGTCACTTGTCCTGTATATATACTATCGAGTCGGAGTCGTATCTGAAGTGTTATCGATTAAATCGTCTCATTTCCTCTCTTTTATAAGCGTCTCGATGTTTAGCAGTTGATTATTGCACGATGTTGATAATTCGTACTGATTTCTTCTACTCGATATCATTTTACGAATCGTATTATGTATTAGGTTACTGCGTATAAAACGTCGTTTTTAAAGGTAGAACCTCGAAGGTATGTAGCTCTCTTAAAATGTGATACATTTACCACGAAAATTTTATTGCAATTCACTCTTGTCCGTTAATTTATCAATATTATTCTTGCAATGATATTTGTTACATGTTTGCAAGCGAACATACACGTTTATCTTAATAATTCTGATACATTACGAACACCTAACTAGTTTCAATACGCGTTACTGCGTTAAAGAAGTTAACACCGATATGTTTACTTTAGATAACTTCATGTAATTCTTTACGCTTTTATCAACGATTACATACACTATTTCGTTACCGTCGAAACAGCTCTTAAAACTCGCCGTAAGCTGCGCGAGATCGAAAATAGAAAACCGTCTCGCCTAGTACAATATTTCATTTAAAAATTCGTTTCGCTGCAAAACGATAATGTCGACTTCTATGCAGAAGATTAAGAAATGACCGCGTTTAATAATAATATTCGAGTGCACGATCGTGAGAACGCGTAGGAGAATCTTTTTACAGTACTAATCACGAGGCATGATCTTACGCTCTAATTGTATAATCTGCACGTGACTCAATGTGTACTTTGATTACTTGATACCGTACCTTGTACCGCTAACTGTCGCACACTTTTACAATCGACCAACGTGCTATCTTTTCAGCAACCCAATTTCCCTTCTCCCCTCCACCTTGATCTATTTTTTTCTTAACCCTCGAACAGAGAGGTGGTGGGTCGCTTCTGAACCCCATCCTGCGAATGGCTACCTTGTACACGTCCGAGTGTACAATTTTGCAATTTCTTTTCTTTCACGGATAAAATTTGAGTACACGATTTACACTGTGCACGACAAAATGGACTAAACGAATTCTAAGGTTATTTACACTAGAAATACCAACATTAAATGCATACTCACTTTAGAATTGAAAATGAAGTAGAAAAATAAATAAATAAATATTGCAGCATCGTTTAACATATACAACAATTCATTAGCTCAATAAAACATGACAGATATTTTGACAAAACATCGGCCACCAAATTTTATGACATCAATTGTCAAACCCGAAACCAGTCATTTTGACTGGTTGGTAGCTCTAGTGTTAACATACCGTGGACATCGGATAAAACGTATCGAATTTGTTTTATTAGTAAATGATTGTATTATGTATGTCAGCAGTGAATTATCTTTAACCGTAACATCGAACGAACAATCCTATAGCGAGGACTACGTATCAGGACTATAAACGAAACCAGTACTATGGTCGTAGCCAAAGCGATAAAACCAGAACATTTGTCGATGTTATTGATCAGTGTCGTTGCACAAAAGGAAGTGATTCGCAGGACGGGGCGAAAGGAACAAACATTTCCGGGGAAAAGTGATTAGCCAGCTATTTCGGTCCCTTCCTCTGTAAATAAACGGCTGCTCCTGGTGTATGTTTCATGCTCATTTTTAGTGGAGGAATCGAATTCCGCCCCGGCGATCGCCGGTGCAACAAGCCACGGCAGCGGGGCAGTGCTGAATGCCGGTAGCCGTTTCCTTGCCATACCCGGTAATCCCGGTAAACTTCTATTTTCTGCTTGCTTCTCTTCTCTTAACACATATAACATGCTCGAAATCTTCTCATCGACATAAATTTCCTGTAGCGGCGGTACGCTTCTACTCTCCCGTATCCGCTAGTGGCTCGCACGTTCGAGGCAACGAGGAAAAAAAGTTTACAACTTCAACGCGTTCGCTCTGATTTCCGGTATAAGCTTTCCGTTCACTTTTCTACGTTAATCACCAACTACCAATTGCCGGTATATATCATCTGTCACAAATTACTGGCACCAATATTATGATATTAGCTCAATTCGACACTGTCTTCGACACTTTAATGGCCTCCCACACTACATGTACATATGTGATAGCCGGAACAGCAAGAACATTACATTTCTTGTATTAAAGGTGTTGTTATTGTTATCTTCGCTTTTCTATTTTTATGTGCATGTACATTTCGAATTATTTCGAATTATTACAAAAAGCGAATTAATTAAATTTTTTTTTTTTAAATTACTTCTTCAAAAATATCGCCTCCTGGGGACATTTGAGTACGTAAACGCGTGGCCATTAAAGCGTTGATCGTCTCGTCTAACTTTCGTCTGATCTTTTAACGATGCTTCAAGACAAATCGGACCGCGTAAATACCGGAAACAGCTACGTTTCTTCGTTCGAATTCCCGCGAAAGCGAACGCGTTGACGTTTCCTCGAACGTGGAATTCACAGCGACGAGTGTGTCGCGAGTTGCTCGAATCTTGAACCAGGTGTAAATAGTTGGAACGTCGCGAAGCCCGACACGAAGTCGCTGAAAATAACATGTGTATCGACCAACGATTATCCGTAGCAAGTAGTAACACGGAAAACAAAATTGCTTCTGTCGTCGAGTGGCGTTGGTCAATCTACCGGAAAAGTGCAATCGCCCTTCGGAAGGGTTGAGTAACACGCATTTGACATTTAATTGACACGGCGTGTAATGATCGGCAGCAATTTAACGATAGTTGAAAAGTCTTCAAAACGGTCCTTACGATTTTTAAGTATCGCACGTAATTATTTTAGAGCCGAAACGCGAAGCTGAAAATTACTCCGTGACTATTCTTCGTGTCCTACCGAAAATTAACCCCTTAACCAACAATTTTCTAAGCAATCGCGTCGTTCGTGGCAAGTTAATTATAATGCAGTTGCAATGAAAATACGTAGCCTGCGTCACGAGTGCATCGCGATATTGTAGCGCAAGGGGTTAATTTGAAATCATTTAGCGAAAAGCGACCACTGTCGAGACTATTATCCGACAAAATGTTCAAACTCGTAAGACTTCCGTAACAGGCCCCTCTATCAGATTCTAGCAACTCGGGAACGCTGTCGACATGTGAATGAACGTGGGTCGCTTCTATCCAACTTTTAATGATCCCGAATAGAAGCGTGGTAATCGGTAGGAAAAACGCGTATTCCTGTCGATTACGGTGCCCACGCGTTTTCTAGACGCGAATTTACCTTGGAAAGACGCGGTAGGCGGTAAGCTAGATCTCTTTCAGGCCAAGAACCAGGCACCAACGGGATGGATCGAAGTCCGAGCAGCGTGTCAATTAGCAGAAACCACAGTTCATCGGCTTTGGAAAACGGAGACGCGAATCACAGGGTTCGTTGGTTCGATCGATCTTTGATTGCACTGTTCACCTTCTTTTAAACGCTTTCGATATTCGCTACGTTGCGAGATACTGAACAGTGTGATCGCGTTCTTAGATCGTTAAATGGTTGTTCGCGTAATTCAACTTCCTTTTTCATCAGGCCAACATACATTTTATGCGGAAAATACCAGCGGGTGCCGAGGCGAGCAACATCCTCGTCGGGGAGGTCGATTTTTTAGACAAGACCCTGTCAGCGTTTATTCGGCTAAGCCAGGCGGGAATAATGGGCGATCTAACGGAAGTTCCTGTGCCAACGAGATTTATATTCGTCCTGCTAGGACCCACGGTAAAAATGATAACTTTAATCGAATTCGAAATTATCGTTCTTGTAGATGTAATATTTCGGCCACGCCCCATGCTCCTTGTAAATTTCGATCATCGCTACTTAATAGCAGATTTCAAGTAACTCGTGATAAAAAGTCCGATTCTTCTTTCTGGTAATTAATGCCTTAACGAAGCAATTGTCCACGCTGATTGGCCCGACTGTCCTTGAAAGACACGAAGCAATTTCTATCGGACACAAATTGATGCTTCGTTATCGTTAGCGAGATTCTAGCTATTTCACGCTCGTTTCCGTTTCCCGTTTAATCGACATCGCGACCCTCTCGGTTTACGGACAATGGAGTACTCGGGCACGTCGAAATTGCGAAAACGAACGGTAATCGCGCGATTTTCATCGACGAACGTTCCTTTAATCCCCGGATTCGTTTCGGAATAAAACAGGGAGGAATCTCGGGATTCCACGAAATCGGTCGCGCGATGGCCACGTTAATGTCGGACGAGGTGTTCCACGACGTGGCGTACAAGGCGAAAAACAGGAACCATTTGTTGGCCGGAATCGACGAGTTCCTGGACGCGGTCACGGTTCTGCCCCCGGGGGAGTGGGACCCCGCCATCAGGATAGAACCACCTGCAGCTATTCCTTCGCAGGTAAAACGATCGATAGACTCTTTTTCCGCGATCCGTGTTTTACTCGTTATATTAGGGGGGCCGAAAAGTAACGTCTTTTTTTTGCAGTAAAGTCAAACAGATAAATGTTTAGTACATTTTTATTTATAAAACTAGAAGTACTGGCATTAAATGCATGCTTACTTCAAAACTGAACATTAAGTAGAAAAGTAAATAAATAAATATTGCAGCATCACCTAACATATACGATCATTCATTAGCTCAATAAAACATGACAGACATTTTGACAAAAGGACGGCAATAAAATTTTGTAATAAAATGCCAAACCCGAAACCAGTCATTTTAACTGGTTGATAGTTCTAGCTTTAAATAACTCGGCTCCATAAATCATTTTGGGCCATATACGGAAGCTAGGATCGGTAGATTGTCGAATGTATTAAAAACTGCATCATTTTCTTTCTCTTCGTGAACGGACAGAACATTCCTGTTGACGTAATACTATTCGATGTGTCCAGGACGTGAGGAAACGGCCGAAAGAGGAGAAACCGAAGGAGGAATTCGACGAGGAGGCGGACGAACAGAAACTGAGAGAAGAATCGGGTCTCTCGAGGTCGGGCAAACTATTTGGCGGTTTGATCAACGACGTGAAGAGGAAGGTACCGTTTTATCTGTCCGATTTTAAAGACGCCTTGGCGATCCAGTGCGTGGCCTCCTTCATTTTCCTGTACTTCGCTTGCCTATCGCCCATCATCACGTTCGGTGGCTTGCTGGGTGAAGCCACCGGGAAGAACATGGCCGCCATGGAATCGCTCGTTTCCGGTTTCGTGTGCGGTATCGGTTACGGATTCTTCTCCGGGCAACCTTTAACTATTCTAGGCTCCACCGGGCCAGTTTTGGTCTTCGAAACGATCGTCTACGAATTTTGCAAGTAAGTGGCCGAAATCGTTCTCGAGAGCGAATGAAATTTTAATCGATCTTAAGGTACGACGTGATCGATGTATAATCGTATCGACAGAAAATCTGACTGGAACTACATGTCCTTCCGTTTCTGGATCGGCTCGTGGATAACGTTGATCTTGCTAATATTGGTCGCGGTCGACGCCAGCGCCCTGGTATGCTACATCACGCGATTCACCGAAGAAAACTTTGCCACCCTGATTGCCTTCATCTTCATTTACAAGGTGAGATTCGCGAGATTCACAAGGTCGATCTCTCGGCCCCCGCGAACTTTCAGCTGTTTTAGAGAAGAAAATTGCCCCGGAAAAGCGCCACCGTTTTACATACCCTCGGGCGAGTTAATTACGCAATCGCGTCCTTCTCGGATGAAACCAAGTTAATTGGATGGAACACGACCGTGTATGCTTCGCGAATTGCTTCATCAGCGAAATCGCCCGGTATTTGGGTCACGAATCACGACATACCTGTCCGATCGAACCCATCGGGCTTCGAGGACGCGAAGAATCTCGAAAACATCGATCGACCTCGATCTTGACGAGGAAGAAGCCACAAATCAAATACCTTTTCATTTACCGACTCTTACGTCGATGGACACGTACCTACACGCTTATAATTCTCTATAAATCCCACACTGGTGCTGTTCGGTCTCGAATGTCCATACCCAGCTTAAATCCTTAAAATTATTAAATAATTTTATGGAACCAACCGAGGCACGTCATAAGATTCTCTGCATCATCTGTCTCTCTCCACCACTGACCACCACCACCCTCGGTTTTTAGACAACGTCTCATAAAAACCCCGAAATCTTCAACCTGGACATTCTGTAAAACATGACTTGATGACATGACTATGAAGAGCTTTCATATTGTGTATCCGTAAAACACCCCTATCGTAAAACGCGTTCGTCAACTATTAGTTAACGCTGGATTTATGAAGCCCGTTAAAATGGCGTATCGTAAATTTCTTATTTATAAATTACGAAAATTAGTAACAAGCAATAAAAAGAATCATTGCGTGAGTTTACGCATCGTCCATTATTTACTTATTTTAAGGCTGCCATACTACTTGTATTTAATTATTGATATATTAAGATCTACAAATAAAACCAAGCTAAATCTCTCAATTTCATCTTAATCAGACTCTTCTACATTTGCGAACCGTCTGGTATTCGACCATGAAATTCGTCAAGAAAGAAGGTTGTTCGAATTAACGAAAAGCTTGTCCGTTTCAGGCTATCGAGAACGTGTTGTCGATAGGTAAAAAGTACCCGATCAACACTCACACTAATGACCCATTTAGCTACGAATGCTGGTGCAGGCCACCGAATGGTAGTTTACCGTCTAGCTACGACAACGTCAATTGGACAGCATTGGATCCAAAAGCATGCCAGGTGAGTTAGAAGATGTTGAAACGTCGAATAGTTAATCGAAATAATCAAGCACACGGTCTGAATAATCTCGACGTATCGTTATCGCTTTTTTTCAGGGCTACAACGGCACGCTCGTGGGCGATGGTTGCAATCTACCGCACTATATACCCGATGTGTTCCTCATGTCAATTATACTCTTTATGGGCACATTCTTACTATCCGTCGAACTAAAAGATTTCAAGAACGCTCTTTTCTTTCCATCGAAGGTATTTCTATCTAAGTTACGATTCAGGAATGCCGATATCGCTAAATAGATTTGATCAGAGTAACATCACTCGCTGCGTTCGATACAGGTCAGACAGGTGGTCAGCGATTTCGCGGTGATAATCGCGATCTTCTCGATGAGCGCGCTCGATCATTTCGTCAACATCCCGACACCGAAGTTGGAAGTACCTGAAGAATTTAAGCCGACGTTGAACGGTCGAGGATGGATGATCTGGCCCTTCCAAAACAATCCCTGGTGGAGCGCGATCGTCGCGTGTCTGCCCGCTCTCTTAGGCACTATACTGATCTTCATGGATCAACAAATTACGGCGGTGATAGTGAACAGGAAAGAGAACAAACTTAAGGTAAATCTATCCACAAGATCATGCCGGAAGACATCGATGAAACCGCGTCGTTGATTTTCAGAAAGGATGCGGCTATCACTTGGATCTGTTCATTCTTGCGATACTGATAGAGATTTGCTCCGTGATGGGATTACCGTGGTTCGTGGCCGCTACGGTGCTTTCCATAAATCACGTGAACTCGTTGAAGTTGGAGTCCGAGTGCGCTGCACCGGGTGAGAAGCCGCAGTTTCTCGGTGTACGTGAACAACGCGTCACGCATATACTGATCTTCCTGATGATCGGATGTTCCGTGCTCTTGACGCCGATGTTGAGACACATACCGATGCCCGTATTGTTCGGCGTGTTTCTATATATGGGAGTCGCTTCTCTGAAGGGTCTACAATTCTTCGATAGGATACTCATCATGCTGATGCCCGTCAAATATCAACCGGATTACATGTTCCTTCGACAGGTGAGGCGATGATCGTGCGCTTAAATAGTGGATGCTTCCGTTTTAACCCTTTACATTCCAAGGTTTATTTTTACCGGCAACGGATAGCAACTGTAAAACCTCTCGGTTGAAAAGCTTGATGAATTCTTTTGAAATTATTATACCCCTAATATTAATTGTAACTATCAACATGTTACAGGTACCCCTGAAACGAGTGCATCTGTTCACCGTGATACAATTGGCCTGTTTGTCGTGTCTATGGATCATAAAGTCTTTCAGCAGTACGTCCATTTTGTTCCCATTGATGGTGAGTGAGCTACTGTCGTTCTCGAAACTGTACAACGGAGATAGCTGTATTAACCCAAAATGTCGTATGTTTGTTCGAATCAGTTGGTTGTGATGATTGGGATACGCAAATCCCTGGACCTGTTATTCACTCAACGGGAATTGAAGATCCTGGACGACGTTATGCCGGAACCGAGCAAGAAACACGCGGACGATCTTCGCCAGTTGGAGAGTGGCGAGGTTAGCACCGTCAGACGAATACTAAATGCCATCGTTTGCCGTAAATAACACACGAGAAGTGATCGCGTGGTGAAAATTTGCCCCGTGGTCACGGTGACCGTCTGCGACAGGATGGCCGGAAACGCGAGCAACTCGTAAACGTTGATGGTTCTTTCGACATCTGAAATCATACCAAAACATCGCACGTAGCGACATTGTACAATTCGTTCTTCTTTAACCCGTTCACCAAAAACTGTTCCTCGACTTCGAGTCGAGTATGTGACACCTTGAAATCTTCGATTGTTCGGTGTTCTTCATCAGGCTCCATCGACATTTACATGAAAGATTATTGACTATGTATGGAGAACGAAGACCGTCCTAATAGAATGTTTTAGTACAATTTCAGATGCCAGAAGAACCGTAAATTCAATAATTTTCCTTCGTCGGTAGGAATATCCTAGAAAATGGCCACCTCGTCTTCGTTGTTACTGTCTCGTTTGACCAATGCAATAACTTGACTCGTTATTGAACGTGCCAAGATGACGAGAACGGTCCGTTAAGTATTAGCGATAATAAATACCTTGTTTAGTTTATCGAATGTTGTTATACGATAAATGTGTTCCATTCGCGGCCACGGGAAACAATTTTCTCGTCTTTTAGTGCCAAATGATCCGAATTCGATAGACATTCGGTCGGACCAGTATTACATGTAACAATTATATGTGGGGTGATTCATAAATGAACAGTCTACAGACAGAAAATATTACTCGCTTGTTTTACAATGTAACAATTATGAATCGTCCTGTGTATCGTCGTTGAATAATAGCGTTTTTGGATACAAAATTGTCTGGAACATTTTCATAGATAAGCTTCTTTCTTGTACCGCAATCGAATCGACAATAGGCGAAAAACAAAAAATACACTATAACTATCGAGTATATTTATGCGATTAAACGGTTCTAAAACGTAACGTTACTATATCGTTCAGTCTTTTCCGGCCTAAAAGAAAGAATTACCATCATTTTCTTTTATTATCGCGATCACGCGCTAAGTTATTACAATTATTTCGTTCATCGTTCGCGACATTACACATGTATGTAATCGTTTCGATGTACCATCGAATGCTAAATTTATTGCCTACCTTTGACCTATGAAAATACATTATTGTTTAAGAACACACACAAATCTCTCTGTAATCCCAACTCTTCCTTGTGCAGCTCTCGATCGACACAGTACACGAGCCAAACACAATTTAATCCGCATAAAAGACAAAATAAAAAATAACCAAATTCTCTTTAACCTGTTAACTGGATTATTCCTTAAGTAGACGCAAATAAGTTCGCGAATGTGATAACACGAATGATTATGGGAGCGTTTGTTTCGTATCGTATTTCTTCATTTAACGATACAATTTTCTCGTTGGAGTTTTCAGCACATCAGGTTAGTCGATAAATTTTCTTTGAAATTGTAGCTGTCTCCGCAGAACCGATTACATCTTTCAACCAAACTATATACTGCGTCTAACGCGCGAGGATATCAGATTTAACCACAAAAGTCTACTGCAATAGCAACAAAGTAGAGAATAAAAAATTTGAACGAAAAAATAAAACAATCTCGCAAGAACCCGCTATAACGAAATCTTTTACGGAGAACGTTCTATATATATTCAAAGTTATTTAACAGGGGGTGTAATAAATTTAAGATCGAGTGTTTGCTAAATTCGCTAACGTTGCACGGGTACACAACTAATTATAGACACAAATTGTTCGAGTTTAATTCCAGTTAGCAGGTTATACGATATTGACGAATGAAAGTTATGCGAGAGAGAAAGAGAAAGAGAACAAAAAGATCGCAAAATGATAAAGGACGATCAGAGAAATTGATGAGGATGCCAGATGAGAAAAGATTGCCGGTGGTCGTCGAATGCTGCGGTTCTCATCGGTACGTGGCCACAAGTGCACGTCCATATAGTATCTCAAGAATCGAAATTTCCGAAATTTTGCGTCTCTACGTATACCCCGCTAAAACCGACACTTTCATTAACGCTGAACTTCCGGTCTCTGATGCACTGCGATGAACTCGTTGCGATTCGGAGCCACGATCGCATGGATAACTAACAGTATCACACGTCGTCCGAACAATTTCGCTATTAAAACCCTGACATCTTGACTCCGTTATCACGAAAAAAATAGAACGATTCGCATGACCGATTTGTACAAAAAAAAAGAAAGAGAACTCGCCTGTTCTATTTTTTTCGTCCCTTTAACTCGGTCGATGCTAACCGATTGATCGCTTATGTATCCAAATTAATAGTGACGACAGTATCCGCTGAGTTCGATGCATGGCTTGATTCGTAATTTCGTGAAATCGTGACGCTTTGGACGATCGGGATTGAACGTGCGATTTACTCCTTAGGAACAGAACGAATCTCTGGGATACGGAACACCGGGAAATATACAGATTTCCCTGGCTAACGGGAACATCATGAAGATTCCAATGAGCAGCATCAACATCAGCGAGGAGGTAAACAAGACGGGGATTTGGCAGCAGGTGAACGAAGGCAACGAGAAAACGAAACAAACCAAATTGATCAGGTACGAAACATGCCATTATTTATATGATATTAATTATTATTATAATAACTAGATATATTTAAGAGGTTGTTTAATTTTAATTCAGCACCGGAAAACAAAAGAAACATTCGAAGAAAGATAACTCGTTAATGGCTGACGAGACTACGAGGTTAACCACGATGACCGAGGAAGACGAGGATGACAATGGGATCTCTATCAAGGTGACAAACGTAAATGACTCTAAATTCTAACCACCATCACCATCACCAAACCAAGTTACACAGCAAGAGCACCAATACACGGGCATGCAACATTATCCCTGTACGCTACTGTGAGTAAGATTATAAAAGGGGGCTGCACGGGACCCTTTCGATACGAGTCGTCTTAGATAGACCTTTCCCTTTGTAACGACGACTCCGGTTTTAATTAGTACTGGAACAATTTTTTAGAGATAGTTGTAAAAATCGAACGGAGAAGACTTTTATTTTTGCATGATTCCTCACTTAGTCCGAGACATCTAAATGTTGCACACTATCAAATTTATCTATGTGCATGTATATTCCACTTTCTTGGATATGGATGAATATTCTTGGTTCGCCGGTCGATATTAATTATCTTGATAAGGTAATTTCAATGCGAAATATGTAGTTTCGTGTACCATAACGAACGTTTAACTTGAATCGTTGGGACAAACATTTGCCATCGCATTCGTGCCTTATCACTTTCCACAAAGCACGTATTTCATGCTCTCTCACGACGTTCCAACGATCGTAATTGGATCGAAACGATTTTTTGAAACGATCGAAGTATTATTCGTGCATTTTGTGTAATTACAAATGTAACATTTATTATTGGAATTAAATTGATCGTGTTCGATTACCAATTTTAAGCCTCTCACTAACTTGCCGCTGGCAAATTTGTAGTAACGGTATAAATGATAAGATACAGTCTTTTCGTAAATAATGCGAACATTGTTTCTTGTAAATCGAAGGACCAATAGGGGCAAAAAGATTTCAGTAAAGAACCGAGAGCAATGAAACGGTTGACGAAGTTTAAAAAAACCTCCTGCAAACAGATCGTATACAGAATGTCTGATTTCATCGTTTCAGGTAGACTTGATACGATCGAAGGAAAGCATCAGCCCGTTAACGATTAACGGCACTACCTCGGCCGAGACTTCCGTCTAACGAAAGCACCGGTTCAAAGGAAACGAACCCTCGAGAGATAGTCTTGCAAACGATTAACCCAATCGTCACATTCCAATGGTTTCATTTTTTAAATTTCGTTTCGATAAATTTTTGATCGTGTCTGGAAAAGATTGTGCACCGTGAGCATTGCGGATTCTTCGGCAAAAAAAATTGCAAAGTCAAAAATTTTTTGAAGACCAATTAAAAATTGAGTGTACGACTTCCGGGCAGCATCGGTGAACATGTAGCTGCACGGAAGTGGAACACCCGATATTCAATCGTTCGTATCTTCGAAAGCAACATGTTGTAAAATGAAAAAGAAACATTCAATCTTTAAGATCTTTTTCATTAATAGGAAAAATTTTTATTATGTACCCTGTAGAAAGAAAATAATGATCGCGTGCAAATCGCGCTCGAAGATCCGCAAAGGACAATTAATTCTTTGTTTCAGATAAATGTAATCTGATTTATTTTATCGCGTTTGCGAACTTGGTTCAGGATAATTAACGAGTGCTGCTATCATTGGGTATCAGGATGGAATCAACACGAACCTTTGATTCGACGAGGAGGAACAAAAAAACGCACACCGTGGATGTTATGATAGAGAACGATCGCATGGTTTTAAGGTTCGATCGGTGAAACGATTATCGCTGGACCCTTAAGTCTACCATTGTCAGTGTGCAATATTAACGTGTATTTATTAATTTAGCTAATATAGAGTATGTGACCGTAATAGATACGCCAATGAAACCCCTTTGATACTTTCGATGTTTCCTTCGAGGGATTTTTAGTCGAGTCGTTAGTTTGAAACTGAGTGAGAAAATGCATCGAGAGGGTCGTTATCGATTAATTTTTCACAGATACTCGTGTTAGATACAAATTTCATTGCCAGCTCGATTTATTTCGAACAAAATCGCACGTATTTGCCTAACCTTTTTCGGTCGAGTTCACCCCGTAATCAAGCAAACGTTATAATTACTCGATAGAACTTTTTATATTCCTAACGTACAATTCATTGACGGTAACGCCGAAAAAATAACAAATTCGAAATAAAAACAATTTGGCAAGCGTAATCTGCCAATCGACTGAAAAGGGTTACGAAAGAAAAGCTTTTGATACGTCACGTACCGGCCGGCAGCGACAATATTTATTACATCGTACGATAAAGTATTATATAATAGATCATGTTTTTTAAGCGAGGACGGTGATAAAGGCTTCCTATCGAAGATGTAATTTAGATGAAAAATTGTGTCGGTGTAAAACATAGTCCCTTGAAGGATGTCCTTTTTCGTTCGTCGAACACAACCGAACGATCAAATTTTTATGATAATGACAAGTCTTTCAAATAGAGAATGCAACATTCCTAATAACGCAGGATCGTTGCGCGAACTAATTGTTATCTTTCTTCTCCGCCGATTTACCGACCGGCAGACTAACGAAACCGGATCGGTGGGAGAAGATTAGCAGAGAATATTTGATACGATATTTTTCAGACGACGCATTATGGTGTTGTTAGCTGTTAAAACAATTGTTCGAAGTTAAGTTCACCGATAAACGAGCAAACGAGTCTTCGTGTAATGCCAATACGGAGGACTTATGCTCCTCGAAGGTTTAACAAACCAGCGAACGAATATCGAGCAGTATTCCGGTAGAACGTACGTATATTTTTGATCTGAATATATATGAAAAATCGATAGAGCGTTCGTCGCGAGTGTTCCATCGATGATATCGTCACGATCGTACTGGTATCCACAAATTTAGCAAACTTAGCTTGTCGTTCAAACGGTATTTCGTCCCGGAATACTGTCGAATATTCGTGAAAAACAAATCTGTTAGTCAAAATGTACGAATGTAGGATGTTAACCCTCGAACGGCGGAAACCGGGTGAAGCGCGACCCGGATCCACGTTCTTCTCGCAGGAAACTTTTCTACGTTGAAGTAGCGACCGAGAAGAATCTGAAATTGCATTTAAACTCCGAAACGTGGGTTGGGTCGACAGTAACACCTTCCGCCGTTCAACGATCGACGTGAAAGAAAGAGTGACCACGTAATATTTTATAGAATAATATAGAAAATACTCGTGTTTTAGACGCTTCGAAATCCGTGATCACAAATAGTACGCGTACACGTACGAGGAAACGAAGAGACTCGTTGCGAGCAACAAAATATGTTAATCAGCCACGATCGTATAATTCGCTGCCATGCATGCAATTGATGTATTATTATTCCTCTTTAACGGAATTGTCGATAAATTCTAATTAAAATGACAGAAAAAGAAAAAGGGAGGATACGATAATGATTATCGTACTGGTATACTTCGTTCCTATCAACTCACTTCCAACTCGTGTACATTTATCGGCTACGAAATAATTGTTTCGAACGTGAAAGAATTTTCATTTATTTTTCAAGAATATTTACAGATTTAGCTAACCATTTAATCATGAAAAACAATGCATACAGTTTAAAAATTACGCTACGCTACACGGTTAAAACTTGTTTATGACACAAAGTAACCCATATTTCTAATTAAATAATTTGTGGTTCAATCTTCCTTACAGGAATACCAAAAGGATTAATCTTTTCTGTCAGCATCGTTGCACGTGCGATTGCAGGTATAGCGGGACAATTCCGACGGTTCCATTTCGAATTGAATTAAAATTACGAGATACGTCGTCACTGTGCTGAGTATCTAATAAAGAAATAGAAAAACAAGTGCGTAAAACAACACGGCCAGTGATCGTCGATTAGCTCACCGATTGGAAAAGAGTGTTATCGAGAACGAAATATCCATTAGCCGAGAACTGGACCCGTTCGTGCAGTAACTGAAGCGAAAACAGTTTGAGCTAGAAAGAAATTTTCGTTAAATTAGCAAATTACATTTTACGATAACTGAACGACGTCTTTTACCTCGGATTTTACTTCTCTATCGAATGTGTGATTCAACAACGCGTGAACGGTACTCCCCGTTTGTTCGACCTACAAAAAAATCTAGCATTTAAACTCAATAAAATCGTTACTAAACTACCACGATCGTAATTATTTTAACTGGGTGTCTAAAGCGGAATTCAAACATTTTTTAAAAGACAGTACTATCATCTCGTTTAAGCGATTGATATAAAATTTTCTAATGATATACGTATTTCAATGATAAAATCGCATCGGGACAATTGTTACAAAATTTTTTGATTCTACTTACCTCGTTGATGATCTTGGTGACTTCGGTGGTCAGCAAACCGAGTGAATACAAGAGAGAGACTACCCAAAGCAAGATATTTATTATAATCGACGGATTTACGATTATAGTCTGGATCACGAATGATTCTAATAGATAATACGTGTTATTCAATAGTACCACGAATTTGTAAATAGTCCCCAGCAGAATTGGAAAAGAATACAGAGACGAAAGTTGGACAGAAATGTTGGAGAGCTGACTGTGAATACTTCGAAGTTGTAGAAGAGATTGAATCTTGACGTTGTCGACGAACGCACGACGAGATCGGTTCAAAAAATTTATCTGAATATCGTTTGTTCTGCTCGCGATAGTATTTTGTACGATTTTGTTCACGTTCATAAAAATCGCATGCATCACGAGCAAAACCGAGTAATATTGAATGAAAAGCCAATTTACGAAAGCCGATGGAACAAGATGCACTAGCCGGTAGGCAAGCTTCGAGTCGAAAGCTAAATAATCGGTGATTGTAATAGCAGAAATCAGTACTAATTCGCATAAATAAACCGATATCAAAACGGAAACGATTCGTTTTCCATTCACCGGTTCTCGTAAACGTTTCAGTTGCTCCAGGATATCAATCAAATGATTTCCAACTTTCACGAACGCTGATTGATTCAAACAGTAGCAGAATAGAGTCCCGACGATTACTATGCTGCCTAATACTCCTTGAAGAATTTCGATGCCTGTTATTATGACTGTTTTGTTAACATACTCCGCGTAATATATAAGTGGCAGCGTAATGTAATTCGAGCCAATAATTAAACAACCGAGTATTATATTGTAACATATTCCCAGTTTGTTAAAAACGAAGAACACGGTCCTTTTTTTGTGCTGTTTTGGTTCGTTGATGGCAATTACAGAAAATGTAGCAAGACCAATCAATTTGAAGAAAACTAAAAGGATGAAAATTGCGCGACACATAATTTGGCTAGGTACAATTTGACAAGAACATGTCAGGTTTCTTTAATTGTTATTAAAAGTGGCCATTCTTCTTTGAACCGTATCCAAGAAAATACTAACTGTTAATGGTATAAATTTCAGTGGTAATACTTTTTTGCTATCGCATATGGTAATCGGCATTAAATATTAAATCGCGTTATAAGTACGTGCTGTTAACTTTGCACGCAACATCGCGTAAAAGTTCGATGCTAATCGAATAAAGACCTCGTATCGATATCGAAATAGTAAAATAAAGCTTTAAAGATACCGTAAAATCTATAGCAATTTTTTATTAAAAATATTTATACTTTTGACACTTAGAGACGATCTTATAATTAACATGAAACATTATTTAACCGTATAGTTTTATTTCGAAATCTTATCATAGCGCTATTTAAAAAGAAATTAATCGGGTATAAACATATCGGGCAAAAAGAAACGTAAAATAAAAAATAATTGTATTTTATGTTTTCAATGCACTTCAAAGGCATTATTTCGCGTTGAATTAAAATAAAACAAAACGAAGATCCCTAACGAGGTTCCTCGTCATTGGACAAACAAAGTATAGAGCAATTTGTTTTTATTAACAACATCACCTTTTACAGTGTTATTTCTGCGACAAGTGTTTACAAAAGTACATTTATATCGTTTATGTCGTACATGTCGTGCTTAACTTAAGCATAGACCGCCTTAAAAAGCATCAGTTAACAGAAATAGACGATTATTGTGCCTTACACCATGAGGAGATACGGAACCTAAATAAATATGCGGCTTAGTTAAACTTTTGTTGCCCATATAAAAGTGTAATTTATAAATTACGCTGTGATTTGTGTTCTCTTAAGAGATCTATGTTGGACACGGTTTTGTCCTTACAATACTCTCTTCGAATGACATAAAAACCTATCGATAAGTCTTCAATAATATTCTTCAGCCGAAATTCAATTAAAAATCATTACCTTTCTAATTTGTACAATGCTGTGATAGCGATATCTTACGCGAACGCGATAAAAATTTAGTAATGTTTTTATCCAAATATAAACAATAAATCGCCTAATTTTGCGAATATCTTGTTTCCAATCAATGCATTCTAATTATGCCTTCAAAGTGCGATGAAAACGCTTACGGCTAAAATAACGGCGTATTAATTCCAATAACGGTGTTTGGAAATCGCTGTTCTAAAATAATAGAGTTTCCGTTTATCGCGTATACTCCACATCGCATCTTTGATCTTTGTATATAGAGTATTGCAATTTTCCTTTTCTTCTCTTATATTTATAAATATATACATTGGTATCTGTGATTAATGAAATAGGCAAATTTTGCGTTAAAACAACGAAGACATCTACATGGTGTTCGTACTTATCATTCTGTTTCAATGGTGCCTCACGACGTGGAAGGAATTGCGACCGTAAAAAAAAAAAAAAGTGATACTGAATAAAGGAAATAATTATGGTATCTAATTTAAATTCTAGGTACGCTATAATTAACTGATTCTTCTTGTTTCTTAATATGCTTGACAACGGTGTAAAGACTTATCATTTCTCTCGCGAGCTTCTTAGTTACAAATATTGCAAGGAAAATGTATCAGAAGTCCCATCGAGTAAAACGTAACATCAGAATTTATCCAAGTGTGAAAAAACGAATTGGTTTTTCGCTTTCTTTTTCGTTTTTTTTTTCAACTTTAAGACACTCGTATCGTGTAACGTACCACATTGGTACGAAAAAAAATAATGATTTTTCACAATATCAGATACAAAAGATCACTATGTTACTTGGCCTCTGACTCTTTTGGAGTTACACTCCTTGTAGGCACTTCTACTTTAGTTTCGATTGGTGTATCTGTATCCGGTTGATTACCGCTTTCGTCTATGGGTGAATCCTCTGATATGGCTGCATCTATAAGTTTATTTTCTTCGTTTACAAAAACACTAGTATTTTTTTTCCCGTATTAAAATTATATTTTACATAGTACAAGTAACACATTGATTACCATGCTCAAAAACAATACGGCAATCAGTATGTTACGTACTCTTTTTTAATTGAAATGTTTACCTGGACAAGCAGGATCAGATATTAAAGAAAATACTTTTTCTTCGGGCATATCCTTTGTTAACTCTTTGAAATGGACCACTTGGTCCGAAAACGATTGCCAAAACGACTGACCTTCGGGTATGGTAAACATAGCCTGTGTTTTGTTTAGTGAAAGGAAAAATATAGCACACATATATGTATATTCAAAGGACACAGTTATATACAACTTGATTTCGCTTAAGATTGTTGCGCATTCGATGTTTTATGTATGTGGAAGTTGTATTTACATTGCACACAAATTACATCAAATGTAATTACCTTGAATTTGTTGTATATATGCTCAGCCTTTTGTCTAATTTGTTCTGCCTTTTGTTTGAATATAGCCTGCAACATTAATTTGAAAGAACAGGTTCAGAAACATAATTATCGGTCGCGCATCTGTATATTCGCTACAATAAAAAATAATACCTCCTCTTCTTCGCTTAATTTCCAGTCAGCTAAATTACCGATGTACCGCCGCAACTGAAAATATTAAGATTACAAGTAAAATGGGTGCAATATGAGCAATGTGTAACGAACAAGCAACAGAAACTCAATCAACATTTCCTTACCCTTTTAACAGTTTCCACGATATGCGGATGCTTTTTCAACATCAGAGGATCGATTGGTAGCAGTAACATATCATCCATTGCCTGCAAACACTTGTCTGGATTTGCTCGATCTAATCCCAGATTAGATTTAATTTGTGCATCCAGTTGTAAAAGTTGTGCTTCTATACGAAGCCATCTAAAATAAATATTCATAATCTGATATTCCTAATTTTAACGAATTAATTCCTTTCCATTACCTTAATTTATTTGTCTTGCGATGAAGAGCTCCATCCTTTGCTAACAATCGCTTTTCATCGTCTGGAACATGTATATTGAAATCTAAACAATCCTTCACTTGCTCTGGCAAAATTTCACCACTTTCCAATTGCGCTTTTAATTTCATAGCATTTCTAGCTGTAGACCACTCCCACTGTGCCCGAGCTTTTTCACTTTCAAAAGACTTTGGCTTATCTACATCCAACTTAATTCCAACGTATTCACCAGCGAATGTTAATGCCAGTAAAAATCGTCCCCCCGCATCCGAGGATGATGTGCCAGACACTACAGTGCCTTCCAATATCGGTGCTTCACCTAAATTATTTTTTTCTGTGAAGTAAATCATACTTAACTCCTAATAACATAATTTTACTTATAGCCTGATCGCTTAGTTTCGGATTTTGGCAGTGGGAGATTGTAAACACCTAGAATGTTATAGGCTAAGCGGTCTAGCTATATATAAATTACTTCACAATACTCACTTTCCAAAGCAGCTCTCTTTTTATGCATGGCGCTAGGTGTTGCTTGATCAATGGCATCTTCAATCTTGATTTTAGGACGACCTCTCCCATGTTCTACGATATGATTGAAATACACAAGGAATAAAATTTTACCAAATAGTTTAGTCAAATAATATCACTGGCATATACCATTTTTTTCTGTCGTATTATCTGTTTCCTCTGAACTTGAGAAATCAGCAAACCGCTTTGGTTTAATTTTTCGTCCGCTACGACTCACAACTTCTTTTGGCGAATCCTCTCCTTGAGATTCTGCACCAGTATCGTGTTTCGTATCGCTGGTAGATGCAGGTAAAGATTTTGCTTTCCCACGCCGTTTCTTCACCTCGGGTGTATCCTAATTATTCAGAATCTTGTATTTTTATGCAAATTGAACGAATCATATTCCTATAATAAAATTCCTATGCAATTGTAAGGAATAATCGCACAAACTATTTAGCCTTCAAGAACGTTTGTCGGCAATTCCTAAATTACTTTTGGAGTGCTCGATTCAATAATTGTTTTCTCAAACATTATTGTTGTCTTGAGCAAAAACTCCTAATAAAATCTGATACACATGAATAGAAAAACATGCATATATCTTATGTATATACATGTTGATATATATTAAAATACAAATATATTACAGGGTTATTAGCAGTAGAAAAAGTTTTCCTTTTCATGGACTTCTTTTTCTCTTCCTCGTCAATAACCAGTGATCCTGATTCTAAATCACTGTCAGCTGCGCTAACTGTTGGTAAATTGAGTCCGGTATCATTCCCTCTGGTTCCATCACCGATACCAGCTTCTACATTCATTTAATAAATATTAGAAATTATTGTATTCAAATAATTTAATAATACATAAATAATTATGTGTTATATTCACCTTTAAGATCACTCAGATTTGCTGATTTGATTCTGTCATTCTTAAGCTCTTGTTCTAATTGTATCAAGCCTTCATGAAAAAACTTTCTTCTAATGGGCTTGCCAAATTTTGCTTTATTCTCTGTATATGTATATAACTCTTCCACTTTACATACAGCGCTATAACAAAATGTTTGAATGTAATTATATTAGACATACTTAAAATTGATATCTCATTTAATTATAATTCTCAGATTAATATTACTTACGTTTCTCCTGTACCATAGAAGTAAACACTGTATTTTGTATTCTTCGAATTTGGCTCAATCACTTTTTCAACCTGAAATAATACTAATGAAATACACCTCACCATACAATTTTTTATTTCATGAAAGTCACATGCTAATGAACTTATTATTTCATATAAATTAAATTATGTCACGTTTAATGATTCATTAGTCTTTTAAAACAGATGGTGAATTTAATAATTTACGGTAATCTATTGAATTTAAATAACCTTATTGTTGTATGTAATCTTTATGTAAACATAATTCCGGAACACATTAATGGTATTCTTATATCGATATCAAACACTGCGGTAATGCACAAATGAATAAATTTAAAATAAAAAATTTATATTACTAATGTGAATACTCATTATTGCAAATCTTGCAAAAAATTATACAAATATTTGTCAAATGTACAACTATTCTTACTTTAGCTGGCCACGGTGGATAACCTCGAACTTTCGCAAAGACTTTGTCACCCGCAAAAAATTTCTTCTGAAGCTTTACCATGTCGGCAATAAGTTTCTACAAGTACAGGATCAAGCGACAAACGCTTTCTTCCTACTTATTATTCGCAACTGATGGTATGACCGATTAATGTTTCAGAAACATTGAACAAAACATCATCGAAGCCACCATTTGCACGATACAATATCGAAAACACGCAGAATAAGACGCTGCGCGCCAATTCATGAGTCTCTAGTTACGAACACTCATGAACTTAGATTGCATAGATCGAGAACGTTTGGTATTAAAATCAAATGCTCAGCTGGTTACTTTTCATTATAATATACCACCCACGTATGATTTATTTTTGTTTTGTAAGAATTAACATTTTTGCTTTTTTAAAGCAAGAAACGCAAAAATGTACATTCGTACACATGGTAAAACATCAAATGGTAATTGCATATCTTTTTTGTTCATTTTTACTCTACATTTTATGGAAAATCATATTCATCAGATGAAGTTTTTTTTTTGTACATTCACGCATATCGGCTGTGATTGAGTCAAGTACAATTAAAAATTAAAAATTATGTGGAAACGCTCTTTCAATGTCGCAACAACAAGCGTGTACACTCAGTGTTCATTTATTTTGTATACTTTTCTGCATCCAGATTTCCCAAACTTTAATGTTTTTTGGCCCAGTTCTTTATAATACAATTGTTTCTAAAGTTGTAAGGTTTCAAAACCTAGTGCCGTGAAAAGTTAAAGTTCCAAAGTTTCAAAGTTGTACTTTCCAAAAATGTTATATTTTTTACGACCCACTACATATATAACCGCCAGAGAAGAAAACTAATGTTGAAGAGCCAACATTAAATGATGAGGAGTCTATTGAAGTTAGTCGAGTTGCACGAATAAGATACGATCTATCGTGGAATCAATAATAACTTTTATTTATATATACATTTACTTACTAATTGTTGAACACTGATATAAAAATACAAACGATTTTTACAAAAAAATAATAGAAATACGCATTTTAATCTATAGGTGTTTTGTGTTGGTAAAACAAGTAACTAACGTTAAGGGATTTTTTCGCGGTACATATTTGACACTTTGCACTGTCTTTGCGAACGCGTTAATGAATTACAATTGAGTGGATTTCGTTTTGTCTGTCAAATATATTAATGTTGATACGGTATTTGTTTTAAAAATCATTAATATCGTTTTGTGAATACGTACAATGTTATTAGTGGTGTCAAATTTACTTTTTTCAAAATTTCAAGTTACAAAACTCGAAAAACTTATTGCTTACGACGTGAGTATGTTTCTGATAATTTGGTTACAATATTCTATGAAATAATTCATTCTACGATTTTTAATTTCTTAAAACACAGTTTAAGCTGTTTCTTCAAATATTTGTGGTATATATTATATAAATACTTTAGGTTCCTTTCTAATAACTGTACAAAACTATTTTGTTGTCATTGCTATGTTTTCCTATCCAAATTACAAATATTTGTATCTGTTTACAAAAAGATGTAGAGAATGAACGATATAATTTATTATTATTAACATCGTTAATAAAATTTCTTTTTTTAGTTAAGTGCATATATTCTGTGTCTTTATTCTTCATACATATTAGTGGTACTATGTCATGTATGTTAATTAATTTTATATATTTATAATATTCAAGCAATTTTATACAAAATTCTGTTGGTTTTTATATTTATATATAAGTTGAATCTTCATTTCAAAGATTTATTATGTATAATTTATAATAATTATATTATTATGTTACATATAATAAAACAGATGAATGAAACCTACATATGGTAATAATGTATGTTGGTATATCCGAAGATGCCAATTCTTAAGGGCCAACGCTTCTGTTGAAGTGTTTGAGTTCAAGAGGCCTGCCAAGGCACAATGAAAGCCATTGTATCAATTACATTGATCGTGCTATTATATGGGATAAACTCAATACCCATTAATGCTGTTAGAATATGTGCTAGCAGGAAAAAGAGTATTGAAAATCTCCCTTTAAAACAAAATGCACAAAGTGTACCTGAAAATATATCCAACAACAGTAATGTAGTTCATGCCACAGTAAGTTTTAAACGGATCATATATTGAGAATGCTTAATATGTGAACAAATGAAATAATTAAATTTTTTATAGAAGGATGATGATATTAAATTTGAAAAATGTACCAATTTTTGCCATGCACTATGGCAAGAAGATAAGACTACAAATGGAACAGAAATTATCATTTTATCTCAAGGTATGTTAAGTGCGTTTATTGTTCAATATATTATGTTTATATTTATCACTGTAATTTTTCATGTGTAACAGGCTGTTGGAAACAATCCGGTGAACAAAAGTGTGAAACTTCAGAATGCATAGCTCTTCAACGTTCTACTAAAGCATTAAACAATACAAAATTCTGTTGTTGTCATGGGGACTATTGTAATCTTAATATCAATAGCACCAATATTCTATATTCTGATAACAAATTACAAAGCTCTATTTCTACAGAAAATAACCAACCAAGTACAGTCATTGAATGTTATATATAAAAATTCTGTATTAATTTACAAGGTTTCTATAATATTTTGCATGTAACATTTTGTAGCGACTGAATATTTGGAACAACCAGATTCTGGAAGATGGATCCTTATTATAACAAGTGTGCTTCTCTGCATGTTATTAGTCATATGTATTGTAGCATTAATGGTATATCGAGTATACCATACAAATATGTTAGCAAGATTAGGAAAACCACTTCCATATTCTGATCAGTTTATGGACAGTACAGCCCTGAGAACTGGTACTTACACAGTAGATCATTTGAAACTTACAACAATTGTAGGTACGGTCTTTAATAATTGCAATATAAATCTACACTAGAATTACATGTTTTGAGATATCTAATACATCTATATATTTCAGGGCAAGGACGTTATGGATCTGTATGGCAAGGCAGCATGGGTGATCAAGATGTCGCTGTAAAAATATTTCCTTCCCATTATCGTAATTATTTTCAAAATGAACGTGATACTTACTGTCTTCCATTCATGGAACACCCGTCGCTATTAAGTTATTATGGTTAATATCAATCTTTTACACGAATATTAATTGATTTTATAACTATTTAACATGTAACGCTAAAAGATAATCGTAATATTGTAGGTGTTGATGAGAGGGTTAGCATGGAAGGCAGCGTTGAATATCTTTTGGTACTTAGCTTTGCATCAGGTGGTACTTTAACAGATTTCTTAAGAACTCATGTAATCGATTGGAGCACATTCTGCAAGATGGGTCTCTCAATGGTGAAAGGACTTGCTTATTTACATACTGACATACACAAAGGAGGTAATACATTAGAATACATTATATAATTATTTAGAATGTTTTAGAGAAACTTTATAGTGAGTGTATGAATTTTTCAGATAAATTTAAGCCATGTATTGCACACAGAGATATCAATTCCAGAAATATATTGATCAAAGCTGATGGTACTTGTTGCATATGTGATTTAGGATTGGCAGTTCAAATTGCTGGTTCTAAATACTATTCAAATGGCGAAGAACAACATGCTGAGTTAAAATCAATTAATGATGTAAGGCAGTTATTTAAATATGTATATGAACTTAAATTTTGTAAATAATTTACATATGATTTTAATAATTAAATTAGGTCGGCACTTTGAGATATATGGCGCCAGAAATATTAGAAGGTGCTGTCAATTTACGAGATTGTGAAAGTTCTTTGAAACAAATAGACGTATATGCAATGGGTTTAGTATTATGGGAATTAGTTTCAAGATGTTCAGATATATATATGCCAGGGTCAGAAGTACCTCCATATAGACAACCATATGAAAAAGAAATTGGTCTTCATCCAACTTTCGAACAAATGCAAGTGTTAGTTTCTCGTAATAAAGCAAGGCCGTTATTGGAGGGTAATTTAGTAGATAGACCTGGAGTACGATTGATTAAAGAAACTATGGAAGACTGTTGGGATGCAGATGCAGAGGCTCGATTAACTGCTTTATGTATAGAAGAACGTCTTTCGGAGTTGCAGTCTCATCGTGGTAAGTGTCATTATACATGTTATCATATAACGAAATATTATTGCGATTTCTAAGAAAAACAATTTACAAAACTTTTAGTGACTGTCCACTTTACCGACGGAAGTCCAATGGTAAATTCCCATTGCACGTTAGTGCCTTCAACTACAAACAGCCTTTACAGTGAATCTTCGCATCACGATAACGTTCACGTCATTCAACAAACATCCCATACAATACACGACATTTCAAGCAACGAAGGTGGCTTTGTTGAAAATTTGGTAACATTATCGCCTTCTGAAACCATTGTCCATGAGCATAGTTGTAAGTATTTTATCGTGATCGCGTAATTGATTCAGGTATGGATGTGTAATTTATCTTCATATTTTAGTTAAAAATTCAAATGAAGTAGCAATATATAACCACACTCAAGCACTTCAACCTTATCAAGGTCGAAATCCTTGTATGGAAAGAAATTTAATGTTACAATCAGATTCATTTGAAGATCTTGGATGTAATGGTAATGTGCTTGTTGATAAGTCTATGAAACATACATGCAACGATCAATATAGAATTGTATCAGAAGCGCAAGGACTTGTTTCTCATGATTATTTAAGTCAGCACACAACTCAGTTGACACAGTTAAGACCAGCAACACCTATACCATATGTTCAAAACGTTATTTCGGAAGATGGCACATCGTCGTATGGTAAACGAAAACAAACGAATATGCACGAGATTTGTACCCAAGAAAGTCCCAGGAAAAAATTATTTGGCTGGTCTAATTTTAAAAAACTGTTGGTTAATAAGAAAATGTACCCATACAATAAGTATCAAATAGATCGAGAAGATTCTAAATCTAATCTTTTGACAAAACAGAATGTACAGATCAAAACTGTAGAAACTAACGTAACGATATCTCCAGGGGGAAAGTATGTAAACGGTATTATCAATAAGACACCCACTTTTGCTTCTCCGTTGGACAAGAACGATAAGAATGCTATACAAATTGGAAAACAGAACTTCGATAACGAAAGTAATGCAAATTCTAGACCATCCACTTTACCTCTTGTAAATTTAAAAAATGAGAAAAGTAAAAATATCAGTAGACAGGAAAGTATTGACAAATTCAACGAGGTTTTTAACGTTGGATCTAATGTGAATATATTAAAAGATCCTCACATGAGAATAAAGACCCCGGGAGATTTGCCACCTTCTGTGAGAAAGGTTCGTGGCCGTGGACAATCAACTGCCAGATTTTCTTTATACGATGATCGAATGATGTGCAATATTTTAAGCGAAGAAGACGATAGGAATGATAAAACTATTTGGAATTCAGTTCCACTTGGTATGGATCTCGGAGACAGCGATGACAAACATTCGCCAGATAAATTTAGTACCAAAAATGTTACTTGCTTTTAATCGAATATAATATTAATATATTTGTAAAAGTTTTTAGAAATAAGCATAAATATGGCTGTAGTATAACTTCAGCTTCAATATATACGTATGTACAGAAGAAAATATAAAGACAGATTTTATACTCTTAACAAAAGTTCATTATAAAAATTCAATTATTAAAAGAAACAACATTGAAGAACAAGAAAACAGAATGTACTGAAATATTACTAAGATATTAAGCGATTCAATGATTTACATTAATTGTCTGCTCTTTGCTTGCACATTGTGTGTTTGAAATATCTTCGGACCTTAAAGTATCGAAAAATTATAATAAAACAGAATGCTACTTGTAAGTGTTCTATCAATGTCGATATCAATGTTTCATAAGTTCAAAGTAGCAGGAAAAATTCATTAGAAATGTATTTTGATAAATATGATAACCTCATACAGTGATTTACATTATTTGCACATATTTACATTAAACCTTTTGGTTCAATGAGTGGTGTGCTATTGTTTGAAAACAATCAGTGTTGATTCTTTTATTGAAGTATAGATTTAAAAAATCTATTCTTAACATGAAAATATTATTTTAGTAATTAGAATTTATTTCCATTACTGTAAGTTATACAAAGTACCATTAAAGCTGAGTTATATGTTTTCGAGCATAGGGAAAGGAATTGTAGAATCATTAAAAAATTTGACTGGTTCCCAGGTCTAGTAAACAATTACACTTTAAATATATTTGAACATATACTAAATTCTATAGAAATGCAAAATATAATCTAATTAATATGTAAGTGTGCATTGGATACAATAATTAATATTAAAGCAAATGTAAAAATGTGTTGGTGTGTTTAAACAAAAAAGAGAAACATACCTGTTTTAAGTAACATAATACTTGTACTTTCCAGCCCCATGAGCTCAATGTAAATATTTGTAGCATATAAAGAGTTTAATGTGTGAAGAAAATCAGCTTGTTATGTTTTATTTTATAGAAATTATATTATTCATATGTTTACAATGTGCTCTATTTATATAATGATAAATATTATTATTCACGTAACACAAAAAAATGATGAAATATACAAAATGAACCAATACTTATTACCTTTATTTTTTTTTGACATTACACATAAAATATAAGAAAATATTTGAATAAAATTTTCGTACACTATCTACTATAAACACGACTATAATAATCTGTAGAAAAGGATGTTTAAAAAACGGTACAAAGATAAAAACACGTAAATTTTTATAATTATTCATTTAACAAATTTTGAATTAAACATGCTATCAGTAACATTTGTAGTTTATCGGTTTTTTTTATAAAAATTTTTAAAAATAATTGTATTGTTAATAGCTATGAGTCTTGTACAATTACCTGATACATAATAAACATTTTCTCTAGAATTATTTGTATTTAATTTTTACGACCTATACTGTGGGCATTAAATGTTTGGTCCAATCCACGTTGGTTATGTCACATAACGTGCATATGACAAAACTTGAGTGAGGCGGTATAGATTAATAATATCGTCTATTGAAGCATTAAGCAGTATTTAGTTAACAACGTGTACAAAAAAATAGTCAATATGTCAGTGATAACATCTTTAGGCCGTAATATTAAGTTATATCCACTATCGTCTCATACTTCGTACATTTGGAAAGTAAGAAGTTTAGCCTCGTTAACCTCATTTAAGTTATTAAAAATACACTAATATAATTAATATACTTTCTTCATTACTACATTAAATAGAATTTACGGCTGTTATCATCGTATATAAAATATGCAGAACACAAATCACTGGAAAAAATTCGTAATATTGGTATATCGGCACACATTGATTCTGGAAAAACCACCTTGACGGAGCGTATATTATTTTATACGGGAAGAATAGAGAAAATGCATGAAGTAAGTAAATTGTGATTTTAATATATAATTTGTTACCATGTAAAATATATAAGTATGTAGCCATTTTCCTCCTCCATTATGCCAAATTTTTAACAGGTAAAAGGTAAAGATAATGTTGGAGCAACAATGGACAGTATGGAATTGGAGAGGCAAAGAGGCATTACAATTCAATCTGCTGCAACATATACTTTGTGGAAAGATTATAATATTAATATTATTGATACTCCTGGTCATGTTGACTTTACTGTAGAAGTAGAGCGAGCGTTACGTGTTTTAGACGGAGCTATACTTGTATTATGTGCTGTTGGTGGTGTTCAATCACAGTCAATAACTGTAGATCGACAAATGCGGAGGTACACGGTACCTTGCTTGGCATTTATTAATAAACTAGATCGATTAGGTGCTAATCATCTTAGAACTTTGGAACAATTGCAAGGAAAATTAAGGCACAATGCTGCATTTGTACAATTGCCTATTGGTTTAGAAAGTAATAACAAAGGATTAATAGATTTAATCTACCAAAAAGCTTTATATTTTGAAGGAAATTTTGGTGAAATTATACGAGAAGATGAAATTCCAGCTGATATGAGGGCTGGTATGATTTCAGAAATACATCTACTTTATTTATTGTAATAAATATTGCTTTATTTTAATTGATACATACTTTTATATATAGAATCACAAGATAGAAAACAAGAATTAATTGAAAAATTAAGCAATGTAGATGAAAAACTTGGAGATATGTATTTAAATGAAGAAAAAATACTTGAAACAGATATAAAAGATGCTATTAGGAGAGCTTGCATAAAAAGAAATTTTACACCTGTATTTGTTGGTACCGCTTTAAAGAATAGAGGTGTTCAGCCACTACTGGATGGAGTTCTGGAATACTTACCTAATCCAGGAGAAGTAGAAAACTATGCACTTCAAGAGCACAAGTAAATATCAATTATATTATCATATTTTTAACACAGAATATTTATCACACAGAATAAAGCAATAATTTTGATATTTATAGGAATGAAACTACTCAAGTTCTGTTAAATCCTGAGAGGAGCGGTAGGTTTCCCTTTGTTGGATTGGCATTTAAATTGGAAGCTGGAAGATTTGGTCAGCTCACTTATTTTCGTTGTTACCAAGGAATGTTGAGGAAAGGGGAATATTTATATAATAGCAGAACAAAAAAAAAGGTATGTCCAATGGTTGAAGATATGTACCTAAGTTGTGAAACCCTGTTATAAATATAAAGTTTTACAGGTTCGAATTCAAAAGTTAGTAAGACTTCATTCCAATCAAATGGAAGATGTGGCAGAAGTTTATGCGGGCGATATATTTGCGTTGTTTGGTATCGATTGTGCATCGGGTGATACGTTTGTCAGCGATGCTGGCACGGATTTGTCAATGGAATCTATTTACGTTCCTGAACCTGTAGTATCTATGTCCATTCAAGTAAAAGATTCAAAAAGTAGAGATCTTTTCGCAAAAGGTATTGCTCGATTTACTAAAGAAGATCCTACTTTCAGATACACCTTTGACGTAGACAACAAGGTAATATCGATAAATTAATATTAATAAATATTTGCAGTTAATGTGAAATAATGTAATGAAATATTATATAGGAGTCTTTGGTTTCTGGAATGGGAGAATTGCATTTAGAAATTTATGCCCAAAGGCTTGAACGCGAATATAATTGTCCTATAATTCTTGGAAAACCAAAAGTTTCATTTCGTGAAACATTGCGCGCACCTTTTGAATTTGATTATCTTCATAAGAAGCAATCAGGAGGAGCTGGGCAATTTGCACGAATTAGTGGCATCATAGAGGTGGCAATGAAGATTATTAGTTTTCATATGATTGTCGCGTAGTAATTTTTATCGAATGTAGCTAATATCTCCGAAAATATATTATTTCAGCCTTTGCCTCCTGAACATAACACCGAAGTTATATTCAAGGATGAAACGGTGGGAACCAATGTACCAAAACAATTCATTCCTGGAGTGGAAAAAGGTTTTCGATTTATGTGCGAGAAAGGATACTTAAGTGGTCATAAAGTCGCAGGAATTAAATTTAGATTAATTGATGGTATGCATCACTGTGTCGATTCTTCGGAACTTGCATTCTTTTTAGCTGCACAAGGTGCAATGAGAGCAGCGTATACGAACGGCTTCTGGCAACTTTTAGAACCAATTATGTTAGTTGAAGTAACTGTCCCACTGGAATATCAGGTAAAAAATGCGCTTTTTTCATATGATAAGATTGTAAATTATATCTTACGGTAACACTAAATTTGTTTATACGTACAGGGAATAGTTACCGCTCAGTTAACTAAACGACAAGGTCTAATAAACGATACGGACGTTTCCGAGGGGTGGGTTGTTTTAAAGGCAGAAATTCCGTTGAATAATATGTTCGGTTACATAGGTGAATTAAGATCTACTACACAAGGAAAAGGGGAGTACACGATGGAATATGCGCGTTACACTCCTTGTCTACCAGAAATAGAAGAGCAAGTAATAAGGGAATATCGTATAGCTAATAATATCGAATGTGAAGAACAAAGATCAAAAAGGTAACGAATTTATAAATATTGACTTATGGATTATTTCAATTTGTTGTATGATGCATAGAATGAATGTAATGCGATGAATGCGAACCAATTAAATGTAAGCAGTAGTAAATAGTATCAAGTAATTTATACAATATAAATGTAAATTAATTGTAACAATGAAAAAATAGAAAACCAATTTGTCTCATTTATAAATTTTTTAATTTCATAGTTCCATTACTTTCAAGTTGGGAGATTAATTAAAAATTATGTGCAAAAACTGTTTATAAGTTTTAAATTTCACTCGCAATTGCGACTTTTGAACTTTAAATCTAGCGCGCATCTTGAGTCTTTCAAGATGGCGTCGCTGCGAAGGGGGCGGTGCTATCGTCGCGTATTCATCCATGTAGTCCGATTGGAGTGTCTGATCAGTAGCGCAGGAGCAAGTATCGTGAGTAGTCGGTGGGTGTCGAGTCTCTCGTAACATCTCGCCTCGTCGTCTTAAAAGACGAGTGGCTGGTACGCCAGAGAGAATATTTGTGTCGTGTTTCTGCGTATACGTGCCCAAAAAATGTAATATGGCGATGGTCGCGTCGAATATGAGCGGCCACATACAGAAGCAGCTCACCAGAAGTCTCGAACGAATATTGGAGGAAGCACACTTAAGCGGTGAGCTGAAGCTTAGCGGTAGAAAACTTAAGGATTTTCCAAAGGTCGGAAAACCAGGTTCCAGCAAATATAATCTTCAGGACACGGTATATGCCGGTGAGTTTTTGATTTCTTCCTATCATACATCTTCCGTTTTTAACTGCAAACTGTACGACAAGGACCGTAAACGCGATAAAGGATGCTACAGATTTCGTACAGATTATTAACTGGAAAAGAGTCTTACAGAAAATTAATTTTATTAAAATTCCCATTCTTATCTCGATCGTAATTCTTTTATTGTCATGGTAAAACGAATAAAAGGAACGTTACAGCGTTTTAATCTCTCCACGATGTATCGCTTGATATCAGCTTTACATTATTTCGGAGTTAACCTCCAACACTCGTGTTTATGTCACATTCACGCGTGTATGTAGCATCAGATATTATCCTGCGAATGTACACACCGCACACTGTTGTTTTTGGTTATACCTGTACCGTGCATGTCATCGGATTCCGATTCATCCCAAGTGATCCTTTTCTTCGATATACTTAATTTAATTAAAACATTTTGTAAACACAAATATTCTTCCTTTCTTTCGAAAGAAAGAAGGGGAACAGACGAACGTTACTCGATCGACCGTTTATCTTTTGAATAAGAATCCGTGCTTACTTTCGCGGGTTATGTACATCAAAGAGTTACATAATTCAAGCGCATCTGTATTTACGGTGCAACACACCAGATCTATGATTTCTTGAAGTAGTAAGGTGCAACATACCGATAGGAAACGAGGGGGGGTAGATAAGTTATTAAAAGTTGAAGTACACGGTAACAGCTGCACAACGATATCCATGGAATGCGGTTTTGACCTTTAAGAGTTTAATTTTCGATTCTCGTATCACCATTATAATGGGAAGATAACAACCGAAAATAAATTGTGTTTTCATTGTTATTATTTAGACGTGTGTCTAGTACACTCTAAAATTGTGTAATATACAAAGTACTTTTCACGCAAGTAGACATTTGCAAGATGACGTTATCTTGACACACCCGGTGTTTCCTGTTACCGCGATAACCGTGCATTCGACACCGCTTGATACCGGAACACCGTTAACGTCAACTGTTCCGTGCGCAGAAGCCTAAGTGTACTTCAAGTTTCGAGACTGTCAGTAAGCTTGTCAAGTATCGATAATCGTGAACTTTCTGCTAATCGAAAGAAAATAGTTTTCTAGATTTTTACCTTTTTTTCGTTCGTTTTACATGTAATTGTCGCGGCGTCATTGTCGGAAGTTTATTGTTACGCGAGGGAAATACTGTGCGATATAAAGTATCAAGTATAATCGTTGTTTCTTCACGATACAATCGAAACAATATAATCGAACCGATAAGACTTTGCAACTTTTACTCGCGAAGCAGAAATTCTTATCGTTTACAATTCCATTCAGATAGTATCGAAGTATATCCATGGCATCAAAAATTACACCTTTCGGGAGCGAGTTATTTTTCGCATCGCATCGATTATACGATACCGTTTATCGAATGTGCGCATGCAATCGCGACGACTGCAAACATTTCCCGCTACGTTCAATCATCGTGAATCAACTACAGTCGAAAGAAAACTTATGACTCGCCACGATTCGATTTGTCGTCGAATCAATACAGATATCGATCAGATATCTCGATTCGTAGCGAACCAAATGTGTCATAATTTACCACGCGTTCTGTGTTGTCTTGCTTCTTGTCTGCTTTATTTTCGGTATGAATTGTTTGTCAATTTTTTTCTTCTTGAGGTATATGTACTCAACACTTTGACTATCTAACAGTATTGCACAGTTTATTGTACAATTATTATGCACATATTAATACATATTGACTATGCCTATATTAATACATTTAGTGTAAATATTAAACAGTGATATGTACATATCACTTTCAATTTGGCGATTAATAAAATACGCCATCTTCGAAAATATTTTGTGTGTAGAATGAAAGAGTACAGGATAAAGGAATACGAGTTCTCAGTTGTCTCGAAACGATTGTAGATATAATACGACTTTGTATATACTTTTTGGAGCGAAAAGATTATTCATCGTCGTTCGGACGTATTTTAATCAAGACTCTGTCACGATTACTCGGTCGCTACAAAACAGCAAACAATTATCGCGACGTTTCATCGGTGCGTGGCTAGCCCATCGATTTTCGATAGCGATTCTTTTGTCGAACGAAAGGGAACGAGGTAATTTCGGCGTCGACGTTGTTCGATGGTAGAGGGACGAGCCAGCGAAAGGGAACTTTCGTTCCCGTTACAGTTTCGCCCTGGGATACGTTATCGAGGCGATGTTCGTCGAGTTTTCTTACGAAGAGCTTGTTCGAGGACAACAGAAGGGGACGTAACTTCATTAAGGAACCCCAGGTCAGTTCGTGACACGAGGGACTAGACCAGAGCCACGAATCTATGACACGCAAATAGACCATCGCGACTACAACGAGGAGAATTACACGGCCGTGTTCGCATTCTAATTTATTTATCGTTACCGAATAAGGCACCGCCATGTTTAAATATTTCCCGCCTCGCGACACATCGAGTTCATAAATTCCAGTTTGAACGTTTAACATTAGATTTACAGAACCCGTCAAGATGGCGGATCTTACATTTCTTATTTTAAATTACGAAAATTGGCAAGAAGCTTTTGTCAAAGTGTAAGTTATCCTTCGACGAAATAAATAATCATTGCATTGGTTGATTTACGTATTTACATGTGGATATTTACACGTACATCTTAGTTTCAGTTTAACTATAAATAGTCATTTAATTAAAATGGCCGGAAAGCTTTTTCCCAGTAGGTAAATAGAAACTGTAAAGCTTTTTGTGGTTAAAAATTTTTATGATTTTTTGAAATTGTTTTTTATTATTAATCGACAATATTGTCCGTTTCACTATACTCCAACGTCGGGTGTATAACGCAGTTAACCGGCTAACGGAAATCGTTCTTCCTTTACGGGACATGATTTTAATCGAATTTTTAGCACGGTGGCTGTACCGTTCGAAGTATTCTCTTCGTTTTTCCGCTCAGCTCCTTTCGTAACTCTCGTTGGCTCCGTTCGTCGGCGAAACTCATGGGTTTGATTTGTGTCGAGTACATATCGGGAAAAACGTCTATTGTCTCAGAACGTATATACGCAACCTCGAGTCGATCGATGAGGAAACAAAACGGTGCTAGGAAATAGGCTGGATACGAACTTCCATAGACAGCTAAACGATTACTACCCTCGGACAAATTGCTTCCTCGAAGTTGACTCGGTATAAAGCATACTAATTCATTAATCACCGTTAGCTCGAAAACGATCCTTGTACACGGTTCCGCGCGCCTTCCATTACTTTGTTTCGTTATTTTCGTAACAATACCGTCACTATTCAAAATACTAGCGTTAACGTTCGTTAACCCCTCACAATGACGAGGTATACTCGTGGTGAACTTGGATCATATTTTTAAAACGGTCGAATGTTCAATTTCGGTCTAATTGTAATTTGCACAGTCGAGGATCGCCGAGTGCAAAACAGAGTTGATATTCGAACTTTCTTCGGTCATCTTAGTGTTGTAGTAATTAATAGATTGGTATGCCTGGCGCACTTGGCGAATAAATCGTGGCACGAGGGGTTAAAACGAGAGTCGAATCAGGGTCGAAAGCGCGTTAAACAGCAACGAAGCACGGTATATACATATAGCATTTCTAGCTACGGAAAAAGCTTCTTATCGATTATGTCACGGTGCACTGCCCGCTTTCTTCGAGCAGCAGGAGGTGAGAGAGAGAGAGAAAGAAGGGTGAGATCCTTTTATTCTTCTTTCTAACCTTCGTCTTTGTTCGCCGTTTCTGATGCATCAACTCGGCTATACTTTTAAGAAACATTTTTGCCGTAATTTTAAATTAGTATTCACAAGCAACGGTATCATAATTTTTATTGAGACGCTGGGCCCGTTTCGCGCGAAACCTCTTCGCCGTCTCTAGCATTCCGAACGTAAGTTACAACGTGTCTAACGGCACGTGTTGCGCAACATGAACATTCATGTATATACATGCCAGATGTGTTCGTCAACCCTTGGACGATGGGTCAAGCAACGAGACGTCGACAATCTGAGTCTAGTTTTAAACGCTCCTTCATTTTCACTTTTTAACGAAAATCTTTCGATCGAAAGTTTCGGTGCTCAATTTCAACGTGCACATGTACTTGCACCTGTTTCATAATCCCATGTTAGAGTTCTACATTCTTTCGCTGGAAAACGAGAGTTATGCAGTAATTGCATCGTATATAAATACAGAGTGTATATAACTGGTGGTACTAGCAAAAAGGAGATGATTCTACGTCAAAGTTTAAGACGGAAAAATACCATAAGAATTAGCGCATGCACTTGATCGTGTCTCATAACGGATCTCACCTGTAGATCATTGTCTCGATGTACATTACCCAGTTTAAGTTTGCTTTTATCGTAACGGGGAATAAAAACGGGGAACACGTAATAAAAATAGGATGTCCAAGTAATCATAAAGTTTAATACTACAGAAACTGATAAAAATACTTAACATTCTACCGAGCACGTAAACCTGCTCTTCTAATTCAATTTTTATGGACGCTTTCTAACGTATTTCCTTGTTTTAATGTATGAAAGGCTATAATAATCTTTTCTTTTAATCATTTGCAATTTTCGATTTCATCGGAATGCACAATTAATTTAATACGACTCCATAAATAAAAGTGAAGCGGAGGCACGATGGAGTGCGCCATATATGGTGAAAATTCAACGGCGATTTTCTGGAAGCATGAATAATTTTTATTACATATTTTGGACTCATTTTTTTCATCTAGAATCACTCTCTTCTCTCTTGTACCACCAATTATCGCACTGTTAAAAATTGCATTAAATCAAACGTGGAGCGCGAGTCGCCTATCGAGCACAAAGAGTTAACCATGAAAACGTTGAATCGGAAGGACGGGACTAAAGTTACCAAAGTCTGGTGACAATTGCAGTTTAATGTCGCTTCGTCGAGGGAATCGAGTTGGAGGGATTCGGGACGCCTTTCGATTCTCCTGACCGGTTCTCCTCGCGAGACACCTGTCGCGAACTTGCTCGCTATCTGGACGAGACAACGGACCACGTGCAACGCGAACAGAGAAAGAAAAAGAAAGCCTTCACGCAAAGTTTCACCATTGGTTTCGTTTCGACACGAAGCATCCCGGTCGATCGTTCGCGAGACAGAAGGGTGCCGAGTCCCGTTTCCATGGGGGTAAAGCACGATACTCGGGAGGAAAATGAAGAAGGAGGGCCGAATAACCAAGCAACGGTCCATGGTTTCCAGAGTCCCATGGTATGGGACCGAGCTAAAGATAGAGACACAGCAGCTGGCACAGGCAGGGGTGCCAACAGGTCGATACTCCATAACGCGTTATATCGTTCGCTTTGCCTCATCGTGCCACTACTGTTCGCTTATCTAGCTGCTCTTGCATCTCTGCCAAAGGAGCACTCCTCCTAGATGAAGTCTTCTCGAGCGCTCGCCAACCGTCAAAGGGTAGAAAACCGAGAGTTTCGACGCGGAAACTTCTACGAAAGATCGTTGGAACAACCTGAACGTCTTGATGCAACCTTTTTTTGGAAAGGAACACGATCCTATATTCGGATACGGGGTGCTTGAACGTTAACCCCTTGCCTCGCAACATCGTGTCACACTTCTCGCACACTACAATTCGAGTGTGATAAAACAGAGTAATTTTTTCGCTGCAATGAAATTTTCAGTTTAATTCTAATTATTGGGGTGTTCTATAAGCTTCTTTTTTTGATATGACGCAATGACGTACTTCAGGGTATATTTTGGAAGTAAACTCGATAATTGTAGAAAGAGCGAATGTTTCCTGTTGGATGAAGGAGGATTCACTCAGTCGAGTGAACAATTCATATTTGATGTGAAAAATCAATCTTACACTAAATATTGTGTATTCGTTTCTATCAAAAAAGGAACAAACTTATGGGATATCCTAATATAATCTTTCAACCTTATTTATTTGCCTTAATGTTGTAACAACGATTCACTAGCTACTAATGACGCAACTGTCTAGAAAATTGAAGGTCAAGGGGTTAAATTAACCCTCTCGCTTCGGCAGTCCAGTTTTCCCAAACACCCTCACTCAATACGTTCACATGTTTTCCTAAATCTTAAATAACGATTGTAACAAATAAAATAATCGCTGTAACAATATAACATGTACAATATACATATTTAATAAAAAAAAGCCTTACAAAATTAGAGGTAATATAAGCATTTATATATTTACAAATTTTACGATAAAATGTTTAATATAATTAATAATTTTCCATTCGAGAAGAGACTCACATTCGCCATTTGATTTAATGCAACAATTTTTAATAATCAATTTTTAACTACACTTCGAGTGTTATACACACGATGTTTGAATGTGGTGATGATATTGGCAATTAACCCTTTGTACTCGAAAGATGACTCACACTCACTATTTTGTTCAATATAGCAATTTAGTATGGGCACTTTTTTTAACTAAATCTGTAGTGTTGTGTATATGTCACGTATAAACGCGACGAAACAACTAATAGTGACAATTAATAATAGAGACATATTAACTTCAAAAGAATTTATCAAACTTTTCGCACTAAAAGAGTTGCTATATGGTACTAGTAAAAATATCTTCGAGATGCAAAGGGTTAGTAATAAAATAGCAATAATTTCGAATAAAAATTCGTCAAACTTCTCAACCAGAAAGTTTTACAGTCGCTATTCGCCAACAATAAAAATGCTTTCGAGCGCAGAGGGGTTAATTTCGAGTAAAGCCAAGTATTCGATTCGTAACCGCGGGTTCGTCGAAGAACCATCCGGAAGATCGATATCCGCGGTCGAATCGATGGAAAAAGTGGCAGCGATCGGACGTGACGGCCGCTTAGCCGCGACGTCGGTCGTGATTTTCCGTAGGAAGAGAAATCCGGTGCATTAGCGAAATCAAAGGGATTAAAAGAGTTCCCGTAAAACGGCTGACAAGTTGGCGGTTACCGTCCCGGCTGGAGGTAGAACGACGACGAAAGATTCTGGAAAGCGGGGACGCGATGGATTAGGGTAACTGCGAGGGTAGTCGACAGATATAAAAGCATTCAATCGTTTGGAGCCGGTTCAAAGGTTCGAACCGGTAAAAGAATGGAGACGCGGCCGCGAGCGGAAAAGCGGCAAAGCCAAAGCGCGACACGCAAACAAAGCCGAGCACGAGGACCTAGCCGGGTCCGTCTGTGAGAAGAAAAACCGTTTCGCGGGTAAAGCTCGGAAAATAAAAAAAAAAAGAGAGCTCGTCTACTGTCTAGAAGATATGAAGTACCGCGGAAAAAATTCCGCGAACACTTTCTTTCGTGGTAGCTAAGAGAACAAAAGATATTTCCTTTCACGTTCGAACGATTCGCGAGCCGAAAACCCAACGAGAACAGAAATTGCTACGAGAAAAACTCGGATAGAAGGAAGCGTGTCATTTTCATTAAATCGTGCTCCGCTTGATGTCGTCGTTAATTTGGCCATGGTCACGTTCCGTCATCGTTCCGTTTAAAAATTCGCGTGAAATCAGCGAGTTTAATGGCTCGAACGCGTTGTATCGAATGGTTTGTTACGCGGAGCGGTTCAATTATCTTATACAACGACCGCGGACAGCTTATCGTACGACGACCCACGAACAACTTAATTACGTTCATTAGCCATCCATGCATATGCGGTAGCTTTAACCCCTTGCCTTTTAATATCGTCTGTCGCACGGGACGCGCATAACTATCGAAAATTCGACGAGTTTGGCTTGCACGCATTGTCATCATGATCGAATTTCGAGCGTTTACAATCTGTCCGCCACTAATGGCCACATACAAAATATCCTGAAAATTTAAACATTCCTTGTCCGTCTTAAAGTTAGGACAATAATTAAATCGCTTTGTCTGACACACACGAAGATAAAGTCATAAGTTAAGGAGTTAAAGGTTAAACAATCGCGACCAGGATGCAGTATGCTCCGCGTTGAAAATTTTCAAGTAGATCTTTGAGTAGATTTTCGAGTAGACGTTCGAGTTCTATCGCGATGGTACTTGCAGTTGCGAGGAAACTTTTGATTAATCCGATACATTGTCGACTGCAGGAATATTCCGACGTTGACCACGTTCTACCGCGATCGGTAGCATATAGGCTCGTAACAGTATTTCTTGCCACGATTTCAACCCGTGCCACGTAAGACGCGTGCATGAACTGACAAACGGGATTACCAGGAACGATAATTAGCGACCCTTTCTTTTACCTGTCTCGACTACCGATACGCGACCGCCATGTCGCTTTCCTATAAAAAATCATTATTATTCTTCCGATTTCACTGTTACGGATAGCCTTCGCTTGTACAACGTTCGCTGAAAATTACGTTCGCTCATTCGTATTATTTTATTCGCGAAACTTTCGCGTCAAGAGAAGACGCGTTTCGTATCCGCAATGCGGCTACAATTTATCGACGAACAAAACGCGACGCGAGCTCGCCGTGCCAAGTTAAGACGGGTCGATTGTCGATATCGTAGTCCTTTTAGTCCTTCGTTCCAACATATTAACTCTCTGTTTATCTCCTTTACAAAACCATTGTCTGTTCGTTTAACACATCCACGCTGGCTCACGACTGCTTCAAAATACTATACAGTGTGTTACCTGTAACTCGACTCACGATTTTTCACCCCTTTGTGGTAACCTTACATTCAAACCTTATAAGAACAAGTTTACAACAATATTTGCTGGGTATAATAGACAGGGTAAGTAGATACGAATAGATCGAATTTCGAGAATATTTGTTTTTTCCTGACTAAAGACCCTAAGTAATAAACTATGTTTATAAAACTTGACCATCGTCGAGCTGTAAAGTTCGACGAGAAATTTGGCTATAACTTTATGATGGTACCGGTTTGGGTTAGAGAGGTCAGTTAAGCCATTAATTGGCTAAGTGATCAAAGAGGAGCATATGTAAAAATACATTTGTATATTATACACACATATACTTATATATAATTATAACTTCAAAAAAATTTACCTAATATTTAATAATAAATGTAATAATATAGCCTTGACCGAGCTGCAGACAGGCCTGCACGCCGCATTGGAAGGACAAATTGTTATTGCTTTATGGTATTTCGAACAGTAGTTCGTATTTGGGTGGAAGCAAATATTTGTAAGGAAGGGCTCCGTATCTATCTGACGGAAGGCAAATTAGCTCGTTCCATGATACCAAATTATCGGGGTATCTTTCGATAACGCGGCGATTAAGGCACGAAGAATTCAGGAACGGGGCGCATGAAAAACAATTGACCCATTTCTTAAGGCAGTTTAGCGTTCGAGTCAGCGTAGGCTGAAACAGGCAAACACGTTGAAGCTTCTTTCACTCTCGAGTCGGCGTATAACACGGTACACACTCGGCCTCGCTCCGCCTCGCCCCGTTCCGCTTCGTGCCGTTTTCTAATATCGCTCGCTACCCTCCGCGCGACAACGTTTGCGAACCACTCGTCGACGTTCATCTTCACGAGGATTATCGTTTCTCGAACGGGGCCGTATCTCGCGGGGGATCGGCAAAAGCGATATGCGATCGTTTCGGGACTGAGCCAGTTCGCCAACTCGTGGAACGCGAGACGGGACGAGAACGGCGGCAACCCGATCGTTCGACACGCTCGGCAAAGGTCGCGACCGTGAAAACCCTCTCGAATTTCAGCGGTTACCGAACAATCGTGGTGTTGTAACGGTGAACGCGGCTCGGCCGATTAACGCGTGCGCCGCGTTGGTATCATCGATCACCTATCTGCGCGACCGAACGTTCGATTTAACCCTTTTCGCTCGAAAGCATTTTTATCGTTGGCAAATAGCTGCCGTAAAAATTTTTAGTCGAGAAGTTTGACGAATTTTTTTGAAATATTAATTTTTTTTGTTATTGATTGCCGATATTGTCTATTTAATCCTTGTCGCTCCTGTGTCGAGCTTGGCTCGTCGTTTGTTTTCGATCGCACAAATAATTCAGATAAATAGCTTGGTTGAATGTATTCTCATTTCTTGACTACTTATAATAAATTAAAAATGTATTCGTGAGTAGTAAGCAAATAAAAAAAAAATATATAAATTAATAATAAAAAAATAGATTCAAGCAATCTATTTATCCGAATTGTTTATACGATCCAAGAAGAGCGATAAGTGTGAAGTGTTCTCTCGACGTTATGTAATGTTAATTGATTCTTATAAGTGGCCTGTATAACATACAGTTGTATATGTTTGAACACACTTAATAATATAGAAAATATCGCTGTATTTATTTCTACATTCCAAGCGCACAAATACTTCTATCCCTCGCTGTAGATCCTGACCGACAAATGCTACTTGCGTTTAAAAATATTGCATTACGATTGGTAATTGAATCGATAGAAACGTCGACGCACCGATTAATCGCACAGACACCGAGGTATTCGATGGGAAATTAATCCCCGACGTGGTTAAGGATTCATCGGAGATCCGGGCAACTGGAGCCCCTTGGGCAAAGCTCACCTGTCCCAATTTCGATGCTACGTAACTTATATGAAAGATCAGCCGACCAGCGGACTACGTTAAAAATGTAGAGTGGTCTCGGTTGGTCCGCTATAGGACGGCCCTGTGATACTGCTAATTATAACTCGGCAACGAAACCACCACCAATACATTTTCTTGCACCCGTTCGCGATACGCGACGACATTCATCCGCGCTGCATTTTCAAAACGGCGCATTTTCAAAGGAACTAACCACCCTTTTCGTCTTTCGAGCGTCTACTTTCACTTGGCTCGTTCGTGGACGCTTTTCCGTCGCTAATTAGCGCCTCGGGTTCTAAACCGTTGCACTGCAACTTTAATTAATGTCTCGTTTTACAAGGAATTTCATGCCTGACGAACGTTCGCGTCAGGTGTCGATTAACCGATTACCTCGTTCACTAACTTAACCGCATTCCGATTTTGGTACGATACAACACTTGGTACGATCGTTCTTCCATGCAGGGTAACACGGAAGTCGAAGCACTAAAAGTTTTCTCCGGAAACTTGGCTGGAAAAGCGAACGACCAGCCACGAAGAAGCCCTCGCGGCATTTATTCACGGTCGTTAATGCATCGACCGAAGACAGGGGATAAGTCGAGGACACGCGAGATACAAGGATAAAGGCTATCGCGAACGTTCATCGAGTAGGTACTCTCGAAGCGTGTGCGATATGATCTGCGATCGTGGACCCGAGAATGCAAAGATGTATCGAACACGGCTAATCGTGTCGGGTTTAGTACGACACTCGTTCAACGAACGACGGTAAGATCGTTCGAAATTCTTTCTTACGATAACATCTGCTTCTAAATGTTAGAACCGATGCAAGAACCGGAGAATCACGGGTTAGGGTGAACTTATCGAGGTATTCTCTATCGGACAATTCGTTAGAATACGACGGAGTGATTCGATTCGTTAAATTTAAGCTGGATTAACTAGATTTAAGTTCAATGACAATTTATGTCTAAATTTAAAATGAACTACAAAAATATGTAAATAAACGATGTTACATAAACCAATTTATGATTTATGACAGACCGTCGAAGCGAAACGGTTAACAACAGCGACGATGGTCCCGCGACCAAATTGCATTTGGAGAAACGTTGTTGAATGAACGCAACGAGTATGTTGCTCGTATCGCGTAAATTTCGCTGAATCGCGAGCGTAGACGTAATTAGTAGGCCGTCACGCGATTAAGGCTAACCGAATCTGTATCCGCGTGGCTTCAATTCGAAGACACGGGGTTCGGACCGATTCGCGCGAAAACAAATCCACCATTCTCGTCGTTTTCGTTAGACATAGTTAAATTAATCGACTCGTTGGCTGTCAGGCGAGTTTTACGCATTTTACCCACGATGCTCGAGTGTAACGCGGTCGCAACTGGAAGGGAACGAAGTACCGTCCCGTTCAATTTTTTAACGCGTTGTTGATCGTTCGAGTGTCGAACGTTACACAGATCCTGCGAGCTCGAAATTCATTTTTTGAGCTACTGCAAAGACTTATAACTAACAGATGGCCTTGCGCGAACTTCTCGAGCAACTGATTCAATAATCGTGAACATCTTGAGGTTTCGAACGTGTTTACGCGTTCGTAGCGCTCGCATCCTGCCATGTGCTGAACGCGTTCATAGTCCATAGATTCTTAAGGGTTAACGAGAAAATCCGGCGAGCTGACGCATGACGCCGCGAAAATCGAAGATTATGATCGTCGATCACGATGTTCGACGGCAGGTGGACGACGGAAAACGTCATCGATTCATCGACGATGACGTCGGACAAAAGGTAGGACGACAGGAGCGTGTCCTTCGGTCTAATGTCTCCGGGGAACAACGACGGGGCCGTATTCAGGGCTTTTGTTTCGTGGTTACGGAGCACGGTTACGAACAAAGGGACTACGCGGCGCGATCGAGTCTGGCCCTTTTGCAGCCACCTCGACACACCGAACATTTTTTTCGAGTACTTTTGGTCTACCTCATTGTTCAGATTTAAATAAAAAAAATTCCTGGAACTTCTTCCCTCCGGTGTTCCACGTTCCATCGTAGTCTTCGTGCGTTAACCCCTGCGGGAACGACTTATGTTCTCGCGCGATGCTGCGAATTTTGAAAAGCAGTTTTTTCACTATACGCTCGACAAAAATCAATCGACGAAGAAAAACCAAGAGTTTTTTCGTATAAATGTTGGATTACCATAACTTTTTAGATAAATTAATGAATATTGACAATGAGAGATACAATCACCACCACATTTAATACAGCAATTTAAAACAAGTATTTTTTGACTGAATCTATGGTGCTGTACATACGATGTATGAACATAATGAAACAGTTAATTGTGGCAATTAATAATAGGGGGATAACAACTTCGGAAGAATTTATGAAATTTTTCAATAAAAGAAGTTTTGGGGTTGCTATCTGTTACCTGTAAAAATACCTTCGAGCGCAAAGAGTTAAAATTAAACCACCGCGTTATCAAAATTATTTCGAACAGCCATTTCGAATAGTAGTAAAATCGAGTTTGTTCGTACGAACGCGCGTGTACCTCGATTAGGAGGTATAATGTAGGATATGTTAGATATCGGCACGAAGAGCAGCTCCGAAACGATCTAACGCGAGAAAGGAACTGGAATCGATAGACGGGTCGTATTCTCGATCAAGAAACTACTGAATTCGATCGCATCGAGGTCTACGAAGAAAAGTATGTGCTCGGTTCGAACGAGAGGCAGGTTACGTGGCTGTAACGCGATCTCTCGGTTCGTTATCGAGTACGCTCCCGTTGCTAGACGGTCTCGTTACACCCTGTACACCTTTCGACGAGTTCGCCTCGACGTTGCCCAGGTTTTTCTACGTCGGCTGTTAGTTTTTGGGTCAAGGATGCTGGAGCCGCGCAGTCTGGAAAGCTCGCGGTTCGCGCGAAGGAGAGAGAGAGAGAGAGAGAGAGAGAAAAGGAACGGGCTGAAACCCTCGGAAAAGTCGGGCTTTTCGTAGTCGGTGCAAGAGAGGAGACGAATTGCTTGCTCTTCCATGATGCAGCAATAATTGAAAGCCCGGTCGCTGACGAAGAAAAGGAGGCTGCTCCCCCTCTTTTTTTTTCAACCGGCTAAACAAGTTTCCGCGCCTTCGTGAAAATGAACGACGACGACGACGACGACGACTGCGAATCGATCGTTCCCGTTTCAGGCTCGTGCCCGGTTTAACCCTTTCATTCGGTTCTGAATATCCCTAGCCGGTAGGCGCAGCCGCGAACGTACGCGGCCCGATTCGAAAAGTCGAGCTTTCCATCACGTGACGAACGTCGAAATGTCATGGAAAAAGCGTAGACTGTTCGCGAAGCGTGATTGCACGCGCGCCGCTCGCTTAGCCACGCATGCATACGTAGGGCGTGCACGCGTACTCGCACGCTCGAACACGCGGCATGCACAATACCACGCACTGTTCGTACGCGCTGGCTTGTCATGCTCGGACAGCAGGACTAGGGAAACCGGCTGCGCCATACTACCTTCTTTATTCCACCTTCTCTCCCTCGAACGTTTCCTCCTGAGCTTAATTCTACCAGCTCCAGACTACCAGCCTCGCGATACTCGAACGAGTATGTCTTCCCGATCAACGATCATCTCGAGTATCGAGTCCACCTGGAGCAACTGGCACAGTTTGACACGATACATCGAAGGATCGATGAGAAACGGAGGTCTTCGGTAATTATAATCGAATTGGAGATCGAGAAACGTCGAATTCTTAGCGATGGTTATCGATGAGCCCCGACGTCAGTCGGCGAGGCACGAGGTTCATGGCTCCTCGATGCTGTTCATCGAGTTCGATCGAGTATGCGAGTCGTGTTCGCGATCGCGTCCTCGTCGCCGGAAGTGCTGGCGGTCTCTTACAAAAGTGGCAGTCGTACGGTCTTTCTTGCTCCTTTGCCTCGCGTTCCTTCTGCTTTTCGTGTTTCTCGCAGTTTCTCCTTGTTTTTCCTGTTCGCATGCGACAGGATCGTTCCACCAATGACACCGACGGCAGCTAGGCACCGATTCAAGGACGAGCACCGGCGCCCAGGAGTTTCCGTTCGCTTCTGTTTTCTTTTTCCTTTCGCGAAATTCCTTTTTTCGATAGTTCAATTTGGTCGCAGTGGTGGGATGATAGGGTGATTATGACATGAAGAGGGACAAATGATGTTGGCGAACTTATAATGCTGTGTGAAAATTGACTAACTGTGTGAACGATGAAAACTGTTTGAACACCGTTGTCTCGAATACTGTTCGATACTGACTAACTGGTCTAGTATGTTCGTCCTTTCTTATACCTAAGCATCTGTAAGTGGTCAATGCTATTTCCATCGATGCGACCCATGTGCCGCTACATTCAGCAACGCATCTACTTCGTTTTGCTCTACTCGAGGTTACGCGCTAAAAAATCCGACGGAAGTAGGTGTACGAAGTGTCGCACCGGTTACGACACCGGTGTAGGAAATAAAATAACGCGTGTCGATCGGGAACGAGCGAACAAGTGCCCGGGCGTTAATACACATTCTTCTAGCCGATCGTTAATCGCGTTGGCGTTTAATAACGTATCTGGAGTAGAATTAAATCGGTTTCCAGATCGCGTAGCTCGTTAGGAGAATTCCTAATGCCTCGTTACCGATCATTAGGGCGTTCGCCGGGCCCTGGATGATTTTATTTTCCACGGGAAACGCTCGTCGAGCACACGGTAGGGTGTGCGCGTTCATGGGACACCTTGCGCTCTCGGCACAGCCAACCCCCTGAAACGATATCTGCTATGGGGACGTTATCGATCGGCCGACCCTCTGTTTCCACGGTTTCGCGGCAGCCCTTATGCGAGCTCTTACAACCCCATATATCCCGCCAACGATAACTTGTAACTACGTTACAGTATTTTCTCCCGCGTTTTAACCGCGTTCGTCCCGTATCGCGTTCTAGCCATATGGAACTCGATCCAAGCTTCATGCTTCGATCAACGTTCGCTTGTATCTTGGACCTTTCAGGACCCTATGGTTGTCTATGGTGCTTAGAACTCGTAGGATTTTCGCGCGTGCGGTCGTTGACCGTACGTTTTATATCGCCGTTAGAAGCCGACGTTTCGTGACGCGACACGCCCAAACAACGCCGGAACACGCTCTTAGTCGCGAAACAACGTAAAAGATTAAGCGACCGCAGGACATTCGGCCCAAACGGAAGCCGTGCTTGAAAATTCCTCGTACTCGGGAATTCCTACTTTCGGACGTTGTTCGCTGACTCATTGTCGTTGCACTCTTTAGCCTCAAACTCAACGCGCAAAGGATCATTCTACGTCTTTTCGAATTTTTCGCTGTTAATTCTTTGACTGCGGCTCGCTTTGGATGAATCCGTCAATACGGACGTCGTATTATTTGCATATCACTCGCTGCGACTGGTCATCCACTGATTACTGACCAAAAGAGTACCCGGAGACTCAATACCATTCTTTCAGTGTAAAAAGATAATAGCTGCGAATAAATTAACACTAAAACTACCAAAAGGAGTCAAATGATCCTTCTACAAATTTCCTACTTCAAACGACAAAATTTGTTAAGCTGGTCTTCTCGACATTTATACTGATTGTCATCAAGATAAAGGATCTATAAGCGTATTCGTGTTTCCTTCATTTATTTTTCAACTTCATTTTTCACATCAACGCAATTGTCCATTATACGTCGGTAGTTTTAGTGTTAAAGTATACATTGTTTTATTAATTTTAAGTAACTTTTTAAGTTACTTTAATTTACTTCACTTAATCCGTATTAGTCGTTTAACAATAATAGGTGTTAATTGAATATAAAGACAACAATTTAAGCTGATAATAAGGAACAAATTCATTTTGACAATTAGATCTTTGATGGAACGTTTCGTCGCGGTGCAACGTTCGTTCAGACGGTTTTTTCCTGCAGGCTACTCGGTACGCAAATTAACATGGAGATTACGAGGCGGACATTTTCCGCTCGTGGCTCGGCATATACGTCCAGCCCTTTATAATTGTGCGGACCGTCTTTCCGGAGTTATTGTCTTGCGCGTATGCATACGCAAGCGAGCGAACGAGCGCGCGATAAAAATGCAAACTCTCGCCTCGATCGACGCGGTTTCAATATGCCGAGCGTGTCTCGTTATCAGCTCGGAGGAACGATACAACGCGGATCGGTTGATCGGCGCCGATCCGTGTAATTGTATTTGTCGCGAAAACGCGCCGCGCTAACAATACCGGCACCGTAGAAAACATGGACAATAAGACCACGCCCAAAACCCTGGCGAATGTCACGGAGAAGTTCGTTGAACGTCACGGGAATCCATAGCGTATCGCGTATGGTATCGATCCCTCGTGTTGCTTGGACCTCGACCTTGGTCCTTGGCACTGACTGACGCCCCGACCCTTCGTGAAACGCGCTGTAACTAACCTAACCCGTGTCCATAAACCCACCACCGTTTCGAATATCGTTCGAAATTGGTCGTTTCTAAACCTCCCGAAGTCTCGTTCGAAATTAGACATCTACAATCGTTTCGAATGATCGTGATCCTTCAAGGACTATCTAATACAAGCTCCTGATGGCACTTGTGCGGAATCTCGTTCGAAATTCGATATTTACGATCATTTCGAAAGATCGTGATCCTGCAGGGAGAATCTAATACAAGGTGTAGACCTCTTCTTGATGCGACTTGTACATCCTGATCGATGGAGGACAACGTTGACCCCGCCCTTTTGCCGTCCATGGCATCGTTTCGGATAAAAGTATTCGAGTTTTAAGATTCCTCGTGAAAATCGATTAGGAAGTTTTCCGTCCTGTTGCCCGATAGTCGCGCGCAAACGACTCTGGATAAAGTTTCCTGTCGGAAGTGGACCGTTTTTCATCGAGCGCACTCGATTGCACCAGTTCTTCGGCGAAAATTTTATAATTTCATCGGACACGAGCCGGGAGACGATGACACAAAGCATGAACACAGGGGTTGCTATTTTCGTCTGCATCGTAGGAACACGAACAGGCCGACGCCCTTGCTCGACGATTATGCGATCGACCGTATACCAATGGTTCCACGTTTTGCCTTCCACCCCATAGACCCGTTCCCATTACCAGCGTGGGCGTGTTGCAGGGAAACGAGACCGTTCCTCGATAAATAGTCGGCTTTCGAGCACTAACGCTTGCGAATTATCCGGATAGAAAGATAACGAGCCACGCGTTTCGGGAGTGGCCCCTCTCGACGATCGATTGACAATTTCCTATTCGATCGCCCAAACTCGACCTTGGAAATTTAATTTCCCCGAAAACGGAGATCGGGGAATTAACCCCTTGCTCCTTGCACGGGACCTCGATGCTTCGAAAAATTCGGTGCAGGGCGCAGCTTGTTTCGGTCGAAACTCGACGCGATAAATTTCGCATCGGTTTGATACTCGATGGAACGGATAATCTTGTCGATAATCGATAAAGTACTGCAAACAAGATGATACTGTACATAGAGAGCCGCGGAAGTTGGAGCGAGGGAGAAAGTACAAGTTTTGAACGTTTGGCTAACCAACAGCCGGAGGAGTCGAAAACACGCGGGTTATAGTTATTGATCAGAAAGAAGGCTCGAAGGCAACCGGGATAGCAGCTGAACCACCCTTGCGTTCTCCTCGGTTTCGGGGCTGTGCACGCACGTGACCGTCGCACCCCATTCATAAGAGTCCCCAGCGAATTCGAACTTCACCCTAACTACCGGAGTTCGATTCTTTCCACCAAAGACTCGACGGTGTCTCTAACTTATCGAGAGACTCGTGCTCGTAACGATAATTGATCGAACACATTTTTTCGCTCGCGCGGCTGTTGCAGATCTGTCGAAGAATCGCTTCGCCGAGTTGCCGGAAGAGGTGACGGAATTCCCGTTCCTCGAGAAGCTGCATCTCTACCACAATGCCATAAGAATAATACCGGAAACGGTGGCGATGCTTCAGTCGCTCAACTACCTCGATCTTAGGTCGGTAACGCGAAGGAGAACGTTAACAGGCCCGGGTCGTTGATGCGGGTCGTTGAAATTAACGAGCTTCCTACTCTGTTTTGTTCATAGTCGGAACCAATTGACGTCTCTACCTCGAGAGATATGCAGGCTACCGTTGCAAACGTTGCTGGTCGCTCACAATAGATTGGCATCGTTGCCGGACGAATTGGGTAGAATGTCGGCGCTGGCCGAGCTGGACGCGGGCTGTAACGAAATCACGAACTTGCCACCTCGAATGGGCGACCTTGCGAGGCTCAGGTCCCTCGACCTGAGGAGCAACATGCTCGTGCACCTGCCTATAGGTGCGTTGCTTCCGAGATAGCGATCATCGACCTTACGTTTCTTTGTCCGTTATGTGGCCGATCGAAACTTCGTACGTAACGTTCGTGATCCGTTGTTCGCAGAACTGACGTACCTGAGACTCGTGAAGCTGGATATCAGCGGCAACCGAATATCCGTGCTTCCGAACGAGATGAGGAAGATGAAGAGTCTGGTTGATTTTCGACTGTCCGACAATCCTCTGACCTCGCCACCTGCCTCGGTGAGCACACGAACGTTCTCTTACTCGGTGTGACATCGAAGAAACGCTGTTATACGCGTTGAAATTGTTCACAGTTATGCATTCGCGGGCGAACGCATATCTTCAAATATTTGGAGAGACAGGCGGCGAAACACGAGAGAGCGAGAGGAGGCCGAGCGAGGAAAACGCCCATGGACGTGAGGGGTCACGCGACGTTGGACACCAGGGCCCACAGACGGCACAACGTGGACAGCGGTTACAGCACCAGCGACGGGGTCGACAAACGTTGGTCCCAAGAAATTCACAGCGCGGTTAGTTTCCTCGTCCTTCTTCTAGCCCTGTCCTTTGCTCTTCGCTTCGCCTTCTTCTTCTGTTGTTCCTGGCTCTACGACAAGCTTTTCGGCGAGGGAACCCCCGTAGATCCTCTCCCCTAGACACAACCTCTCCGGCGTAGATATCCCTGTCCACGAGAACACTTGCCTTCTCTCTTCTTCTCTCGGGACTCGGCCAAACAGTTGTACGAAATAAATGCGAAATAAATAAATAATTTGTTAAACGCACGCATCCGAGCAAGCACGCCGAGCGCACAGTCGACGATTTCTCGTAGTACCTCCTGGTGGACACCTTTTTGCGCGCAGGTGCACGACGCCGAGATACGAGGACTGTGGCGTCAAGAATGCTCGCCGCTCTCGATTACTCTGCCACACGAGACCAGCGTGAACGGATCTTGTAGCGGGACATCGACGCCTAGTACCATCTCGCCAGGGGAACACGCGTCTCTCGAGGACGAGCTTGGCAAGGTAGGTGTCTCGCTTTCCCGATCGTCGAAACTTTCGCGCCCGATACCGCGTCTATATTTAGCGACCGAATAGAACACCCTCGACAGCGATATCCGTGTTGTCGCGAGACGACGCTGTCGAGCTTGGCCGTCGTTCAAGCCTCGTTGAATGACCTTAACCCATTGAAAGAACTAGCTGGCAACGGGTCTCGCGATTAACGTGCGAAATATTCGAACGACGCGACCGGAACGCGTTCACCTTTCCCTCGAAAATCTCTCCCTGTCTTTCTTTTATTCTTTGTTGCGTAACGCCGTTGTTGTTGCCGTTGTCGCAGGCAATGATACTGCACGATCAGTTGGAAAAGAGGAGACTGGAAAGGAGCACCTCGGAGAACGGCGGCGACGTCAGAAGACCGATGACCTCTGGTCTCTATCACGCGTCAATTACGCCACCCGGGTAAGCGAGCCGTTAATAAACCGATCAGAGAATTCATAGTGCCGTTGCGTTCTTTGCGCGCGATTACGAATACGCGTTACGTGCTGGACAAGCGGTTCCAGCTCGAAACGTGCCTGCGGAACTCTATAACGGCGCTATTATGCGCGAAAAGAAATCTTTCAAGACGTCACCGATCGTTTTATCGTTTGTTCCGTTTACTTTCAGTCCTTTGGAATCCGCTCATCTGAGTCAAACGCCATCGATATCGACGAACACGCAATCGGTACAACCTATACAAACGTCCGCCGCAAATTCTGCTTCTCTGTTGAACGGAGACGAGAAGAGGCCGCTCAATCACATTCAAACTTACAGGTACGATCGTCGCGCTCGCGCGAATTCGATGTTTCGTAATTTCTCCGGCAACTTTTCAGGGAGTACAAAGAGGCGTTGAGACAACAGAGGGCCAACGAAGGGCCCAGCGTGTACAGGCCCCGGGAACAGGTGACACCGCCAGGCAACGAATCGCAGAACAACGAGACAGACCCGTCTAGCAACAAGGACGCCTGCTTGACCGGCAAGCAGATCTTCAACGAGGAGAACGCGAACAAGAGACCGGTACAAAAGGTGACTCCGTCGCGTATCAACTATCAGAACACGCCTATCATCAACGGTAGTAATAACGAGTACAATAACAAAAATGGAAAGTACATGGAACAGCCGTACAAGAAGCCCAGCTCGCCCATCAAAACTTCCACGAGCATTTTATCGTCGACCACCAGCCCCGGTCACGCGCCTAGACTAGTCAAAACTGCCGTCGGTTATGTGGAAGGTAATCACTCGAACGAATAAAAGAAATATCCTCTTACGTCTTTGCGCGGGTGTAACGTGTATCCGCTTGCATATCGTCATCAGAGTCATTTAGCTGTTAAGATTATCCCCTTCGCTCTACTTCCTAGACAGTACAGTCTTTGATTTTAATACCGTGAGTTTGTATAGTGAACGATTCAAATGAACGATGTTGGTCAGGTAACAAGAGTCCGAGCAAAAACGGTGGAAGTCCAAAGTCACCCAGATCGGTTACGTGGAACAGCAACGTACCAGAGAAATACTCCTTCACCATGAGAAGAGAATTCGAACGCGCCAAGGAGGAAGCCGATTTAATCGAACAACTCCGAAACGTGGGTATCGATCGTCCGTTTCAGTTGTTCCTTTCACGAAAAGATTAAGGCAAAGTCGTAATCTCTTTTCAGCATATAGAAACAAGGTTGAAGATGGCTCTACCAGAAGATCTCGCCCCCGCGTTAACCGACGGTGTCGTTTTATGTCACCTGGCGAATCACGTGAGACCTCGATCGGTAGCAAGTATCCACGTTCCTTCGCCAGCGGTGGTAAGCGTTCACGATCCTTAACGTTATTCCTTTCGCTCGAAATTACGCTAAAGCTTTGTATTCTGCGTTTGCAGCCCAAGTTAACCATGGCAAGATGCAGGCGCAACGTCGACAATTTCCTCGAGGCCTGTCGGAAGATCGGCGTCGATGAGGTGAGCAACATAACCGCTATTCTATACTTCTTTTTAGAGAACCTTCGTGCTTTTACTCTCGACCGAGCGTACGCTTCGACGCGAAAGGAAATTACTTTTTTCGTTCTTCTCCTGTGTTTTGCCTACCGTGCTCGGTGAGGTTTTTGCGAACGTTCGTGTTCGTTCGTCGTGGAACGAACGCACCACCCGTAAGTCGAACGCAGAACTCGAAACGATTCGAGATGAAAAAGGGAAAGAACAAATCTACGTACGATCGACGACAGCCGGTACGTTTGTCCATGAAGTTTCCAACAACTACTAGTCAGTCCCCGATTTCGATTCAGTCGCGATGGTACTCGTTCTTTTTCAAAATTTTACTGCGAATCGTGTACTTGTGGAGTGGAGTGGAGTGAAAAGGAACGAAGGAGAGCTTTAGTTGCATGCGCCTAGATTCGTGTCCGCTTTTGTGTCGCTGGTTGCTTCGTCCGAACACATCGTCCAACTGTATTCGTACTTTCTCGTTTTCACCATCCTGATCGTTCTCTGCTCTTTTCGCCTCTTTCGTCGATGAGTCGTAAGCTATTTGAAACGAACTCCTCGCGTGTATCGCCCCAGAAGGTTACGTAATCGCGATAGAGTTCTATACGGTATTCGAGGGCGTGTTAGTTGCTTCCACGGTTTCTCTTACGGCGATTCCACGTTTACACGCGTCGAAATTGAAACGGAGGTACCTTTCGATGATAGTAGCCGCTGTATCGTTGATGTCGAGAAAGGGGAAAAGTGGGCGACACAAAAGAGGCCAGGACTTTCTGTGTACGAATGAAAAAAGTAAAAGAAAACGGAAACGCGTTGAAAACGACCAACGACGTGGTAGAGACTTGGGACTGAGTAGTATCGTTGTTGGTGTTGCAGGAGGTGTTAATGGACGCGGACGCAATCATGGACGTGGGTTACATGGACGCGTATGGGCTGGAGGCTCTGGCGCGTCTCGTCTCCGCTCTTCTCCTTCTCCGTGACGAAGGAGAGAAAGATAACGAAGAATCGGCCGCAGGTTCATCCCATACGATTCAGGATCGCGTTCTGTCCGCGATGCTTTTCGCCACATTCCTATCGTCCCTCGTTCTACTCTATCTCTTCCCCGTTCCCGACTGAAAAGAGCGACGAAGACGAGAACGCACCAGAGTGCGATAGGATGGGAACGAACGACGCTCGCAACAGAAAAACACCATCGAAGATCAGTTAACCACAATATACCAGGACCGATCAAATATAAATTGAAACTCTCTCGTAGCGATCTCGAATTCGATCGATGCGTTTGTCTCTATCGTGTCCATTAACATCTGCCCGTTTTTTCTCAACGAACTAGCCACTTTGCATTTAGATTATTCTTCGCCCAGGGTTCATTTCTAACATTTAACCTATTGGTAGTCTGTTCGCTATCCCATCGATATACTACATTTCGATAATACGAATTGATCTCTTCGGTTTTAATTTATCATTACGTTTACGATAAGTAAAGCTTCGGCAAAGAGTCGAATACTGACTCTTATATCGTGATACGGATACACGTAAGAAACACGGTATGCGCCGACTTGTACGTACCTTTTGCTACCATACAAAGAGCCTCGTTTATATTTGATCGATCCCCGTGTACATATCGAGGCACGACGAGACCACTCGAGGAGCACGTATTTTCTCACCTCTCCCAATTAACGTTCGATAATTGATCGGCGTTGATGGTCGAGTAGTCGAGTCGCTCGATTAAAAAAAAGAATTATGCGACGCTCTTCTTCCACTCTCATACGCCATTTAGTACTTCTAGAGCGGCACGATATTTCTTACAAAGTTCCTTTTGTTTTTTCTTTTTCGTTCGCCTTCCGCTTTGTCGAGCAAAGAAAAGCGAGTCGAGCGTCGCGTAGCATCGACGGCGCGATGCTAAAAATCATCGAGTGGTCTTTCGACAATCGCGAGACACCCGTTTTTTCCCGGTGGATCGTTGACACGGAGCTCCTTACGGATAACGCACTTTCTTTTAGCCCGTTCGAGACAAGTTAATTAAGACAATCTCGATGATCGTTCGCATCGAGGGCCCTCGTCGTTGTCAATAGTGTCTCGGTCTTCCAGCTCGACGTAGTTCTCCGACCTAATAGTTCCTTTTCGTTTGTACCCGCTTTCTTGGAAGATCGCAGACACTTTGAAATTTATTTAACCTCTTAAATAAGCGTTTCATCGTAAGCTACAGAGGCGCTTCGCTTATACACGGGCACGCATAGATGGCTGCTACCGATCATGGAAAGTTTACTCGAAAAAGATCCGCCGATTCTCGTGAATTAAGATTCTGTTGGGTATACCAGCGTTAGCGAGTTGAAACGATGACGGGAAGTCAAATATCGAAGCTTCGCATCCGATTGCTAGGTTGCTGTTTAGACTCGGATTCGGTGTAACACTATGTAGACCTAAATCAATGCCGAAGCTAAGTATATTCGGCGTGGAGGTTTCTGAAGAAGTCATCTATGCGCGCGAGTGTACGTTATACGAACACGGCTCTAGCTTTACAACAGGGTTGTTTGTTTCTCTGGCTCCGTATTTATGGCGCTTCAAGGTTTCTCTTTTCGCGCGTTAGTTCGAAAGGAACGCTTCGAAGCCGACGAACAAAAGTATTTGAATAGTATTTAAGAAGTATCAGGAGGCAGCTTTTGATCGTATATTTTAGTCCGCTTAGTCGTAGAGATCGCTGTGTAGTTGTGTAAGTTTGATCGAGCGTTTCCTTTCTTCTGTTTTTTGTATCGTATTGTTCGAGAACTCGAGCAAACTTCATCCTCGGGTCTCATATCGTTCTCGTCGCGATCGAGGAGAACGCGAAATCAAAGAGCGTAATCAAAGCGCGCTCGCATATCAAAAATCGAATCGCCTGTGTATGTACGTACCTTGAATTGTTCGTTCGAATTGCTGAATCGTCACGAATCTATCGTCGGGCAGGATTAGTCGAAGAAATAGTATTTTACTACCGATAATGGACGGTGGTTGCAATCGAGAGAGCTGGTGTCCGATACTCGTTCGAGAAGTTTAACAAGAGTACATCGAGTAATACGTTAATTAGTATCTGATTTCACGGTATAATATCTGGTTACATTTTCGTGCGAAAAATCTTGCAATTATGATATTCTCCGACCGTCGTTAATTATTGCCACGCGCTAGTTGAGTCATCTTCCGATAACTGTCCTTCTCGCGAGTACAATACTGCTTATGTTTGATCGAATTGAAATCGTCGCAAAATCATTCGTGACCGCGATCACGATCGATGCATTAACGCTTACGTTCAGAAAAGAATCGATCGAAAACCCTGCCGTTTTAAGCGTAAGAGAGAAACAAATTCTCTCGTCCGATATCGAGACATCGTCTACGGTCGTAGATGGCGGAGTTCAAAGAAAGAAAAAAAAAGCAGACAAAACAAGAAAACGAATGATCGCGTAATACCTCGGATGGGTAGTATTTTTTTAACGTTCGACCAAATAAAAATCGCCTACGGCTCTTTCAGGATTGATGGGTCTGTGATAGGTAGCCTTCGAGTACTTACAGGATTCGCAAACAAGGTGCTAGAAACGTTTTTCATTTGAAAGAATTCCTATTTTGGTACGTAGCTGTTAAACACGCGCATTCGAACGTAAAAGAGAACCTTGATTCTCGCGTAAGTCGTCGATCAAATTGTTTTTCTTGTTTACGAGTTCTCGCGAACAGTATCGCGTGTCCCTTCCTGACGAAACTGCGGCAGACAGACATACGGATCTTCTTTCTTATCGTTATATTCTTTCGCTGTCTCTCTATATCTTTCATACTTCTTCTCGAGGATAGCAAACGAAGCGATGGTTTTCGTTGGGAGGGAACGAACGTAGAACGAGAGCGCCGATACTTCACCGACCAAGCAATTCGGTCGTAGCCTAAGATAATCTACATATTTTCGTATAATCGCGATTCGTAAAACCAACGTGTGTACAATACGCGTGTTATATCGTTTAAGACGTAACTTATTCTATGTATGTATATTCGTACGATTTAAGGATTATCGCCTATCTAATAAGGATTTGACGAGGAACGGATCGCTTGTCGATACTTTGCTTCCGGAATTTCCTCTATAACTTCGGTCTACTATATTTTCAGGTTGTTTGATATATTTCCCACGATAGATGAAACAGTGCCAAACATCGACCATGTGCGAACAAATATAAACGGGACGGTTACACGTATTATCTCAACATTATTTTTTCGTATCATTCGATATTAAATTTATAGAATATCGTCGAAATTTTCATTACCTTTCGTTCTTACAGAGAAATAATACAAACGGATAACGATCCCTATAAACGTACAGGTCTCGTTTATACTTGATCGATTTTTACACACGGTAGACTTATCGAACGAAAAGATGCACTGACGAACGTGGCCAAAGTATACAATGTTTTGAATCGATTGAAAACGCACAAAGGAATTTTTCATGAGATTTTATTCTACAATAGACTCATAGACTTTTTTTATATATACAATACAAGTTGGTTCTTTTTATACGAAGAATTCACGAACTAACCACGTAACTTACTATCGAATTTGATCGTGGTCTACGATGTATGCGTTTATACACACACTTTTTTTACATTAAAAGACATTGACTCTTTTTTATACGAAAGTTACTGTAATTTCTAACGCAGCCAACGAACGCGAACGGCTATAATATTTCACGAGTACAATAACGCGCAAAGATTCAAAACGATGCAAGTTGAATTTGATTACTTCCAGAATTTCGTTTCTCTTTACTGTTGCATCTCTCTGCGGCAAAAGGTTGATCAATTTCTAGTCCTCGTAAGGTGTAAAATCATCTAGTCAGCTGGATTTGTTTTTCTTTATCTTTGTTCTCTCGTTTAATTTATTGATACCCGTTTCTTATACGCCAGTGACTTAAGCTAGTTTCTTCTTTCGTTACTTTTCTCTATTCTGTCGCTATTCTTCGATACCTCGACGACACAAAGCGTCGCGACGATCGCGTCAGTATTATTTTCTATTACGATCGTACAAGACGTCGGGCCTAATCGACTCCTTGCCTTATGGTTTTGTTTTTCCCCCGGTGAACTCGAATGCCAAGAAACACGAAATCTTCCGTAAACCCTAACGTTTTGTGAATTCCACGACTTGTTCCAAAGATTTTTAAATATAAGCACGATTCGAAAGGCAACGGGTTTATCTTAACCGAAAAGACTGTACTTCGTTTTTTAGTTTATCGTCTTGTTCTAACGTCTTCTTGTGCTCTGCCGCAGCGTTGTTTTTTTTTGTTTTTAATTCTTATTACTTTATCGGTTGTCTTTCTCACGATCGACCGCGTCGATGACTCCTTAATGCGTTGACTTTCACAGCGAAAATCGACATGTGTGGTCAGACACGTTAAAACCCTAATTATTAAGGATACGTGTAACGAAATTTTTAATCGTTACGTTACGTTGAAATTTGTCGTCGCTTATTGTTTATCAATTATCCGACTAGGTTGCGTTTAGAATGTTGGTCACTGGTGACCGTGGCAGTCAACGCGTTAAAAGATGCACGATACGAGGAAACCGAATCATCAGATCATTCCGTTGTATTTAGCTTGTATAATTGTATAATTTTTTTAATGGACACGAAAAGGAAAAGAAAGAACATATATATATATATAAATAGGAATATATAGATAGATTATATTATATTATATTATATTATATTATATTATATATATTATTATTATTATTATTATTATTATTATTATTATTATTATTATTATTATATTGTATTATATCATACTGTATTGTATGAACACAGATATATGATACGTTGAAGCTACAATTCCTCTTTGGTCGTTTCCTTTGTTTTCTTTTTCTCTTTTACAAATTGTACGTAAGCTTACTTATCGCTAAATTAAGAGCTTTAAATCGATAGCTTTTTCGAAACTCGGTGCTTCGTTTTATATCGTATCTCATTGTTTTCTAAGCTTATAGGGAGAGAAAATCGCGTTTCCTTCGTAAGGAAAGTCTTAATTTTCTACGCCACTAGAACGATACTGCCGCTATTATCGATTGCTTCTAACATCGTACTGTGTAACATCGATTGTACGTACTAACGTAACGATTGTAATACTATTTCCACTGATAATAAAATATTCTTTTGGTAAAAAAACAAGAACAAAAACTGATGATGCTAAACGATGTTGGATGAACCGTGTTTTCCCGATTATCTGATTGCGGTAGCAGTTTATTTATCATTTTACGAACATTTTTATCCAATTACGAAGCGTGTTACTCGATGAATAAATCAAGAGAGAAAGAGCATCGATGTAGCTACCACGAACTCATGTTAGTTACGGCGAAATTAATGAAGCACGCACGCGTGCTTGTCATTTTCAGAATCTCGTGTGCTGTGCTAGCGACGTGCTGGAAGGAGGTCGAGGGGTCGTCCGAGTTGCGGTCACGGTTTCGGAACTGCTCAGGTTCCATCAGTCACGATCCCCGTTGCAGACTTCCTCATCTTCGAACGTGCCGAACCACGTGCCTGCTTAGCGCCAGACAATATAATTATCAACGGACGCGTCGATCGAAAGACGAACGAACGAACGCTGCCGATTTCTATTCAATGATCGTCGAAGAAACATGGATCCGCCAGTAGATTTTCTCTGTTAGGCCGCGAGAACGATCTCGTGCGCGAACGTCTTCTCTCGATCGAGCGACAGCGAAATACAGAGGGTCGAAATTTTCCGGCCAAATTCAATCAGATCTAAACGAAAAAGGATTAACCCTTTGCGCTCCAAGGTGTTTGGACATTGCTTGCAGGTAGCGACTTTAACACTAGAAGTACCGACATTAAATGCATGCTTACTTCAAAACTGAAAATAAAGTAGAAAAATAAATAATAAAAATTGCATCACCTAACATATACAACCATTCATTAGCTCGATAAAACATGACAGACATTTTGACAAAAGGACAGCAATACAATTTTGTAATAAAAAATGCCTACCCCGAAACCAGTCATTTTGACTGGTTGGTAGTTCTAGTGTTAAAACGTTGCTTGGGAGATTTTATGAATTCTTTCGAAGTTATTATTCCTGTATTATTATTCTCCACTGTTAACCTTTTCATTAGTTTTATAGATTATAAGTGCAATACTGTAGATTCAGTACAACAATATTTATTCCAAATTGTATTAAATGGTGAGTGTTAGTCACCTGTGGAGTGCAAAGCGTTAACTATAGAGCCTACTGTTTCCTCTACGCTTCGCTCCGACCGAGAAATCGCATCGATGCACCCGATTGTACATTGGCAAATGACGAACGCTAGAACAATTGTGATATCACTCTGTTATACAATTAATCCGTTAGAAGATTGCATCTTCGACGCCGATTCGACACGCAACACAGAACTATTAAACGAGGAGCAACGCGACCACGTTTGTTACAGAATTTTCCGATCGTTTGCCAATATACTCGTGGCCTTCGGCGTTTTTAACGCGACCACGTATCGCGTGCATTTTCGATAAATTTACGGAGATCATCTCGTGCGCGAGAGGATTCAATTTTCTATGTAATGTACGTGTTCGGGTATTTCGAGGTGGTTAAGTTAGATCGTGGAACTCGAATAGATGTACCAAAACTTTTGTATCTGAAAGGACAACGTATCTTTGTACGGAATGAAAGAATTGCGTAAAATAATTATTAGAGTAAAGCCGTGGACGAGTCGAATTTACGACTCGCGAATCGAAAGGAGAACGGCTATATAGCGCGACGGTTATAAAGAGTTAATAAATATCGGGGACACTTTGTTGTGGCAATGAAAAAAGTTCCTACTCGCGTGTAACTGCTTAGGTTTTTTTGTTTGCTAGATGTAAGGTATACTTAGAATTATGAGATAGGAATCAAAACGCCTGTAAATCGGGCGATCGGACTTGTTACTTTGTCTGCGCGATCGTTCAAACATTATCTCTGCCAAGACAATTGTTTTCGACGATCGAGAGGCAGAAGTAACGCACTTTTATTATTAGGTCAGTTCATAAGTCTTCGAGTTTGTTTTCCGTTTAACACTAAACCCACCAAAGTGGTCAAAATGACCATTTAACAATATTAAGTAACTAAATATGCGAGGTGATCTTTATTTTATCAAAATAAAGAATTAACGTGTACATCAATTTGTATTTGATGATTCGTTTATTTATTCTTCAACTTAATTTTTAATTTCAAAATATACGTGCATTATAGGTAGGTTTAATGTCAAAGATCGTCGTAATTTTTCGCACAAGCGACATCAATTAGCATATTGATTTATCGATACCAGTTTTAGTAATGTTTACGGATACACGCAAAGATTTATGAAATGACCCGACACGATGTGTTCACACTTACAGGATTCTCGAACTTTTTTCGTTGTTCGGTCATCTGGGATCAGTCCTTACGAAATGTCTCCCGTATCTATTAACAACCGTATATTCGTGCTTTCTAGATAAGTAATCAAGGTAATCAAGAGGCGCTTCGATATCGTAACGCGCAACAATAATCGACCGATCAAAATCAAAATACTCGTGCGTTCGATCTTGAACGAAATTGTCAAGGTTCTTTCGGCATCAAATATCCCGCAATTAATCCAATATATTACCGTGTATCGACTATCGTAACATCGAGAATCAAAAAATTCCTTGTAAATTCGTTATGCGCACTTTCCACGACGCAGTTAGCCGTTTGATCTTTTGTCGAAGGGATTATTCGAAATTCCCGCCTATTTAGTCTCGAAACGACGCGGCGTTATTATCCGCAATGGGTAAAGTAGATTTCCGTTTTGGAACGGTCGGTACGTTAGTTAATCAATTTTGCAAATATTATCCGACATATCGACAAATCATTGTGCGTTTGTGTAAAATTAAAATTTACGCTTAGAAGTATCGCGATTATTTTGTATCTTTTAATTTCTCGAATCGCGCGTATTCGGATATCGAATTGTCTGTATCGTCGAATGATCGATTCCAAGTGTACTGCCAAGATTTAGTAATAATTCCCGAAACGATAACCCCGTTAGGTGCTAAGCGCAATATCGTTAGTTGTAATTTTCTGTGTCGTCGGAAACTTCGATTTTTATTTGCCCCATTATTTTTCCTCTTGAAAAAAAAAACGCTTTGACTGCCACGTCCGCATTCACTTATTTGCGACGGATATTTGGTTCGTTCGTTTGTCTATACTTTCATGTACTTAGCTAGATTACGTACAATCGGGTGAGTAAGAAAGTTCCTGATGAGAAATATGGACGACGAGTGGCAGTCAACGTGTTGGCCCTTTCGCTGCGAACGACGTGCGCTCGCGTCCTCGAAAATCGGTCGTTATCTATAAAGGGCATGTACGAACGGTTATCTCTCGAGATACCGAGAGAATTTGTACGAAAACGCGATAGGGCAGACATTCTTTCGTAAGAATATTCGAGCAAGCGGCGAGTCAATTATGTATCGAGTCTCAGCGGTAGATATAAGACTATAAAATTATAACGAAGGGAATGTCGCAGTGAGAGGGTTATGAATACGATTGTGTAAAAAGTAAGACGAAGGATCTCATGCGTGGTGATCGACAAGGACTCGAGCGTTTTATGTTTTCGGTGTCTTGTTCATTAGTTTTGTTTGCTTTGGCTACAATTTCAAATCTAAAACCGAAGTAAATCTTGCACTACTTTTTATTACTAGTTGTTTTGTACTATTTTTGGTACTTTGTTCTATTGTTTAGTTCTATTTTTTAGCCCATTTATATGGGCTAAAAGCGTTTTACTCGAACAAAGTTGATGCTATCGTCCCTAATTTTTTTGTTTCCTTTCTTTTTAAAATTGTTCAGATGCTCTTAACTAAAGGGTTAATTTCGTTAAAAACGCGCTACCGATTTTGAAATCGTTGACAAGACACCGATCGTGTAGGATCGTACCGTGTATTCATATTTATTGTGCCAAAGATTGTATGCGTTATCTTTTTTCTCTCTATCTATTTCTAGGTAAGCAACAATATTTTTGAACGTTCGAAATCTCGAAGCAGAAAAGAAACACCGTTTCGTTAATAATGACCGCGTTTCCTTCGCGTACGTTGCGATTTGATCACGTCGGTAAGTCGATAACCTATCGTCGGTAAATCATCAGCGGCAAGTCAAGGATCAACTGTCGATAACTTACCGGCATTACTAGCTGCCGCCGGAGTTACCGGCCGTAGATAACATTACCGACGTGTCAGGCACGCAACTTACAAGAAGGACCAGAACCACAGCGTGTCATGTTTATGTTACACCCCACCAGCACTTTTTATTTACATGTACAAGCGTAACTTTGTATTAAATTCGCTCAAAACAATTGCGTTCATGAGTTTTCAAAATAAAATTTACTGTTGAAACGATCGGCCGCCGTTTGAAATGTCTCGGTCGCCATTTCTCTAAGGCGATATAACATTTTTTTTAAAGAATTGATCAAAATGCGATACAAAATTTATTCGGCTATTTGTTTTCGCGTTGAAAGTCAAATAAAGAGTTCGCTACGAGGAGGGTTGACTCGTTCCAAATTAATGTTTATCAAAATAAGATCGATTCGTTTCAAACGCTTCGTTCGCTCGATCGATACCTAAAGAGTACATCGCACGTAATATATTTAAAGATTAACGGTTACAGTGTATAAAATAAATCGAGAAAATTGTCGTAATATCCGTATTCGTTTTATGAATTGTCGAAAACTTTTCCCATCGTTTGTTACAATAACTAAAGTGCTATTATCTCGAAAGTATCAACTAGTCGTCCCTGTTCTCTTCATTTTCATAATATTATCGATAACATAACGAAGTATACACGAGTCAAGGGCAACGTGAAATATTTTGGAGCATCGATAACTTACTGTACGAAAGTTGAACGAGTAAAATTTGATTCAGTCTTCGTTCGTCTTCTCAGGAGAATGGATCTCTGCTCTGCTTCGTGTTCCTATGACTCGTTAGGAACTTAGTCCCTATCGTTAGTTACTTTTAATGTAAGTCACATTCTATACTGTTGCACGTATTACTTTTTTTTGCATTTTATAGACAATTTGTTTCTTTTATTATCTTCTCACCACCTTATGTATCTTATAATTACCTTCACTTTATTCTGAATATATCTGTCACTCCCGTATAATTTTCTATCTTTCTCGTCATTTATTTTGTATCGTCGTGAGAGCAATTTCATAAGATTTTTTTTTTTGTGTATGTACGAAACTTGTCTTACATGCCAATTAAAAAAATTATTATTATGTCTGATTTCTAGCACTACGCCGAGAGGTGACAGCACATTCACAGACGCGTTTGGACACCACGCTACATCTGATACGCAACGTTGAAGTCAACCCTATAAATTCTAGAATATTTGTATAGCAATAATTGTATGAAATATGTTTTTGTGTATTATTAGTATGTCTGTAAGTCCTATGAACAGAGAACTCTGAATAAATATGACGTAAAACAAGAAAAGACTATTCATTAAAAAACCATTCAAAAAATCCAACGATCCAACGCAAAATTCGCATTGTGCAAATTCCAAGAAATGACACGAATACCTCCTCGTACTTCATGTTCTCCTGATACAAAATTTCAATTTCGAGGATCTCGAATTCGCGAATCTCGAATTCGCGAATTGGCCCCTAGAAAATTCCTGGAATTTGACGTCATAAAAATTCCAGGAAGTGGCACGAATACCTCCTCGTACTTCATGTTCTCCTGATACAAAATTTCAATTTCGAGGATCTCGAATTCGCGAATTGGCCCCTACAAAATTCCTGGAATTTGACGTCATAAAAATTCCAGGAAGTGGCACGAATACCTCCTCGTACTTCATGTTCTCCTGATACAAAATTTCAATTTCGAGGATTTCGAATTCAAGAATTGGCCCCTAGAAAATTCCTGGAATTTGACGTCATAAAAATTCCAGGAAGTGGCACGAATACCTCCTCGTACTTCATGTTCTCCTGATACAAAATTTCAATTTCGAGGATCTCGAATTCGCGAATTGGCCCCTAGAAAATTCCTGAAATTTGACGTCATAAAAATTCCAGGAAGTGGCACGAATACCTCCTCGTACTTCATGTTCTCCTGATACAAAATTTCAATTTCGAGGATCTCGAATTCGCGAATTGGCCCCTAGAAAATTCCTGGAATTTGACGTCATAAAAATTCCAGGAAGTGGCACGAATACCTCCTCGTACTTCATGTTCTCCTGATACAAAATTTCAATTTCGAGGATTTCGAATTCAAGAATTGGCCCCTAGAAAATTCCTGGAATTTGACGTCATAAAAATTCCAGGAAGTAGCACGAATACCTCCTCACAACTTATGTTCTCCTGATACAAAATTTCAATTTCGAGGATCTCGAATTCGCGAATTGGCCCCTAGAAAATTCCTGGAAATTGACGTCATAAAAATTCCAGGAAGTGGCACGAATACCTCCTCGTACTTCATGTTCTCCTGATACAAAATTTCAATTTCGAGGATCTCGAATTCAAGAATTGGCCCCTAGAAAATTCCTGGAATTTGACATCATAAAAATTCCAGGAAGTAGCACGAATACCTCCTCACAACTTATGTTCTCCTGATACCAGACTTTGAAATAGGTTTCTCACAATACTTTAAACTTTTTTCGAGTTAAATTGGGACATGATAGGGTGTTTAACACTAGATTTACGAAACGAGCCAAAATGACTCATAAGATATTTTTTATTTTAAATTACAAACACTGTGAAGAAACTTTTATCAAAATATATGTCAACTGTTGTCAAGATAAAGGATCATTGTATGACAGTTCACGTATCATACTTTATTTTCTTTTCTAGTTTAGTTTGAATGTAAAAATAAATGGTCATTCCGTAGCCGTAAATCTAGTGTTAAATAAATATATATAGCGTGTTTCGTTTTTCTTTTCTTTATTTATGTCTTTTTTGTACATAAAATAACTTATGTAATTGCTAGATACTAGTAGTAAACTACTAATTACTTAACTAATCTAATTACAATACGATACGCAACTTAGATTACACTTAATTAACGCTGTTACAAATAATGCGTGCGTTATGTCAACTCGATTCATTCGTTAACTATCAGCGTAGACATACAACACGAATTATTCTAAACACTTACAATTCTGCTTACTGTAACTTAACAGAATTAATTTCGTCGTAACATAACGCATCAATTACATTATATCGTGTCGCATGCGTGATTAATAGTGAACACAGTACAAAGCAACGCATTGCGGTCGACGCATCTTCTTCGTAGACACCGCCTTTGCTTCATTTCACATGGTACTCTGCAAGTTCTCAGGCATCTGCAACAAAAACATTAATTACAATTAGAAGCACGAAAAAGATTAGACTACCTATTGGAACATGGGATTCATTATAAAAATAACTCAGATTATTTCGTTGTAACAAAATTTGATTATGAAGGCTCTGAAGGAAGTACTTAATTTATTGTTTTTATTTCTTAACTCGAAATAAATAAAACCATTGTTTTGTTCAATAACAGCGTCTCTCATTACCATGATTCATTTTTGTATGTACGAAAAGATTATAATAATTCAACACTATCGAATTTGAAGTTTTAACCCTTTGCACTCGAAAGGTGACTACACTCACCATTTTGTTTAATACAGCAACGTGGAACAGACATTTTTTAATTAAATCTGTAGTTTCGCACATACGATGTATAAACACAATAAAACAGCTAATAGCGATATGTAATCAATAATAGAGAGATAAAAACTTTGTAAAAGTTCATCAAACTTTTCAACCAGAAAGTGTTGGAGTTACTATCTGCTACCAGTAAAAATACCTTCGAGCGCAAAGGGTTAATAGACCGATAACCGCTCAATTTTTTACAACGTAAAACACCGAATCATTTTATGCCCCCGTTCGCGTTATCTAAACACAGTCCGCTAATAGGATTATGTATTTAAACGGCTCGGTATCAACTCGCGCCGGTAATTTCTAAATTACACTCGATAAATCCAAGGCAAAACGGCGTAAACGAGCTGGAACGTTGCGAGCAGGGTCGCACGAAAATCTAACGACACGATGGAAATAAAACAAGCGATCAAATTTATTCGATTATCCCTAATTAAATATCCCCGGCGTGCCCGTACGTGGAAGCATCGGTGCAGAGAACGAAGTCTTTCGGATTTCCATAACCAGAAAACCGAGTGTCGTAGGGATTCTGGTTCGAAAGTCGAACTCGTTGGAGAAGAGGACGACGTGGGTGGACCACGATAGGCGGAGTCGCCACCGCGGGAAAACTCCATTTTGTTGGTGGAAGGCGGTCTCACGAGGTTTCACCTTCCCCTCTACCAGGTGTTGCCCACCTTCGTCACACGATCCGCACCAGGTGGAGGGAAGCCGAACGCGAACATTGCCGAACAGGAGTTCGCGATACGCGTGTGCTCGCTCTTGTCCGCTTCTCGTCTCTCCGCTTGTCGTCGCGTACCGCCTTTCTCGCCCGTTCCAGTCTCTCTCTCCACGACGGATTAATCGCGATCGCGTCTCCACGGTGCCGTATCGCCACGATCCGTCGACCGTTTCCGAACAACGACCGGTCACCTCGACCGTCCGGCGACCGATCGTGGAACTAATCGGATAACGATTGGTACCCTGCGACGAAGTTTTGGGACAGTGATTATTCCACGATTTTCGGGATCGGGTGACGAGATCGGTGGATCGGCAACGAGTCCAAGTGTCTAAGTTACGCGATCGGTGGATAATCGAAAGACGAGGGACGAGGAACGATCGGTTATCGTTCGGCGAGGACTATGAAACACGGAAAGTGACGCGAACACGAAAGTACGGTGAACTATCGATAGATGCTGGATATTCGAGGAACTCGATCGACCGGTAGATTACGAGGATGCAGTGATCGAACGGGGACCAACGATCAATGATCTATACCTTCCGGAATCGTAGGAACGTACAAAGAAACGTTCGATAAACATAATCGAACAGTTTGTAAACTGTACATTTAACTCACCGATCATCGAATCTTAATTAGAGAGGAAATTAATAAAGATCGAAATCGTCCCATGTGTTTTCGAAAACGAAAGTACCTCGTCCAGTAACAGAGGAACGCAGAAGCGTTCGGAGTTGCAAGGCTGATCGATCAAGAACGGTAAATCAAAGTTACGCGAGTAAATTCCTGGTGAAGCAAAGTCGCCGAGTAAACACAATAAGAAACGTCAACGAAGGATTAACTCGGCGCTCGATCGCACAAGTTCATTGATATTTCCAGGTAACGCGATATACACACGAGTATCTCCGATCGGCGTGCTGTTTGATCGAACGAGTACAAATCGATTATTCGTTCAGTTTGCGATGATACGCGTCGCAGATAACGATAACGCGTTAACGGCATTGCCCGGCAGAAAATCGTGAAAGGACATCGGCGGGAGCAACGAATCAGGCTGATCGATCGTCTCGAGATCGAAATTTCGCGGATAAGCATCGAGCTTCCGGTGCGGCGCGAAAAGAACCGATCGTAGCCGGCGAGTTTCATTGACGAGAACGGCAGATAAGGGGATTTGTAAAAGAGATATCGGTTCGTGGCGGCGGCGCCGATCGCGAAACTGTATCGATCGTGCAGCGAATGCTACTCGAACTTTGCCTTCTTCGCAGAAACACGACGACGCGTTTCCGTGCTCGACCGATATCGGATCTGGCCCAATCCAGCCGTTGACGGAGAACACGCTCGACGAAAAGCGTACGGAAAAAAATCGTTGGATCGCGATGACGAGGATCAAGAAGATGGCGCGATTCGTGCGCGTGCTGTGAGAAACGCTGCTCGTTCCTCTCGCGATCCGCTTTCGGCTCGAACGCACGATGGACCTGAGCACAACGCCGAGAAGAGCGACCGACGGAGTGGCCGATCTACAGAAAACGAGGGTCGCCAAGAGCGTGTTCAGTATCAGGAGCCTGGTGGACGTCGAGGAGGCGGAACTTCCGGCGACCTGTATCGAGGATGTCGACGGGACGCACGGTGAGTTTATCGACCGTCGGTCGTTTTTCTTTTTTTCGCGACTCGATTTCGCCTCGAAATCGATGTTCCCCGGCTGATCGATACGAGCTACCGAATACGGAATTCGAGGCGTATCGAAACATGTGACGCGCGTATCGATCACGGACAACATTTAATTACAACGCGTAATTTGCCGCGAGTGAGGCAGATAACGCCCGACGATCGGATATAATTGATCGTATCGATCGACGCGATAACGATTCGTAGTATTTACGAACTCGCGAATTATTATCGTTCGAAATTATTGCGCGAACGAAGCCGTGCAAAAGTTGACGGCGAGACCACCTGGACGAGTTTCGAGCAATTTTAACCCTTTGAACTCGAAGGTATTTTTGCTGGTAGCAGATAGCAACTACTTTTGAAGTTATAATCTCTTAATTATTAATTGTCGCTATTAGCTATGTCATTAAGTTTATACATCTTGTGTACAGAACTGTGTTATTAAAAATGTACCAATTTTGTTTAATGCTACAACAACCAACCAGTCAGGATGACTGGTTTCGGGTTTCACGTTTTATGTCATCAAATTTTGTGGCCGACCTTTTGTCAAAATATCTGCTGTTTTATTGAGCTCACGAATGATGGTATATGTTAGATGATGCTGCAATATTTATTTTGTTATTTTCCTCCTTCATTTTGAATTTTAAAGTAATTATGCATTTAATGCTGGTATATCTAGTGTAATTAAAAACGCTATTAAATTTCTATTCACATGCAACATGGGTCTATTTTATTTTCTGAAATTCTGTGCCTCAAAGAATTAAAGCACACCTATCCCAAATTGCGGTTTCGAACAAATGGTGGATTACCTTTCGAGCGCAAGGGGTTAATCGATACGGATTATGAGCGTACTCGATCGATAACGAACGTCGGACGAATCGGCGATGAAACTTTTTAGCGAAATCGTTAACGAGCGTATCATTCGATCGGTCTTACCGCCGTCGACGATCGCCGACCGAACGATTCCGTTTCGGGACGGACCCGGACGAAGAGATCGTCGAAAATCGATCCGTGCGATCGCGATTTCCACGAACGGATCGAGCCACCGTTCGACATTCCACGATCGAGAAACGCCCGTTCGAGCCAACTTTTTTGCGAGCGTGTGCCTTTTGTGCACGGGCGCTTCGGCAGCGAACAACCAGTCCTTGTAGAGCAATCGAGTCAATTAAGGCTCACTTATGCTCGGTAAATTGCGATAAGACGACGATTAAGTTGAAATTAGTTGCCTGGCCCCCCTCCGTGGACCCGGCAAAAAGTGTATCAATGTCGTTATTGCCGACACGTATCGAAGCTAAATTAATACCCGTTCCCGACCCTGCCAATTAAACGTAACGCGAAACGAGCAGCCTTTCTTTGCGCGATCGGCGGCCTCGCGGTCCCCGATCGATCGATCGATCGATCGATCGATCGTCCGAACGATGGCTCGAGATTACGTTCGAACAGAAACAAACAGGCCGTAGAGGGGGAGGAAAAAACCGAACGACAATGGACGTTTCGCGTTTCGAATTCTTTTTCCGACATTTTTTCTGTGTTTCGCCGCGGTTGGGTAATCGCGGAACGATCGCAACTTTGACCGCGTTTTTTCGCGTTTTATTTTTTTGTCCGCGACGATCCTAGAACGAAAACTCGGGACGCGGCCGAGTTCCCGTAATAGTTGGTCGATATGCAAAACAGCCGCGCGACGTTGACGATAACTCGCATTACGAGACTTTCCTCTCGGAAAATAAATAGCAAATTACCATTTAGCAGGAGACGATAAAGCGAAAGCTGCTACGGCGATAACGGAATCTCGTTCCACGGACGCGGCGTATCGCCTCGTTATCGGGTAATTAACAAGATAGCGCGCCGATTAACAAATTACATAGGCGGGCACGTCGACGGGACAGGGTCGCGTCCCGCATACTGATTCCCGCGATCGTGATTTTATCCGAGAAGATCGCGATTTCGAATTGACCATCGTTGTCGAGGAATCGATAATTCCTCGATACCGGGGAAATCGGTTCGACGGAGACAGAAATTCGCTAACAATGCGCGGCTACCTTGTCGCGCGGAAATTACGAGCGCGTTATCTAGAACCGCGTCGCTTCGCTCTTTATTGTCCGTGTACATATTCATGCGCGTTACGAGCGCGTTCCCCGAGTAAAAATACCGTGGTTCGACCATTTGGGAAGCCTCGAGCGAGCGTCGTATACGTTATCAGCGTATAAACACGAAAGAGAGCAGACCTCGCCGTGTTTACTCGATCGGTTAGCGAAAGACGACGATAGGGCCGCGGTGTTCGCCAATCGAACGCGTAGTTCGTCGTGGAAATTTGTCGTTCGCCAATCAAGAGCATCGTCAACAAAATAATTCGTCGTTCGCCAATGAAACGAGTCGCGGGTCAACCAAATTCGTCGTTCGTCGATGAAATTCGTCGCACGCCAATGAAATTCGTCGGGGGATGCTTGAAGGTCGATTGGCCCGAACGAACGAGGGTCATCGAACACGGAGGGTGGTTTCTATCGGCCCGTTCGACCACCCCCGATCGACGATTGGCGCTGGATCTTCCTATCGACCCTCGAGCCGGCTTCGAAAACTCTGTAGAGCGTTTCGCAACTCGATAGAAATGATGGGAGCTTATCAGAGTGGTCAAATGACCATTTTACAATTTTCCTATTTCATGTGACAAAATTTGTTACAATTAACTACGATATTAGCTATACCGTAACGATTTATTAGCTAGAGCATTAAGGTGCCTAAATAAAGTTCGAACGTCGAGACTGTTTCGCATTTGGCGATCCTCGACTGTGCGTATTACAATTTGACTGAAATTGAACATTAGCCTCTATTAAAAATATACACAATGATTATTATACTTGAACCGCGAGTGCGTCACGAGTGTAGTCATTATAACGACGTCATTATAGCGCAAGTGGTTAAGATGTAGACATCCACAAGTGGTGCGAAGGGTTAACTAAATCCATAGCGTTGCGCATATACTGTATAAACATGATGAAACATCTAATAGTGGACATTAATAAAAGGGAGATAACTTCGAAAGAATTTATCAAATCTTTCAACCAAAAAGTTTTAGGGTTGCTACTCGCTACCAGCAAAAATATCTTTGAGTGCTAAGGGTTCAAAATTGCTCATGGGTCAACTCTTCCTTCCGGTAGTGTCGTGGAGATAAACGGGCAGTTTATTTCGGGTCCGAGCGTATCCGCGACTCACATCGAGTTTCGAATAAATATCGATAGTCGAGCAGGGAACGGAAAGCTTGAAAACAACCCTCTGACCAGTTCTAAACGCGCCTAAACGTCGCGAATCGCGCGTAGATGGAGGGCTTCCGGTGGCGGGTGGTAACAACGAGCGAGCTGATTGCGAAAAGCGAGGAATGCCCTTCGCCGAATGACTCGCGCGCCGTCAAAGCCATAAATAACCCGGGGCCGGAGTTTTACGCGCGCGTACACGATAGAGGAGCGCGGAGGTGCCCGGTGATTGGCTGGCTCGCTGGAACCTCGCTAATTGTGTTTTATTGGCCGAAGCGCATCCGCGAGCCTCCCTAACTAACTAACCTCCTAAACGACATTGTTATTAAGAGTCCTTACAATGTAGCTAACGGACCCACACACTCGCTCGCGCTACCTAACCTTTCTTCTTCGTCGCGCCTCGTTAAGGGCTGTTACGGCGACTCGCCTCGACAATCCGCGATGTCGAACGAAAGGGCAGAAGAGTGATGACCGCGTTCCTCCTTTAACCCTTTGTGCTACGATTTATTCAGCAAGCGCGTCAGACATATCGAACTATTAATTGCTACAACATTAAAGTGATTCAAGAAAGATCGAATGTCAATATTGTTTCCTATATAGTGATCCCCGCATGCGCAAATTACAATTAGACCGAAGTTGAACGTTCAAGCGTATTAAAAATATTAACAATGTCTACCAAATTTGAAGAGCGAGTGCGTCACGGGCTTAGCTCGTAGTTGTAAGGCAAGAGGTTAACCCTTTGCTAGTAACATATTCCAGGAACACGTCGTAATGGAGAACCGACTATTTGCGTGCGTATCGTTCGCGATGTAAGGATGATCTTCGCAGTGTCGATGCATGGGATCGGCGTTAACGAGAACCGGCGAAATTCGGAACGCGATCGGCGAAACGCCGCGAAAAGTCGAAGGAGGCGGAGACGAATTCGTGGATTCCTTTTTTCGCGGCGGCGGTGGCGGGAGGCCGAGCAAAGGAGGAGGTGTAGAATGAAGAGGGGGATGAAGAGCGTAAAAGGGGCGAGGGCAAGTCTTATTACGGCGGAGCCAAGTCGAGCATGCTGGCGCAATCAAATAAATTAGCCGGAATTACGCGACTCGCGAACCGACGCTAGCGTAGGCGCTCGTCCTCGGTCACCAATTAGCGAAGCTTTATCCCGCTCCGTGGTCCTCGAGCGTATTTCACCCGGGGCCAGTTTTACCCTATCGCTTTCCGAGAAATTCGTGCCTCCTCCCGGCAACGGCAGCCGTGATTCTTCGACGCGTGGCCGATCATCCTTCTCGAACGACTCGCCTTCGTTTCGATCCTCGAGAATCGTTAAACACGCGCGGTTCCGATCTTGCTATATTTTCCGCTCAGGCAGCAGTGGACAATGGATGCATTGGTAAATGCTCTCACACGACATTCAATCAGTGTCGATGCAAGTACTTACATGTCCATATGCATATGTACAAAATTGTCTTTATACGCACATGTAAGTACACGTATTCACAAATTTTGAAAGAAAGAAGGAAAGGCGCATAAAGTTCGAAAACACTGTGCCGAATTTGTCACGTCGAAAAAATAACGAGATCGCACGGTTTTTGCGTATGTTACGAAATTTTCTTTCGACGATGTACGCGTTTCTTGCGTTACGGGGAGCAGCAAATGCTTGGCCTGTTTGCTCGTTCCGCTCCGCTATCGAGCAAGATGGATAAGCTCCTCCCGCCTTCGTACGCCGTTTTTCTGTTCGTTCTATTTTACAATCGAGTATTAGTCGAGTAATGCGCTTTAATGGGCCACGCTCGGAGAATGGATGAACGTAGCGTTCAGGTTCGCGTTCACGGACCAACTCGTTCAATTAATCCCTTCGCGAGGCCAGCATCCGCCTGTGCTCGGAATTAATGACGTCGTTTCGTTCGAACGAAGAAAGTTTCTCCCGTAAGTTAACTAATTTCGAAGCCGCGGATACTTTAACGCCTGCTCGGGCGCCGCGCGAATCGAATTATTCCTCCAACGACGTTACCCTTACCGACACACGTATTAATACGTTCGTAGTTTTCGAGTTATGAAACGAGTCGTACGGTATTCGAACGTGCGCGATTCGATTTCGTGCGTAGCACGAATGTCGAAAACGGTCGAACCTTTCCCGTCGGAATAAAAAGAGAAAAGAAAAAAACGAACGAGAGAGAACGGGGGTCTATAATGAACTCGTCGCGCTGGAAAAGCAGACAATTTAGGGAAGGGAAGTCTCGGTTTAAGGCTGGTTGAAATCGAGGGTGAAACGAAGGGATAGAGAGATCGGTTGCGGCGAAAGAAGGGCGGCGTTGCCGGGAGGGTTAATTGGATGGAGTGTTTGAGCTCGCAATTAGCGATTAGCAATTACCGGCTATCGAAATGGATGGTCAAAGAGCGGTGGTCGATGGTTGAAGAGGGACGAGAGGATTCGGAAGAGGGCTGTCTCGAACCGACGGAGCGATTAATGAGCCAATCGGCTAATAACGCGTCACGCTAGAATACGCGGTAACCGTTTCGCTTTGCGATGCGTTGCCGTTATTATCTACGAAGCTAGGACTACGTCGCATCCCCGACGATACCGACTTCGTTTCGTGTTCGGTTCGCGAACGTCAGGCAGTATCGTTTCGATACAGGCCGTATATTCTCGCTCTACAAAAGCGATCACCTGTTAACTCGACGGGGTTAATCGTCGGCGGAGGATCGGCGTCATGTGTCGTGCGGCGAATGAGAGGGTACGATTTCACCCTTCGATCCGTTCGATTATCCTCGTCTCGTTTTCTGCTACGAAACGACCGTGCTACGGGGCCGGTGCGTGCGGGAGAAGATAAAAGGAAGAGACGAGAGGAAAGGTGGTACCGCGTATACAACCCCTTTCGATCAATTAGGGCTAATAAATGGCGTCCACGGTGGGGTCGTTCACGATGGCGACGGCCGAGAGAGAGAACGAAGGGAAAATATTATTCGAAACGGCCCCGTCAGCTCTGTGGGTTTATGCTATTAAAAATGTAAATATCTGCCGGCGGCTCGTTATCGGATGTAAATATGGCGGCAGGTCGAAACCAGATGGGCCCAGGGTTAGATATCCAGCTCCTTTGTTTCGTTATTTATTGGAATGTGGGCCACGGCTATAGGAAACCCACACACGTACGCGCGCGCGCTGCTGCACACACGCGAGCGCACAGGAACCGTACTCGTTTCTTCCTCGAGCCTGCCTCTCAAACGTTTCAATCTATCGGCCGCGTTCGAGGGATACGTGTCCTCGGGCAAACGCCAATTAAACTGGCGAATCGTCTCGCGAATCGCTCCAATTCGTCTCGATCTCTTGCCCCGTAATGTTCGCTCGCTCCTCCTATCCTTCTTACGAGCGCGCGGTTACGTTCCTCTCGAAAAATAAACCGCCGCGCGAACCTCGTTAATCCGTCGACGCTTCGGCCGAACGAATACCGATTTTCTCTTCGTACGAGAATCGTCTTAAACTCGATCGAATTCGACGAGAAACCGAGGAATCCCGTCAATCGATCCTCGGAAACGCCGGCGCCTTCGACCTCCGAGTTTTGATATATGACTCAATAAAACGAGACCCAAGGCGGGTCCCGAGTAAATATCAAACGCGGTGTGTTCACCTCGTTAGCTTCGGCTCGCGGAACGCGTCGACAATAAAACGGAAAAACGAACAGAGAGTAAAATCTCGAGCCGCGTTAACGATAGAACGCTTCCTTTATTTAACGGGATAACGCGCGGCGACAACTTTGTATTATAACCATTTGCGGTCGTATGAAATTTATGCATGGATATCATTCTGATCGAAATTAATTTTCGTCGAATGTACGGTAATGCAAGATTATGAACGAGAAACGAAACTTTTTAATTCTTTCTTAAACTGTAGATGTATGTTTACGCGATAATATGTTTTAATGTATAGTCCTCCATCGAGAATGCGTGTCGCAAAAATAATTTGGCATCTTCCACACTATTTGACACATACAGAAAAATCTTAAATTTTACATCATCACAGTGCCGCAATACATATATGTACGTACATACAATCTTATGTATAGTATATACATAGTAAGTACTTTGCCATTAAGTCTTTCCTCCTGATTTTGAAGATCCCCTATATTAGAGCTGTTTTATATTCCATCTGCAATTGATATAAGTATAGTATTTGTTCCTGAATAGGTTCCTTAGCAGTTTATGTTCTTTCGTAGGAAGTGTAAATAAATGTATCTTAAAATGGAAATGAAGATAAAATAAATATAATATACGATCAGTATGGTTCGTTGCTCCGGTGGCTGAGAGTAGACACACTATCGCAAAGGGTTAATTTATCAACACGGTGTTGGCGGAAACGTAGCGATGAAGTGGCTGGGAAAAACGACTTCCTCAAATTCCAAGATTTTCCTCGAACTTGGCGCGAAAATGAATTTCGTTAAAGAAACATAATCGAGTATAGTTCGCGAGTGTCGCGAACGCTCCGTAAAACTATGCGGCGCTCTGAGTAGTCACCGGTTACTCTTTTCAACGCATTTGCATAAGTTAGCGTCGCACGAGGAAACAATAAATTACGATATCTGCCTTAATGAAATACGACATGGAATTAAGTAGCTCGCTCTTGATACCTTGTTGCGAGCCGACATCGCGTACACAAAGTTGCTGCGACCAAAGCACACGGTACCGGTTACAGTAATATTCTTATCGGATCTCGTTGCGGGACGAGATTGTTTAGATTATCGGCAGGTGCGTGCCTTAATGACCGGTGAAATTACACCCGTAATTACGGACGAACTAAAAATACCCCACGACGACAACGACGACGACGCGATCGTACGCGAAGATACCACGAAAAGTGTCGTTTTCGAAATATGACATTACCTCTCACGATATTACGTGTCACGCGTTACGAATTAGGGTTACCCGTTTTTATTGCGCCCGTAACAATTAATTTTTTCTCGCGAGACGCGTTGTTTCGAGAGTCTACCTTGCATCGTGAATCTACCGCGAATTTGCTGGAACGAGTAAAACTCGAAGGATCGAAGGGAGAAACAATTCGTACACCATTTCAAAATGGCAAATTGAAACGTTCGGGTAAAAAAATTGCCCGCTAATATCCTTGACATTTACTTAGGCAAGTTAGCCGTTTAACTGGGCAATTCGCAATAGCAAATTAAAGCGTTAGATCGGAGAATCGATTCGGCCGTAGTTGGCGGGTCCATTTTTCTATCATCCCGTGGCCTACGGTCATCGCGTTAAGGAAGCCCGCGGAAAGCGTGTGCCGATCGATTTTCTGGCAGGATCTTTTTGTCGCTGGTCGATACGCTTCGACAGACCGAACAGATTACGCTTTTTTCAACGGTTCTGCCTTTGAAATATCGGACGCGCTCGTGGCTCCACCGATCGTTTCTTTCCACCGATTCAATCTCGTCTCATCCGGTCGAACGGCAGTATTTGCATTTTTTTCCGTGTCTCTCACTACGAAATTTTCTTTCCACGACCGGAGGGGGTAAAAAAGACCTCGGGGCGATCTCGGTCAAAGTAACACTCGGCGAAGAGTATTTTCTGTGCCCGGATAACTTTTTCGACTCGTCAACCCATTAGACTCGCTTTACCGAGTAGATAAATTCAGCCAAAGAAATGGGCTAATTTATGGTCTTAAGAAGGCAAAGTGGTCGTTACCGCGATCGCGATAGCGCACGGACAATGTAACCGACATGCGTTGTCCGAGTGCCGGGTTAATTCGTCCGGTATCTGATTGCGCATGAAACCCCGTCGAGCCTCGTCGATCTCGATCGCGAATCGCATTTCGAGACTTTCCCGACTTTTTCCGCGGAAGGATAAAGGACTCCACCATATCTTCCGCTACGAAGAGGATCCCGTTGTATACGATCTACAGCCGGTCACACACCACTTTCATAATGATGGGCTATATTGTCTTTGAAACGACGCGAATGATATGATTTTAACTTCTTCGAACATGGACGGAACAATTATAATAGCGGTATTTGCAGGGGTCGGCGTGTTAAGGTGACTACAGAAAGTTCAAATGTTAAGAGCCTGGACCTTGCAATCCTCGACTGGGCTAATACAATTAGACTCAAATCGAATCGAGTTTAACGACTGTACAACCCGTCAGCTAGGAATTGGCGCACCGACTCATACGTACTATTATTAGTGGTAGGATCTTATTGGTCACGCACACCAATAGAGCCAACAAACATAAACAATCGGTAGTGTGCGATCGTCGCTCGACATCAAGTTCGGAGGATCGACAGTGAGGATACGTGCACTTCTTATGTTTTATTGAAGCTTCTTCGCACGGCAATTCCTGGGTGACTGTATACACATTTATTTGGAGACAACCTGTAGACGTGGCAGGTAGCGAAACGGTTAATCGCGTAGAATAGAGAGACGGTGCAGGTGTTGTTGTCCGTTCAGAAGGCAGCGTAGCAAGACGTTTTGTCCGATCTGTTGGTCGGTCTGGTGATCCACGTTCTCTCGGCTAACAGTTCTTTGCCGTTGCTCGTCACCGTCGCGCTCGTCATTAGTTCCGCGCCACAAACGAACCATTCATCGCCGCGTCCTTCCACGACCGTCGGGTTTCTCCGCGACCGAACACCACGAACAATGGACCAGAAAGGGCTTCGTCGCGGACGAACGACCTCCCTCGAGAACGAAATCGTCGCGACTGACTTCCCTAGCGATGTCGTGGCGACAGCTATCGATATAACCGTGGCGAGTTTTCTCCGACCGGTTCCGCGATTCGTTGTTCGATCGTCGGAAAATCGATCGAATCCAATTGTCGTCGATCGAATCCTCTCGTCCTCGCTGCATTCGAAACGACGAGCGTTTTCGTTTTCGGCGATTCGAGGAGGTAACCGGTGATTCCGAGAATCCATTAAGAAACACGAGTTTAACACGATCGTCGATTCGGACGCGCAGGGGGCTAAGGGTCGAAGAAGATGCTTGGAATGCCGATCGTTCATCGGTGGCACAGGACAAGCATTCCTGGGGACGGTGGCCAGCGAGCAAAGTGTTTTCCGTAAATTCGGTTAAGATAGCTGGCCCACCACGAAGCTGTCCCGCTATTCGAGTGCAGATAACGCCGATCCGTTCGCTCGCGCGTATCGCTTTCACGCGAACGCGTACCTTGCGAGCGTCGTTACGTCGTGATCGATGCGAAATTCTCTTATCGTGTTCATAGCGACTGTTGTCCGAGGTATTCCGATCCCTCGAGAACTCGTAGAATAATTCGGAAGGAAGGATCAAGATCGGGTTCCGTTCGGAGCACGGATCGGGGCAGATTGCGATCGCGAGAGTATTATTGAAACGTCGAAAAGTTACGTGGTCCGGCCAAAGCCATTAGCTCGGTACGATCCTGATCGGTTAAGAGCGAGCCACCTTTTCTTCTCGTTTTCCTTGTCTCTCTTTTTCCAGCGAGGTATTCCGCTATCTGTAGGACGGTTGCACGCACCAGCAATGAAGAGGCACTTACGATTAGACCTTTCGAAGGCCCACTTACGCGATGGTCCACTAAAAGTTGGCGCTGCTCGTAAATCGAGGCGAACGCGAGCATTTCCTCGAAGAATTTTTCTGTCGGCCGTCTAGACGACTCAGCGACGGTCACCCCCGATAAAAGAACGTTCGGATTCCGTTCCGCGATCACGAAACTCTTCTTACCCGATTCATCGAGCGAAAAACGTCACCGTGCGCGTTCACCAGTTTGGTAAATCGTGCTGTTTAAACGCGTTTTAATTCCGAATAAAATTATACGGCGAGAGCGAAACCCGGAATGAAGCGATTATGATAATCCGCCGATGGAAATTGGCCCTCGGTATCTGCGAAATGTTAATCGAGAGCGAGAAATAAACTCGTTCGAGAACAAACGACGGGGTCGTTTACCTGGGGCGGATCGCGCGCGGGGTCCATTACGGCACTTTGGCTGCCGGGCCAAACGTTTGATTTATACTCATTTTAGCGGACAATCGCGGCTGACGAGAATCATGGATCACCGCGGTTGTTTGGCCCGTATATTAAGATTCCTAATGACGATATCGTGGAGGCCGGTTAATACGCTCGTGTCCCTGGCACGCTGCTTAATGGATTCTCGGAACTTGGCTCGCATGATTAATTTTGCATCGATGGACCGCGAAGAAATCGTGAAACGACTTTTGCCGTTGTTTTCGGTTCGATCGTCCTAGCTTCGGAACACCCCGCATGTTGCCAAACGTTCGCGAACGAAACGAAGTCCAGTTCCGATTCGGGAAACGATCGTCGGATCGAAGCGAAAACTGAAGAAGACGTGAAACAACTTTTGCCGGTGCTTCGGTTCGATCTTCCTCGGTTCGGCCGGAACACCGTAAGTTACAAAGTGTTCGCTAACAAAACGAAGTGCAGTCCTGATTCGCGAAACGATCGTCGGATCGACGCGAAAAGAATGCGCGCAGAGTTTGAAAGAACGGCGGAACGCGCGGAATAACTCGCGTAAATGTAGTAACGAGGCATAAACGAAAGCAATTCCCCATAAAATGTAAAAGTTTCTTAACGCAAGAATACGATAAGGGCCGAGGAGGTACGAATAGGCGTTACCCGTACCGGGATAGATACGATTACGAGGCATTTCGCGTAGAACGCGAGTCAAACGCAAACTAATTATCAATAACTGGAAACAGTCAAAGAGATGCACCGCGTTGATTAGTCTCCGTAATTACCCGAATACTCGAGTAACTTCGTATCCTCCAATAAAACGCTTAATTATCGTCCAATCTTAAGAACGCTTCGCCAGTTATTTGCGCGTATTTCATACCGTTTCGCGAAAGAAAACCTGGACAATTTTTACAACGCGTTTTACGAGTCCCGCGACCAATCAGAAGCATCCTGTTAACGAGCGTTTGCGTGCGATCCGTTGTTCGTATCGCGGATTTTCATGCGCGGTCGTCGAGAAAGTACTGATCAGAAAGTCCGTTGCCGTGCGGTGACATTTTTTTGCGTCTCGATCGGCGACCGAGTCGATCAATAATTGCTCGGGGATCGATCGAGCAGGGACGAACGTTCGATCGCGGCGTCGATGAATCGATTTGGCCACGCGGTTCGGTAAAAATGAGAACTTTATTCGCGACCAACGCGATACCCCCGTGCCTTTTTGTCGGCCGCGGCTACGTGACGCGACGGTTCGTTTCGGGTTTAACGAACGATACGGTCGAGAAACAACGAGAAATCGGACAGGAGGATCAATTACGAGCAATTACGCGACCGATCGGTCGAGCATCGAATAAATATTTCAGAATTCCCGCGTTACCAGCTCGCATACCGTTCCATCCGACCCGGAGACGCCGGGACTTACTACTTTTTCTCAGCGATCGCCACGATAATTATCGCGATTGCTACCGGTCCGTACTCGCCACGCGAATTTTCTCGTATTCGGGTCAGATCCTTCTGATCGTGCTATGAAAAACAGGAATTAAACCAGTGGGAAAGAACGCGAAAAGCCGACGAAAAAAATGACCGTTTCGGTCGAAGTTGCCGATATATTTTATACTTTACATTATTTTCGACGCGTTCAATACAGAATTTACTTTCTAGCTTAAAAGTTTGATGAACTTTTTTGAATTTATTATTTGCCTACTATTAATCGCCCATATCGCGTGTTTCTCTGTGTTCAAACATCAAGTGTACGACTTTACACATGTAGTTAGAAGTTATTTATTTAAAATTGTAGCATTAACACTAAACCTACCAAAGCGGTCAAAATGACCACTTAACAAGTTTCGAATCTTAAGTTATAAACTATGTGAGGTGACTTTTTTGAAATACATGCTGATTTTCATCTAAATAAAGAATTAACATGTACTTTAATTTGTGTCTTATGGTTCGTTTAATCATTCTTCAACTTCATTTTTAATTTCAAAATATGCGTGCATTATACGCCGGTAGGTTCAGCGTTAAATCAAATGCCGAGTGTTGGTCGCTCGACTCGAGCTTGATTTCCCTTATCGAACAAAGGATTCGCGTTAAATTACGTAAAGAAAATAAAGAGAAAGAAATTATGACCACTATTTGGCTGTATAACTTGTAACACGAACGAAAAGCGAATGGAGCCAGCAAAGAGAAGTCGATGTAAAGAGAAACTATTTCGATGCAAAAATTCATCTCGGTCGTAACGACCAGCGACTAAGATCCTGTTCCACGAACGGCCCGATCCACTCGTCAAACATTCCACGTTCATTATTGTAACAATAATAATAATCAGGGAATAGAGCAGTATTTTCGTTACGATTAAGAGGACGATGCGTTATAGGAGGTTAACCGTGAACAGTGGCGTGGCATCGTAAAAGCAAACTGCAGCCACGGTTACACGTGTTTCCCCGAAGCTACAGATAAAGTAAAAGGTCGTAAAGTAGCCGGCGTTTCGATTAACGAAAGACGTAGATAAAATGTGGTAGCTTCGTGAATGGGTGGAGCTCGACGTGTACGAGATGTCTCCTTACGTATGCGTATGTACAGGATGTCGCACGATAGGAGACCTCCTTTGCTCGCGACAAAATATTCCACGAAAACAACCACAATTAGACACGATCACTGGTAACTTTACGGCAATATAGCGAGCGTGTGCAGCCTTCTTTCATAGGGGATGTAACGGCACAGAGTGAGAAAGTCCTACTATTCGTGCACGGATTAGGCATAATTCAATGTCAATTAGAACAATTGAATGTCGTATTCGATGTCGCATTGTGCGCCACATTCGAGTCACATAGAATATCACATTGAATTCCACATTGAATGCCACATTGAATGCCACATTGAATGCCACATTGAATATCACAATGAATATCACAATGAATATCATAATGAATATCACATTGAATGCCGCATTGAATATCACAATCAATTGTTCCAATAGCATATTTAGTAAATTAGAATATAATAGCGTGATCTTGAAACATAGAGAAATGAACAAAAGTAACGATCGATCCTAGAAAATAACAATTTCCACGAAATTAATGAAACGTTTTAGTTAAACAATTTTCGTATTGCCAATAACAAACATCGTTTCGAGTGCAAAGTTCGTAGCTGGCCGAAAGGGATGGGAAAATTTCGTTCGAACAGTTTGAATGAAACGTCCTGTAAATAGGTGGCGCGCGCGTGCAAGTCGATGAATGGCCTGGAAAATCAAAGTGTCGCGTAATTGCTGCAGGCCGGCTAATAATTACGAAACGCGCGATCCGAGGGAGGAACGACTGGCAATTAGGAAAAATATTGCAAGTTTTACGAGTACGTATATAATTCAGATACCTATTGCACGACGGAACAAGTCGCGATTTCCTATTCGCGACCCTTTCCCGACCGGCGATATAGTACCTGTTTTTCTCTCTTTAGCCGGTGCTCCTCCGGCCATATTTTCCGAATCGTCGCGTAAATACTAATGTATTTACGATCCGGCCTCGGTAACCGCATGTTTTTTTTCAGTTAAGTTTATTACACGGGATCGCTTCAGCGGGCAGTATAAGTCGAACGCTTTCGTATCTATTTTCTCGGGGAGAACGAGTTAATTAAACTGGCCGAGACACGAGGCAACGAGGTACGTACGGACATAAAACGGGCGACAGTGGTGCCTAAAATCGATGAAAAATGGATCGATCGCGTATACGGTGAGCCGGCTGAAAACTCGACGAGTCGATTAAACTTCTGTATCTACGGAACGAAAAAAGCCGACGCAACACGCCACGACGCGATAAACCGCGACGGTTTCTTAACGAATTTATTAAGCGAGCTTGTTTATCAATTCGTGCGCGTTATTTAAAAAGTTCTAGAATTTCAATTCGCGATGTACGCGGCAGTTAGTGGATCGTTAAAATCGAATAAACATGTTCCCCGGCGACACTCCGCGGCGTAACCGAATGATTTGCGACCGTATGAATATTGAGTAGAATATTATTCGTGCTCGTAAACGTAAATTCCGTTAATGACGAAACGCGGCCGGATAGATACGACGAATCGCGGAAAAACCGCTACCATTCAACGATTTTACGCCGTTCGTTAAAATTTCATAACGTCGAACGATCTGTCGCGTCGTTTCGATATTTTGTTATATTGTTGCACGGGCAGACCGTTGTTTTTTTACCTCGTTACGGTGTCAAAATCGATTATCGTTCGTCGAAACAAAAGTATACTTGGTACTCTTGCGAGTAACGGTAATTCCTATATCGCTGCTATATACCACAGCGCGTTTCTAATAACTAATAGGCATTATCCAGCAACGATCTTGGACTTTCTGCTCGTTACCGTAATCCGATCTATCGCGTTCGATACTACGCGAACATCCTAGCTAATTGCGTGGAACAGATCGATACGATTGCTCGACGTCCACCCCTCTCCTCTTGGCTCAACGACGCATCGATTTCTTCGTAAAAATCGATTCTAATTGGTCGACGCGTTAAAACGTATAAGAGCCAACAAATCAGGAGGTGCTTCAACCCCTTGCGCTTCTATTTGCGAGTTCATACGACATAACTATTTACTAATGCCAAACTGAATTAACCCTTTGTCATACTTTGACGAATCTGACTCGTGACGCACTCGCTGTTTGAACGTAATAAATTTGATTAAAATTTTCAATACGCTTATATGTAAAGTTGATATACAATCATCATTTATATAATCCAGGAACATCGAATATAAAATACATACATATAATAATAAACGAATAATAACATTTAAAATTTTCAAAGAAACGAGTAACGATTTTATAGATTCTGTACGCGTTTAATTCGACGGATGCGACGTATATTGGATCCGACAGGAGGTGAATATTCGCGCGAGGATAGCGTTTCGGCGAAAGGACGAACGTTTACGCCAATGTTCGCTCGCGTGCGTTCGTCCTCTCCGTGGTAGCCGCGCCACTGTGATATATGCTAATTGCAATTACACCGCGTGTACGCTATCGCCGACTGCTCTGTGCTCGGTGCACCGCGTGACGGGCCACGGAGTTCCGCCAACTTTACGCTAACTTACTAAACTGAAATTTAACTGGATCTCGTTTACCTCCACTTGTTCGACCGCCCTCTGCACCCACTTTATCGCTCGAACCTAACCGACCGACCACGAATTGAATTATACCGTCTTGCCGAGACACGTTATCTTCGCGTGGTCGCTCGCGATTCTTCCGTGATTTTGCGCCATCGAACGAATCGCGAGAGTCTATCGAGCGATCGAGATCGATTTGGTCGAAATGCGAAAAACTAACGGGGTGCCGGCACAGCTGACTCGAACTTTTTCCGTTTATCTTCGATCGTTGTACGAATCGAACATTAATTGCGATGAAGACGTTAAGCGGGTTTCGAGGAATACGCGTTGACATGCCGTTTTATAATATTATTATTCGTAATTGCTGTTACCGGCACGATTTATTCGCTCGGCCGGCGGTCGTTACCGGGTACCGTTATCGTGCGCAACCATCGACATTTTTACGCGAGACTTTCGTGACACGGTCGCATTAGAAAAACACACAATGGGATCGTACCAAGCGGCATTATATTCGCGTTAAATGAAATGAAATAAAGCACGCTACCCGATTAGCCCAGATACGGAAGCTGCTTTGATTTACATTCGCCTATAACGTTTAGCGTATCGACTTACGTGAAATTTTTCCACTTCCACGTGTACGCTGCGTTTTCCCGATCGTTCGATCGAATATCTTTACGGGCGATACGAGTATCGAACGATTTCCCGGGAAACTTTCGAACGCTGTCGTGGAACGAGACGATTTTATTGTTATTTTATGTTACTTGGTTCAGCATCTTCCGTTGCAATCTTAATCTGATTTGATATATTAATCTACTATATGTTAGATTAAATTAATATATATTAATATACTTATTAATCTTACAATTAAAAATGGAATAGACTGCCGAGGGGAAAGGTTTAATGTTCAATATCTACGGAAAGCAACCAGACAAACTCTCGTTTGCTACGTATCAAAGACCGTCGTATAATTGCAAACGAGGTATTAATTTCGTTCGATAGGAAATGTTAATTTTCTTCCATCTGCTCCGGTACAGAGATACAGTATTTCCGCGAGAGACCTCGTTCGATCGCGTGTCCGAATATGAAATTTTCCACAACGTTATGACATTACGCGCGTTCAGGAACGTTGAAAAAAAAAAGAATCGCGGTTAAGGCTTGCACGCGCTGTAAAATCGCGTGGACGCGTAGTTAATTTATAGCGGGGTGACTTGATTAGCGCAACGTCGCTGTACAAAGAGGAGATTTCACGTGTACGGTGTAAAATCATGTCGGTTGACGTTTACGGGGGTCCGTGTTTAACGTTGTTGCGCGCGGAAAAATACGGACGGTGCGGGGAGAAAAAAAAAAAAGAAAAAGCAAAACAGGGAGAAGCGAAAGACGGATAAGGCATCGCCATTTCGCGTGACAGCGCAACGAAGATCGGCTTATCGTGGCAACACTGTATGCTAACCGCGCGGCCATCTTTGATGGCAATTACAATTAACAGCAAAACGGGGATGTCGTAAAATGCAATTAAATATTATTACCTTTCCTCTAATGGTCGTCAGGGCCGTGAACGCGAGCCATATGTTTTCTCCAACGTATCGACGAATATACAGCGCCATTAATAATCCGTTAACCCGCGCATCAACGCGAATCGAATGCCTCGTTTCGATCGATGATTTCCTAAAGAAGTCATCGTTAAACGGTCTGTTACGCGACTCGATACCGCTCCGAGAATATCGGTGAATATTCTCCTGGTCGATTTTCTCCCATTTCGCGATAAACGGACAGGATATACAGTATGGTGAGTGGTAGGTTCGAACTCGCGACGAAGGAAAGTGGTGGAAAATGAAAATCGCGAGCGGCGATGTGTCAACGAATTGGGAAACGTTGCCAGCCATCGACGACCGGTTAATTATCAGGGACGCGTTAATTTTTTAAGAAAATTCGATCTTTCAAAGTTCGGGAGCCTAACGATTACGAAGTGAATTTTCGCGACTCTTATTCGGATTACGCAACGATACATCAATAAGCGAAATCGAGGCGTTTCAGAAACAGTGATCAAAGAACAGAGAGAGGCAAATAGAGCCCGTCACGCTTTCTTCTTAACGCAGTTTGTATGAACGAAAGACATTTTCTCGACAACGATCGGTTTCTTTGATCGGTTAAAACCGACAGCCACCTATTCTCGACGAGACGTTCATCGACATCGTAATTTGTCGAAAAATTTGCGCCATTATCGAGAGCGACCTTCCCTTTCGCTTTTTCCATCAACACCTTCCACGAGAGTATCGATTAAATCTCTCTCGAGATTTATCGCTTCGACGCCTCGGAGGCTCTTTAATGAATATCGACGAAATTGCCCGTCGAACGTTGAAAACGACAATCTGTAGCTGATCGATGACCCGGTGACGAGTATCGTAATCGTAATCGTAATCGAATGACGGGTAACGGCGACACTCCATGGCCCTTTTCTCGTGTCGAAAAACGATTCGATTAACGTCGAGCCGGGGTAAATCAACGTCGAGTTTATCGTCGTCGGCGATCGTGCGCCGAGGTAAAATTCATGAAACCGGGAGAGGCGTGCGCTCGTTATTTCCGTGGCCGTCGTGCCACCACCTCGTCGATCCGCTCGACCGTGTTACAAACGCGAGCCTTCGATTCCGTGACGTGGGCCAATTTCCGGTATCGCTTTCTCTACGCTTCGACATTTAACCGAACGAATCACGCTCGTCCCCGACTCGTACCGGCAACGTATACTTCGTTACGATTCGACGGCCGACGATTTTTCATCGGCGACTCGTTCGACGAATAACGCTACGGCCTCGGCTCGAAGCGTTATCGTCGGCTTCGTGACCGAACGAGGAGCAACGGAGAAGAAGACGAGGAGACGAACGAGCAAAAGAAAAGGCTGGCAAAGCGAGCAGACGGAACGAAAGGAGAAGGAAAGGGCAGAGATGCTGAACAGTGCTCATTGGACGGTTGCATTTTATGCGCTGGACCGGCCCCTTCTGTAATTGGTCGCCACTCAATTGCCGCTCATTAGGTAACTGCCTGTTTTTTGCGCCGACTGTGACTACGGCCGGCAATAAAGCTCCGAGAAAAAAACATTTATCCCCTTTCCCGCTGACCTCTGTCGTACCACCATACTTTCTTCTATAATAACGAGCCACCACGCTCTCGCTCTATCGACCCTTCGGCGTCGTTCCGCTCGAGTTCGACCCTTTCCTCTCGAGCAAACTTCGCGTTTAACCCTTTCTGTCACGATTTATTCGGCAAGAGCGTCGGACATAACGAACTATTAATTGCTACAACGTTAACCTCTTGCCTTACAATATCGTCTTCCACGCGTGACGTAATTGTTGAATCGCGACAACTTTTCCTTATATTTTCACCACCACCGAATCGAACAATTAGACCGAAATTAACACTACAACTTCCAACCAGTCAAAATGACTGGTTTCGGGTTTGACATTTTATGTCATAAATTTTTTGACCGACCTTTTGTCAAAATATCTATCATGTTTTATGGAGCTAATGAATGCTTGTATGTGTTAGGTGATGCGGCATTTATTTACCTACTTTGTTTTCAATTTTAAAGTAAATATGTGAATCAAAGTATGTCACGGTGAGTTTTTTGAAATTCATATTGATGTTCGCTAAGATGAGGAACGTGAAACGCGGGTGGGAAAATGCTGAATGGCGCAAGGTCGATTTACGAAAGTTTCGCCAAGGTCCGTGGAAGTCGCAAATCGTCGTTTGGACCCCGCAGTTAACGACGAGGACGAACGACGAACAGGAAAACACAGGGAACAGGAATCAGAGACCGGAAACCGCGGCCAACTAATTTCACCGTATAAAAAGAAGTCCGTAGCGGCCGTAGTCTTCGAAGGCGGACAAAGAACCGCCGACCTGTCATCTACTAACGATCCAACCTCGTCGTCTTCCCGTCAGCGTAAGAATAGGTGAGTGTGGTCGCCGAGAAACGCGAAAAATTAAGCGAAAATTGGACATTAAAATATGTACCGTAATTTCGACGTACCCGTTTACACGGTACCGTTATTTTCTCGTCGCGTTATCGAAGAAAATGATCGCGATGCTCGCGCAACGATAAAAAGTCCAGCCTACGAGATAGATCGGCGAACACGAGATATTGCAGGATGTTTTGCGCTCGCAAGAAAAGCTTATTCCTCATGGACTTCGATGTAATTGATTTAATAAAAATACAGTTTAACACTTTGAGTGCCATGTCACTGTACGTAAATCTATCGCTTATCTTAGTTGAAACATTTAACATAACAAAGTTTAAAAAAATTTGATAAATTCATTAAAGCATATCAAATAAACCAGGGTAGAATATTATAAAAATTGTCTATAAAATTTATCGAAAATAAAAGTACTTCCTAGAAGAAATTGAAACTGTTTTAGGGTGGCACTCAAGGTGTTAAATCAGTGAACTCCGTGCTACGCGAAACAGTCTAATCACAACATGCTCCATTCACTCTCTTGACTGCATACAGCCCAATCTTGCATATGTACGTTCACACGCGTTCACACAGAAACAGTATCAACCTCTACCACCCCACAATATAATACTCCGTGGTCCGGATAAATCGATTATAGGAAAGCGGAGATGCTTTTGGCGGAAGAGGAGCGCGAATTAATTACTCGAAGACTCGATCATATTTTACGGACGGATACAACGTTCCAGTCTCGAGATCTAGGCTTCCTGTCGCGGATCGACGCTCGTAACCGAACTTACACGCTAGCCTGATTGGCTATAAAGGATCATTACCGACGAACAAGGTTACGACGTGCCCTCTCTGACCGTCGCGCGATAACGCAACATCGTTACTCTTCGAATCGAGGAGCCCCGACAAGGATATCGTTACCGTTTTCAATTTTATTCAACTCGGTTTGTTCGTATTTTACGCGCCCGGACGGTCCCGTCGATCACATAAATCCTCGTGAACGTTTATTCGCGATTTTATCGTCTGCGCGAACACCGCACGAGGAACGCGAAATCGCGGTTTTCAACGACGTATCGATGATATACTAACGCACGAGAAGGGAACTTTCAAAATGGAAGGTGAAAATAAATAATAATTTTAGAGAACAGGCAACGCGTAGTGTAGTTAACGGATTTTGAACGAGGTGGGTAAAAATACCTCGAGAAATGCTGTCCGGGCCGGGTATTTTTACCTATTTGAATGTACATACATTAAAACTACAACTACCAAAGGGGCTAAATGACCCTTCTACAAATTTCCTACTTCAAAAGGCAACATTTGTAAAACTGGTCTTCTTGACCCTTATGCTGATTGTCATTAAGGTAAAGAATCTATAAGTGTATATAAGTACATTCTGTGTAAGTGTATTTATGTTTCATCGTTTGGTCATTTATTGTTCAACTTCATTTTTAACAACAAAATAATTGTAGTTTTAAGGTACTTTTACTCTATCGGTTTACATACGAAACTGAAAAAATTAGCTGGTACTTTTCCTTTAGAGTCAACAACTTTACTTTTTTACGACGTTAGTATATCAGTTTGGCCTGTTTGGCCGCCCAAAATGTGTTAACGAAGTAGAGCGAACAAAAATTCGTTCGAGTAAAGGGTTCGAACGCGCAAAAGACGGAGAAAGAGCAAAGAAGGAAGAGGGGCGTGGGGGGCAGAGGAAGCAGCGAGAGACGTCAGGTTCCTGTTAATAACCGTTATGGATGAGATGTATAGCAAGCTACATAATTACAGGTTTGGATACATTGCTTACTGGCCGGTGCACCCGAGCACGCCCTCTGTTCTCCTTCATTAAGGCTGGCGAGGACGGTAGCCGCCTGTTATTCCTCCAGTTTTATCCTCCTGTCTCCCTCTTCCGTTCGCTGTTTCGTTCGCTCATTGTTTTTTAACGCCACCAACGAACGATTCGTCCTGTCAGAAGAACTCGCCTCTTTCCACGCGTTTAGAACATTTTCGATCAACGTATTCCATAATTCCTGCCACGGTAACAAAAAGTACCGAGCACGACCGATTACCCGAACACCTTTCTAACGGAAACGACGATTATGCGAACGTTGTTCGTCCGGGGAGTAATTACCAGCGAGAAGAAAGTAATTTGTCCGAATAGGATAATGACGAAAACGTTAACGAACGTTGAATTTTGTGATTCCGATCCGGGCACGGGAGTGTACTTGACAATCGGTGATTATTCGACGAGCACAAAGACAATAGCCTCAGCTAAGTTAATCATTTGCGCTTGATTTAACGCAACTATTTTCAATAAATAACTTTCAACTACGTTTGTAGTGCTGTAACGCGTGATGTTTGAACACAGCGAAACAGACGATACTGGCAATTAATAGTAAAAAATAATTTCCAAAAAATTGATCAAACTTTTTAATCAGAAAATGTTACAGTTTTTAATAAATCACTTTTAACTACATTTCTAGTATTATGGGCGTCATATTTGCACACAGCGAAACAAACAATATTGAAAATTAATCTGAAAATTAATAATTTAAAAAAAATTCATCAAATTCCTTGACCAGAAAGTTTCGCAGTTGTTATTTGCCAACAGTAAAGATGCTTTCGAGTGCAAAGGGTTAATTATCGTAGCCGGGTTATGGCAGGTCGATCCACATCGGTAGACTCGACCAATTGGGGATGAATACAAAAAAGAAAAATGGACGGTAAAATATAGGGTTGTCCGAAAAGTTCGTGTCGATATTGAAGGAAAATTGTACAACCTCTTTTCATCTTTCGGGCAACATGAAAATTCCCTCCTTTCAGAATCACGCGTGACATATGTTTTCAATAGTTCTGATATCTTCAGAATTGTCCATACACCGGTAAATACAAATTAGCACGAACTGTTTTGGACAACCCAATAGAATGAATCACCGGTAGGTCGTAGACTGTCGGGGTATCGGCATCGAACGAGATAATGTCCAAGGAATATTCGCCTAGCCGAGCATAGTTCTCGATTCTGAATAGGTTCGTAAATATTCGAGCAACGAATAGAGGAAGATCGGAGTAAGGCGAGTCTCCCTATTAATAAGAAACGGCCGCGGCGTTTTCCATACGGATCGGATCGATTACCGATCTGGCCCCGGGTCGGATGTAGCAGCGGACCTTTTATTTCTACTTTTCTCGTTCGCCGTGCCCGTAGCACTATCATTTGTTAAGCTGGACAGCTTAGCCCCGTCATTACGAGCAATCACACTTGATTATTTTTGTCTACAGAGTTGTGTACGCCAGACTTATACGCGTCCTCGTAAATGATCGTCCCTCGGTTAGGAGCGAACGAACGAACGAGGGACGTTGGAACGCGATCCGCCGATCGGCCCCTATTTCCCTTTTTGATTGCAGGGGAATTTCGCTGATTTCGAGCGCGTGCAAATTCAAATTGGGGAATTAGACGCGGTTCGGGGAACAAAATCAATCCGTGATCGTGATTCGAACCCCTCTTTTCTTTCGTTTCGCTTCGCGTTTTCGTACTACTCTATATGGATTCACGCGTGTACCGTTACCGATATAAACGACGTGTACTTCTACGTTGACGAAGATCAGAGTTGAATCAGAAAAACAATGTACGAACGATCGCAAGAAATTGAACACTAAAAATACCCGCATCAAATGCATCTTACATACTTTAAATTTGAAAATAAATTTAAAAAATAAATAAATACTGCAGCATCACCTGACACATACAACCATTCATTAGCTAAAAAAATATATGACAAATGTTTTAACAAAAGTGCTAGCAACAAAATTTTGTAATATAAAATGCCAAACATGAAACTGATCATTTTGCCCTTGTTGGTACAAGAAAAATAAATTGTGTGACAAGGGGTTGAGAATAATATCGTGGGTCGAAATCGTCGATATGTATAGTCCCGAAGCGTAACAACATCTTTCCTCTCGGAAACGGTAAAACAGATATTAAATAATTTATTTATCGGGTTATCGCGCGGAAACGACCGTAAGCTAACAGGGAATATTTTTTGCAATCGAAAGCATGCTCGAGCGGCGTGTTCCGAACACACAGAATGCCTTCGCATGATTATCGCGTCGTAAAATATAATTAACGTTATCGTCCGCCAATAGGTATAATGTCGGAATGGCGTAGATAACGTTCGGCCTCGTCGCGACGCGAAACGAGCCTACACACGAGATTTAGCGCCCTCGTAATTTCACGACGAATAAAGAATTAAGGACGAATCTCCGATGAAGATGCTGAGTAGTCCGCGTACTGACTGATATACTAACTGATCAAATATGATCAGTATCCAAGTATGATGTAGATCCAAATTACTCGAGGCGAATTGTACCGCCCCTTCGAAAAAGGTGTGAAAACTATTCTCTATCGTTCGCGCGATAAATTGTTCTCGACGTTTTCTTCGAGTTCGTAGAGCGCAAAAAGGACCATCGAGTAGATTCCGAAAGACACGAGACGTTAGTTTTATTAAAAAGCGAGATTCGATCGGCAATGAGACACGCATCGAGCGCAATCTGGCTGGTATCGGGTGAATAAAACACTGTCCCATCGCGGTGGCGGTTAACCTGGCGTGAAATTGCTAGGAGTCGGACTGACGCCAAGCAAATTCGCGTAGTCAGCATCGGCTCGTCTTCAACCGGTACACGTACACGGCACACGGCCCAACACCAAAGGATCCGACGTACCGAACCTCGGTGTTTGTTTAAGAACCATACCGATACTCTACCTTTTCTCCGCCCCTTACACCTCGCCTTTCCCCTCTGTTAAATTAGATCGCGATCAACATTCCACCCGGCTAAATTATCCCTCGAACGATCTAGCATTTTTTCAGACGTCATAGTTCTTCACCGTTCGAGTCTCGGTCCTTTGCTTTCTCGCTTCGCTAGCCAACAGAAACAAAAGTGTTTTTCATCCCCCCGCTGCGGAATTGGATCTCGAATTTACCGATCTGCTTAATGAAAATCATTACCTCTTCGTGACGGAACGGACGAGTTAATCGTTTTTTGTCGGAAACGATTTTACTCGGTGGAAATGTGAAAATCCCGGGGGGTTAATCTTGGAAACTACTATCGTTTTCATCGAATTTTACAATAGCTTCTTGCACGATACATATGATATACGATTATTTGCGCATCCGAGGATCACTAAATGGAAAACAATCTTGACATTCGAACTTTGTTTAATCACTTTAATGTTGTAGCAATTAATAGATCGTTATGTCTGACGCACTTGCTGAATAAATTGTAGCACAAGGGGTTAAAAATGTGTTCATCGCGCACTCTGAATTATTGCAATACGTTTTATGGTAAACCCATTCCTTGATCTATTTTGTAAATTAATTGTAGGTAAAATGCTCGGTGTATTCGCTGCGCGTTCAAGCGTTCGGGTAAAATTCGATAAAGGGGTTTCTTTCCGTTGAAAGTCATTGATCGACGTCTGTACGCGTGCCAGTCAATCACCTGCTACCAGTTCACCCGATTCGCGGAATCGAACGTCGAAATTAATTCGGTTTGCGGATAATAGCCGGTCGAACGTGGAGAACAGAAAAGAAACGAAGACAGAAATATCTCGGTTACGATCGAGCGTAGCGAGAGAGGAGAAATAGACACGAATTCCTTCTATCCTCTAAAAATACACCCCATGACTCAACCATGGATAACTGAAATACCGTAACGCGGTCTCTGATGCCACGGTACATAATTTTCTTCGGATGCCGATAAAAACAATCCGGACTTCTTGGGCGTTTCGCGAGCCGTTACGCAATTCGATAAGACGTAAATTAGGAGAACCCGAAGAAACCTTATAATCCGCGTAATCGACGGTAATTTCACTTTCGGTTCCATCGGGGTTATAACCGAGTTCTTGGCGAAATAGGAAATTCCGCCGGCTCGATTCGCGTACACTGCCGCTCAAAAATATGTGGACATTTTCTTAACTCTTACGACTAGCTAAAAAAGTTACGATGTCTTCGGTAAATTTGATTAGCTTGTGTGTATTTCAGTTCGTGCATGGTTGGTGAACATATTTCAAGGTGACTTACATTCGCCACTTTGTTTAATACAGCAATTTGGAACCGGAATTTTTTTAACTAAATCTAGAGTGTAGCTCGTATGTTGTATAAACATAATGAAACAGCTACTTGTGGTAATTAATGATACGCAGATAATAATATTAAAAAAATTCGTCGATCTTTCCAACCAAAAGGGTTTACAGTCACCATCTGGTACCAGTAAAAATACCTTCGAGTGAAAAGGGTTAATAATATTTGATTACATCATTGATTAAAAATAAAAAGGCGTTAAAAATTTATCTGTTTGACTTCAATGCATAAAACCGACATTATTTTCCTCCTAAATATGTGTATAATGTATTTGTGACATTATGACAAATTCCACAAACATGGTAGGTGTCCATTTTCGCGCAGAAGAGAACGAAAGCAAAAAAAAAGAAAGAAAAAACGCGAAAAGTTTTATAACACCTTACGCGGTCTCCCTGTTAGCTCGCCAGGGTATCCTTATTATCCACAGAATAAGGTACACGCCCATCAATTTGCATTTCCATTCGACAATTCGCCACGTTATCGAGGCCAATGGCGGTACCAGGACGGTCATCGAGAATCGAGAGATCGTAATCGCATCTCGCGCCCGTGGAAACGGTTTGACCACAAGCCGACAACTTCTATCTACCGACCGTGTATTATCTGACGGCTTCGAACCGCGCAACGATACTCTTAAACGGTGGATCGGTTGTGCGTGCAAACGGAATCATACAGGCAGGTTGTACTCGGCCCTGTTAGCCCGATGAAAGTTCAAAGGAGCGCGTTCGATTCTGTTTTCTTGCAGCAAGAACCCGCGTCATCGCTCTACGCAATCTCTCTCTCTCTCTCTCTCTGTGTGTGTTGCGGTTTCCCTCGCTCAAATCGTTTTCTTCCTTCGCGCGGACAACGACTCGTTGTTGGTTTAGCGATATTATCGATAATTTGACAATCGACCGCCACTTTGACCGCTATCGAGGCTTCCATTACCACGCTCAGCTTACCTTCGTGTACTCTTCCGAGTCGGACTTTTTACCTTTAACGAGTCTAATTTGCTGTTACGTCGGTGTACAACAAAATATTGATCTCGCACGGCGTTAATATTTCTTTCGATATCGTCGCTAGACTCGTTGATATTAACCTCGGTATTAACACTAAAACTACCGACGTATAATGCACAATTATTTTCAAGTTAAAAATGAAGTTGAAAAATAAATGAACAGACGATGAAACGTTAAAGAATACACTTATCGATTCTTTGACTCGATGTCGATCAGCACAGATATCAAGAAAACCATCTTTGGATCTTCCACTTTGTGGATTTGAGACACTGTTTCCGAACTTTTCTACCTACTTACTTATGTGATCTTACAGTGTTTCCTACAGCCGTGCATAACTGTGAAGTTATTTGTTCAATAGATGATATTATTTGTTAATAAAAGTATACATTATATATCATAAATATCACGGACACGATAGGTGCCCACATACACTTGAGCGGTAATATATGTATGTGCTAATTTTGGCACTTATCGCGTTGATAAGTCTGGTAAAAATAAACGAGGAAGCAAGAGTAACACGACGGCGAGGTCGAATCGCCTCGAGGGTATCCTTGCTGAAACATCGATACAGAATTTGAAAAAGAAAAGTATACGAAGGGAGATGCAGCTGCGCGCGATTCTTCTTCCTGTTAAACAAACAGGCTCGAGCCGCGTTCTTTGGCAAACCGCAGAGCACCGGGTTCGATCGCTTAACGAGATCCTCGGCTGTGCTTCGATCGTGCTAGTTCGCGCCGATTCCACGTCGATTTTTTCGACGAAACGCGACCGCAACTTCTTCGCTGCATCGTCGATTCGGAATAAATCATCTGGCTACTCTCGGACGGGAACGAAACGCGAATCGACGACTACGCCGAGAAGAAAATTAGTCGATGATCCAACGAATCGCGTCGATCTCGGAAAACAAAGTAGAACGAGTCTCGACGAAAATACCTCGATCCGTTTCCCTTTCGTTCCGGCGAGCTCGTCAAGTAAAAATGTAGACGTCCGTCGGGACAAAACACGGAAGAGTGGATTTTCTGATGGACGAAGATGCATCGTGATAAATAAAGGAAGGAATTTCGACGGGGAGGGCAAATTCAAAGGATCGTGGGTCATTTTCGATAGCGCGCCGTAGCGGCAAGTCATTGGTTGCGCCCTGGAACAACTAACATCGAGATTCAAAGGCTTTTGAAGTTTGTCGACGGTCTTTCAAGAACGACCAAGGTGTAGATTAACCAATCAAACGGGTGTTGCTACCTCACAATGGTCGACTTAATGACTGTTAGCCGGATCCTTTATCGATCGACCGATCTGATCAATGATCCGCTTTTTCTTTCATTTTCTACGTCATTCTCGGCTTCTTCTTTCGCTGCTAACTTGTTCCCTTTCCTTTTTTTTTTACTCCGCTCACGGGTACCGTAGCTTTCTTCGTTGGTAGCTTCTCGATATCTATATCAGAATTTGATCCCCTCTCGACAATGACAGTGCGATACGCCGGACCGAAGTTCGTTTATACGAGACTATCGGATAATGAGCGGCAACAATGCCGTTAGGTGTTAATTCGAGCCTAGACGACGAACTTCGAGTTCCATCTAAGTACATACAACTTGCGTTAACCCCTTGGGGTTCGATTTATTTGTCCGGTGCGTCAATCGGAACTAATTATTCGCAGCGACGATATTAACACGAACAAGGAATGCGAAAAGGATAGGTACTCAAAATTAGAGTAAGCTTTATTACGTGTAACGCTAGAAGTACTAGCGCTTAATGCATATTTTAAAGGGCGGCAACAAAATTTTTTTATATAAAATGTCAAACCCGCAATTGGTTATTTTAACCGGTTGGTAGTGATAGTTTTAAGTTACGAGCGTGTCATGAGTCAAAGTACAGCAACAGGTTACGAGTGCGTCAAATTTCAGACTCTCTATCGAACGACTCAGGAAAATGTCAAGTAATTTACCAGCCATAATCTATGCCGTTCGACCGCATCTTCCATCGTACCGTTTAATAGGCGCAGAGATTTTGCCGTAGGTATAGCGAGAAGCGTCGATAATCGCGGCGATTGTGAAAGCCGAAAACACGCGTTTTTCCGCGCGATAACGCGACAAGGGTGTTCGAGGGAAAAAGCACGGAGTCGAGTCATTTAAACAACCCTGCCAGCTTCCTTTGCAAAAAAACCGCTATATTTAATTAACCAGTCACGATACTCGGAGCACCCACGCGTACTTGCTCGGAGGTCTTCGAGTTCGAATTAACTTCGGGGTTTCTTACACCTCCGTGGAGGATCGCCGTGCGGACACGAAGCAAAAGAGGAAAGAAACGAGCAACCTAACCCGAACAACTCATCCGGTCGATGATTCGGCGTAATGGGGTAGCGCCGTAGGGGGCGTGGTCCTTGCTAATGACATCATCGTGACGCAATCGTTTCCTTTCAGTCATTGTGTACCCAGACACGGCAAGAAACAACACCGTGAAAACAAGATCAGAATGGTCGATGGATCGTGGACGCGGACGTACGCGTCGACGCGATACCCGTGAGACCCCGTTTCTTCGTCTTCCTATCGATTATTCGACGAGACTACGCGGCTCTTAAACATTTAATTGAATTCATCACAGATTCACGGACAAAGGTTTAATCCTTTACAGTTTCGATTACTCGACCGCGTGACAAAGAGTCGAACGAAGACGGCGACGCGATGAAAGAAACGGTAACTCGAGCATAGAGAGACCGCTTAATTAAAACATCATCGTACTCGAGGTAGATCCTTGTATTAAGGACCACCAGATCCGAATCTTAATTTCCGCCTTTGCTTTACCAAACAACCGCGATAATTTATCGTGCGTAAGAGGCAAGATTAAGCGATAACGCCGTTCGATAAACGTTGAAACGCCGGACGAATCACGTGAACCGCCAGAAGGAACGAAAGTAGCTCGGGGGATAATTATTTGTAGCCGCGGTTTAACCGTATGTAATTTCGAGAGTCGGTAGCAGCAATCGATCATCGAGATCAGATACACGAAGCCACGAAAGGATAGCGGACCCTGTCCCGATCGAGGAGGAGGAGCTACGTGAAACCGAAGATAAGCTCGCCGCATGGGGTACTCGTAATTATCGAGACAAGAACGGTCAATGATCTTTTCGAGGCAACTCGTTTCGCCCCGTCATCGATATCGCCCCCCCCCCCCCCCCCCCCCAACCGCAAGATTCCGGATGTCGTGCGTTTCGATCGACCGTACGTACATCTAAACGCGATCTTCGAACGCTAATTTCTCTCCTAACGAAAGCGATCGGGTACCTACAACCGTTTTGGTCCAGCCGATGCTTTGATAGGTTTTGACATCGCATTAGAAGTTATAGGCTTTCGCAGTTTCGATCTTCTCGAAGAACGCTAAATCCTCTGCAATTCATCGAATCCCACTCGAACAACCAACCCATACGGATTGCTCTCTTTTTCATATCACTCTCCGTCACCGTCGTTATCGTCATCTTCGTTGTCGTGATTATCTTTATTACCACAGATTTATTACTCGCCCAGTCAGGTATACGAAAAATTAACTACCCATTCACCCCTAACTAGACACCACCTCGGTAGGGGTGGTCTATCAACGGCTGAGAAGACATCGCTTGACACATCGGTGTGTAAGGAATTTTTCTCTTGTTTCAGTGGGTCTTTCTGTTGAATTATGACTCTGCAGCAAAATTCCCAGAGTCGTGCCTTTAGTATTACGACCCCTTTCATTTAGGTCCAGCCAATAGTCGGTTCGATGTTTTCGCCTTTTAAATTTTTACGAAGAGTGCTAAATCTCTCTGTATTTCTCCCAATGCTACATTAAGATCGAACCTCTGCAGATCGCCCTCGTTTTCTTCTCGTTCCCTGTCGCCATCTTCGTCGTCGCGGTTGTAATAGCCAAAGGGTAGCCCCGTTTCGATTTCAAGATGCTCGCATCGAATGTACATAAGTACTATCTGGAGCGGTACTCGGATGGGTCTCGCGGTTCGAGGAAGCGGGTAAAAGAGAAGACGCCGGTATCGGGATGAAGGAACGTCGGAAGAGGATAAAAGGGGAAGGCGTAGCCATGGTAGAGCGTCGATTGGCGCTGGTACGCTCGTCCGTGGTTGGTGGAGCGAGAACGGTCGAGGCGGGTCGCGAATCGAAGGCGGCCGTTCGAAAACGACCGGTTCACCCAACGATCCACGGCAAGGTGGACGAGTAACCAACACGAACCATTCGAAAGTCCTGGATAAACGGTGGGGGAAGTCACCTTGCCGGCTCTTCCATCCAGGCTGACCGAGCGAGGAAACGGCCCCACACACCGGTTCGCGCAGCCGCAGCGTACGCCTCTCTCTAGGCCAAAGTTGTCCCTAGTGCGCGTCGATCTCCCGCAGTTTTTGCCTTCCTTTTTTCTATTTGCCCCCGAGACAACGCGCGTCTGTGCCCGTTCGTACCGATTACGTTTGCCCGCGATCGTGCCCATGTTTTCCGCGAATTCCGGTGACCGAGTACGAGGTGCGTGACCCTCAAGAAGCTGTTCACAAGTGCCTTTATAGTTTGAGATCCGTGCTCGAGGAGAATAATCGAGGTGGTCAGCCTCGCCCGGAACAATCCTGTCGACGCATCAAGGTTGGTAAACCGCGCAGACTATCTCCTTCCGACGTTCGTAACGATTTAACACGTTCACTGGCATGTAACCCGTATTTCGATGACACTCAAATTTCTATACAGATTTAATAGGCATATTATTCAAAATTTGTTCACCTGTCTAACTGTAAATGTTCGCATTAGGTACTTGGAACTATGAAGAACAAATATAACAAGGCATCTTGAACTTATTTGGTAAGGTTTGTTCAAAATGAAAATACTAACTAACGCAATTTTCAATTGCTTTCACGTGGCACTGGACGTGTTAAAGATTTTGTTCAACTAATTTCCGCGAACGTTCAAAAAATTTCGTCCAATTCGTACTTCACCGCCGGTGTTTTCAACGTGCTCGTGTGGCGAATCTGTCATTGCTAAAACTTCTAGGCGAGGGAAGAAAATCTGTGCATAAATCGTTCTAACGGTTACGCGAGTAGTGATTAATGGTGACTAATTAAGTTTGTTATAAACCCTTCCAGTCGTATTCGTCCCGAAGCGCGTATCTTATCGTTTTGTTCCCGATAAAGAAACCTAACTATCCGCTTTTCGTCGAGAAGAAAACTGTAAAAGAATGGTATCGTGACGCGACAATCGAGAGCCAGACAGACGGCGGCGGAGGATTAAAGCGAGTTAAAAAAAGGGTCGGAACGTTATGCATGCTTTGCCTTAATGATTATGCATTACGCATATTTTGCTTTTAACGACTGAGCAAATTGTAATCAACTATGATTAATTGTGATCCCGGTTTGCCACAGCTGCAATGTTCGAGCGAATCGAGGAAGCTGGAATATTATGCATACTTTAGCTTTAACTGCTGTACAAATTATGATTAATAGCGATTCGAGTTTTTTTTCCCGTTGCCGCGACGTTAAAACGACCGGGCAACGTTGAAATATTGTGCGTACTTCGCTTTCAGCGATTAGATAAATTATAATTAGTTGAAATTGATGCGATCAAAGATTTCTTACGTACGAACTATAACTTACATCGAACGCGTCATACGAGCTGATGGTGTAAGGTCAAGGAATTAATTTAAACGATTGCCGAGCACCTATTATTATCCGAACAAATTCGATCTGTAAAGAAATATTCGAATCTCGTGTACGAATCCGCTTATCTGGTCGAAAGTAGCTGGCTAGTTTAATTATCCAGTCGTTGAAATTATGCGAAACGTATGGTTCCATCCGGCGAGCTCGCGTAAACGAAGTTTTATTGTACTTTATACTAATAGGATCGCGGTTTACGCTTTCCTGATTATTATTACGGATTTTACAAAGTTACCGAACGTAAACCGCGGGAACGCGGTAAACGCGATATTACACGTCCGAGTTTTATTGCGACACGTCTGTCGTTAACATACCTCCGGCTTTTATAGCACGATAACTCAGTATCGCAAACTGCCAGTCCTCCTTCATCCAGAAAGTATTCGTTGCGACCAATAGGTCGTACTCGTACGTCGTTCTCCCCTTTATAGATCGATATGGATCAACGATACGAAAATAAATAGATTTCGCTCCGAAACGTTTAATCAACTTCGCGTGTTGCAAAGAACGAGCGAAGAGAAAGGCTTAACAGCGCCGTCGGATCTGATCTTCGGCGTTCTTGCGGCAAAATATGTTTGTGACGATCTCTATTTTAACTATTCGAGGCACAGAATTCCAGAAAATAGTATAGACACAGGTTGCACAGAAATTTTATCGCATTTTAAATAAAAACAACATTGGTATATTTTTAATAGTACAGAAATGATGATGCAAATGCATACAAATAATAATGATAAGTCAATTACATTTGTTGTTATAGGCCCTCGGATAGTTTTACACACACACACGAGTATGCAGCTATTGCAATATTTTGAAGCGGGACTGAAAATGTCTCACCATGCATTAAAGAAGTGGACATTTTTAACATTAAACCTACCGACATACAATGCACAATTATTTTGAAATTAAAAATGAAGTTGAAAAATAAATGAACAAATGAATCGAAACCTAACAATTTCGCACACCGAATCGATGTTTAACTGCCGTGAAATTCGACGGGTGACAAGAGAGGTATCTATTGGCAATAATCGATTCGATCGAAGTGACAAGTTTTCGGCACGAGTCCCCGGCCGAGTCGACGAGTAACGCGTTCTTTGGCACGTTCTTCGACGATGCTTCTTCTTTTCCTGTTTCCTTCTGCGTGTCTCAGGCCCCCTTCTATCCCTTGTCCTTTCGGGAAGCTGATAGAGACCAGCTTTCTCGGCTCGTCCCATTAGCGTAATGGCTCTTGCCGTATAGTCTTCGCATTTAACCCACCGAATTCTCGTTCGTCTTTTCACCGAGGCATAATTCCTCTCCAATTCCTCTGTTCTCCCTCGATTTCGCGTCTATCTACGCGCATATTTATCTCGCGCAAAACTCTCGGATCCTCTTTCTCTTTCGTTCTCTCGATTTCCTTCTGTATGTGCGATGCAGCGTCAGTGGTATTGTGCGACGATTAAACAACGCGTAGAACCAGTAGATTCCCAATAAACGATAAAAGTGGACCGTCTCGAAATGAAAGGGTCAGACTTCGGAAGATTTTATTTTGATGTATACTTGCTAACTATCGTGTCGAGAGTGCCTCTCCGAAGACGTTTTACATTTTACCAAAACTCGGAGTAAGCGTACAAAATTGGGGAAGTTGGCGAGGGAAAACAGTTTACTATTTTCTATTCGACACTCATGTACGACTGACAATAAATCAATGAAAAAACTCGTTAGAACGTAGTGACTCCTTGGGTCCTATTTCTGCTACGGGTAAAAACTATTATTCTAACCACAAATGTATCTAAAGAGACGAAAAAGCCTTTGAACTATTGTATGGAAGAAAATTTTGACCGATTTCTAATCCCCTCGGTGCAATATGTATTTGTACGACTTAACACGTTCGTTCTGCGACATAAATTTTCCCCCGCCTGTCCTCGGGGATGCTTATCTGTTCGTCTCGACATCCGTCTGGATACCTTCGACAAGGTGGGTCGATAAGGACGAAACAATGGGACGGGATTCGTGGATAATATCCAACGGGCAATTATCGCGAAAACGACTACTTCCACGAGTGACTGTACACAGTTTCGGTGCGCTAAAGTATAAGTTCCCGATAGCGGGGGCAGGTTTTAATAAGAGAAGGATTGAGAGCTCCTCGTACCTGCACTACCACGAACCGGTGGGCTCTTTCGCTGTCGCGGGACGACCAGATAGTAACAATAAATAACTTGTCCCTGTGCTGGCTAAAAGCATCCTACCGATCCTCCTGGTGGCCACCTCCACACCGCCTCCTTCGAACGTGCTTATCGCCACCTTGTCCTCCTGCGTTTACCGCGATACGACATTTCGCCTAGCATCCGTTATATTGCGCGAACATAGTTAAAATCGCTCCCGAACCTACCGACTGAACCTCCGAGAAAATAGAGGCTGTCTCGGAACAGGGTCTCGCCAGACAACGCATCGAAAAGGGTTCTTACAGTCTCGTGGTTCGAAACGTACGAGTCATTAACGCTAAAAATACCGGCACTAAATGCATACTTGCTTTAGAATCGATAATAATGTAGAAAAAGAAATAAATAAATATTGCAGCATCACCTAAAATATATAATTATTCGTTAGTTCGATAAAACATGGCAGATGGTCGGCAATATTGTCACAATATTTTGACAAAAGGTCGACCACAATAGTTTACGAATATTTCACATGAAATTTTGACTGGTTGAGTAGTTTTAGCGTTAACTCTTTGACTCACCCACACATGGATGACGCTTAACGCTAAAACTACCAAAGGGGTCAAATGACCATTCTACAAATTTCTTACTTAGAATGAAAAAATTTGTTAAGCTGGTCTTCTTGACGTTTATGCTGATTGTCATCAAGAGAAAGAATTTATAAGTGGATTCATTTATGTTTCAATTTCATTTTTAACGTCAAAATAATTGTGCACTATACGTCGATAGTTTTAGTGTTACATTTCTATACAGATTAACCCTTTGCACTCGATCTGCGACAGACACTCACCACTTTGTTTAATACAATAATTTGGAATATGTATCTTTCGACTAAATCTATGGTGTTGCGCGTGTAATGTATAAACACGATGAAACAGCTAATTGCAGCAATTAGAGAGATAGTAACTTCGAAAGAATTCATCAAACCTTTCAACCAGAAAGTTTTATAGTTACTAATCTGCTGCAAGTAAAAATATCTCCGAGTGCAAAGGGTTAAACGATCCTCGATTCTGTAGATTATAATTGGATATAAACTTTACGTATGAACGTACTGAAAATTGTAGTAAGGCTTATTACGCTTAAACCGTGTGTGCGTCACGAATTAGACTCGTCGAAGAATGGCAAGAGATTAAACATCTACATCGTCGGATAAGAATGGTAATTTACGCTTTTTCCGCGGTTCATCTTTTTTAGACATCCCGCGGCGCACTACGAATGCATAAATCCACTTTACGAGCATATAATTTCGATCGGCACAAAAATGATCGTAATTTGCGAGTTGCGCGAATGTAAATTAAGGGGAATTAAATATACGAATGTTAACGTAACCTCGATCGAAAGTCCCTATTATGTTCGCGCGTAAGAAAAGGAATTAAGCAAACGTTTCGAGGCAATCTCGAAGGAAAGCCGGCCAAGTTGTGCGTATTTTTCCGCGTTTAATAATCGCTTCCACCGGTTATGATCCAAATAGTATCGGGGAAAGTTGTACAAGATTTTCAGCTCCGCTCCCGTCGATAATTCGTGTTCTCCGATTAATCAGGAAACTACATTATTTCCAATGCACGTAAGTACGTCCAGCGCGAGTTGCGGTTCGCGAGAAATACCTTCAGAAATCGCACGGGCGTATTAATCCGCCGTCGCTAATAATCATTACGGTTTATTCGACGTAATTACGGTAATGCACCGCTACCATATCGATGTTGTGTCTGACGGATATCGTACGAATTCACGAAACCAACGATAATTGTTAACTCTTTCGAACGACGTATATACCAACCCTCGAAAACCTACTATTATTTTCAAACGGTATGCGCGAAACGGCCATTCACCGAATCGATTTTTACCCTTTGCACTCGAAAGCATTTTCATTGTTACCGAATAGCTACTGTAAAACTTTCTGTAAAGCTTCACATGCATGACAATACAAATGCAATTAAAAGTTATTTATTAAAGACTGTAAATATTTCTGGTTAAACAGTATGATAAATTTTTTGAAATTTTATTCATTTTAATTATTGATTGTCGATATTATCTGTTTCATTATGCTATGTTAATTTTCATTATTGATCGTCCATATTATCTGTTTCACCGTGTTCAAACATCCAGTGTATAGTATTACAAATATAGTTAAAAGTAATTTACTTAAATTGATGCATTACATCGAATAGCGAGAGAGTGTCGCCGTTCGAGCACAAAGGGTTAAGGCAGAACGAAAAGAGCCTTCGACTACCGAAAAACCATCGATCCCCGGAAAGACCCGTAACGACCTCTCAAAATGTTCACGTCGATTCGGTGTACGGAGCAGCGAGATTATTAATGATATTTCGTGTCAGATAGTCGGGTAGCGAAGGGACACATTGTAGCGCGAGGTTTAACGATTCAATTTACGACTGGCCTGAATATTGGATTTCCGTTTGTGAGCGTGGTTTCTCAATATCGAGAAAGAGACCACGAATGAAGGAAAAAAAGGAAATGAGGTGACGTTTACGATACGGTGGATGGAGAGACGGGCGGAAAATAAAGCAACTGGAGCGGAATAGGAACGCGAACGGAGCGAGAAGAGGAGAGAGAAAAAAAGAAAAAAAGATTAACGGAGGGGGGTTGTAAAAAGTTTACAGCCACAGTGACCGCCCTATTATTTAGAGGGATGATTCGTTCGTTCTCTATTCACCTCGGAAGGGTCTTCGTTCGTTTCCGTCGAGCTTTCTCGCCATTCCTCGTCTATCGGTCGCGTTGCAACGAAACGCGCGCATTCGACTTAACAACAGGTTATCGATAACTGCCACTTACCGAGCTACGTCACTTCCGGTTCCCTCGGACCGACCACTACCGTTTTACGAGTTTACAGTCGAGCAATCGTGTCCCGGGACCTCCTTTGTCCACCTAGCGCGCCGACCGGACCTAACCGATACGTCATTCGATCCCACAAATTCTTTCGATAAATTTACTCCACATAATTATTGCTTTATACCCGGTGATGCCGTTTCAAACACTTCGATTTTGAGCATTGAACGACTTTGCAATTCGAACACAATCGATGAAAATTGTTTCGATGCGATCAAAATTTCGAGTCACTTGGAGCATGATTCGAAGTTCAGAACTCTTGAAGGTCTTGTAAATGGTTGCAAATGTTTTGAAACATTGGCTCGTCTAGAAAATCTTGAACGTCTAAGATCAATGTCGATCGTGATCGCGACACTCGGAGCATTGGTCGTATACTTCTAAAACGAGTCCAGTTAAAAATGATTTTGCCAGAGTAAAATATCGAAATACAGAATTTTCCAACACTCCACATAGATGATCGTAATGTACTAATACGTGTTACGAATTATCTACAGAAATGTTGAATTCCCTTATAGTTCAAAGAATCCATGATTCAATTATGTTTTCTTGATAGATTTCGCTGTTGAAAGATATTCAAGATATTATGTGATTGATATATTAAGCATTTTTCGTCGATCTTCCAAATATTACTGTCAGGCATCATAAAAGTTCCGATACCGTTCTAACGATTCTATAACTGCAAAAATGACGAAATCGTTGCAACGCGCTATTGTAATATTTTCGATATTGCAATAATCCGAGAGCCGCAAAACTTACGACAGCGTTGCGACACGCTATCGTAACGTTTTCTATACAGCAATGATTCTGGAATTACGATATTATTGCGATAATGCAGCGTTTCAACGAGTGTCTCCGTAGAATCGCGACTTTTACCATTAATCCCTTGTACCATAATGACCAGTCGCTTTGAGTATAAACTCATATATTTTAAACTTTTATATCCTTAACCTTTTGCAGTCCTTAATTTTTTTTACCTAGCAACTCCTTAATTAATTTACAAAATAGATCCAGAAATGGGTTTTCAATGAAATGTACTATAATAGTGCAGGGAGCGTAACAAATATATTTTTAATTCCTTATAGGTAAACGAAACTGAAATGAAATTATATATATTCGAGCAATCTATTTAAGTACCTGGTTTATACGAATTAAGAGAAATGAGATGTCATGCCACGGTCGATAAGTGATGGGGTTACGAGTCTTTCACGACGAAGAAAGTAACAAATTTACGGAGATACAAACCGAAACAAGTTACTATCGAAGCTATCGAAGTTTCGGCCAGAACACGATCCGTAATTGTTGCGGTCGTCGAACGAAGTACGAGGTGCAAGTTAGAAAAAGACGGCTAAAAAAGAAGCGGTGATCGTTGGAGCATGGCGAACAGCTTTATAGTGGCGTGAATTATTTACTCTCGCTGTTTTTCTACCGAATTATTATACGCTGTTAGCGCAACGCATAAAATCGTCGGGAAGTTTTGCGAACGAGCCAACGGGGCACGGTTAATTGGAGCATAAACTTATTAAACTTACGAGTCTCGAGCGTGCACGAATCACGTGTACGTGTATAATTGTTTGGCGAAAGGAACTGCTCGTTGTCGTCGATCGGTTAATCAAAAAAGAGAGCGACAAAAAAAAAAGAAAAGAAAAAGATTCTGTTCCGAGCGTGAACGCGTTTCGTGCGAAGCTAATCGAAGGAATATCGTTCGAGGGTATAAAAAACGGGAGAATGCCCCGTTGATTTGCGTTCGGGGCAATTATCCGATTGGACAAAGAGAACGATACCGTGTTTGCTTTGGGCAACAAACCGATATAATTAATCGACGATCGCTGATCGAACGATCATCGTTGATCCGACCGAAAATTATTTGCAACGTGGCAACATACAAGCACATACATACATATACATATAAAGAAAATTTTGTATACGTACATATGAAGACAATTTTGGACATATACATATAAAGACAATTTTGTACATGTACATATGAAGACAACTTTGTACATATACAAATAAAGTCAATTTTGTATATATGCATAAAAAGACAATTGCCCTTATGACAATTGAGTTTTATTTTCTGGTTAGTAAATGTAGGAAAGATCACGCATTTGTTGTAACGAATTCGTAAAGGAATATAGCTTTCCATAGGTTACAAACTAAGTGTCCACATATGTGTACAGGAACGTGAAGAGATTGTTTGCGTACCTGTGTCGAAATTATCGATCGACGCTGCGAATGACCAACTGTTTATGGTCTAGTTCCATTATACCAATTAAATGTAACCCTTTTTAAACATTTTTTAAAAAACGCGACAAAATTTCTGGCGAATGAAAAAAATTCAAAACGTCGAACGACACATTCGTGACTTTACGTTGCTTTCGGTTAAAAATCTGTGACCACGGTGTTCGATACACCGTTTCGAAGGTAAATTTATTATCGTCGAACCAATCGCGACGCAGCGAACAAATAAAAATCCAATTACACGGTGAACAATTCCATAATCCCGTGGACGGCGACAACAACACCTGCCGCAATTCGTTTCTTTCCGCCGCCTCGAATAATTTCAGCAAAATTGCCATCGATTCTCGCCTCTCTAATTTCTCCATTATCCTAGAATAGCGTGACGAATCGATCGTGCGTCTCGCTTAATCGGCCGGGAATTTCTTGCAAACTGCGAGGAATAAAGCATCTGCCGAAAGCAACACCGAAGGAAGAACGAATCGCTGGAGCACAGGTGAGAGCGCGGGTTATTACGGTTTCTCGTTGCCGACAAGCTGCCTTTCGTTGACAATGACTTCGAAGCGACGGAATACGATGCAGGTTCCGTTTTATTAACCGTCCGCCGCGTCCAGCTGCGGAAAAAAGCAGCGAGGACATGCGGGCTCTATCTTCCTCCTTCCCGTAACTGTACACGTGAACGCGTGTACAGGGTGCTTCGAAACGAGCATTAGAAACTATGATTTGTCGCGAGAACAAAAACTTTCGCGCTGCTGTATACAGGGCGTTCGGTGACTGAAGATACGAGCGAAATGGGGTTGATTCAGCGCGACAAAATAAGTCGAAAATATAGAATAACAATTTTTTATGCGAGGCTATGTTTTCGAGAAAATCAAGTTTGAATTTTCGCCGGGTACGGGTGTACTTGATTGCGTTTTCCTCAACATCTCTTTCATTTAAAGAATCATACTAAATTAATTGCGTATTCCAAAGAAATCGTAAGTCGCGAGCGATTAAAATGAAAGATCGTCATAGCCTTTCATGCATTAAAACAACGGAATGCGTTAGGAAGTGTTCACAGAAATTTCGTTAGAAGAGCAGAATTATGTATTTGTCAGAATAGGCAACATTTTCAGCAATTTCTGAATTGAAAAACTATATTTTTACTTCAAAATTCTATCTCATTACGTGTTTCTAATTTTCTGTCATGATAAAAACAAACTAAAACTGCGATAATGTCCATCGAGAGATCCGTATCCGGCGAAAATTATAAGTTGATTTTCCTAAAAACAAAGCCGCCCCCTTTTTGCATGTACTACCAGTTACCGAACACCCTGTATATACCGTTGTATCTTCGACAGCAACTTTGCGACATTCGCTCGAGTCAGGAAATTTCGACATTTGTTACGAAAAGGGTTAAACGAATTTCGAATATGTCGAAGATCAAAGACAACGGAGACAAAGTGACCATCGGGTAATGGGACTCACGAAGCGCGAGAGATTCGAAATGATTTTGTGGAGAAGAGTAGCGCCGTTTTTGAAGCACCTTGTATGTCAGTGTACGTACGTGTCGGTAAGCGTTACGGCAGCTTGATGGAATACTCAATTAGACGCGCGTTCGCGTCTGTACCCCTATTCGAGGTAATTAATAGCGCGAGTCGCTGAAAAATGCCTGCTTTCAGCTGCCACAGGCCGCCTAGTTGCAGATTACCGGTTATTAAATAAATTATCTTGAACACCGCGCGTTTCTGTGTGCCTGCGTGTCAATCGCTCGGTAGTTGAGCTATTCGGACGGGTATTATTGAAAACTGGTAATGTCGTTAGACGATAACCGTAATCCCCGCGTTCGTTACGACGCGTTTGTCTTTTATCGATTACTTTGCATAAATTGCCGCGGACGGGACGCGTTTCGTGTACATATGTACGCGTCCTCGGAATATCAACGGCGTTTCGCTCGACGTTGATCGCGCATCATGTCCAACGATCCCCGTTACTCGACAGATTGCTTCATGACGTCGTTCGAGTCGATCGTCACTTCATATATTGCCGCGATGTAAAATCCTCTTGTTTAACGCGTCGATTAATTTTAGCCGGTCGGGCAGGTTCGCCGGTTTGCTTTTAAAGAAACGAAGAAAGAAACGTATCTTCCTCCACACACTTGTTACTGTTGTATCAGTATGTAATCGATCACGCGACAGTGTTAACTCATTGCGCCCGACAGGCGACTCGTGATCACCGGTTGACATAACGTAACAATTTTTAATAAACAACTTTTAACTTCATTTGTGTTATGCACGCAATGTTTGAACACAGCGAAACAGATAATATGGACGATCAATAATGAAAATTAACGTAAAAATTGAATTAAAAAAATTCAAATTTTTTAACCAGAGAATTGTACAGTTTTTAATAAACAGCTTTTAACTAAATTTGTAGTATAGTGCACACGATGTTTAAACACAGTGAAAATTAATAATTTTTACAGCGGCTATTTACCAACGGCGAAAATACCTTCGAGCGCAAAGAGTTATTCGAAGGTGGCGAATCTAAATTCCATAATTCGATCGAATTAAATGAAACGCGCGAAACGACGTTCGTAATTATCCTCGTACGGATTACGAGTGCACAAAGTGGAGCGAATCGAGCATCAGTACGATGCCTCGTATTCGATGTAACGTGGATATCAGGAGGCATTAAGTGAATTTAGATAAGTTCGCGAATAACGTTAGAAGCGAAACAGGAGAAGAAGAGAAAGAGCAGGAGAGAAAAAAAGAAGTATAGGGGCAACGAGGCGAAATCGCTAAACGAAATCACGAAAGTCGGTCGTAAGAAGATGCGAAACGGTAGAGACAGCTGATATACAGGGGATAGGCAGGGCAAAGGCTCGGACCAGGGGTTGTCATTAACTGGGAGCTCAGCCAAGAGATAACCACTACCTGCCACCATACCGGCGCTCATTTTCCTCGCTATCGCCCCCCTCGCCCCTCTCTATCCGACGTTGCTCGCTCGCAACTTGCTCCGGCACATTACAAAAAGCACGTGAGCTCGCTGCTGGCTATTTATTTCCGAATGGTGCATATCACTTTTCATAATGGGCCCCGCGAAATTAAAAGTATGCCCTCGGGCTTCGAATCGTGCACGCATACCGTCGCAGTATCGTACCCCTTCGCGAGACCCATTCGCGCCCTTTTCGGCATCGCCACTCGTCTTCGAGCACTCTTTTCGCGTCCCTAGGGCCGTCAACGCGTTAACAGGCCACGACAAAAGTATTTATTAACGGCCCGAGATAATTAACTGGTCTATGGCCGACGCGAAAAACTCGACCGGTTCTGACTCCGGTAACGAACGCGTCGACAAAATTTCCGGCCGGCGAAAATAGAATCGATAAATCGGTAATTATATTCGCAGCGATACGACAAGTTCCTACGTTGTCGTTTATTAGCATAGGAAACGACGTATTATTGATCGAGTTAACAATTATATTTCATTAAACGAACGATCGATAATCCGATTCACGAACTCGCTCGACACCTTTAGCAACGAAGAAATTATTTTCTAACGCCTCGTTTCCATACCCGTTCTACGCCCGTCGCGTCGTCGGCGCAAAAAAAAAACGCGCGACTACTTTAACCGCTTCGCCGCGTCATTATTTGCAATTATCTTTGGTAACGTATGCTAATTTTCTTATTATGTCCGCAACAGTCTATTCGACGACACAGAAATCCGTGCATGCAAATCGCGGAGGCTGAACAAAAAAGAGAAAAAAGAAGAAAAACCGCGGTGTTCGCGAATGCTTGGCGTTTGAGCGAGCGAGATTATCGTTTTCCAATGTTGAATATGTAAATATGCATCGATCGTTAAGCGACTCGATGAAAACACGTTGCCGCTGTGTTCGAAGCGAGGCCGAGAGCCAATTCACACGTGCCAGTTTCCCGCGTGTACGCCTGCCGTCGTAAACGTATATTTAATTGTACGAGCCGCCGATAGACCGACATTACGAACACCGCCGCGGATAATTTGTAATTAAGCGGGCAAAGAAACGCGCGAAAAATACCTTGCGTTGCATCTTCCAAGCAGAGATAATCGGTCGACGTAATTGCCGGCCAATGAGACGCGATATCGCCTACGTGTACCGGCCGAAGCGACTTTCTTATCGCTTCCGCGTTAAGGGGAAACCGATCGATCCGAAAACGACGAAAACGCAGGATCTTCGAGCCGTTCAGCGATCGGGAAAGCATACTCGAGCTAAGCATCGAGGAAAATCTTCGTCATCTATCGATTTCCCGATCGACGCGTCGACGAGTTAGCCGATCGAACGTTTCGGGATCGTTGACAAAACACGGAATCTCGGAACCGGATAATGCGATTAAAGGTATCGCGAGTTTTGTCGAACGCGCGTTCCGCTGGACGTCTTCATCAAGGAACTACCAATCAGGATGTGTTCCCGCCGACAAAAACCGGACGGTCCATCTAAAGAAAGGGGCAAACCGACGACAAGGGTAGATAGAGATTGAAAAGACGTAACAAGAAGGAGAAGGTGAACGAGAAGGAAACAGAAAACACCAGGGACAAAAGTTGTAAAGAGGAAGACGTGGCTGGAAAGCTCTTAATGGCACCGGAGGCTGTTCGATCGGCAGGGAACAACTCGTAGCAGGGAACAATTACCGCAAAACGACGCCGTGGCCGATCATACGACTCGTTCAAGTGGAAATCGAAGCGTACGAAAGCCGAGCAAGAAACTCTAGGCTACGTCAGCTTGTCATCGCCGATGGTGCTCGCCTCCCTCTTTAATTCATGAAGCGAGAGCAGAAGTCGATAGACGCCACGACTCTCGACGGGTCGATCGGCGAGTCGATAATCTTGCAGGTTTTCTTGCGCCTTCGTCGAGCGTAGTTGGGGAATCCGCGCGGCTTAGATCTCCTATAAGGTTCCGACACGGACGAAGAAGAAACTTTAGCCGATTCCTCGAACCTCGCCACGGTTAGGTCGAACACCTGTGCGGACTTTTATGGTGCCCTTCCCACCCCGGCGAACGATAGGAAAAAGAAATCGTTGCCCGAGTGTCGCTAGAAATGATGCATTAAGTGCTTCCGTCGCTCCAGGGACTCGCAAAAACCTCTCCGTAGCGATCTGATCGGCTATACGCCGAGTTCTACGGACAAACCGTTTCGATTGGAAAAATTGCTATTTTTTTTGTAGAAAGAGCAATAACCATGTAATACCTGTATTTCCTAGACTCTCACCCGCTCGCGTTCTTTCATCGGATCGATCGAGTCGAGATTTATAGCGCAATACTAAGTAATAATAAGGTTTTTGAAACGCCCGGAGAGCGTTTGTTCGAGCAGCGTTCTCGAGTCGCGACGAACCACGACACCGGTGCGCAGCGACGCGTTCAAACGAGGAATGGAAAAATAATGTCGCCTTTGCGCGAAACAACGGTGGGTCGTAAAAGCGTGCTTCGTGCGCGACAAAGTTGCGAAAGATAGCGGAGAAATTACGAGCCTCGCCAGACCGATACGAGTTTCGACGATCGTTCGGTTTAGTTAAACGTTTGCGCTCGAGCGGCGACACTCGCTCGAATCGATACAATTTAACACTAAACTACCAAAGTGGTCAAATGACCCTTCAAAAAATTTCCTACTACAAATGACAAAATTTGTTAAGCTTGTCTTCTTAACATTTATGCTGATTGTCATCAGGATAAAAAATCTATAAATGTATTCATTTATGTTTCGTCGTTTGTACATTTATTTTTCAATGAACAAGTAATTGTGCATTATACGACGGTTTAGTGTTGAAATAAATATTGGTAATACGCGATGAAACAACGAAACAGTTCATAATTTTACTGCGTGTCTCATAAGATCGAATGTATCGAACATCTGAAAAAATGTTATGATCCGCTTTTCTTTACAAGACCGTTCATCGCCTTGCCCGGCGTTAAAGTCTCTCGACTCCGAGCGACAAGATCCAGGTCCCTCCGATTGTCTTGCTATCACCTTTTAGCTCAAAATATATATAAACGTTTCGCATTTTTACTTTCTCTAACTTAGTTTTAGTAACGCGATGTTTGAGCACAGTGAAACAGACAGTATCGACGATCGATAAGAGACAAATAATAATTTCAAAAAGTTCATCGAACTTTCCGAACAGCAAGTTTTGTACTTGCTGTTTGCGAACACTTAAAAATGCTTTTGAGTTCACAAGGTTAACGCTACAACTACCATAAGTACTACAACTATCGTAGTATTTATTTATTTTTGTAGTTTATTTTTAATTTCAAAGTAAGTGTGCATTTAATGGCGGTATTTCTTGTTACAAATCGAACGACATAAACGTAATCGACGCGTGGAGCCAGGAGATTGTCGCCAACGAAAAGAGAGGAGGAAGGAAAAGGAGAAAAAAAAGGATACATTCGTGGCACGTTCGTAGGACCCATAGAAAACACGAGCTTTCTATTTCGACGTCCGTCTCTCGTGTCTCTCGTTCGGAACGGTCGGAGAATTCGTTGACCACCCATCGGCTACGGTGGTTTCCGTTGTCGCGATCGGAACGTTGTTCCCCCGGGGATCCAGAGAATTGACTCGTCGCGTGTGGATTCTTTCGTGAAAAGAAAAAAGAGAAAACAAGAGAAGAAACAAGCTCAGAAGAAGAGACGGCGGCTTTATGTTAAACGGATTAGACAGCGGAATGCGCTGTCTCGATGAATTGCTCCCGTATGGCCGCTAAACGATCGCGTTCCAGGAACGTCACTCTGGAATGTCAAGATACGGAGAATCGTGGTTCGCGGCCTGGATTATAAACTTCTCTCGTCTTTAATTGCCCGCGAAACGCTTTTCGAAACGCGAACGTTCCGCGCATTCGTTAACGCATAAAATAATGCGAGTTCGGCGCGGATCGGTTTTTGTCGAATCGTCCCGATCGATATCGAAACTCGAATGTTTCTTAGCATTTTTCGCACGAACGCGCTTGTACGGTTCTACCTATATGCAACCGTTCGAGAAACAATTCGAATCCGGCGTATTAGAAAGTATACGATAAGGACCTTCGACAATTTGCAGCCCGTTCGATTAAATCTCGATTTTTATTGCGGGACAAGTTGTCGACAGGCTGGTCAATTAGACGGCCGCAAGTTTCCAGGGTGCACCGGTGAAAAATGTCTTCTTACGAACGGGCGCGTGGCTCCACAGCGTGCGCCAATCTCAGATAACATCTAAAAGGTTCTCGATCCTAATTCGGAGCCGGGACTTCCACGGGACCTTATTTGTATTTCGTACCCGGCCCGACATTCCGCCTCACAGATAACATCCGATTATCCTGCGGGGTGAGACGTAAACGACGCGACACGCCGCAGGACGTAACACCTGTAGCAAGCCCTCTTCCACGAATTTCTTTCGCGATTTCACCCGAACCGATTAATAATTCGGCTATTGAAGTTTCCGACGATAAAATGGTTGAACGAAAGACTTCGCGAATGGAAGAAATATCTTTCTGCTACGTGCAAGAAACTTTGTTTTTTTTTTATTCAACGAGTATTGGGAACGTGGTATTACAATATGGATACGAACAAGGAAAGTTAAAACGTTTTGTGTATTTTATGCAGATTGTACTTGGATTGCCTCACAAATCAGGCTCGTCAAAATATGACAACGGGATATGGTCACTGATTATGCATTTTACGTGGTTTGTCCATAAAATGCGTATTATGATGAAATATTATTTACAGCAGATAAATTCAGTTCTATAATCACGTTTGAATGATCTCTAGGCCATTTGTTGTTTTGACTAAAAATCGATATATGATTACACCTTTCAATCGATGATCCTTTCATTGGAAATATATATATATATTACGGAATTAAATTTGTCATCAAATATATATATTTTCAGCGCGTTAAATAAATATGACTTCGAATATCACCGACCTGAACACACACACACACACACACACACACGTGGCCCGGTACACGTGGCCTGAAGCTCTAGTTTAACGTGTACCACTGATACACGTGGCACGGAGAGCGTTGAAGGATCTTTTGAACGGGGAGGCAAAGGTTGATCCGTGGCGACGAATTCGAGAAACAGGGCAAATTCGAAGTACAGGAGACAGATCGAGTTGAATTCCTCCGCAACGGTGGTCGCTAGGGGAAAAAAAGATTCGAAGCGGCGTTTTGACCGCCACTGTCGAAGGACACGCGGGTATCTGTAGTCGAGAGTGGTCCCGAGGACTCGGATTAATCGGGGACAAGGCAAGCACATTACCGCGCGCCTCCAGATAGCAGTAGGATAGCGCCACGAAAACCACCGTGAAACTCCGAGAACCCGACACCCGGCTTCGTTGAAAGCCCATGGTAGAGCGAGCGGCTCCTTGGCCAGACCGAGAGAACAACGGACGGTTCAGAGAGACAGAAAGAAAAGGAGAACGAGAGAGAGGGATAGTAAATTGGTCCCAGGGCCTACACCGAATCTGTGACGGGTTAATCCTCCCGGCTTCCACGAACCGGGAGAGAAGAAGTTGCCCGCGGGAGAAGATTAAAGAAAAGGAACTGCGCCCGAGAGATGGAATTGGAATCGGAAACTTCTGCCGTTGGGAATTTTTGCGACGTCCGGACCATTTCTACGGATCACGATCTGTGACCGACGGACGGGCCGTCGTCGTTTTCTTGCCTAAAAATGCTCTTTCGATAAACGATTCCTCGACACCGTCTACTCGGAATTTCGCGTCGTTCGTCGATAACGAGCTCTACGTCGTTGCTCGAGTAAACCACGACAGCCGAATAATCCGGGTTGTTGGATGATCAGATAATCTTTTTTGAATCGGGTGTTTCAGCTTCCGAATCATCCTGGCGGTGCTCGTGAAACACGAACGTCACTTAGTCATAAGGACTAAGGACATCCTCCCCTATACTAAACTGAGAATATACCTTGCTGACAAGTCGGGATTGTACATTATTGATGTGCTTTCTTGTACGAAATTCTAATTAGTTGAGCTCCGATATAGATGAGTGGGAATTTTCGAGACAAATTAATGTCCATAGAACCTTGAAATAAATATTAAATATTATAAGAAATGGCGTTAGTTTAACACCTTGAGTGCCATCCTAAAACCGGTTCAATTTCTTCTAGGAAGGAATTTTATTTTCGAAAAATTGTATAGACAATGTTGTTATGTTAAATGTTTCAACTAAAATTAGCGATAGATTTATGTATGAATTTATACATATGTGTAATACATACAGAATTTATACATACAGACATAGCACTCGAAGTGTTAATGAAACTACAACACTAATTCTCCCAAAAACTGCCCGGAATTCGAGAAAGGCAGAGAAGATTATGCGTTAGTTAAGTGTAAAGATCGTAACTAATAAAGCTGCCCCATACGAAAAAGGTCAATCTCTTGAGCGAAGTGGCATCAGGGTCGTCGTTTCTCGCGGAGAGAGTATCGCGCCAAGAAAGAAACGTTGCGGAAATTCGAAGCGTCGTGGGAAAAACAAGCAGGAGAGTAAAGTAGCGAGATCTCGATGCGGTAATTGCCACGGTACCGATCGAGGATATCTTGTTCGAGTTTATGGACGGCTATAGAGGATATCCTGCGCTGTACGCTCAACGACGATTCACGGCTACCTCGACTAATTGTTGGTGTGTCGCGAGAGCACGCGGAGAACGCGCGAGGGGTCGCGACAGGTTGTCGCCTCGATGCGCTTCGCAGGCTTTCGGAACGCGATTAAAAGGACGCATGTCGTCGCAAACGATGACAACCACGAGGACAACGATCCTTATCGAGCGACAATTGCGCTAGACCCGCTCTTCCTGAATCTACCGGAGGATCTACACGCTCACTGGCAAACAATGGCCTCTCGGACACCCGACCAAGCTATAAACAGCTACGACGCTCGGAAAACGCTCGACGAAAACGTAACTGTGCCTTTCGATGATTAACTCCTTGTGACTTATTTGGCTAATCGCACGCAACGATATTAACACTTTGTCGTCCGCGATTCTCAGCTAGAGTTTTACATTTGGCAGAATTAGAATATTTCGATATTCACGGTATTTTGAACACACTGGTAACATAGATTCTTATTCAAATAAAAAACTTTCTTATAGTCCTGAAATTTGTTGTTACTTAAATAAAATTACACACAATGTTATGGCCAGTTCGATGGCTTCAAACACCGACACATCGGTAATTCAACAGTTATTGTCCGATTGTTTTAATATGGCACCAACAAAAGGAGCCATCGGACGACATACTTAGTATTAATTGCTACAGCATTAAGGTAACTAAAGTTCGAATGAAAAGACTGTTCTTCATTTGGTGATCCTCGACTGTGCAAATTACTCACTGTGCGAATTTCTCTCGGATCGAATAAATAATTCAGATAAGCAGATTAAATTCCGCAGTTATCACGTTGACTGCTGCATGGGAGCAATTGAAAATTGCATTAGGTAGTATTTTCATTTTTAACAAACTTTACAAAATATTTTCACGATACTTTTAGTTTATCATAATAGAAACGAGACAAGTAGATTCTCCTTTCCCAAAACTACATCTTTTTGCGTATATTGTGACTATCCTAATACGAGAAAAAACTGGATAAACAATGATAATACAAACCCGGTTTCACCGTGAAATTACTTTTCTTTGAAAAATTTTGATGGTTTCACCAAGTAAAGTATAAATACCAAATACCTTTGGATTTGAGGAAAAAATGATTGAATACGCGGTTTGAATAAGAGAAAGTGTTAACCATATGCTCGAGTTCCCGAAGAAGAAAACCCGGGAAATGTATAGGTGTATTTATCGAAAATCATCCCCAATCTCTGTTGAGCTAATGCGCAACTCGCGACGCTTAGTCAGCGCGCGACACACGCTAGAATGTGGCATACGCGCACGAGATGCGCACACGAACGCGAAACTCGGTTGAGCGATTGTGACATCGACTTAAGTTAAGTGCAATTACGGAAATTGAATAATAATTGCAGGCCTCGGCCTCCCTGCTCGCTTCGTCCGTCGCGAGCGGTTCAAGGGAACGAGACAAAAAGAAAAAAGAAAAAGAAAAAAAGTCTAATAACCCTGCTCGCCTCGCTAGACGCCGGGCGACGCTCCTCTGGGCCTATCAGACGATCTCCTTAATTAGAATTCCGTCGGAAAGGCGAAAACAATGGTACGCCGAGACACGGTGAATCGCGAGACGAGTCTCTAAACGTTCGGTCTCGGAAACGACGTTGCCGATCGTGTCTTACGGGGGACGTTTTTACCGGGTCGTTGACCGGTACATAATCGTCGATAACTATACACCGGAAAGTGCGTCGTTCGGCCACGAGGAGACAAGAGGGATGAAAATCGACTCGCGTTAACGTAACCGGATATCCCTGAAACGATCGAGATGTTGCTGCGAGTGTACAATGGCCTGGCTACTCGCTGCGGCTATGATCGATGACTGGATAGAGTATCGACGGCGGTAGAGTAAATCGGTCCTTAACCGTCGCGCATAAATCAAGCGAGTTGATTCACGATGGAAAAGAAACGAGGTTCCCCGATGTATACGACATAACGATGCGTAAGTGGATTTGGAAAACCGGTAGAAAACCAGATTACCACTTTCCCCTGGCTCCCTGTTGCGCTTTCCGCTCGCGCGACGCCGAGCGGATTCTTTAACGAAGCTGCTCGTTCGATAATTTACGAGCCCGTATTAATTACGGAAATATCGGCCGCGAAACTCGTACGATTCGACTATCATAATATTGGCAAACGGCGACGCTCTTCTTGGAAAACGTTCCACGATTATAAGGAAAACGTACTATTTACTATTTACGACCCAAGAATTGGCGTATCCACTCACACGTATTTTCAGTGGTGTTACTTAAAAAATACGAATTCCAAATTGCTGAATTAAACAGGGTGGTGAGTGTGAGTCACCCTTTGCAAAAGGTTAAACTATCTATTCAACTACAAGTCAAAACTATCATCTACTGATGAAAATGCTAGTAAACATACCACATCCTTTGTGGGTGCACGACTACAGGTTCGAGGGTCAGTTGACGCGTAAAAGGTCAGAGTACAGAACAGGAGGCTAAATGGGTTAAAGTTCACCGTGATTAGGTGGTTTATGACGTGATGATTCTTTGTGCAGTTATCAACGAGTCGTCATCGTCGATTATCGATTCGACGACGAGCGTCGACGCGTTTATCGGCTAGTTGGTTATAAAGTTTTCGATCCCCTTTGTTCGTGAGAAAGGAAATCGAGTTAATGGGACGAAGGAGAGATCGGTCCGGGAAGAGGCATGCAACGGCGTTCATCGACGACGTACAAGCTAAAATTTGCCAGGCCTCTGGCCGCTTCCAAAAAGCTGCCTCATTTCTTGATTACACCGTCGGGTATACGCGTCGACGATTATGCAAAACAGCCGTCCTTTTATTCGCGCCCCGCTGCACCGTCCCGCCGCAACGCTGTTATTATTCTCTCTAGAGAGAACAAAAAACCCAGCGACGAATAACGTACTTCCGCCACGGAACTATAATAATTCCTCGTGACGCCCGGTTTTAACGCGCGGCAACAAACGAGCCTGCCATCCTGCAATGGCTACATCATGACTTTAAGTAGCGCCGTTTACCTTACCGTCGATTCGTTTCGAATTTCTCTGTGCCGCGTAAAGCTCATTGAAAGATCGATCGGGATCGTTGAAAGATCGATCGGATCATTGGAAGATTAAAACACCGTCACCCGTGTCGTACTTGACCCTTTGCGCTCCAAAGGTGACTCACACTCACCACCCCATTTAATACAGCAATTGGGAATACGTATTTCTTAACTAAATCCATAATGTTCCGCACACGATGTGCAAACATAATGACACAGGGAATAATTTGTTGAAACGTTTCGTGGCACGAAACTGTACGCGTTATTCCGCGGATGTCAAAAAACCGGACGGCGCGACGACGCGCTTCCGGCTTAGAAAATGTCGGAACGTTCAGCGATTTTATGCCGTTGCGTAATCCACCGCGGCAGCTAATGCGATTAAAAAGGCATTACGATTACGTTCAATTATTAACAATTACACGGACAGCAAGAAAAAACATAATTACACGCCATTAATCAACGAGACCGTGGTCGGTGCTACGCAAGTCTCTTTGTATGCACCTGTCTCCTTTCCGTGCTTTTGTCTTTGTTCTTTCATTATGTGTTCCTCCTCCGGCCTGTCTTCCCGCTAAACCGTTCGCGACGATTACCTTATAATTCGCGAATACCGCGAAATGTTTACATTGCGGAAAATAACTGGGGAGGGAAAAACATGGCGAACAAGGACGTAGATAACGCTGAAAGATAGAGGCTATTTTTGCGTCCATAATTGAAAAAACAGTTTAACTTAAGAATTAGAAAACATTGATATTACTGGCTATTTATTGTCGCAAAAGGACAGAGACAGAAATATTAGAATATTATTTTAATTTATGCACATGTAAAAGACGAAGCGTACCTTCCTGGATCGTAATTGCGTTTATCGCTTAGCGAACGGAATAAATCAATTTTTTATGACATTCGAATTAACTACGGAACACGAGGCATACAAAGGACAACGTACAGTACAAAACGCTAATTGCAAAATTATTTGTCGCGGTAATTCAACCATTTTTTTGACTCATCGAGGCTTTAACGGTTCACGCGTTCGTCGGTTTACTTATCGAAAAACTGACTCGGATCGAGAACAGCACTTACGCCGATTCAAATTTTTTCAAATCGATATCGGGGCGAGTGTTCGTCGAACCGAACAATTATCGAATAAAGTTTTACCAATTCCCGAGTCGACAAATATGTACGACGTACAAAAATATCGCGGAAATAAAAAACGCAATTTACCATCGTGAATTAAAAAAATTCGTCGAAAGGCGTCACGATCGTCCATTAGTGGCTAACTATCATTAAACATGATCGACTCTCGTCGGATCTCCGGAATTACGAATAATTATCAGTTTCTATTAAACTTTTTCAACGCCTCGTACGAGAGCAATTTTCCACGCGCGACGGCCGTGATACGCCGAGTGTGGAGGCACAGCAACGATGCAATTTAGTAATTAATGCTAACATTGCGGATAATTAACTGCCGTAGATAATTGTAATTGTACTTAAGTCCTGTCGGCTACAACTGTACTAACAGGGAAAGAGGAGAAATAGAAAGAACAGAAGCTGATCGTCGAACACGACGTAACGTGGTTCTCCTTTGTCATCGTCGACGACGCTGTCCTCCTTTCGTTCCGAGGATGTCTCCGTTCGCGAAAGTACCGGTAAAATTAATAACCCGTTGACGGAAACGAAGACACTGCCCCGTTTCTTCGGAATTTTCACGAATCTCGAACTATCGCGAACAATTTGTGACGAGTTAGACGCAACTGCGATTTAAATTACAAAAATTGTAGAGAGGCTTTTATCGAAATGCATGTTAACTATTGTGAAGATAAAGGATCATTGTATAAACCAGTTTACGTATCGTACTTCATTCAGTTTCTCCTCTACTCTGGTTTTAACCTTGTGCACACGAAGCTATTTTTACTGTCAACAGATAGCGACCTTTTGGTTGAAAGTTTGATGACTTATTTCGAAGTTATAATCTCTCTATTGTTGATTGATCGCTATTAGCTGTTTCATTATGTTGTTGCGTCGTACATACAACGGTTTAGATTTAGTTACAAAATACCTATTCCAAATTGCTGTATTAAATAAAGCGGTGAATGAGAGTCATCTTTCGCGCGCAAAGGGTTATATTATCGAGTGTCCAAAAGGTTGAGGCGAAGCCTTAACCCATTAATTGCAAAAATTTTATTCCAACTCCACTACGTGGGTTGCCCATTTATGTATCAAATACTTTTACAAGTTGGAAAACATTGAAGAAGAAAATAATTTAAAAAACCAGAATGCAAGCATTTATCGAATACACATTCTATTTAATATAACGTTGTTGCAAACGATAAGAGAAAAATGTATATTCAAATCCCCATTTGGGGATCGTGGCAGCAAACTGGTTAAACTAAAAGGCTGAGAATGATCGAGATATCGAACAAGAACAAAACGCGTCCGTGCGTCGATCGTCGAACGTAAATACTTTGTATCGATAACATTGTCGATATAAAAATTGTAGGTAAAGCGTTCGCGAGGTCCGAAGCTGTTGGGCACTCGGGTTCCGATTGGTTTATCCTTCGAGGTAATCGAAACTCCGGAGTTTAGGTCGATTCAACGAGCCGAACAACATTCTGTCGGTCGATCGTCGATAGCGATCAGCAAACGATCATTAAGCAGATCCTGAAAGCCGTGTGGTACACACGATAAATCACGTTGGCCACCGATGTGCAATTTACCAGCGCACTAACGTAATTGCACGCATCCTAATCTACATCTAAATACGCGGAGCCACGGGAACACGTACTTGCCTCGTCATAAATTGCCGATAGACCTCTCTTGCTTTCGATTTGCCATCGGTTCGCTGAACCTTCTATCGTTACAACATTAATTGATAGTGCTTTTTTCGGGTATCGTTGCATTTTCCGTGTGTCCCCGTCAACATCCGGCCACGATCGACGGTTTAATTAACGCTAGATTTACGGAACGAGCCAAAGTGGCTCGTGACACATTTCTTATATTAATAAAACGAGTACTCCAATATTACCGGTTAAGGTTGTAGATAAACGTTTGAATAGCGAATACGCAGAGTGCATAATTCAGTGGGTAAATTTGATCGAATCCGATGCGAAGTACGGTGGTCTCGCGAAGTTGCGCACAGAAGGAAACGAATTATCGCGATCAGAGTGGATATACCACCGTGAATTTTTATGCACGGATAAACCGAGGTACCTTTGGATTTTGAAACGATCGATGATCGATCAATTTTCCACGGCTGATTGATTCCGCGAACGTTAAATCGTTAATCAACGCTCTGCAACAAATAAAGTAATCTGCAAATTGCGTTCGCCTCCGGCTATTATTTCACCGTGTTTAAATGCTAAAAAACCGGTATAAATGTTACGACGTAATACACTTTAGATACTAAGAAACTTAATTATCTTTAAAGTAATACTGAATGTATTAAAGTGTATTACCATGTAAATACAACTTTTTACCGGGAAACTACGAAGAAACACTATCTAAAAAAAGAAACCTCCGTGTACTTAACTGAATAACGTATTAAGCGGTTAATAAATAATGCATTCGTGTGACGATCGCGCTTGCGCGCAATTTGATTAATTATGCTAAAATCGATAGCGCAATTCAAATAACGTCCTTTTGGAAATATATCGATTCACAGACCGCTAATTACGACACAAGCATTTAATTATCTTTATCGGCTTTCATGAAGCACGGAAGCGACGTACGTAAGTACGCGGTTTCGAAATCGAATCGACTTTATCGCCGCGGCAAAAAAAAGGAACGATTGCCGAATCGCGTTTAGGCGTCGAACGTTAAATGGCCACGCGTTTTATGGGTAAGCGAACGTAGTCCGGTAACCGGATCGAGCCGTGAATCGATATATGTACAGGTGATCCACGCGGCGAGAAATTCGATCCATTAGCACCTTAATTGAACGTTATAACGCTGTTGACGGTAAGCCGGTGTAATTAAGCAATAGCGGTCGCCGCGTACGAGATTTCGACGATCGAATTCGAAGCCCGGCCCTATTCAACGACCCGAAACTTATCGTATCCAAATAAGAAAAAAGAAAAACAGATTCCTTCTCGCCGAGTTAATTACGCGTCACGATCGAGTCGACGATCATTCCCACAGTAGGTAACGTAACTAATATCGGGTTAATACGTACGCGAGCTAGCAAGCCGTTGGCTACACGTGTACACGTATACACACTTTTACTCGCTCCGGTTCGCTTCGCATCGCGTTTTCGCGATCTCTCAAAATCCCTCGAGTCTGCCGCGTTGTTCGAGTTATCATCGGTATACGTTTATACGGGCTAATTAATTCGCTCGGGAAAAGTTGAACGCGCGTGCGGGCGTAACCTGCATCCGGAAAGTAAATATATCGCCGGCGAAAGAACGGAGGGAGGAGCAGCCAAAGGGAAGGAGGCGAGGAGTCAGAAGGCGGTATCGCGTGAGCAGCCACCGGCCACAAAGGATCGCCGATAATTCGTAATTGCTTGTTATTATCGTGCCGAGAAATCGAACACGTCCGTCCGTTGCTGGATCCTTGTCGCAGGATGCATTGACGCGTCTATTAACGGGAATTTGCAAGTATGATTCGACGGAGAAACACCATCCTCGGTCGAACGAAAACCCGGCCACTCGCGATTCCACTGTTCCTCTCTCCTTCCGAAACAACCGTCTCCTTGCACGATTATAATGTAACGACAAACAACAACTAGCGTGTATCGACACTCTGTACGTGTAGACACCTACGACTTCGACGAAAACTTGATCCTTTGACCAATTATCTGTGTTTAAAGATCACGAGTGTTACTCCGTAGATTTAGTTCAAAAATATTTATTCATTTTGTGCTGCTAGACAAAATAGCGAATATGTGTCGACGTTCGTACAACATTCATATTCGTTGTACATATTCGTACAACACCGTAGATTCGCTTAAAAAATATTCAAATTGTTCTGTTAGGCCAAATGGAGAATATGTGTCGCCGTTCGAGTACAAAGGCTTATAATTAACAAACTCATTACTGAAACTAAATTCCCCACTTAACTAGTTAAACATTATCTACAGCAAGGGACAAGAGTATTCATGCACTTGGACTGTAGAAAAAAAAACAACATTGCCTACATTATTAAGAATATTTAAACATATATAGCTGTGTGTTATAAATAACAATTACAACAACGAATGAACATGACACAACGTCGAAAGAACACTTAACCCTTATCACTTCTACATGTGTCGAACGTGGCTCGACTTCGCATTTTTCTTGGATCGTATGAATAATTCAGATAAATATATATTTTAATTTGTTTACTGCTCATAATAAATTAAAAATGTATTTGTTACTCGTCCTGCACTATTACAATATATTTTATTGAAGCCTCATTTTTTGATTTATTTTATATGTTTTTAAAGTGCTGGTAGATAAAAGAAATTAATTAACTATTCCAAAATTAATTATTCCAAGTGTACGAATACTTTTGTCCCTCACCGTGTCGTAAAAAATGGATAACGTATAAATACCGAATCGATGAAAAAATCTCTGTGTCGAACAGATTGAGAGGATGGAATAAGAACGATGGAAACGACGTAAAATAGTTGTGATAAAAGTTACAGGTACGTAAGTACGTTTCGAAAGGTCTTTTTGTCCAGAAAACTGAAAGAAGGCGAGGTTAACGGGTGTTACGCGAACGTCCTAATACCGAACATCGGAGTAACGGTTTTAAATACGAAGAAAAGGCAAACGTTGACTAACGTTGCCCGGTTGAAAATTTCGAAACTCGCGCGCAACGCTTTTCACGCGGCCACGTAACACCGATGGTTAATCGATTCGCGTGAGAAACGATCGCGAGCTGTACTTATCTAGCCATGTAAAATCGTGGAAAATTCTCGAGACCTCGGTAACGCAAGATCATCATACCAATACACGGTTCGCATGGCGTGCTGTACGCCGACATTGCCATTATAACACGTCCACGTAGAAATGCAAGCGGCCTCAATGAGTCGGCTAATTAGTTTATTACGTCGGGCTAATTTGTATGCTCATAAATTGTTGATCCCATAATACATGAAACGCGTAATGTATTTGACCAATGTGTGTTCTGTGCGTACATTATCGTTCGAAAGTCTCCGAGCATTAACCGAACGCGAACACACGCGTTTCGGCTATCGAATATCGCTCACAGGATATTCGAATTTCTCGTTTCATACAGGATATTTTAACACGTTGCAAGCGGGGACTGTAAAAATACCTATTTTGCGAACTACTTTTACTGTATCGGTTTACATAAAAAACTACAAGAATTACCTCGTATTTTTGATCAGTTTCAACAACTTCAATTTTTTACGACTTTACTATATCAATTTGATCAGTTTGACTATCCATCCAAAATTTGTTAATTTCTTGTTTCGTACAGGGTATTTTAATTTCTCGTATCAAACAGGGTATTTTAATTTCTCGTTTCGTACAGGGTATTTTAATTTCTCGTATCGAACTGGGTATTTTAATATCTCGTAACGAAGTTGTCCGACTCGCAACGAGAACTTTTGAGGTATAGTGTACGGTTGACTGTTACACAGACACGGCACCGTGCAAATATGACAGAAATGACTAGCAGATATTGAAGCCGCTCTCTCGGAAGTCGTTCCATTCGAGCCATCTAATCGAGCGTGACGCATCTAATCGAGTATTCGCGATACACTGTAACAACACGAAACGTATGATTCGAGATGAAATAAATTAACGTCGAGGGTTTTCAATGGCCAACGAGTCAATTAACGAGAACACCGATCGTCGCTTACTCCTTGGCAAAAAACTTTACGCGCGAACATAACACACCTTTGCTTCGACACAGAAAATATGTGTTTGCTTTGGAACCGTTATGCAGGAAATACAAAGTTAATCACACTCGATACTGTATCGGGTACGATATTTTAACTCGATCACTCTATGGTGCAAAAATAACCCTTTGCGATCGAACCATGACTCACATTCGCCATTTGTCTAATACTATTAGTAGATTGTTCTAATACAATTAGTAAATTATGTTAGAACAATTTAAATAAATGTTTATTAAGCCCCTGCATTACGCTGTCTTCTGCGAATGCATCAGACGTAACAAATTATTGATTGTTACACAATTAAGGTATCTAAAGAAAGTTCGAATGTATAGAATGTTTTGTATTTAGCGATCCCCGATTGTGACAACACAGGCTGGGGTTGAAATAAGAATTTGGCAGTTAATGGGTTAATGTTACAGCAGCGAATGGTCATGTGTGACGTATTTTCCGAATAAATTATAGCGCAAGGGGTTAACGTTCGACCGACACAGAAACGCAAGATATTGCGTCAATAAAATACACGGTATCGAATAATAATAGATATTGCGTCGCGAACGAACAAAAATTGTGGAGAAATTCGCGCGTACGAAAAAAGAGATATCCGAAGCTGGGCCTTTTCTCGACTGGCCAAAAACGAAGGAACAGTCGCTTCCTCCCGCCGTAAAATTACAGTGTTTACGCGAAATTAGATTTCGGTTTCGGTAATTTTCAGTTAATAACGAAGCGAAACCGGCCAACGAACGAGCATTATGCGCGGCTTCGAGCCCATTAATGCTATTATAATGTAAAAGGCTACCTACGTAACGCGAAGAGCCAGCCTGCGTGAAACTCCACGTATTCCACGGCAAACGCCGAGAAAAATGAAAAGAAAAGGTTTCCGTCGGGCTTAGATCTCCCTTATCGTTCGCATTACGTCCCCGGCTACCAACATTATAAACTCATTTCCGATAAATCGGCTCCCCGCTAAAAACAGCTGTTAATAAAACCTGTTGCAAACCGCTCTCCACTTTTTTCCCCTCTGCTCGCTGTTTCTTCGTCCGTAACGAGATTAAATTCATTATAAACCCTCGTTTCGAGGAGTTTTAAACGGACAATGGAACACTTCTTAATCGAGCCATTAAACGTTTCACTGTTACGAATCGACGGACTCGTCTAGGCGTGGTGATACAACGTTTCGATGCTACATTCCATGTTAATGCTCAATCTACATACAGCGAGGGACAAGAGTATTTGTACATTTGAAATATAGAATAACAACAAATGAGCCAAATACCAAAGCAATAAATACTCGAAATTCACGAGACTGTAAGAAATTGGTGGGATCAAAGTACTCGTATCCTTAATTATTGTATGTTATGATTAGTTTAACGGGATTTTTCTGAATGAATAACGTTATGCGCCTCCAGCGAATAACGTAATCTGTTAGGAATTTGTTAACAACAAATTTTTAACGAAGTTAACTGCTACATGAATGGTGTATATTGCATCTGTTTAACTCCATCACTTATGATTTATTTGTCAGTTACGTCAATCGGAACTAGCTAATCAGAGGTACAATTTTAAGGTGGACAAGTTAAGTTGAAATTTTATTCAGAAATAAAATGTATTCAATGTATTCAGCAATCCCTGACCATGTAATTTTTAATTGTAAATAAATTCCATATTTAAGGATATTAAAAATACGAGTGGATTTCGTGGTTGAAGAACGAGTGCACGTGTCAGACTCGCCAAACTATGGCAAGGGGTTAATATTTCCTTTAAGTGTTGTTTCGAAGTTGTGTCACGTATGTTTGATGTTTTATGTGCTATGTATAATAACAACTATAAATGTTTAAATGTACTCAATAGTATAGAAGGTATCTTTATTTCTACGTTCAAAGCGTACAAGTACTTTTGACCCTCACTGTAGGTTTAATTCGAAAAATGTGTAAAATCGAAGAAAGATATTTGGAAGTGCTCGTAAGAGGTTCGAGATGAAAGAACGCGGAGGATACACGGTATACAGGGTCGTGGACATCGTAGTACGCGTTAAAATACACGCTCGAGAAAGGGTTACGAAGTCCAAGAATCGGATGAAAACGATTAGAGGGGGAACGGAGGGACCGGTTCGAGGCGGCTTTGCAAATTGCGGAGAGAAATTATCAGTAGCAGCTTGTAAGCACAAGGTAGAATCGTTCGATCGGTATGTCGAGGTATCGATCGCGCGTGAAAATGATTCTGGTCGTTACAAGCAAATCGAGCGGTGTTACACGATCACTCACGACATCGAACGTGCCGAAGTGTGGGCTCGTAGGGATCATTAATGCGGCAAGGTCGGTGAAAGGAATGATAACTCTGTCCTCTTCTTTACCCCTGTTTCGTGTCCCCGTGTCCGCGTGCCGGTTGCGTACAAACCGTACGATACGTAGCCAGTATTCATAAAAGATATTAATAAACGGAAAAATCTGCTAATAAGTATGTTAAGGAATCTACAATGTGTCGGGTACACGGTTCTTTATGGTAGCTTTTATCATTTGTTTATTATTCCGTACAAGCAGAACCTGTCCGTAACGTTCCGCGTTACACGCTTCTACAGATCGTTTCAAGAAAAACGCGCGACCAACAAATTCAGCATATTTCGTAAAAACTTCGCCGGAGCAGACAGATCCTTCCACATTTAATACGAAATTTCGTTCTCGAAGAGTCGGCGATTCAAAGTTGGTGGTCCGAAACGACCGACGATAGAAAAAGTACATAATTACAATAAATATATAGGCTGATCAATTTTTTAATAATACCACTGTTCCTATAATATCTTACTACGAAAAATGCATTGAACACGATTATACGGCTCAGCCTATATAATATTTTAACATAATATGCAACATAATATATATTTCATCAAATCACGTAATATAAGTGGAATTGTCAACGCGCGATAACATCGAACGCACGAACAAATCGAACAAATACCGTTTTAGTCTCGAAAGGAGCTCCACCGATTTTCGTGTCGCGCGTCTTCTTTAAAACGAGCTGTACATTGCATCAGTGCGTGCGAATGCTCGATCGGTTCTATGAAGGCACAACGGTTGACGTTGATGTAAAGTGAATGGTTCGAGACGTTTGCAATTTTCATCGTCGATTTCTGCACGACCGTACTCTTTTTCGCTCGATCTAACAGGTTGTAACATTAATTTCCCTAGTAATTAGACAAGTTTACCGTGATCGCGCAGCACTCGGCCAACGATGTACTGGTATCGCGACGAAAAATTAATAACTGGATCACTATTCTGATCCGTTCGTGCAATTTTCCGATAACTCGATGTCGAAAGGATAAAATAACTGTCCAATTAATCTTCTGATTCTGCAAATTTCATTGATTTTAATTCTATATTTACAGCCGTTCGTTGACCACATATGTCTAAATTGAAAATGAACGATAAAAATAAGTGAAGCAAGATTATACGTAAACCAGTTTATAGAATGATTCTATATCTCGATGAGGTTAACATGTATTTTATATATATATATTTATGTGTGTGTATTTTGTTTTTTTTCTGTGTTTTGTGAATCTATAAAAAATAAATTTATAAATATACACAAAAGAAAACATTACGTGCCCACATACATCTATTCGTTTATTTGAACTCCCATTAGTTTACTTGTATGGACATATGTGTTCATATATTATCTATTATTACAATGCAGCGATATTAATTATGCACTTTTTCTTGTCCTCGGAATAAAGCAATTAATTTGTGAAAATTTCTACGATCATCTAGTCATTGTACTAGAACGATGCTCTCGTTCGTCGAGAGTTAATAAATGTATACTAAAACTCGATTTGTGTGGAACTCGGAACGAACACTCCGATAAATCCTATAGAGCGAATAAACGAGTAGCATACGAATAAGCTATTTCTCTGATCGCAGATCATTCAGCGCGAGGAGGAGGAGGAGGAGGTGGCGAACAGGCTGTCCCGCAGACGAGTCCTGCGAGCAGCACGAGCAGCTCGAGCCAGGTGAATCAAGCGAGCGTACAACAGGTGAGCCAGCAAGCTCGGCAACAATCGGTGCCGCCACCTACTACGACGACGACACCTCAATCCGCTCAAATGGGAATCTCTACGGAAGAGGTGAGAGCGAGCGAGGAGGAGAGCAACCACCCTAGAGCAGCGCCGACCAGTCCTGAAAGCGAAGCGGAGGTCGACGACTTTGCCCCGAAAAGGAAGCAACGCAGATATAGAACTACCTTTACAAGCTTCCAACTGGAGGAACTCGAGAAAGCTTTCTCGAGAACTCATTATCCCGACGTGTTCACCAGGTATGTCCTAAGCGGTTCTCGTTACTCTAAGTTGCGTGTACGCGCAGCTCGAGCCAGAAACGAATTCGCTACCGTCGATCGTTCTAAACGGTGTCACGGATCGAACATCGTAACGCGGCGACGATCGATCGGTTCGATACTGTTATCGGGATCGTGCTACTTCCTCGAGAGTCGATAGAAAGCTCCCAGCCGACGCGGGGTCTCTACGATCTCGAGGATAAACGACGGAGGAGGTGTCCGATCGCGTTTGTCCGGTGTCAGGCTTCTGGAATAACGGGATCAAGATACAGCGGGCCTCGCGGAGCCATTGCTTCCTATCTAGCCCAAATATTTCGTCACGAGGCTTCTGTTCGTTATCGTGCGGTACGATACACCGGTATTCGACGTTTCGTGAAATCACCGAGTCGGTAAGACGGCGTCCCTCGTTGACGATGGGATCTCGCGATGATCGGTACGCAAATTTCTTTTTTTGCCCCGTCGAAACGATGATTCGCGTTATTAAGTTCCTTGCTGTTGTATCCAGTTGCGAAGAGCAACGTGCCGCCAATGGGGTGTAGCGCAATCTATCTGGCTAGACTTCTTTTTCTCCCTTTTCTTTCTTTTCTCGTTCGTTCTTTCGTGGCGCGGAACACCCGGTAGGTAACTAATAGCGGTGTAATCGTTCGTAATAGGTCCGGTCCTGTGGCCACGGCGTATGGGTTCTCGTAATTAACGAACCTTAGATGGAACGCGCGGAACACCAAAACAGGTACACCTACGGTGCACCGTCGCTACCATGAAAACCGCGACCGATCAAAATTCATCGTCGATCCGTGGTTCCTTTATTCGACTTGATTCCTACGAACGCGTTCCCTCGTTTTCTTCTCGCTGCGTTGCATTCAGATCGACGTTGTCAAAATGTACATCGACATTGTTCAACTCTAGATCGACGTTGCGCTACGATTTATTCGGCGAGTGCGTCAGACGCATTGAACTATTCGCTCCTACACTGCGTATCAAAAGTGTAGACACTTTTTTACAAAAACATAACTCCTAATGAATCAGTAATTCACTTTTTATCATATATTTATAGGACATCAAAGACATTATGATTGCTATAACAAACATTCGTATGTAACGCTACAGGTTGGTGTTTGCAGCATGAAGGTGAAAAATGTCCGTATCAAAAGATCGAACATACTTGTCCTTTTTTTGTGTGTAACTTCATATTATAGCAGTTACGAACGAAGTAAGTCAACATGGCAGACTAAAATCGAACATTCAACGTATTAATACCAGATGTATCCGCAAAAATGATCTCACACTTCTGGTTTTCAATTATGAAAATTATCGAAAAGTTTTTGTGAAAGTGTATGTTAACATTCGTCGAGATAAAATATCATTGTATAAGTCACTTTACATACTGTTCATTACTTATTTTTATTATTTATGTTCATTATTTATTTTACAGAATTTTGTTGTCTCGTTTTCGTTAAAATGTCTGTCATGTTTTATCGATGAATGGTTGTATTTATTCAATTTATAATTATATTAGATGATACTGTGATATCTATTTATTTTTCAACTTTATTTTCAATTGTAAAGGAAGTATGTATTTAATGCCGGTAAACGAGTGTTAAAATCGATCGAACGTCCGCGGGTAGATGTCGACTCGTCGATGGCGAGTACACGGTTAATTTAAATGTTTTTTTAATTCGAAAAATGTCTCGGGAGCACGAAGTATGCGGGGACGTCGTAGGGACACTTGGAGCAAAAATTTCAAGGGCTATCTTATTATGGTCGAGCCAGACGGACGAGTGGAACCCGTCTTATCGAGAAATTCGAAGCCCAGACTCGCGTTTCGAGATAAAGGCTAATGTCCACGGGAACCCGTCCGCCTGAAATCCGTGGCTGTCTGGAAGCCGGTCGACTTCCATCCGTTCCTACGTTCCTCTTTCAATTTCGCAATTTTTCAACGGTATCCTTCATTTTTGCGAATTCCCCGAGCAATTTCATAGCAATCTATCATTTCTTTCGTGCGGATCATTTCCTCTCCGCGCCGCTCGCTCGTTACACGCATCTTTTTCTCGTTTTCGTACAAACTAATTCCTTCTGCCGATCCCCGTGTTTCTCGTGCGCCTCGGTCTCTCGCGTTGCCGTATTAATTTCACACTAATTGGATTTTATGGTCGCTTAGGTTTATTGACTAGCTGACCGCGAGAGAGAGAGCGAGACAGGAAACGAGCGTTGCACGATCTCGATGCATATTTCATTAGCTGCTTTTACGGAGGATCGTACACGTAGGATCGCTTCTGTCGAAAGTTATATCGTAGTCGCCATCGACGGTCGAAATCACGAAAAAGGACAAAATCGATTTTGAGACAGATTCCGATCTTTCGAAGTTGATCTTCGGTATCCTCGAGAATATTATAGGGAAATCAAAGTGTCGATGTCGATTCTCGGCACAAAGAGAAAACGTTACGAACGGATAGAAAAAACGTTTCGATCCTTAATTGAAACGGAGCATGTAAATTGCTTGCACGACAACTTTGCTCGCGCGATCCTTCGAATGTAAAGGAAGGGTTTAAATAGTCGATCGGTCGGTCATCTAATTTCCTCGATCGAACGAACCAAAAAGATTCGTACGATGAAACATCGAGATACGCGCGGATGTTGGTAAGCTTTCGAACGTATCCACTTACTTTTACGAGCTCTTAAGATCTAATTTAGATTAGAATCGTGTGGCTCGAGCTACCGGTCCTCGACTAATCATCCGACCAAACTCTTACCAACCAGAATACTCCTCCCCGTTGCTCTTCATTCTCTCTCTCTCTCTCTTTGCCAGCTTTTTTTTATTTATCCTCTCGCGTTCCCCTTTTGTTTTTACATTCCCATAGATTCTAGTCCGCGCGAGAGGACGAAAGAGAAAGAAACGCCAGCAGCGGATTTTACGTATAAAATTTATCGTTCAGCCGAGAGAGGCATCCACTCGAAAAGATCCACCTGTTCGAAAGGGCAGAACACGGTTCCCGGTAAATCATTCCGAAGAATACCTTTATATCCGTGGGGTGGGTCGGTGGTGAGTTTAATAAGGATGATTGTTTCCAGTGATCCGTGGAACGGAACCAGTTCCACGGACCTCTCTTCTCTTCGCTGCTTTCACGATCCTGTCCTTCTTCGCTTCGTACAACCTCCCAGTCCCTACCTGATTCTCTATCCTCTCTATCCCGAGCCTCTCGTAACTTCTCCTGTCATTAATCGACCGACGACGAGTCATGCTCTCGATTAGAAACGCCGCCAGCTTTCTTCGATCCGTTATATTCGCCTCTTAGCAAATGAGATTAGCGCTCTCGAAAATCACGCCACGCATCCGAGCGTCCCCTAATTTTACGTTCTTTCTCTTCTCGTTAATCTCGTTACGCGTCCTCATCCTCGACTGTTCGAATCGTCAGCAATTTCTCTGCCACCTTTATTATCGCCGATCGAACAGATCGCACCACCCCCTTTTTTTACTTGGACTTTTGAAGAAAACGGACGCCGCGTAACGAAAATAATGATGGAATAACAGGATGTCGTGGCTCGGGTTTAACACTAAACCTACCAAAGCAGTCAAAATGAAATTCAACGAGTACATAATTTTAAGTTACAAAGCATTTTAAGGTGACTGTTTTGAAATTCTTAAGATACTAAATGGTATCTAAAGAATTAATGTGTACACCAATTTGTGTTTGTACCGTGCATCTATTTATTTTTTAGCTTTACTTTTAATTTGAAAATAAACGCGCATTATACGCCGGTAGCTTTAGTGTTAAAAGTAATAGGATAAACCGATTCGTGTTAGACGAAAACAAATCGCGTAAGAAGGGAATTGGACTTTTTCCACGGGGCGTGTTAAATCGAGATCGGTGTATTTGGACGGTGGCGTTGGTCGGACGAGCGAAAAGGAGAGCGAAGGAAAAAAGGAACGAGAAGGGTTCGATCGACGACAGTATAGCGAATCGGTAATCGCCACTTCACGGAGTACGCGCGTTAAACACGCGTTTCGCACGCATTACGCGATCGGCTACCGACTTTGCCGTCTGCTCTCTCGCTCTCGATCCTACCGATTAACTGCTTCTTCTTTGGTCGAAACGAAACGACCGATTACGCTCCTTCGAATAACATAATTGTACCCATAATTATGAAAATGGTCTAAGTCACACATTTCTTGTTTTGCGGATATTTAATGGAGTACATTCGAATCAAATAGCAAACACATTGATGTCGTACAAGGTTTTAAAATAGAATTCTTCTTTAAAATAGAAACATAGAAGTTTGTGTGATTTTCCTACAAAAATGTTGTTTTTAAAGATCCTACCAATTAAGTACTTCTTCTTTGATCGAAACGAAGCAACCGATTACGCTCGTTCGAATAACATAATTGTGCCCATAATTATGATAGTGGTTTAAGTCTCTGGTCTAATATCTCTGTTTTCGAGATATTTAATGGATTACATTTGAATAGATTAAAAAATATTTTGATATCGTACAAGATTTTAAAATAGAATTCTATTAGTCTCAATTAATGGAAATTTATTATGAACATGAAATTTTATATGATTCTCGTAACGAAATGTTTTTAAAGATCCTAAGGTTCCCAATAATTATGATAGTGGTCTAAGTCGCGCATTCCTTGTTTCGACATATTTAATGGATTACATTTGAATAGATCAAGAAATATTTCTATATCGTACGAGATTTTAAAATAGAATTCTATTAGTCTCTATTAATGGAAATTCATTATGAACATGAAATTTTGTGTGATTCTCGTACGAAAATGTTATTTTATTTTTTTCTGTATATTTTGGTCTGATAAACTGAATTTTCTGAAATGTTTAACTTATAGACCACTTTCATGATTATGGTCACAATTCCATTCGCATAAGACACGTAATTTGCCACGAAACGGTCTGTGGCAAATTTCACGTCGCGTTTCGCTCGTCGTTCGCGCGACGACGCTCGATTTTACACGCATCCGGTGTATCCGCTGTCGCGAGCTTGGCAAATTAATTTCCGTTAGGGCAGCGTTCAGGGAAAACGTTGTTCCTCGACGATATCGTCGAAATGGTCCGTAATGCCGTGTCATTCCGCCGGTAATTGCCATTTCGAACGCAACGCGTTCTACCTAACGCACGATCGCGAGACGTATGATTTATACCGAGATTAATGGCAAATTCCAAGGGTTGTTCCGTTGACCAACCCGATCGTTAGTGTCCAGATGGATCGCAACGCATTATGCACGGATATTACCTCGTAGCTACCAGCTTTTCTATCGTCTTACTCATTTCGCGCGGATCCGCGAACCGGACCACGCGATCCTCGCTATTATCTCACGTATCGTTGTAAACTACTTCGTTTCTTTCGTTTCGTTAATCCCTTGCGCTACGATTTATTTTCCAAATGCGTCAGATACCATTCGCTGCTATATTTACCCTCTCACTGCCACCGAAATTTGATGGTATTACCAAAAAGTGTTAATTCGAGATATTTGCAACACCTTATGAAGAAAAAACAATATGGAGTAAAATATGAATGTAATGTTTTCTTATTTGACTAAAAATTAATTATTATAACAAAATTGATTTGAAAAATTTGCTTGAGTTTGACGCAAAAAAGTAATACATTACTCGTCACATAAATACATAAAACTTAAATTATTATATAAATGATTTCAGTTGGTGGCTCCATCGCAAAAATCTTAATTTAAATATCAAAAATATCCCTAACATTTGAGCAATCTTTATTTGTCTTAACATTACGATGATCATTAAATCACTCTGTTTGACGCACTATCTGAGAAAATCATAAGTTAAGGTGGCTAAAGAAAGTTCGACTGTTAGGATTGTTTTGCATTTAGTCATCCTCGACCGCACAAAATACAATTAGACTCTAATATTCGTATCAAAAATATAAACAAGGTTTAATTTCGGGGAAATCTTTCGCGAATCGAAAGATCGGCCAGCGCGATAACGACACCGAGCATGGTAAACAATAATAATTAACGTTGCGCCATAGGGACAATCACGAACTGGCCGGTGCTGGCTAGGTTCGACCTCCGAGGTTAATTAGATAATGTAATTGTCCGGCAATTACTCGAATTATTCGCGCGCCGAACCTCACTTTCCTGCTGTACCGTCGCGCACTATGCATTCCGCGATTCTCCTCTTTTTCTCGGCATCACCTTGATCGCGCGAGCTATCGTTTCGATCCTCGTTCGATCACGCTGAATTTATGCGAACAAAGTACTCGCGAGAGCCTGGCTAATAGGACACGAACGCGTTCTAATCGAACGAGAAAATACGGATTACATATTCCTCGCGTCGAACGAACGCGACTTCCAACACTTTATTTCTTTTTGTAACATTGATTCGTTATACCAGCCGGGAGAAAAAAAACGTGAAACCTTAATGACGCGAAACGAGAAATCGTAACGAGTAGCGGCGAAAAAAAAGAAACTAATTTATACAAGAAAAGCCCTTGACATTAACGAGAAGAAACGACGAGCGAGCATAGCGATGGTATCGTCGTTCGAAGACGATCGCTTTGCGATCGTGTGACCCACGTAACGGGCAGTCGACGTCGAACAGAGATCGGCAAGAAAATCGTTGAATTCGTACCGAGTCGTTAAAGAAGGTGTCCGCAAAAAAGAATCGATAGATCAAAGACTCACCGTGCGCCTCTCCTGGAACATCCTGTAGAGTTCGATGCCGCGGCAAAAAGGCTGTCGTTTTTGCGATACAAATGTCCCTGACGTCACCGTGGAGCTCGTTGGACTCGATGATGGACGAGTCGTTGAAAAAAAGTAAGGCGGCAATAAATCGCACCGTGGATCTGTGAAAGAAATTGCGCAAGATTGTCTAACGTCCATCAAATGAAATAGTAGAAACTAATCTAGCTATACGCGCAACAACCGACGTGGTGTACGCAACTAGCACATTTCCCATGGCAAGGACAGATAGGGGAACGGGGGCGGAGAGGAGGCAGAGGTAATAATAACGACACGGGAATCGAGGGTAGCCGGCTGTAATTAGGGACGGCCGTCTAACCGCGAAATTTCGTGATCTTATTAAATCCAGAAGGACGATCGTGAGTGTGCCGGAGAAAAAGGGAAAGGCTAAATTATTATTACTCGGCCAGGCCAAGGTGCTCCTACCTATCTCGAGCGTTCTTCGACGTCCTGTCGAGACGACGCGTCGCGAACGACTCTTCTACGACATTCAACGATCACCGATTCCACCCTTGATTCCCTCGTGCGATATAAACATAACTCTCGAGCACCCGCTATGACCCAATAACGTTCGGACGTTGCGAGAAAACATCGGGAACACGATTGGGCCGTTTCGTAATGAGCCGACATCTATTTTGAATAAATACATTGCGAATTTCTGCAAAATAAATTTATAAATATATACAAATGTAATCGTTACATACTTATAACACATTACAATATTCGTACACATAACGAGTCACAGGGTAAAATGGTCAACCTTTTTAATAATGTGTAATGAACTTATCTACGCGTTTGACGATAATTTTCTTACATTGGTTAATCATCGCAGTAACGCCGACGACCATTTTTGGAAACGAATTTTCTTGACGCCCATTTATTTCGACAAAGTTTGACGGTCGCGTTATCGCGAACAACAAGGGCGGTGCGAAAGCGACGAATCGTAAAGGGTCCCTGTAATTTTCAATAAACACCGACTGGAACCGGCGCGATGTTCGAATCGCGGTTGAACGCGTAAATAAAAGCGGAAGGCGATGATCGAAGGGAGCTGAAAGTAGCGTAACAGCTTCTGTGCCCGCGCGATATAATCATCGAGATTTCCTCGCGATTTCGTGGAACATCTGGGCAATTTGCGTGCGAGATCAGAAAGTCCAGAGGCCATTTACCGAAACAACGACGTTCCCTTTTACCTCGAACGACGATGCTTAATACATAGTCGGTCAATCTCGGCTGGCAAAAACGTCAGAAATCGAAAAACGAAACGCTTCCGGAATCCGCCCGTTCTCGTCCCAAAATACAGTACGACACGTTCGCTTTGTTCTTTCGATTTTTGCCGGATGATCACGTAACGAGGTTCATGGAAACGTCGAAACGGCCCGAGAAGGAGTTATTATCGTCGAAAAGGGGAAATGGGCAAAAAGAGAAGAAGTTTCGGACGCGTTACGGGTTAACGTAATAATTAAAGCGAGATTTCGTTAATCATTGATTTAGCGCGCGATCGGTATCTGTTTGATTATTTAACTAACGAGAAGCTAGAAACCGCTCGAGTCTAGTTTATGATCGTTAACGCGAGTATTATTAAAAAAAACGGTATCTGTACTTCGAGTGGATATAATTTTAAGAGAACATCGACTATGTATTTGTTATCTACAGATATTCATAATATCGTAGCGAAGCATGGTTTTAACCTGTATCCCTTTTTTTTTCAAACGCGCAGCAAGGAGATACTATCTGCTCGTATAGCAATTGAATAATTATGGAAATGTTACACCGCCGCGCCATCGCACACCTGTGTCACGTCAATACTCATGCATAGCAAATGAAACTGATAACTGTCGATTACATCGAAAGACGTAATGCAATTAATTGATATCTCGCGGACGTTCTAATTAAGTTAATGAACGTGCAATTATTTCTGTCGCGAGGAATTCTCGATTTCTTAACGCTCGCCTCCGAGCCCGACTAGTTCCCGTCGTTCTTTTTTTTTCGACGCGAATCTAATCGCTCTTGTCATATTAACTAAATAAGACAGTAATATTATTACCTGGGCTGCGACTGCTCTCACAGTTACAATCGAAAGCAAGCCGATCTCTCGAATAATAAAAGAAAACAGGCACGTTCAGCGTGTGTCAGGAACAATTAGGTTCGCGTTATACGAGAACGACCATGGAATAACGTTGTACAATAATAATTATACTTTGTAGTATAATAACAGACATCGTAAGATTATATTGCGCTTTGATTTCAGAGCTTATCTAATCGTTCGAATGTTTTTTGTTTACAGAGAGGAACTTGCCATGAAGATCGGTCTTACGGAAGCACGCATACAAGTTAGTACAATAGAATAGCAATTTCTTTTTTCGTACTCGTGTATGATTTAGACCGTAAGGTTTTTCGTTCTCAACGATTCCTGGGAGAAACACGCGAGGCACTTGAAACGAAATTTTCATATTAATTTTACATCGATAAGCGGATAAAAAGGTTTCGAATCAACCTAATCGTCGTTCTAGAGGCGTTGCTTAATTCGTGTTTGCTTAATTCCTAGAGAAACGTCGTGAGAGAAACAATTAAGAGGTAAAAGGAAAGAGCGCGTCGATAAGATGATTGGTAAACACGAATGGAAATTATTATATCACCGCTAAGTATTATAACCGAGGTATACAAGAAGCGATAAGAAAACGAGTGATCGAACGAACAGAGTTAAACTCTTCCCCCCATTACGGGAAAGACTGTTTGGCAAGCGAAACGCGTCCGCCGAGAGTTGCTTGCACGAACAGCTGGCTAATTCGCTCAATTAGTTTAATTTATTCCCGGTATTTACTCGGTTTTTCCCTTCCCTTCGGCCACTCGTTCGCCTCTTACTTCGCCACCTCCTCTGTTTTCTCGCTGGTAAAACGCGTATACTGTATCTAACGCGCGTCTCCGTCTCTTTTTCTCTCGCCACGAAGGTCCTCGCTCGCCACTTTCCATTATACTTGCAAATCCATCGCGGATCGACGATTTATACGAACGTTAAAGTCGTTATACGCAAGCGTACACGCGACGGGAATTACCGTTTAAACGAATGTACACGGCTACGCTCGCGCAACCCGGTTAATCATTTTTAGGAATCCCTGCGTTGTCTTTCAAGAATACGCATTCATTTTACCAAAAACGACGCTAATCTTTTCGTGACGGTTCCATCGTACTTCGAGAGGATACGCGAATTAACCCCTTGGACTTGAATGTATTTCATCATTTTCATTCGAGATTAATTCGTCGTCTGATTTAGTGCGACAATTTAAAATGAATATTGAAGATGCATGATGAAATAACGAAACGGTTTATAATTTTACCGCGAGGCTTTGTTATAACGGCATTGAAAAACGCATCTCTTACGAATTCTCGACTGCGGGTGTATCGAACATCCGAAAGAAAGTTATGGCCCGCTTTTCTATATGTATAAGACCGTTCATCGCCTTGCCCGGCGTTAAAGTCTCCCAACTTCGAGCGACAAAATCCAGAACAGTATTCGTAGGTGGACTCCCGTGAGACAAAATCATCCGAGAAAGAAAGATTCGTTGTAGAAGAAGCATCCGGACGAAAACTAGAAAAACGGCGAGGAAGAGATACGCGGCGTTCGCGTAATTAATGCAGCACGATTAAGCAGCAAACGACTAGGTTCCGGCGGCGAATCGTGGTTGCGTTTTGTTTTAAAAGCCGCAAGTCGGATGTTTAACTCCCTGCTGGGGGCAATCCTACTCGCCGTGGGGGGTCGTGGCACCCGAGCCCCCACACCCCGTCACCTTTAACTTCTCGTACGCGTAGCAACGAGTTTGCATGTTCCCGGTGTGTCTGACCGATCGTTCGATCTGTTCGCGTGTACTGTGCGTCAGGATTTTGGAATTGCGGCAAAAACTTTGACGGCAAATACGAGACGTCCTAGATTGATCGTACGTCGCGGACAACCCGGATTCTCGAGATGCCAAAAATTTCATTTTCGAAAAATGACAGGTTATCGACTTTTGGTACGTCGTGTTGAAACTTCGAACCATCGCTTCATAGGTTCCCGCGAGCCAACACGAAATGAGCGATTTCTTCATTAACCCCTTGCCGTACAATTTATTTTTCTGGTGCGTTAGTCAGAACCAACTACTACAGCTACGATATTAACACGTTGATTGCAACACTGAGATAGTCGAAAATTGTACTAGATAGCATTTGAATGATTAATAAATCTCAACAAATATGTTCACAATATTTTGTTCCATTTAGTATTCATAGGTTCAATTAGGGTTTCGAGGGTTTCCAATTAGGTACAAGAATAAAATTCTTACTAAATAGATGATTGATTCATTTTAAGCATCACCCATATATGGATGACGTTGCAGTCAAAGTGTTAATACGAATAAAGAAAGTTAAATTGTTGTGCGTATTTTATATTCAATCAGTTTTGATTATGCAAATTGTATACCAAGTTTACGTATGAGCGTATTCAAAATTATTTTATTACGTTTAAGCTGCGAGTACAGTGTTAGACTCGTCAAAGTATGGCAAGGATTTAATACTTTCCTCCGTAGAGTAGCAGAAATTTTCCGTAAAAATTCCTCCTCGTAGATATCGTTTTTCTATCGTTTCTTTCATCAGAAAAGATATCTTTTCTACCATTGTTGCGCGACAGCGGCGGAGAAAGGGGTAACGGTATTATTCCGACGAGTAGGCCAGGTAAAAAAAACGAGGCGTACTTATAATTTTGAGCAGCAGCGTGTAATCCACGAGCGATGATCTCGCGAGTCACGGAATACCTCGGTCCGTTTGGACAGTCGATCGAATCGATCATCGAATCGCATAGTCATGCCGAAACCTTCCCTCGATTAGGCCGGGAGCGACGACGCCCCCAAGCGGTACTTTTGACTTCGACTTCCTAGTCGTAAACGCAGGAGTTCTATAAGGCGGAACGAAAATCCAATTAAAACGTGAGTCTCGAGGCACACGATGCGACTTTCTCGAACTATTCGAGAGTAATCCTGCCGCTCGCTTTCGGATTCGGGGAACAGCGAAGGAGTCGGGAATGGAAAGCTCAGCCAAGGGAAGTCCACGTTGCGATCGAGTTCACCTAATTGCCGTCCTTCGTTCCTCGATTTCGATAAAAATTTAACCCCTTGCGCTACGATCTATTCGACAAATGGCATAACTAATTATTCACTGCATTATCCTTTGCACTCGGAACACACATTCACGATTTTGTTTAATACAGCAATTTGGAATCGATATATTTTAATTAAATCTATGATGTTATACATGTGATGTATGAATATAACAAAACAGCTAATAGTGGCAATTAATAACAGAGAGATAATAATTTCGAAACGATTCATCAAGCTTTTCAACCTTACATTTCACATTTTTAGAAACGAAAATTATTGAGAAGCTGTTATCAAAGTTTTAACCTTGTATATTAACCTTTATTAGATATAATATCATTGCATATCAGTTAAAATTTAACATGTTCCGTGCTAGACTGTTCTTTGAGGATTTTCTGGTCAGACCGTTCAGGACTATCACAAAATTGCAGTAGCAATAGTTTTAATACTTTAATGGCCGTTCACGCGACTTGTGTGTTAGCGGAAACTGACAATTGTTTTGGGTATCCTACTGACATTGTGTGAGTAGTTATTAAAGCGTTAAGATAGACATTAACGACTTCATAATAAATTAAAAAAAAATCAACGTTGTACAATGAATTTACTCGATAGCCCTAGCGGAAAGATCAATGTGAGACGCATACTTCCACGTGGCGCGGAACGTGTTAAGTATAAATTGCCGGGATACGTTCATAAATCTACTGTTAAAAATATAACCGAAGTTTACAATATTTGAACCGCGACTGCGTCACAAACACATCATTATAGCGCAAGGGGTTAAAAGTACGAACAGTAGGAAGAGAGTGAAGTCGTAGTCGAAGTTTCGCCTCGGGGGGTTAAAGGTAACCCGACACGAGGAGAGACGAACATCCCTCGAGACAAATTGCTTTTCGAAAAGTTTGATCGTAGTACGAACGTCGAAGGAATGGTGGTCGCGTACGAGTTTACGGTTACCGAACGAATCGAGTCGTTCACGTCGCGAGCTGTCACGAGGGGATTATGCGAGGAAAATTTCGCTCGAGAGGAAGCAGAAATCCAGAAGACTCGGAATCTTCGGGGCTACCCGCGGTTTCGTATTCCCGTCACGACACGAAATCGACCTAACAACCCGAACGGGAGATCGTGGAATAAAACTCCGTCGAAGAAACGAAGGAAAAAAGGCAGGCGAAGAGGGAGGAGAGCTTCCGTTGAACTGATTAGAGCCGGAGTCTTCGAGGAACCTCCGCGATGGAATGTGCTCGAATGGTCGACGCATCACGAACGACTTTCGTTTCGATTAGCGATTGTACGATGCCCGAACGCTTTTCGTTTCGACGCTGATCGTTTTTACACTCCGTCGACGTTCAACGGACTTCTTTTATTCGAGATAACCGCCTCGAGATACAGAGTTCACGGTTAATTTCTTCCGATTGCGTTACGATTTCTTTATTCGTTGCTGCAATATTAACTCGTTGCCGGACTTTGACGAGACTGACTCGCGACGCACTCACAGCTCAAATCTAACAAAGTTTACTCAAATTTTGAATACTCCTCGACTTGCAGTTTAGGTCCAATTATACTTCGTATGGTCAATGGTCGCTGAATATAAAATACTTAGAAAGTTTTAATGTCCTTAGTTCGCTTTAATATTATTGCTGTGAGTAGTTAGGTTTGTCTGACGCATTTGTCAAACACATGGTAGGGCAAGGAGTCAAGATGACCGAACGAGACTTGAATATCAAGACTGTCCTGTGTTCAGTGATCCCTAACCGTGCTAATTACTATTAATCTCAAATTTGTTTAATTTAAAGTATATTTCTAACATACTTCATATATTCAAGTATATTAGATATATAAACGAGGTGTACCATACTCGATCTTCGAGTGCGTCACGAGTGTAGTCATTACAGCACAAAGAGTTGGCTCGATCTTCAACCCCTAACCAGGTGAAAACTCCTAAATTTTCCACGAATTCCCGATGGAGCGAGGAGAACGAAAGTAGGCTACGAAAGAACAACGACCAACGATTTCGCGATGGCTATAAATTTTCGAGAACAACATGGAGGTTCACGAATAGGAGAACAATGAAGGGGAAAGGAGGGGGCGACAAAACTGCCTCTGGCTGGCAGCGACCTTTGGTTTCCTTTCAACGTTGCCAATAATAATACACCGCGTTTGTTTCCTGAAAAAGGGAGGATACGTCGCTTTAACCGGAATTTGCACTTCCACGGTTGGCCAACAACTTCCAACGAACCGAAAGCTATTTGCCTTCCGACCCCGGAATCGAACCGATACTTTCCTGAAAACGGACTTCGAAATCGTTTCCTGTATCGCCGCTCGAGCTTTTTCTTCCTCGAACGCGTCGACGTAACGACGAACCGTACCGCGAAAAAACGCGGACGTTCGCGAATCGTTCACGGATTCTTTCTTCGTATTTAATTGCCCACCGTTATGGAAGAAATTAGTTGGGTAAATTAAAAACACCCTTTCGTAACTAACTAATAAATATCTAGTAGGTAGTAAGTCGCGATCGATGGAGAAACCCTCATAAAAATAGAAAAGCAGGGAGGAGGGCGGGAGATCTAAAATGTAGATTTAGAATGGACAAAGTTGGAGATAAGAGGAATGAGTTGATTTTGCCGAACGCGCATATCGGCGAAATTGATGGTTTACAAAGGTTTATCGTAAACCTTCGATATCGTAGAAAAATGAAGCATAGAATAAGTAAGCATTTTCGGTGTGCAAAAAAGAAGTAAAAATGTTTGGTTACAGGTCTGGTTTCAGAATCGTCGTGCGAAGTGGCGGAAACAGGAGAAGGTCGGTCCGCAGGCGCATCCGTACAATCCGTACTTGGGTGCGGGTGCGCCACCACCGTCGGCGGTCGTAGCGCCGACCTTGCCGAACCCTTTCGCCCACCTGGGCACGTTCGCCCTGAGGAAACCGTTCGACGCGTTTCGTTACCCGCCTCTGGGTCACGGACCGGTCCTTCCCGGTAGTTACACTGCTCATCCCTATCATCGGGCACCGCCACCTCTCTTGCCACCTGGAATGCCTCTGCCTTACACGTCGGCCGCGTCCTTCCAGAGCCTGCTGGCGAACATATCGGCGGCGCAGAGGCCGAAATTGGTGCGGGGCTCGCCTCCGCCCCCGCCGCCCCCGCAACCGGCGCCGGCGATCAATCTGCAACATCCACCGCCCCCGGCCGCCCCGACGGCCACATCGCCCCAAGGTTCGCCGACCGGCAGCGTCGGACTACCGGACATCGACAGGCGGACCAACAGCATCGCTTCCCTCAGACTCAAGGCCAGGGAGTACGAGCTGCACCTCGAGATGCTTCGCAAGAACGGCGATCTCATCAGCTGAAGAGGTTCGCGCTCGCGACAACGCCTCGCTATTCCCCTGACAGATAGATCCTCGCGATCGTATCGGTTCGCGAACGAGGCACCGAACTCGAGCTACCCTCGTTAGCCTACTACTCCGATATCGTTGCGCCCACGACCTCGACTCGGCTATTACCGTGTAGCTAAGATCGCTATTTAGAATTTTACCGTGGTTAACCTACGCTCGTCGATGTCGACTTCCGTGTAATTACGTAGCCAAAACGAACGATCCTCGCTCGCGATTTCACCCTCTACCTTTTCGCGAAGGATCGATCTCTCGATCCGTCAGCCAGAAACGAGGATGCCGGCTAATACGCGTGTATCGTGCAAGATATCAGCCAAAGAACTTACTAGCAAGTGGGCGGACATTTTGTATGCGTTCGAATCACGTTTACACGCGAAGGAAGGTTGAAACGATAGGTATTCTTGTTACTTGTTGTGCCTTCGTTACTCGACGTAATCTTAAGAATCGTCGATCGTTCCGAATCGCACGATAAGGCGATCACCGAATATACCCGAGACGATAATCGTTGACCGAACGTAACTTCGAGATACCGTCTATCGTCTCGTTGATTCGCTACATACTCGATACGATCCGATAATCATCGACGAGATTTCGAGGCGTCGCGTCCCCTTCGAATCGGTTCTAAGATTCGCGAGTCCCGTCCGCGTCGACGATTCGCGCGATCGTTCGCGAAAAGCCTCGATCGGTCGCGAGTTTTCTGACGGTCGTCGGAATCGTCGTTGCTGTTTAGCGTGGATCGTGACCCGACGGATCAACGTTTACGACGTCGTTCGTTTTAGAGAAGAACCGCATACCTGTTCACGTACAAACGAGTTTCTTCAACCTTCCTCTCCTTTATCGTCGTATACGCGACGTCGACCGCGCCTTCGAACGAGAAACAACGGATAGAATAAGGAGCTTACTGTCCTGTACAATACTGTATATAGTTTACAGTACCGGTGGAACGTCGCGATAGATAATATTCGCGCGAGATGCTCGAGAACGTCTTTCAAACATAGCGCGTTTCTTCTCGCGATCGATATTACAACGATCTCGATCCCCTTATACCGTACCGTGAAAAATTTCTTCGAACTAATTTTATATTTTAACGTCGCGGTACGTCGATCTTGGTACAATCTAGCAACAGTATCGCCGTCCGAAAGATTTTCCGACAAACACGCGTTTCGTTAAAATTTCGATTCGCGAGAAACGCGTTCACCGAATCTTCACAAAGTTTGAAAGACGATTCACGAAACTGCGTCGACGAACCGGCACCGTCTCTAGCGAATTCTTAAATAAATTTCTAGGTAAACATCATCGAAAGATGTCCGTCCAAAAGACGATCTCGCCGCGATCGAGAAAATCGGAAAATCGCGATTTTTCGCACGCTCGTTGCACGGTTTGCCGCGTTGGCTATCGATACACGATGTTCTTGTTCGAAAGACGACTGACACAGCGTGGATAAATCGAAGAGCGCGAGTATTTCTTTCTTTTTTTTTCTTTTCGAGGAAGAAGATTTTCTGCGTCGCGACCAAGAACGTCCGATAACAAGCGCGTAATTCGTTTTACTTTTACACGAGCCATCATAGGCGTTTTTAGATAAGAGAAAGAGAAAAAATACTATTTATAATTATTACGATTCTTGAATGTTCATACGACATCACGATAAGTTTTACGACTGTAATAAGCACTTTCTTAGCGCGTAAGTTGCTACCCCTTGTAAATAATCAACCGCGTATGCGTTCACACCCTGCTGTTGTTTATTTGCGTTACAAGTTGGCGCATTTTCCTTTCGTTCTTTCTTTCGAAAATTCTTCTCCCAACGCGCCAACCGCTATTAGAAGAAAGCATACTTTATGATCTCGAGGAAATTAGTGTAAGAGACAAATTAACGCTTCGACCGTCGCTCGCCGAGAATCGCGACAGAATCTTTGTATCCAACGAATTGTATCCGATCCGTCGACGATACTCGTTTACTTTCGTTACCTACGTTTCTTTTTGAACGCTCGACAAAGATCTGGATGACGTCGTTTATTGCAACGGCGGTGGCAGTCGAGGCGTCGAACTTGTAACTTTTAATTAAGGATCTCGAAAAAAAAAAAAGATAAAAACGGAGCGAACATCGACGTCCATTATTGTACTTGTACGCTCGCTCCGTTCCCTTTTTCCTTATTTTGCGACGAATAAATCACTATGACGAGAAGGCGAAAAACAGAAACAGAGAGAGAGAGAGAGAGAGAGAGTGAGAGTGAAAGAGAGAAAAAAAAAGAAAACAAGAGAACGAACAGACTTCTTCATTATCATACGAACCCTGACTCTTTCTATCTTCGATCGTAATCCGACGATTAAAAGCAAGATACACGGGAGAAATATTAATTTGCAGGCTCGTCAACTTCCTGAAAAGAAGGAGATGAAAAAAAGGAAGAGGGGGGAAACGACGAGGGCGAACAAGAAAAGTGGAAAAAATAAAGAAAGGTGTGCTATTAACCGGCACATATATTATACATCGTGGTAAAGAGTTTTCAAGAGGTTCCGAGTCTTTGCTCGACTTGACTTATGACAAGTAATTCGCGGCCGGGTACGCCCGTCGACGAGTTATTTAAATATTTCACAGTTTAATGGAGTCTCGGGCCATTAATGCGCGTCAGCTAATTAGCGGCGTCGTGAACGCTCGCTCGCCGTAACCCCATCGGAGTGTTAACGATTCCCGAGCTTGATAAATCGAACGATTACCGACAAAACGATCCGCCGATCAAAACTGACGCGGTCTTAAAGCGTTCACGGACCGCGACCGTTCCTTCTGCCATGCCACCACAAACACCGAGGGGTTAAGTAATATCGCGAACTCGATTCCAACTATACGCGTAATGGACGCGCTTTAATCACACCTTCTCTCTGTTTTGCCCGTAACGTTCGATCGACTCGTTACGATCTAATTTTCTGAAAATATTACCTGCCGCGATACCTACTTCCACAGCTATAACACACGTTTTCCTCTGTTTTTTCTTCTTCCCTCGTTTCACGCAAAACGAACGCTCGGGTTACGGGATACAAAGTTACCACGCGAATTCGTTGTTCTTGAATAAACTGGAAAATTGAACATTTTTCACGACATCGATTCTTGTCGGCACACTGTGGACCACTTTCATGATAAACGTAGCATTGATTCACAAAACGTTATAGGTTATTTATATAAATTTTATATGCATGCATATGTGTACATTAAATGTTCTGTACATGCTTTGCAAAATCAGATTCTGCAGGTTAATGAAATGCAAACACTGTCCATGTTGCAAAAATATGAATTTCGGTCCACATCCATAATACAGGTAGAATTACTTTAAAGATTGTTACATAAACGCTTGGAAGCATGAACGAAAGCATTATAAATCAGTATAAAAGTAATATTAAAACAATGGAAAAACAGTCTCGTGATAAATATTGCGCTATTAGGAAGAGTACGAATGTTATCCACGTACTTTGTGGCCCATCGTGCGACGCAAGGATCGCGAAATCTCGCCGAAAAGTCGAGTGAACGGGTTAATCGGAAAATCGGGTGGTGATCGGTGAAAAGTTTGTCGAGAGAGAAGGTCGGATAAACGAGACGAACGAAAATGAGAACGAAGAGCATAGGCGTGTCCGGTTGGTGATCCATCGATCGCGATCGGGATGCAGACCACGCATCCGGTCGATCCCGAATTCATCGTGTCGGCCTGGCCATTAGCAAATTACTACGGTGTAAACAGTATCGACCCGGTGCCCGCGGGTACGTTGGCTAAGTGCACCGTTCTACGTGTGCATACGTAGATGTTTATATAATACATCGATCGGGTGGATAGCAGAGAAAGCGAGTTAGTTAGTAACCGATCATTACGACGACGTTTTACACCGGCTCTAGCCACCTAATAACTGTCTACATCGAAACGAATTTAGCGATCGGTAGCAACCGGCTTCCAAACCGGCTACCACTCCGCGAAAAAAAAACAAAATCAAAAAAAAGGGAACCGCTGGAAGAGTTCCGTGAAGAATGCTGCTCTCGAAACAGTGATTTGTTCGACACAAATTTTCAAGCCGACATTAATATTTCGCGGTCCGTTTATTCTGCGCGGCAGATACTGAAATTGGTCAATGGAGTCCGCTGTTGCTTTCGTACCGAGCGCATAATTTTCTGTCCGGTGCCGGATCGCTAATTCCAATTTATTTTCATTTAATGACCACCGCTGATATTAATGACACCACGGTGAAATAATAAGACAAATCCTGTCGGACGCTTTAGGGACCACCTACTATCTTCGACCCAGGAATTGGTGTATCGACTCGCTCGTATTTTCACTGGTAGGATCTTATTGGTTCGCGTGGTCACGCGTACCAGTTGACTCAAAGAATATAAACAATCGGCAATCAGCGAGCGTCGATTGATATCAAATTCAAAGGATTCACGGTGAGGATAGACGTACTTCTTGTACTTCATTTCAACGTGACGCGCTGCACGAGCCTGGACGGACGTATTCAAACTTTCGACCACCCACTCGAACGTTGACACTGTACCCCGTCAGAGATCGACGATTCCCGATTTTTCCGTCGGCCGAGTTCGACGAGAAATCTGCTTCGCGCTGTATCGCCGAACCCGGTCTCCGTTCGTGACGCTCCTCCTTTTTTGCCGCGTACTCTCACGCGCAGCACGCGTAAAGTTTTATCCAGTTAACAATCCCTAATTGCAGGGTTTCCTGTAACTAACTCGGTTAACGTGAAGGCCCCCACGATGATTCTCCACCGTTACCTATCATCGCGATGGATGCAGATTAAACAGCCCCTTAATCTCGGCCTTTCTGCGAGCTCGCTTCGAAACTTCGTCGGCCTGGACCTCCCTTGCGTTCTCTTATACTTTCTTTAATAGGGTCTAACGATAGGGAAACCGCACGGTTTACGACAAAATCGTCGATCTTCCTGTCGTGATTCGCGAGAAACTCTAAACTAATCGATCGTAATCGTCTCGGCCGACGATTATGCCCGTTCAATTTTCTAATTAGATTAGCCACGAAGCGTCGAATGATTTAAATCGTCTCGATGAAAAATTAACCGACCGATCGATATTAAAATATGCCGGTACATGAACCGTCTCGAAGGTAGCCTTTTTTCGGTCGAGAATGAACGAGGACGGAGGCTACGGGCCAGCGAGGGAACGGGGAGAAAGAGAAGAGGAAGAAAAAGATTAAAGAGGACGACGACGAGGACGTCGACGGAACCGACGGTAGGTGAAGAGGAGAGAAGGAACGGCGAAACTCCGAGATGAGGGATGTACGGCGTGACGGTCTAATTGAGGCCTTCTTGATTGCATTTACACCGCTGCACGGCCTCCCGTATCCCAGGTATTCGGTATCAGTCTTCTGCAGCGAATCCGCGCGGTATTTCGCCCCTGCTACCCTCGCTTCCATCGCTTTTTCGCTCCCGACCTTTTTCGATCCGTTTGCTGTTTCGTCCTTCTCGTTTTTTCGCCGTTTTTCGAATCGATCGGCGGTCCGCGTTTTTCACCGAGTCGCAGCGAAATTTCGTCTCGATACGAAAGAGAATCGACTGAACAACGAAGATACCGATTCGCCTTGGCCATATACGGAGAGGGTCTAAAGTGTTCCTACACTCGGAATGTAGAAATAAAAATAACAATATTGTTAAGTATAGTTATCCGTATATAACTGTATATTATACATAACACCTACAACAAAAAATTAGGGAAAAACGAGGGCACTTTCGTCTGTCACTGTATCGTTAAACCTAGGATTAACAATTATAAAATTTGTTTTGAAATATCAATATTGCAATTACGTGTTGTTTATGATAAAAAGATCATGTCAGCGACAATTAGGAATAGAATTTAACATGATGTGAATTCACGTCAGGGGCGACCAGAAATAAAATCTGAAAAAACGTGAATCAATGAGAACGTGTTAAGATCACGAAAAAGCAATGAAAATGTAGCAGAGAAAAGGGAAAAGATGACAAGATGCAAAGTTTTCGGTGGTTGACGCGCGAAATGTTCGAAGCGGTTTCTCGAGGCGACGTAAAACGCAGCAATGCCGTCATTAGTTACTGGCACGATGCCGGAATGCCATCCAACCGGGGCCCTGTTAAGCCTATTACGTCTTAATTTATTTCCTTATTTGAGAGGAAAGAGAAAAAAAGTAACGCTCGCACGAGCACGCTGGCAGCGAGAAGTAACGATATAATTCCGGGCCCGAGCGTTTCGTGGCATTTGCATTCGATCGCGTCGGTGGATACGTAACCTCGGCGTGTATCTATACGATTAAAGTTGCGACCGGTAAGTAACGAACGCCCACGATTACCCGCAATGACTCCTCTCGTTCATAAATGACTGAAACTGCCGCGTCCCGATACGTGTACGATCTTGTACGGTGTTGCTAGCGGTCGTTCTACGACAAGAATGTTACAGCCGGGACATACGCTAAACCGTGCTCACGATATTGCCTACGGTTTACGTATTCTCCATGAGAAAATCCCTTTTCTATTGCTCGCGACGAGATACTACTTCGTTGTTACGCGTTTGTCGAAGTAACGATGTAACATGTTGGTTCTGCCGAATGACGATGAACAAATACATCGAAATTGCTCGAAAAACTTGTAAATTAACCCTTTGCAATCGAGAGGCGATTCACATTCGTCGTTTGATTTGTTGCAACTATTTTAAACCTTCGCTCCTATTTAGAAAGTAAAATGTCGTGTTTCTCCTGGATCGTACAATTCGGATAAATAGTCTGATTGAATATATTTTCATTTCTTTACTACTTTCTTACTATTACATCATTTCTTTACCCTTAATTTCTTTACTATTATAAATTATGTTACGCATCCTATACTATTGCAATACGCTTTATTGAAAACCCATCTCTTGATCTATTTTGTACATTAATTAAAGAACTGTAGGTAAAGGAAATTAAGAAGTGCAAACGGTTAAATAAATGACTTTTAACAAAATTTATAGTATTCTACACAGGATTCTTGAACATAACGAAACAGACAATATTGGTGAGTAATAATAAAAAAAAAACAATAATTCCAAAAAAATCCATCAAACTTTTTTACCAGAAAGTTTTACGGTTGCGATTTGCGCACAATAAAGATATATGTATATAAAATATACGAAAAAAATATATATTTAAAATATGTTCAATGATAGATTTGTTACGCATCCCGCACAATTGCAATACATTCGATCGAAGACCGACCTTTTAATATATTTTCTAAATTAATTAACACTTTGAGTGGCATATCACCCACATAGGGTGACGTATGAATTCATACATAAATCTATCGCTAATTTTAGTTGAAACATTTAACATAAAAAAGTATAAAAAATGTTGGTAAATACATTGAAGCTTATCGAATAAACAAGGGGTGAATATTATGAAAATTGTCTACAAAATTTATCGAAAATGAAGTCACTTCTGAAAAAAAATGGAAACTTAGTGTGGCACCCAAGGTGTTAAACAATGTGATGAGCGTGAGTCAACTTTCGAGGGCAAAGGGTTACCATTGTAAGCAAGAGCCGGTGTTTTCGATGAGGCCGAAAATCTGTCGAATGATTAGGAGCGTGGATGGTTGGAAACAGGATAAGTCGGGGCACGTTCGTCTCTCTCACGTTATTACCGCGTGTACGTACACGTACTTACGTATGCGGCGTCGGGAGTAAATTTATGGTGCGTCGCATTATCACGTAAGGTAACGCGACACCGCAATTCCACTTGGCGGCAGCGACTGTCAAACGCGCAAATTACCATCGCGATTGCGGCTAACTCGGCCCTTTACGCTAATAACGGCCACACCACGCGGCAAATTGCAAACAAGGACTCGTCTCGCTTGCCCCTTGCAATATTTCCCACCGAGGGGCGTAAACCGCAACCCACTAGGTATCCTCTTAGGGTATTTACTTGTTTCGGTCGCGGCTACTTCCGGATTTCCACGCATTCGCTTCTCTGCCACGGGATATTATACGATGGACACCGTTATCCTAAGCAGCAATTGCCTTCAGGGTGTTCAAAAAAGCATTCAATATCTATATGGTATATAGGATACCGAAAGGTCAACCGTTTCTGACAAGGGAACATATCCAACCTGAACACTCCGATTTTAATGAAACTTATGTGGAAGATACTTCTCAAGAAAATATTTGACACGTAATTTTTAAATCAGCCTTAGTTCACATTGAAGGGCTGATAACAGCCCTCAAAGTTAAGAGTTGAAAGTATATTTTTGGAAATACCTCTGGAACTAAAGGAGATAATGGAAAGCTTTTTTTTTAAATGTGAGTCTTTAAATAGGTAATTCTTCTGCAAAGGAAAATTTTGCCATGTGCACTTTACTGTTGAAATTTGCAGCAGATACATTGAGTTGTACAATCACGTTTATCGTATTTTTCGTGGTAAAATATTACAATGTTAACATTGAAAAGTTCATCGGTATCGATATTCATTGTGAATATGTATTTTCACTACAGTAGCGTCGCCGGTCATTGGTGACCCCCATGACAGTCAATGAGTTAATACTAAACCTATCAAAGCGGTCAAAATGATCATTCAATAAGTTCATAATTTTAAGGTGACTGTTTTGAAATTCTTGTTGATTTTCATCAAGATAAAGAATCAATGTGTACACCAATTTGTATTTTGAGAATTGCCTTCTCAATAATTGTTATCGAACGAAACTCGAAATATTTATAAACTCGCGTAAAATAATGCAAACGCTCGGGCTTCTTCGCGATCGATCGAAACAAGCGCTATCGAGCTGTTCGGTGTTTTTCGACTATGCTTCTCCAATGACCTCTGTGCGAAGGATGAATCGAATTTCAGCCTTTTCGCGAGCAGCAATATGTTTTTCCCCGCAACGAACTCGCCGTGCGCGCTCAATCATGTAACTCATCGTTCGGCAGATCGTCTCGGGAATTCGGGTGATTGTTCGTCGGTGGCTTCTTGAAATTAAGCGTCATTGTTTAAGAGTGAATTCATCTTGATTGTCGATGACTAATGTCCCGCGGCAGCTACCCAGAGTGGCACGAGGATGGATCACGGCCATACACACGGGAGTCCGTGACTTCGAGTCCGACTCCGAGTCTCGCTGTAATGGTTACAGCTCAGCGGAGAGAGTGAGAGAGGGGAAGAGAGAGAGAGAGAGAGAGTGGAGAGGAGAGAGACGAGGGAGAGGCACCGGGACGAAGAAGAACTGCCCCACCGGCACGTGAGAGCTCTTTAACGAGCATCATCAATAACGCGTACCGACGTTGAAGAGGAAACAAAAAGAAGCTTCGGAAAGAGAGTCACGGACGCTGGACAGCCGCGACTCGCCTTCGCTATAGATCCTGGTAAATGGTGTTAATTAGTAAATTTGATTTAAGCCGAAACGAAGCGACCGAATAGGCGGACAACCGTTCACCGAGGATGATGTACGACCTCCGCGAATTACTCGTCGGATAGCTTTCTCTCCGGAATCTCGAGCCCTCTTTAGCCACCGAACGATCGACCATCATCGTTCGTTCTATTGTTCTCGACGATCGAGCTCGGGTCAATACGATCGACCTCTCTTCGCTTCCGTTCGATCGATTAATCGAAACGGGTCGCGACAATGTAACGCGAACGCGTGATTCGAAACGTGCACCTGCGGCAAATTGAAGCGACGCGATGTGCCGGGGATCGGCGATGATGGTTCGTGGGACGGTCGGTTGAATTTTGATAATGACGCGTTCGCCACCGTAGGGGGATGCCGAGAAATAGGAAGACGGAATGGGCCGGGGGAGAAAGATCGGCGAAAGAACGGAGCGAAGAAAAGATGGCCCGTTAATCGGGGGGGTATTATCTCAATCACGTAAAACGGCAAAATTGCATTTACCTTTTTAAATGAATATTTGGCGGGAGACGCGCTGCAGCCGCCCGCTAAGTTAATTTACCAAGGAATGCCAGGTAACGCCCTGTTCAACCTACCAGCCGGCTGGCCAACTATTGTCCCGCCCTTCGGTTCAATTCGAAAACGCGTGGTCCGCGTTTCGTCTCGAAAATAAACCCGAAAAAAACGATCACTCGTGTCACCGTGTAACATCGTTTGTCTACGTGGCAGTAAAAAAATTATTTCCCCCGACTAGACACTACGTCTAGTAAGGGCAAGCTAGATCAACGGCTGAAAGAAATTTTATTCTTGTCTCAATGGTCCTTTTAGTTGGACACCAACTCTCCCAGCTTAATTTCCCGGAGTCGTATAGCCAGAGCCCCGTTTGCCACCGTATGAACAATGCCCAGGTCACACCACGAGGAAGTGAAGTTGGCACTTGCATCACCGAGGCGTTCTGCGGACCTCGATGCACCTCGAAATCTTCTCTAAGCAGAAACTCGATGAGATTTCGACAGGGGCGGTGTCGATCGGTTTACCATCGCGATCGATATCGGCCAGCAGACGTAATCGACACTTTCTTGCGACGGTTTCGGCAAACTGGTCGAACGCTCGAAAACGAACGAATGCGTGGTTGGCTCGTTCGGAACGACGATCAGCTCCAGTGTAAACCGGACAACGGTGGGGCTAACAGATTCTTCGGATCCTGCGTGATCCGGCGCGCTCGTATCTCAGTATCTGATAATTGAAGCGGTAATTACGCGATGATTAACAGAGATGGCTCCCGCGCATCATACCTCCTACGGATCGTTCTCGGTTTCTCCGTCGCTCGTAAGAGCGCGTTTGCTCTCCTCGTCTTCTCCCTTCGGGGCCCTTCAATCAGAACCGCTCGTCCAGATCGGAGATCGAAGATAAGTTTGCGCGCGAGCACCCCGACTCTTCTTTCTTTCTTTCTACTCGTTCGATTTCTTTTCTCTTCGATCTTTTTTCCTCCGTCCTGTTCTCTCTCGAGCCAGCCACGTTTTACGTCCCGCGGAAGGATTAGACACCGAATCGAATTCGTTTCAACATCTACTTTTTCATCGCTCGAGGATGAACGACGAGAGCGGCCAACGATCAAACGAAACGGATAATGTTCGGCCGATGACAAAATATCGGAAAGGGAATCGATCGTTCGGCTGTGCGCCGAGATTGGTACAAAGTACGTTGAAAGGTGCACAAAGCAGGTAAGATCGAAATTGGTTAAGCGATCGGGCGTGGCCGCGAGTCGACTGGTCGAGCAACCCCTAAACATTCGGTTAATTAGAGCTCTCTCCATTCTGCTCGTTCCTTATTCCGTTCGACTGTCCCTGTCTTCTTCGCTCTTCCTCCGCGAGGGAACCCGTAACCCACCTAATAACGCGGGCCAACCGTAATGAGGAGTAAACTAATTATTGGATGCCAGTTGGGCAGGACGATATTTCACGTTCTCGCTGACAGGCAGCCGATCAGGAGCAACAAGGATACTGCACCGCGGCGGGATGGGACGGCCTGCTCGTAAACGCGCCCCGAAACGATACCTAAGCGCTCAATTACATTTTTTCCATCTCTATGATACATCCACGATTGCCGACTTTCCGCGAACGACGAGGTTTTTCGAATTTCTGGAGGATACCGCGATAAACATCTTCCGATACGGTTCAGATACGGTCCGGATCGAATTAACTCACAATTGATGTAACGCATAATTATTTGATTAAAAAAAATAAAAAAAATAAATTATTTGATGTAACGCACATCAATTATTGATGTGACGTAAAACGCACAATTATTTTGATGATAAGAATAAAGTTGAAAAATAAATGAACGAACGATGAAACATAAATGAATACACTTATAGATTCTTTATCTTCATGAGAACCAGTATAAATATCAAGAAGACCAGCTTAACAAATTTTGTCATTTGAAGTAGAAAATTTGGAGAAGGGTTATTTGACCCCTTTAGTAGTTTTAGTGTTAATATATGATTTATGTCTGGTGCGTCGGTCAAAAGCAACAATATTCCTACGAATAAAGGAAATTAAAATGTTCTGCATATTTTATGTTCAATATTCCTTGATTACGTAGATTGTAATTGAATATGAATCTTACATATGAGCGTATTCAAAATTATAGCGAGATTCATTATATCTGAAATGTGAGTTCGTCACGAGTCGGATTCGTCAAACTATGACAACGGGTTAAAACGAACAGGAGAAGTTCAAATGTCATGAGGTATTTTATGTTCAATGATTCTTGACCATGTAGATTATAATTGGATACGAACTTTGCATATAAGCGTAATCAAAATTACAGTAATATTTATCATATTTAAACTGTGAGTTCATCTCGAGTCAAAGTATGACAAGGGGTTAACTCGTAGTAGCGAGACGGGAAATTGGTTGTTCGCTCCATTTTTCGTGCTCGTTCGACAGAAAAAAAACTCGTGAATGTTCCCGGATAAAGTCCTCCGTTTCGAATCGAGGTAAGAAGACGAATTCGCGACAGTCCGGCGTTGCTTTCGAATGAAATATCGCGCGGAACGAATCCAATAGGCCGGTCTAATAGGAATAAACAATGTTATGAATTTAAACGGCCCAGCTTGGCGCCACCATAACCCTATATTATCAAATTACGGGGGCTTGTATAGTGCTCCGCGAGGTGCACGCCTCGCGCGACCAGGATGCGTCGTAAAATCGGATGTTAACGGTAGGAACCCACGTTCCACTCCTCTCTTCCTTTTAGATCCCATTCGCGATGCACCGCGGGGGGGCGGTTCGTTCCAGGCCGAACGCTCGATCACAATAAACAATTACGAAACGAGGATTTTTCGAAAATTTTAAACCGAACCAGTCGACCAAAACGAGTTTCAACGTAATTGATGCCTCTCTCGCCCCTCTCTTTCGTTCTCCGCGCGAAACGTTCTCCGATTAGTACGCGGTAAAAGGTCCATAACCGTCGGGGAACGGGCCCGAAAACCCCTGCAACGATCGATACGGTATTATCGGGTCGGCTCGTGTATCGATACACCGATCGGGTTAAACGTACGCTGGCGTTGTCAAGAAATCGTTATACCTCGATGGATCGCGTTGCTGCTCTATTCTGGAAGAAGACAAAGGGGATTAACTCTTTTGCTCTCCGAATTATATTTCAATTTTGTTACCAGAACATTTAGAGAGTTCCACGTGTACAATTTTCAGACTTTTAGCAGGTTCATATATGTCGGACAACTGTAAATTATCTAAGTCACATAAAAAAAACATATAAAACGAGTACTTGAACGAGGGTATTTGTACTGAGTGGTCTGTTGTTTTATTGCTACAATACCGCACTAATCTAGTAAGCTCTCTCGTGTAGGGTAAAAAGGCAATTAATATTAAATGGAGGAAGATCGAATGTAACAACCTTCCATGATGATTTTGAGTCGATATCACGTATTCAACATTAATATGTTTGAACTGGAAAAAATGTCGAATCTCACTCGACAAAGGAACTGCTCAAATAAATACCGATGTCGAGTTACACTCGACATAGGAGCGCAAAGGGTTAATCGCGAGTCCTTGCGTTCATCCGACAACGGCGACGGGACGAAACTCTTATTAGACGGGTTATTATCGTAAAGTGAATTATATTGCTCGATTTACGACGCAGCGCGCTTAGCCGAATTTCTCGATCGGTCGTATTTCACGGTAATTAACAGGGCGAGGATTCTTCGGGGTCCACGTCGAAACGCCGGCCGTGGAAGCCTCGTTCGTCGTATTCTTCGAATATTAAAGAGACCCTCCGGAACCCACCACTTTATGAATACGAAATGAGGGCGCGTTCGAGAAAGCAACGACGACGTGGCGGACGGGGCCGAGTTCGGCCACGGTTGCGGGAAAAGCCCTCGGATTTCGTAATAAATTGGGACGGAATCGTAAAGAAGAAACAACGGCCGGCAAGGAGGAACGGGGATAGAACGAGCCACGACCGTGAAACACACTGGCTGACGATCGTTAAAGAATAAAGAATGGTAATATTATGCCTCGCGGATGCTTCGGTGGAACATCGTTTCGAGACGTCCCGTTTCGGGGCCCTTCGGGATGCTCGGCTCGAAAGGCGTGGAAACTACAAAGTAAATTCATCGATTAGCCCCTACAGAGAATAGATTAATTTACCGGGGACCTCTGTGAGAACTCTCGAACGATTTTTCGACAACTGTTTTCCACACGGTCCAGTCACGGAGGTCAGTCTCGACGGTAAACTCGTCGACTAAAGCTCGTCCCGAACCGACGAACCGGACACGCCCAACAAAACCGACCGTGGTGGTGGGCCCCCTCGTTGAGAATTTTAATTTAATTAAGATAGACTCGTTATTAAGACCCACGTCCAACCAGGAGATTAGAATTCCTTCGAGATTGGGGAAGATCGTAAGTCATTCCTAGAGGAGAAGCCTGAGCATTCGTTGAGAAGGGACAATAATAAAAAATGGCCAATTCCGGAACCAAACGGGAAGAAAACGAACTCAAAATATACAAGCTGTCTCTCGAGTAATTGATGCCGGGGGGCCGCGGTTCACGGCGATTTTATGCGAAATCGCGATAAAATACGTCGAATAAAATACGGCGAATTACTATTTCGTGATATCAAATCGCGGAAACTGCCTCGGCTACGACCTGTCGTGAAAATTCTGTGAATCACGCGGATTAACTTAACCCTTTCGCGACGGCTCGACCTAACCATAGTTTGCGACGACCGTATGCTTGCAGATTGTTATAAATTATTCGAGTCTGATACGCTATGGAGTTAAATAAAATCAACACACTTTTCCTTATCGAGGAGTTTTTAGCAAAAAATTTCGTGTTCGGTTCGCAAGCGTCTTGCGAGAAAAACACTTTATGTCTCTGTTGGATTATTGTAATCTTTTCATACATGCAAAAATGAATCATGGCAAGGAGAGTTAGAAAATAAAACGATTAAAGACATCCTCCAGACCCCTCATAATAAAATCTTGTTATAAATAAATGGTCTGAGTTGTTTCATTAGAATTAATCCCATATTAAAATAGTCTCTAACAATAAAATCCGTGCTGTATACATTTGATTGTTCGAACAGTGATTTCGTTTTTTCCCAACAGATTTGCTCGTGAAAAAATTCGATTCAAAGTAAATAGCAGCATTTTCGGATTTTTCGCGTCGTAATCTCGATCGTGTTACGGTACTCGTCGTTTGTCGAACGCAATACGAAACCTCGTGACAGCGGCAACATACTATCCCATATAACATTGTATTATATTGTTGCTCACGATCGTGACCGTGGTTTTCGACAAACGAAACGCGTGATTAATTAAATGGCTCACGGCCACGGTGAGAATCACGTGGGCCGATCATTCAACAACCAATTCCGCGTTTTGCTCTGTGTAAGCGTAATTATCGACGCGACAGCCCAACTGTTCTTGATCACGTTAAAACCTCGATTTTTCGCTTGTACAACGTGATCAGAAAATAGCAAATTCGAGCGTGGTTGCCCGGAGGATTTCGCCCCGTGATTCGTGACACTCGACGTCTCTATCGTTCGGAAATTTCGCGTTAGCCAACAGGTGGCGAACGAACGAACATCATCGTCGCATTCGACCGATTCCCAGCTTGATCGCTTACTTCGCCCGTTAACGAGCTTAAACTTTTCTCTTTCCTTTTCCTGGTCTCTAATTTACCGTCTACCTCGACGCCAATTTTCTCGCATTTCCTGTCGGGAAATCGGGGTTCCTTCCACCTTCGGGATACCTAGATACGGGTAATCTAGTGCTCAACAACTAGAAACAGCCTATCTCGAAATTTCTGAGACACTGACGGAATAATACTGTTCACCGATTCTGGCCATGGGCAAAAACGTGCCTCGCACGTGGGCGGACCATTTGTCTACAGAATGTGAAATTTGTGAACAAGTGATTCATTCGAACACGATAGATGAGTTTGCGGCCGTTGAAGCTAGGAGAATCATTCTTTGATATTTAATAAATGTTTAATAAATGTATCGTTCGAAATTTAATTCTTATTTACACGTTCCATACCTAACAGCAGCTCAGTCCTCCTTGCAGTACATGTACATAATAATACACATATACATAAGGACAATATAAGTGTATATATTATATACACACATTATTATATGTATGTACAAACTATATATACATATTATATACACTCATTATTACATGTAGATATTATATAACGTATAGTAATAAAGAATAGAAAATAGGTTCATACTTAGGGCGGTCGTGCACCCAGGATCGGTCCTGGCTATTTAGTACATATGTACAAAAAATACAATCTCTGTTGAGAGGCACCGTATATCATACAAAAAGCCTAACTCTGTCTCCAGATCCGAAGGTGTGGTGTAATGAACACATCGAGAGCCGTCGTAATAAAGATCGTAATCCGATAGACACCGTAAAACGTGTACCGTGAACGTCGAATCGGTGACCGACGAGATTCTTGAGGCTGTGCGAGTTTTTCGCGAAACGTTCGTTTAATTGCGAGGATATAGAAAAGGAGAGTCGGTCCGGGACGCCTCATGGAGAGTCGAAAATAGCCAATACGAAGGAACGGTGACGCGGAGTCTCCGAAACCGTCGTTATTTATGTGTTTGCTGAGGTGACACGGCGTGTGGGTGTCGAAGCCCGGTGAGCGCCACAGGAGCCCGTGGGCAACGTGCCGCGTGTGTCCATGGACGAGTGTACCAGCAACTGTTCTTCGGAATAGTCCGCTGTTCGGTGCCTGGCTGAACGAGTTTGTGAATTGGATTTAATCGATAATTTATTCGAATAATTATAATCGTCGACTTAATAGATTCCGCGACGTTTATACCGATTCGAGGAAGAGGCAGCCACATAACGGCCGGAGTCGATACTCTATCCAGGAAGCTGAACTCGTGAAACATCCATCAGCGTTCTTAATTACGCTTATCGTTACGCGATACGGTTAATCTAGTCGGTTAATCCGTTAAGTTACGAAAACTCGTTACGCTTACGCGCGTTTTATACATAGATCGCCGTGTATCGACACGAACTTCATGGTATGTCTCTCCTCTCGTCTCGAGAGACTCGTTCGCGCTCGATGAGCTCGATTTAAATCCAAATACGCCGTTCACGAGTTAGAAACGAGCCACGGGTAAACGTGGTTCGCGTTAACGCCACGTTTACTATGACGAGGCGTGTATCTTTGGATTGTTCGAGCCCGGGTCGTGAAAGTAACGACGAACCGTGAATCACCGAGCGAATTTGCGAGAGCCATCGCGTTCGCTTTGCAGGGGCGTGCATTTGAATAAGAACGACAGTCGTGCATCAGAAACGTCGCAACGGAAGGGGACAGAGGAATAATAGGAAGGGTGGCTACGAACGATACTCGAGTGACATCGTACCCGCAAACTACCACCGTCCCCTTTATATTCAAGAACATAAGCTCGCAAAGTTATTGGCCCATTCAGACCTCCTGCCTTCACGGAACACCGTCCCGTTTCTCATTCGCGTGTCCTATAGCGTTACTTTGCGCCCTCCGATCCCACCCTTATCACCCTCTCTCTCTCTCTCTCTCTCCGTTTCTATTAGATACATCCGAAAGATTTTACGATCGTTACACGACCACTTTACGGTTTTATTGGATTGTACCGCTTCGAATGATCCATCGGAAACATCGAGAATTTAACACGGTTCGATATGGTAAAACAAAGCGAAACAACGTAACGTGTCAATTTGTAGCTCGAGGTTGATTTCCGCGACAAAAAGAATTTCCGTTTCGATCGAACACGGTGTCGCTCGCGAATGAAATTCCTTACGTATCGGGATTGTAAATCGGGCACGGAAGTCGCGGCTCGATTCGATTCCTCCGCGTTTATTAATGGAATCACCGGCACGATAAATATCGCAAACAAGTGTTACGGAACACGACTCGAAATTGCTTTTAAATACGCAGCAGGGGCGCGGTCGTGTTCCCTTGGGCGGCCTTGGTAATTGCGATCGTTCGAAATGTTTGCTCCTCGAAAATCGAACAGCTCGCGATAGAAACGCGTTATATCGTTCGGCTGTTATCACCGCATGTGGCTCAAGCACATCTGTCTTCGTCGAGTTTCTTTATTTATCTATTTGTTTAACGGGTTTGAGCCTGTAATTATGAAAATCGCCCGATTCATATGTACCACCGGCCATAAATATTATGACACTCGTAATTTGACTCGAATGCACGACATTTCGCTTGAATTATTCGTTTTCCACGTTGCATTAGCATAAACAGGTGTTCGCGTTTCAGTTTCAGTTAACCGTGTTGACTTATGCGACTAATAGTTGATCAAAAATGTTTCGAAATTATTCCCGAAGATCGTTCGGATCGACGAATCGTTTGATTGGAAATTCTACCTTCAGAAAATGAATGCTTCGACGGATTTATAAATTTTCGACTAGAGGCTATCGGACAACGTGGAACATACAAGGTGTTTCTAAACGCGTTTCAAATACTCGCTATATAAATATCGCTTTTAAAAATTCGTCGATACAAAATTTATTTACGAACAATTGAAAATCGATGTCAAGTTCAATTTTGGGTACACAAAGTCCAAAAAGGGATCATTGAAAAAGAATTTTCTTTGTGAATTCTATTTGTTATATATTTTTTAATTAGTCCCTCCGTATTACTGAATCGAACAATATTCACACGAGAAGAAATCCTTGCAAGTATATCGACATACTTGTTGATCTAACCGTGACAGAGTATCTTCTCGATTATCGTCCACGATTCCAACCGCTTTCCGCCTGTTTGGAAACAACCTGTATTAAAACGCGTATCGACAAAGAAAGTAGGTCGACGAAGAAGAGTTCCAGGGGAGCAAATGACAGGCCCCGCTGGCCGCTCCGGGCCCAACAGATGATTATTTTGATTAATTTCACCCGTCATTCGGTAGCCGAGTCGTGCCGCCCGATACATTCGTGAAACACTATTCGCTTCCAACTTCGTCGTAATTGAAATCTATGCGAAATCCGTCGAGAGGAAGACGCGAAACCGAAGTGAAAATAATTTTAACCCTTTGCACTCGACAGATGACTCACACTCACCACTTCATTTAATAAAACGATTTAGAGTATATAATCTTTAACTATAATATTCTGAACTAAATCTATAGTGCTGCACGTATGATGTACGAACATAATGAAACAGCTAACTATAGCAATTAATAGACAGATAGTAACATCGAAAGAATTCAACAAACATTTCAACCAGAAAGTTTTAAAGTTGCCATCTGCTACGAGTAAAAATGCCTTCGAGTGCAAAGAATTAATAACAGATTCGTAACTCACCGTGTTGCGTCGTACTGCGAGAAGTTCTGTGCAACGATCACCTCCTGTCTGCATAATTCGGATCTAATCCCGCGATCTGCCGGCAAGTTCGACTATCTTCCATAATTCACCTGGCCCGCCTTCCACAGTCCAAGCCGTACCCTGTAATGAGACGTGATTAAGAAAAAACGTGACCTTTTCTAATCTATTAATTCTTGTACACCGAGTTACGACAGATAGAAACGAGTTTTCGTCATGTCGAGTTTGCGTATCACATAATGAACCGTTCTTTCTTTCGTTTCTTAATAAAACAATTTAACGACTTTCGAGGATTAATAATTATAAAGCACTCGGCAATACGAGCAATGTACAAGTAATATAAAATATCGTTATAACGGTAAAACAAATACGATGAAATACTTATGGAAGGGAGGAAACGTTTGTCCCCGTCGACTGATCTTCGAAAACGCAGCTACGTCTAAAAACAAGGAGAAAGTATAGTTAGAAAGAGTGCGGACAAGGACGAAAATAAATTTCGAAAGATTGATGAAACGCCATAGAAACGTCAGACCGTTCCATAAAGAAGAAGAAGAAGAAGAAGTTGGAACGAAAACGCGTATCAATTCGCAGCTACTCGCACGAACGATTCAATCGTTCGCAACGCGTTAGCTACTCGGGGTTTGATAATCGTTCACGGTATAATTAATGAAAACGAATAGCAACAATTACGACCCGGGTCTAGACGGGGTTCGCGATATCGATCAAATTCACGAAAGCCGGTCGGCGAAGAAAATTGCTCACATTTCTTAGGATAGGGTTGCAGAGAGCAAGATGCATATTTCGTTTTTCGAAACCGGCGAGCATCAAGCTCGAGGGCCCTGAACAGCAACAACGAAGAACGGACAGCGGATCCAGCGCTGACGCTCATTACGATGATTGGCAGATTCAATTAACGAGCAGCCGGGCTCCAGCACGGCGGGGTCGCCTCGGCTTAACCCCGGCTAAATATTATTAATAATAATCAGCTCATTACCGGCTCCATTAATTATCCGGCTGTATATACGAGTTATCCAGCCTCCAGGAGCGCGCTAGATTCCACAAGATTCAAACGATACTCCTGATAATCGATACTAAACGCGTTCAAGCCTTTTTGTCCTCCTTTGTCAGCCGTCCGCCATTTTGGTGCTCCTCCTGAAAGCAACCACCATCTTCTTTCAATTTTTTCATCGTCGAATTACACAAGATGTTTAAAAAAAAAGAATTTATGGACTACGCTGTTATTCGGTATAACAACCGTAATATCCATAATGTATCGAACGAGTTTATGGTTCAAAGAACGTTTGCACGATAGTATCGCGAAAGGTGTCCGGCTAAAATACTTATAAACCACGCGACAAAAAGTCAGGCATTTCTTGTAATTAGAAAACGCACGACTTGTCGATATATTCGTATCGTTCAACAAATACCGTGCATCTCGTAATAGCCCTTTTTCGTTAACGTACCGCGAAACAGTTTGATATCGTTCAAATGATCGTGAAAGCTATTATCGCATACAAGAAAAAGAGAAGCAACGATCAGCGAGTCAACGTAAATTCCGAAAACGTTTTATACGACCAGGCTGGATATTGCCTTAAACGGCAGAAGAAAGGAGAAGAGAAAGTGGAATATTAATCCATTTAACAAACTCATTATCGATGAGATATATCGAACGTTTACCGTGCGCGTCGGCGGCGCGAACGTGCTCCTCCTATCCTGAAGAAACCCCGGTAATATTAGCGGGTTGGCACCCCTGCGGCTTGATTTACGGGCGCGCACTAACGAGCCTCGGTCTGCGTTGGACGCGAAGAGCTGGTGCTGCAGCTTCGATCGTCGAGCCAGGATGCGCCACCATCAACGGTGTCGCTCAAATTTATTTCGCGATTATTGATCTCTCGAAATCACTTGTAAGTAAACCGTTTTGTCGCGATAACATCTCGTATCGCTGTGCCGTTACACCTCCTCAGTATTTCATGTTGCTCCTTAACTGCGAACAGAACTGTTCGATTTTTATAGCTTTGCCACTCGGGAAAATTGACGGTAAATTCATAAATTCGACGCTTCACGATCTCGGGTATTCTCGATCGAAGTTCGAATTCGAACGCTATCGATAAAAATTGAAAATGCGATACTACGTAACGTTCGATGTCTTCGTTCTAGAGAAACGAGCGAATGTTCAACGTTCAGGGTGTTCTGTTCGAATCTCGAGCAATTTCGGGTACGAAGACGCCCCGTATCGGCGCCTATGCTCGAGATACGCCGCAACAAATGCACCGAAAGGAAAGAGGGGCAGTCAAAAGGCTCGAATCCGACAATATGCCGAACAGTTTAAAAGCTCGAAACGATCAGACATCGCCGTCCCTCGAGGGCTGATTGGATCGTATTTGGCTGTAATTAAGGCACCGGCGGCGGCCATTAGCGACCGCGAAAACGAACAACATTGTTCCACGAGGCGAAAGGCGAACCGCGTACCGTTCGACGCGTATATCAAATTGCGCGAATGTCTCGTCTTATCCTTTCTCGTTTATCTCGTCGCAACGTCCACTCTGCCCGTTATATATGTCCGTAAAAACAATTTGAATCACTACGCATCTCGTTTTACTCGCCTGTCCGCCGTTTCTTTTCCAACTGTCATGGCCGCATAACCTAATCCGCGAATTCACTGCGCGTCAAAAATATGTCTATGGTAAAAAAGTAAATCACGCGTAAAAAGTTGTCGTTAGTTCGCGCAGAGAGCGCTCGTGGCTGACAGATCAGAACGAACGCAACAACAATACCGTTCGACTCTCGTAATTGGCGCTATAGGCACCCGGTGGGAGCATTCGACGGCAGAACGAGCTGGGACGCCGATACGGGATGAAGAGATTTACAATGTTCCCGGCCGTAAAATAATCAATAAAATCTGTGCAATGTAAAGAAACGGACGTGCCGTAATGATTTAGTATGCGGAGCGCCGGCTATTCTCTCCTTCCCCTGACTGCTTTTCTCTGCTATCCTTTAAGGCCCGACTACGATGGCATGCGATTGCCTCGCGAAACCGTACCTTCGAATCCGACTAAACAAAGTTCTGATCCACAGATTCTCAAAACGAGCCGCACGATCCGATCGTGACTCGATTCTGGGTGGGTGGTACGAATTATTAGAATACACCAATTTTCTAATAAAGCGATATTCTTTTTATTCGACCCTCCTCTACCTTCCTCTTCCTTCCGAAATATGTATTACAAACAACCGCTCTTGAAAATAGGACTTTGTGTCACCGTTGAAACTCGTTATACTTTCTTTACGCGTTTCTGTACGTACAATATACGCTGTAATAACGGGAACCGGAGATTGAATAATCAAGATGTAGGTATGAATTCAGTGTGGGTAAAGCTTTAGGTTTCCAATGGGAAATATAGCGAATCGCCGTAGGGTTTGCAGCAGGAGCCGACTATGGTGACGAATTTACGAGCTCCTTACGAGGCTGCCCTGTTCGAGCACAGCAAGCAATAAAGTACGAGGCCAGAGGATATTCGAAACAATCGACCAGAGAGGCCAGGACCTATCTCCACGCGAAATCCCCCCGATCAAATTTAAAATTGATTTATGACCAATCGCGTATCGACCTTCGTATTTTCGCTACTATTCGTTTTACTTCCTGGTAAACGATTCTCTCGAGAAAAACGCCAGCGTACGCGTCATTCTCTAATTCGCTTATCGTTGTCATTTGACAAAAAATTCGTTACATGTTTCTGATCGCGATTGCGCGGGACGAAAAGCATCCGAAATGTTTGTACTTAAGAGAATCGTCGGGATAAGTGGGAAAGATAAGAGAAAAAAGGAAATTACTCACGGGGTAAGGAGGAAGAAAAAACTGCGAAGAATGTATCATTCCCGAAAAAGTGGAATGGCAAAGATTTCTTCTTGTCAAAGTGGACGTCTTCTACCGAAGCAATTAACCAGTATGGCGCCTGCGTCGACTCGGTTCTTTTACCGTGGCGCTACCTATCGGGTAACACATCTTCTAATCGACTACAAATTAAAGGCGCGAAACTTCTTATAAACATAAAAGAATTTCGAAGTTAATCGTTTTCGCTGTCATTGAATGTTGGATTGCTGAAAGTAGATGTAGCCTGCTTATACAATGGATTGCCTCCCTAAATATCAAACAAAAGTGGTAATGAACGTACAGTAATTTCAGGAAATCAGAAAAATATTTAATTACCATGTCCCATTTCGCTAAAGCTCGTTCTCTTTCGAATTTTGCATATTCTCGTGCATCATGAATCGTCGTTAATACTTTCCAAGAGACGAGCATCAGAAAACCGATAATTACTGTACTGACCACTAAACCAATAGCAACACCTGTGCCACAAATATTGAAATATATTTAATTATCGAACGATCGTTTTTCTTTTACTGCGGTACACTTACCAAGAACGTTAAGCTGCTTAGGACACGTTTTTTCTTTCTCAGCAAGAATCTTGAATATCTTGATATCTCCTCCAGTACCGCCTCTATAATATTCATAAGTGAACGCAAACGTGCATCCTGCATCGTCGGCCGTTCGACAAACGTGAGCTCCGGTTTCCTGATCTTTTACAGGATCTTCCGTGATCTTCTCCACCTGCCCGTCAATTTGAAAGAATCCTAATGATATTGTATTTTTGCCGATTCGAATTATATTTGTAAAATTTTCGTACAATATCGATCTGATGCAAACATTGATCGCATTTCCCATTTTCAGCAAAAGGTCCAGAATTGTACGCCATGCATTCGACGCATTTCTTCAGCTCTTCGCATCGTTGTCCGGGACATGTCTGAAACGTTAATTAGCGACGTTGGAATCTTTAATAATACTTGTTTTGTGAAGAAAGTATTGGAATGCTCACAGGACACTCCTCGCAGTATTGTCCCGAGTATCGAATATTGTCCTTCTCGTAACAGTTACATGCACCACAGATACAATCTCCGCGTCCACTGCAAATATTCATAGTTTCACTGTTATCTGGTATACACGTGGTATTTGTCTCTTTACAGTCGCAGGTTTCACCGCCCCATCCTGGCAAGCAATTGCAAGAACCGCAGTCGCACTTGCCTCTTCCGCCGCAAACCTTGAACACGAAAACAGTATCGCATGAAACAATAGAACGTTGCTTCCTCGAATCGTTTTGGGAAAGGCGGAATTTAGAGCGAACGCGACCACTCACCAACCCTCCGCTCCGTTTGCACGAAAAGTTATCACACTCGCAGTATTTCCCGTAGAAAAGTTCTTGCGGGTTTGGACGCTTCATGCAATCGCACACGCCACACTTGCAGTCTCCGTGACCGCTACAAATTTCATTGGTCTCATTGTTGGGTTTACAATCAGCCGTTGCAGCTACGCTTTCGACATCGGCTTGGCTTCCTTCGCATTCGCACTGCTTCCCGTAGAAACCATCGTTGCAAGAGCATAAACCGCAAATCAGGGTACCATTTCCTTTGCAATCGTTCGAAGCAACCGCGTAGCCCTACATTTTCATTCGATACATAAGAAAAAATCAGACTTCGGTGCTACACGCACGCGTAATAACCACGGCTCGTGACTGTATGTACATACCGGACACTAAGTATCTAAACGGTATAAATTGCCGAATGAAATTGACTACTGCCGTAAGAGATACCTTGTGTAGAAAAAAGAGATATGTCTAAATACTTATGAACGGTCGATGTTTATACAGCTTAAACGAACAGAAAGTACCGTACGGGTCGTATATGCCCCGTGTAACGAGGAATGTGTTAATCGTAACGAGACACTGCTCGCTCGATTATTCTTACCGGATGTCCTGGCCGAGCACACGGACAATCGCATATAATGCTCAGGTCGATCGTCAGACTCTCGTTTATGCCTCTCGGTTTTATTTGCATGTTTTGCTGCCACTCGTTGGAATTCGCTGGACATTCGACCGCCTACGTTCGACAAAAACATTTAGTACCCTTCGCGATGCTGAACTTTATGAGTCCTGTTTGTTTCGACAAACTTAAACGATTATGAATCTTCGACACATAAAATTACCCGCAACACCACTTCGAATTCAACGACGTTCCCCACTCGTAATCCTCCGCATTCTCTTCGTTCCTTCAACTCGCCGTTTCCTTCCAAACATCGAGAAAAGTATTTCACATCGATCATTTTTGGAGCATCGTCTGTCATAGTTATAGAGTTCACTAGTTTCTGCATGGATCAACGATAAGTTGTATTATATTTCATCGACGTTTTACAAACATAACAACATATACCTCGTATTCCCCGCTGATCAGTTGGACAACATTTTGAGAATCATGTTCAAGCATTCCAATGGAAGAACCCTTGATACTTTTGCTTAACAACTGATACGTCGAGTTCATCTTACTTGGTACCGCGAAAAAGATGTTCATGTTGTGTTCACTCGCTACTTTATTAATCTGTTTTCGAGCAAAGACCAACAGCGAAATAAAAGTTCACGTTGGTGTCGTGTTTAATACAAACGAAATACATATATTGAAGTTACATACTTGAGCGATGGATGGATAATCTTGATAAAGCGAGTACGAGTAAAATCCATTCTTGTCCAAGTGGCAAAGACAATCGTTCGGTTCGATAATCCCCGCTAGCTGAAACAAAATAGTTTCCGTCTCGGAGGAATTCTTCGAAAGTGAAGCTACTGTCTTTACGTACTCTGCCGTTCCCGGCTATGTGAAAGCTGGCATCTGTAGAGAAGACGATAAGATGCCGGGCATTCTGTCGCCAACCGATTTCCTTAGTACAAATCATGGCCTGCATCATCGCATCCAGACCACCCTCCGGTGAGTCAAGATTGCCGGACACTGGCGCCTCTCGTACTCGGTTCTGTTTCCGAATGCAGTCGATTATTATCAACATATAGACAACATTCTACACGACGTTTTAGAATAGAATAATGCGCGTCGTTGCTAGAAATACGAAAACATATATAAAATATATCTCGAAAATATAATTCCAGTTATATCGTCTTTCTTTGCAACATTTGTTCGCGTTTCCTTTACGATAAATGAAGTAATTACTTTGAATAGAGCAACGTTCTCGGTTAGGGGCATCTGATTTTTGTAACCATAAGGCGGTGCGCACGGTTTCCTAGTTTTCAACGTGCACGGTGACTTCAGCCTGTAAAATAATTAAATTAAACGAAAAATCGATTGGAAATTGCTTTCAAACTACAGAGTAAGGCTTCAAAGTACTTGTCCGGCTGTGTACTGGTCATTGGCAGTACAACCTTATCTACGAAACTACCAAATCCTAAGCGAAAGTTGGAAGTGAGTTTCCTCATCGCCTCAGCCAATCGAAGTCCTAATTCCGATAATTGATCCCTGTACGACTCCATGGATGCGGATAAGTCCATTAGATAATACAAATCCACGGGATAATCTTCTGCCTGGCTGTATCTCAGCGTGAAGCGATAATCTTCGCCTATAAATTCGATATAATTTTCGATAGATTAACGACGCTGGAAATTTCTCTTTTGATAGCATATTTGTGAAATAGCACTTTCCTCGTCTGAGTGTCAATTTGATTCTCTGAGGTTGTATTTGAACAGGAATCATGGTCTTCGACGAGAATAACGGTCGATTTTCGAGTACGAGTATCGAACTCGCCTCATCTATTACGTCGATAGAACGACACCACAGATCTCCTTCCTTTAAAAATTTTTCTCTGGTGACGCAACGAACCAAAGAACTAGTGGCATTTTGATCGGACACCTGAGTGAATAAGAAGAGAATCATTTTACGACTTAGCTATTTCTAGACAGAAATGTATATTTCGTCGTAACACGGTATTTATTTGATAAGGGAAACGTATAATTATGTTTTACTCCGAGTCTGCGTTTTAAAAAGCCTTACGGTCTATATCGCACATTTTGACGCTACGTAAGTTTAAATGAAACTCTTTCCAAGCATTTCTTAGATTCTATCAGGATCCTTCCAGAATCGAAAGCTGATAATGGAAAGCTATACTTTCAACGTATATTCTCATCCAGAGGGAACCTACATTGAATCGGAGTCTACATTTTGTAGCTCTTTGTACGCCATCCTATAATAGGTTCGCAAATGTTCGCGTCAGCCATTTTGCAGGGGTTGTCGGTGACTGGCGCCACATGCTTGATATAATCAAATAACTAAGACAATAAGATTTTAAGGAAATTTTGAAAGATATTAACATTATGTTAATTAAGCAAGGTAACAAGCGAATTCATTGTTATAAGCAGTGTATTAGTAATTATAAAGCAGACAATTGTAAGCGACAAATCAGTAATTACAAAGATTAATACTAAATCTGATGATCACCGTGGTAGAGCACCAAACACATCCAGGAGTCTGTAAGCACTTTCCGCATGTCTGTTGAGACGCGCAAAGAGTTTCCGTGTCTTTGTATTCGCAAGAAACAAACGTGTAAAACAGATTCGTAATAAGTAGCACCGTAGAAAGTATCATTGCTTCGTTCTTTATGACAATTTTGTTTGTAAGCGCCACGGTACTGACAGCTTCGAAGGATATTGTGGCATCCCACGGAAATGACTCCGAGATAAAACGCCTCGGTGCGTCATTAAGTAACTATGCCCACTCGTCAAGTTCTTATGACTCAAAGAGAAGGCGATCGCTGGAAAAATTCTTTCCTCGACATACGTAATTGAAACGCGTTTATATACATTTTTAATACCGTTCTTATTATAAATTTCCTCGGTACTATTATTCGCATTACAAGCAACCGTAATAAAGAACTTATGCGTTTTAAGATAGACCTCTCCATTTAAGAAGATACGCGCCAAAAAAGTAATGGCGCGAATAAAACTATTATATTCATAAAACTATTTAATTGCAAATTTTGCTCAAGTAATTTAGATATAAGAGCATCGACCACGTTAATCCGTGTTCTATGACCTTACCTTCTGTTCTGGATAAAATTTAATGACTGTTAGGAAAAATGTTCAAGTGTTTGTCAGATGAATATATTCGGTTAAGGCATGTTTGCACATTTTAAAAATCTGTTGCAATAATATTATTAATCCTGTGTTATGTAAAACGATTCCCTCTAATAATACAAACGTAATAGTAACTTAATATGTAATGTTGTGTCATCGTCTTGTTAATGTTTTGTTACGCATTAAATTGCAACGCAGCGACATCTGTTAGCGAACATGAGAACATTTGTAGGTACTTATACACCATCGTACGATAAGCGTGCACAACTATCGAATCGAATATTCTCGACTCTCAGCGATTCGTATCATATCGAATCATTGAAAGATGGCGTATTGAGCGTAACGCACCACCTAAAAACGAAGAATTGGCAGTGGTGAGAAAACACGCTGGAGCGGAGGAAGTGAACCTGCAGGGATCATCTCTCGTTCATCGGCAAGTTTCGCGCATAACGGTGGGTAGGCTGATTTAATTGTTGTTCGAAGTATGGTTTAATTATAATTGTTATACTGCAATGTACAAAGGTGCCAGTATCGATTACATAACCGAACATACGACGAAAGTCATACACCGCTTTTCCAATAATTTTTATAAATAACTACTATACAGTTTTGTCTTAAACATCTTTGACAGTTTTGATGAATGTTTTACGTTTATGTTATTTTATTTTATAAATTTGCAAATCGAGTAAATCGACATAAAAATCTTTTTATTATCAATTTTTAGGTTACCTATGTCGCGCACTCACTGTATTTTCTTGCCAATCAATGAAAATATAATTTTAACCGTACCGATATTCAAATAAAATAATATTTTACAGTAGTAGTGCTATGTATTACCCTATGTCATGTATTCCTTTATTTTCATAATATTCAATGTACATAGTGATAAAAAAAAGCCGTACACGCGGCTATACGCGTATCAACGTTTCACTGATAAGTGCATAAATTCGTTGTAGCGTTTCCATGAGACGCGGTACTCTTTTTCCTATTACTATGATATCTTGCCTTTTAGAAATATCAATATTAATAACTGCTTGAAATAAAATTAATTATCATATATAAATTTTGGAAGTTTTTTTTATATTAATGAAATTCTTTTTATATTATTAAAAAGAACTTTCAATTGAATAAAATATCACTTTTTTTTATCTATTGTTCATGATGATGAGCACTACTTTATTTTGTTACACAGAAAATAGTAAAATATAGAATAACATATTACGTATGAACAGTTTATTAAAATCGTGAACGGCGCCAAGGGTCGCTCATTTAACGATGTATGTACTTATTTAGATTTGACCAAGAAAAATGTGTTCGATCTGACACATAAATTTCATGAGTAGTTTCTTATATTTCAATAACTTCGTCAAATTTACGTAGTGCCTTTCCGGAGGGTAAACGGTGCTATCTCGTACGTAACAACATTTTTTAAACTGTAAATACGCATTTGACATCCAGTAGCGATACACTCGATACAATCGAATTATATCGCATGAGCGATTTAAACGCGTTCATATATTCAAATGTTTTTTTTCAGTTTGCCAATTTTAAAAATGAAGGTAACAAAATTATGCTTTCAGTAGTATTTAATAAAAAGTTGGAACGTTCTTTAAAATCTCGAGTTGAGAATTCAGATTTATCTATTACATTTCACTGTTGGGTCTCGAGTATCGCTCGGAAGTGATTCGAAAAACAATCGTCTGGAACAAACGTCAATTATTCATTCCATTCATTTTGTGATAAACAACCCCAGTCTGGATGAGCTCCAATTCTACGCGTCCTTCGTTTATAAATTTAACCCTTTGCACTCGAGAGGTGACTTCCCTCCCACTAGATTTAATGCAACATTTTAAAAGATGACAACTGTTATGTCGGGCAATATCTTTCTTGTTTACATTTAGGATGTTTTAAATTATTATCTATATGAGCTTCATAATATACAATCAAGTTTAAAATTATTTTGCAAGCTTTGAATTATTGTATCCTCACAGTAAAATTTGTGGTATTCAAAGATTAAAATCTATGTCTTACATAACAAATATAAAATTTTTTTTTTTTTCAGAGTACGAAGCCAAAGCCGCTGTTTTGAGATGTATCTAACTCCATCCACCCTCTATGCCCTTAGATTATCATTTCAACAGGTAAAAAACAATATTATACCTAAAAACAAAGCCTTGTTTCAAAATAGATTTGTAAACATCAGTTGGCAATAACAGATACTACTCTTAACTAAGTTGCTCATTTTACCGTCTAACGAGTTGAACATAATATTGACTTTCAATCCAATTTACATCGCAAATTCCAATTAACGTTATGTATTTAAGGGCGCTGTGTCGTCTATGGTACGAAGAAATATCGTCGAACGAAACATCATGACGTCAGCATTAGTCCTTGCAACTGTTGGACTATCAATGAGTATATTTTCTGTGAAGAAAATGTTGGCCTCTAAACATCGGGATCATCTGTAACAATTTTATGCTAAGATCACCAGCAACGGATCAATTCCGAAGAGGAATGAAGAAATAGACGAGAAGACTATCTCATTAATATGATTTCACATATTCAAATCGCATGCAACAACTTTTCGACGGAAATTTGTGATCGTATTAGGATAGTTACCTAACATTAGGAATTTTGTATAATTAATTTATTGACAAAAACAAAGTATTTTCGATCATTATCATCGTATCTATCTGATCTTAATAATTCTTGTAATAAACACGTGTTAGGTTTAGTACCTTGATCTTTGGAGAGCGACGAAAAGAGCACCAAGCACATTATAATGTATTTCGTTTGGAAGGTACAAAATGATGATTAAGAAACTTTTGTCGATTTAATGGATATTATTAAAATGCGCGAAAAGATTTTATCCGTGTTATTGTAGACGAAAAATGGTTGCGCTTTAACGATTTTAAATGATTATTACTGATTTGCGGAGGCACGATTTAACAATGCTAGCTCTTGAATAGCAAAATCAATTCGTCATCGAGATTTTGTTACGATCGTTGCTGTTAAATTGAGACGCTAAAGTCGATGGCTAGGTTATGTAATCGCAACATTGTACATTTATGTAGGTTGTATTGTCATAGTCGATCATACAAATTTTCTGTTACCACAAGATCGTTAACGAGCGTGTTTTTTAATATTTTTTGTCTCTCCTACCCTTCGATCCTATCAGTTGTACGTTTTTAAAATTAGATTTATTTATGCCGAAACGAATTTTTTTTTTCGGTAACTTACTTAACACCGTCAGGTGCGCATAGTTCCTTTTCAACTATGAAGCAATAAAAAAGCGGCAGAATAATTTTATCCTTAGACTTAACGTGTACATTTATTTATAATTATTATACAGTCTCACACTCGATATTTCTTGTCGCAACGTCTCGTCTAATATTCTCTCGCATTCGTTCTTTCACAAAAGTTCTCGACGCTTAATCTCGTAAGTTTTCGTTCTTTTAAAACGCCCTCATCCACACCACACCACAGGGAAACATCGACGAGATGAACCATTATTGAATATACATATATCATCGTACATAAAAGAATGTTCCTTAGCGTGTAAAAAAATATCGGATTTCTAGACATTATACTTTTCTTTTTCCTTTTTAGTCGATCCTTCCCTTTGCGTGCATGCGGATACTTGCACACAGAATATACAATTATAAAGAGTAGCTATAGAATTAACAATTTCACGATCGTCGGACCGCTCGATCCTTCGATAGGTCAAGAGAACTTAAACGTAACATAGAATAAAACTGAAGAGAGAAACGTTAACGACGATTATATAACACTTGGTAACGATTTTACCGAATTGTCCAGATAACTGCAACAATTTTTCTTTTTGTGTGTAACAGCAACTCTACCGTGACTAATCGACTCGTTATTTATCTTGTACTTAAAAGAAACTTTGGCAATCGCTACGCTTAACATACTTTGGCAAATTAAATGCGTCTCTCGGTGATCTATCTGTCTCTTCCCTTCGCCGATTATAAAATGGACAAAACGTGTTGTTTTTGATCTTACGCTAAACGCGGAACGAACGAGTAGGAGAGGAGATTCGAGGATAACGAAGAAAATTGACAGAAACAAGTTCTTCGTATTCCCCTCTGTTGTTCGTAATATCCTAATATTTAATACGCTAGTGGCAGTCTGGCAGGGAGGCAAGCGATTGTCAACCGTTCGACAATCAGACAGTACACGATTTACGTGTATTTCGTTCGGTAATTATTATATTTTGTTGTGCGAGACAGAAACGACACGCACGAATCCAAGGAAGAAGCGCATCTTATCAACAGAAAAGGAGAATCGTCTAATATTTGTTCAATTATTCGAGCTGCCCGACGATGTCGCGTTTCGCTTTTACGAGATGCGTACAAAGTTTCAATTTCGGATAATTCCGTGTTTTTTTCATGGAAAAACAACACATGTCACAGTACAATAAATTCACGGGTAAACTAGTTTTTCTTGAAATCGTTAAAACTTGTCGATGATTACAAAACGCTAAGAAAACGACATGGATGTGGCATGTGGTCTTTTTCCCAATTAGTCTCTCAATCATGTAATTATAGTACATATACCTCAAAACGGATGTACACCATTAAAATTTTTCACAATAAAAGAAATTAAAAAATTCTATACTATTTTGTAATACCGAGATTTCTTTCTCAAGGTATAAAAAAACGGTTTGATGCTCAACTTTTGAAGCACACTGTTTAAATTTTAGATGACTAAGTGAACGGCTTTTACGGAATCTGGCTCATGTAATGAAGCCTCGTATAAATCACAGTTTACTATTTTCGAAGTTTACATTTTTTTTTAGAGAACCTGCAGAGTTCTCGTTAACGCAACGTCGAAATACATGTTTATTCGTTACAAAAGGAAAAACGTTCTCGTGAAAGACAAACGCGTTCCTAGGCTATATGTATAGTTACAACACTAATAAAATAAAATATTGTGTTCACTTTAAATTTTGTCTTTTCCTCTAACACACCATATCGTTCCATAGCTACTGTTCAAACACGTTCTTTCGCCAATCTTCACGGTTGGTAACGCGATATTAATGGCATTTATACTACGATTTCGATTCGGTAAAAATTGATGACTGGCAAGTTTATGAATTCGCGTACCATGTACCTATCGCTAGTAATTTTCTTTTCTGAATACAGATGATGGATACATATGAAAATTCCATAAAAAAAAAGGAAACGAAATCACGATGAAAAGTAGATCGACTGCACGATATATAAGACGTTAAATTGCATATAGATATAGAACAATTCATGACGAATATATACACTCGATTAAACGATAATTTTCCCTTCTCTTAAAAAATGTTTAAAAAGTTCCTTCCTAATCGAAAAGATTAAAACAGTGTTAAAAAAATAGATTTTTTACTTTCACGATAACTGATCGACAACGTTATCTTAATCTTAATTATTAATAAAACCGCTCGACACTTTTCTTTCCTTTAATTGTTCTAATTTGTATCAGATCTACATGTAATAAGAACTAAATCGATCCACGTTCGACAATTTGTATCGTTTACTTCCAATTAACAGAAAGCTTTGATTACAAACTGATGAGAACAACAAAACGTCTAAGAAGGAGGAACCTGATTCTCTGAAACGTTTTACGTCATTATTCGAGATCAAATCTCGCATTCTGTGCGTGCGATTGGCCCCCGTCATACGTAAGAAGACTCCATAGAAGTCGTTTATGTTATTGTTAAAAATTTATTTAAAAGAAGATGAAAAAAAGATAACTAAATCCATGCACTTGGTGCAAAGACTGTTCGTATCTCGATACTAATATTTATACATATATATACTTTGTAATATAATAAAATACGTAACTTTTTCATCTTATTTCTTTTCTCGAATATATCCTACGTGAAAGACGTTTCAGCTTTGAAAAACTGCGATAATCCTTTACTTTTGGATATAATATCGAATAAAAGGTATGGTATGAAATCTGCAACAAAGTAGAAATACTTTAACATACCAAATTTTGAAAAAATTTGTCAAATAATTTTAAATATCATAAACATCTCACATCTCTACTCTTATACCCTTTCGTTTGCATCCTTTTTGCAGAACAACTTTTTAGTTTCTATTCTTCTTTTCACAAATTCGTGTTTCCGAATTCTATACATATTTCTTTCCATACAGGACGCTATTATCAATGTGCTACAAACGTGCGCAAAGCGGTTCCTCTTTAAAAGATAAATTGTAGCCATAGAATAAATTTCTTTCATTTATTCCTCAACAAGGAATCATCCTGTATACGTTTGTATCACATTCTATGCAGTATTCCGTATATTTACGAAATCTTCGTATAGAATCGTGTAAGAGCTTACATCAAATCAAATCGGTCATTTTTCTCCTCTTCTTTTTAAATGCAAAATATATTTTTCTAACATAAAACGAACCCTGATACTTTTTGTAACGACCCTGAACTAACGAGCGTGTTTTGCTACGATGAACATCAACACGAAAATGTGCATTTTAACGTTTTGTATGGGCCGTAGAAATTTTTTCAACACTCGACAGGTATACGTGTACGTGACTTCTGACTAATTAACACCTTATCGACGGACAAATTAAAAATGGAATACTATCATTTTCTACGAACGATGCAAAAAAACGCGAAATAACGATCTGTTTATTTTCAGATATTCGTGTAAACGATAATATCGATTTCACAATATTAATTCTTTTACTTTTATTTACTCTGAAAATGATAGTACACTTCTCCCTGTATTCTTGTATTAGGTGTTAGTATAACAAGCACAGTAGTCGCGTTGATAAGGTAGTTAATCAAACTTGTTCTCTCATACGATATATCAATTAAATAGTTTCTTCTCTCTACCATATAGTCGGTGCACCCTTAGTACTTCTATCGACGTTTAGAAACGTAGCGCTTACTTCTTAAGAAGAATATCAATTATTCGAGATAAGACACCTTAATACGTAGTTAACATTTTAAATTTTTTTCCTCGCTTGCAATACTCTTCTAATCGATATTAAGATCAATGACTGAACCGTCTCCGCGTTAGTAATCGATTTTCAAACTTCAAAAATACACAGAGAAACACGTAACTATCGATACCTGCAGCGATCGTCCGTAAAGGTATTCAAACATTTCTTGTCCATTCGAGACTGTAACAATGCGAACGAAACGCGTGAACAGTTAGGTACATATTAAACATCGTAAGTGGATGTTACCATTTATAGTACGAGCGAAATGGTCAATGTATATTACGTATATCTTCTTTTTGACTCGTAGAAAAAACAAAATATACCAGCAGAAACTCCGAATAGACCAGCGCTAGTAGAAACTTTGCTACGGGCACAACGGATATGCTCGTTTACCCGTTTCATAAGAAATTCTTCTTGGCAGACTATAAAGTGAACGTACATAATATTATTCGTATTTGTAAAAGCTGACGTATACTTTATATACATAGTTTTAAGAAAATAATGATGATGACTTACGGAAGCAATTTTTTCACCTTATGCTGGATCGGCAATCGCGAAAACAATCCAATCGTTAAATTATTTGAAATCCAATATCGAGGGTCAAAGTTTCTTTTCCGAAGAGATAGGTTTTGAAGGAACTTTTTTGCAGAATCTCTTCCTGTCGAGTAAAAACGAAGTTCGTAACGCATAAAATCATCTCTGTAAGCCACAAACGTTACTTTCTTAATACCTCATACTTTTGAAGTGCGTTCATTTAACAAGCGATAAAAATATGCAAAGGCTTGGCGCATTTTTCTTGCTACGTATTACGTATGTACATGTATACGTACTCGAATGCATATACACACAGAAACGCGTAAAATCGTTCGCCTTCTTGATTCGGTTAAAATAATCATATAGCGCGTTGACGGTGTCTACCTGTTTCGTTACTCGATACACTCGTACACCACGTGCCCCGATTTATCAAACTATAGGTTTTCCGTGCTCGTCGTAACTGTAACTGTTGCTTTGTCCTTTTTTCCGTACATCGTCCTTTTCCGCCGAATACGAGGAAAACATCGACGAATCATCGCGATCTCTCGGCACTTTGAGCGTTTTCATGACGGATCGATCGTCGCGTTCTTTCGATCATTTCATGTAATTCTCCTTCGAACACTTCGAACACAAAGGTCTTGCTTATACACTATCAAAAGGAGCAGATAACCACCAGCAGATTTCGCGAGAACAACGATCGTACCTTTGTTCTTGCACTCTTTGTCACTGTAGCTGATCATTGCGGAGAATCCGAACGAAAGCACGAACTCACGTTAAGGAAAACCATTCGACGATGACGATGACAATGACGATGACGATGACGATGACGATGACGATGACGATGACGATGACGACGACGACGATAACCGCGCGCGAGTTGCTCCTCGTTTCGCGTGGCCGTATTTGTCGTATATCCACGAAGGAAAAAGGCATGCAACCTTATGACATCGAGGAACAGGGTAAACGGGGTGAGCCCATCTGCGTGAGTACCCTATCGAGCCATTGCAAAGGACCGTTTAAATGCAACTCGATCCAACATGGAGTCGATGTCACGGTCTGTCGACGATACGCCGCTCCCCAACCCTTGACGAAGCTCATTCTAATCGTGCACATACGAGTCAGTTGGTACACCGCTTCGAAACCTTGGGAAACCGATTGCGACAACAACGCAGCGAACTCTTGGTTATTGAAGATCTTTAAATTACAGCCTGCGACAAACGATCAATGAATAAAAGTCCTGGAAATCGTGTTTGATTAAGTAAGAAGTTACTGCAATGATATTGTAAGACACTTACCGGGTGGTATTTTACAAACGGTAGCCGGATGCCAACCGTAACGCTGATTGCAATTAGGACTTTGCACGAAGATGCTCGAATCGGACAAACACTCCGCAAACACTTCTCCACCGATATAGTAAAGTCTAGCTCCTTTCCCGATATGTCGTCTTGTCTGTTCGACGACGGTGTTACGGTTCACGTTCGACAATAGTCCCAGACAAAAGCGTTCGGAGTTGCTCGGATCGGTGAATCCGTCTACCGTGATGCTCGGTTGAGACGCGTGGAAAGTCTCGCCCACTCTAGTATTCAATTCGTAGTAACTTATCGAACACCTACTCGTTGCAAACAGAATAGAATATCAAAAACAAAGTTTTAAGCCGTACAATATTCCCGGGGCAGCGATCGTACTCACCAGAAAGCTGGTTCGAAATACATAACCGGTTGTGCGTCTACAGGACTGGGAGACAAACGGGACAAAGACATGTTGTCGTTCTGGTCCATGTTATCGCCATCTTCGCTTATGTAACCTGGAGGAGGAGTATCGGCAGGAGGATCCATAGATCCAGGAGCCGGGTGCGGCGAACCTTGAACGCTTCCTAAACTACCGACACTGGCCGGACTCGTAGCCTGCATACTCTGAAAAGTTTATATTAGATCCAGGTTAACCGATAGTTACTTAAAAAATATAACTCTCTGTGACGAAGTCTAGACTCAGAAAGGACTACTCTCGTGACTAAATCTCCTGGTCCACGACCAACAGATTTAAATCGATCGACGTCGCGATACCAACCTGCATTCCTTGATACGGATTATTTGGTTGCTGCTGTTGCTGTTGTTGCTGCTGCTGCTGTTGTTGTTGCTGCTGCTGCTGCTGCTGCTGCTGCTGTTGCTGCTGCTGTTGCTGTTGCTGTTGCTGTTGCTGTTGCTGCGACGATTGGGATATACTTTGTTGATTATGGTGTTGATGGTTCAAAGTCGCGTGGAAGTTGGTGTTTTCAGGCACACTGACGCTGAGCTCTTCGAGAGAAGTGTTGTAAAGGACGGACTCGTCCCCGGCTAAGTTGTGCCGCGGTACGAGGATAGCTGGCAAAACTGTAAAGTATCGTTCGGTGAATTAAAGATGATTGTTACCGGTCAGAATCGAATGAGGAATCCGAGATATCCCTGCTAATTGTCAATGGTTTTGGCGCTCGTTGATAAAACGATTCACCCAGAAAAGTCTCGTCTACCTGGCGTTTGTATTCGTTGATAGTGGTACGGATTCACGCAGACTTCGTCACGCTTCTGCGTGAACGCGTACTCGCAATGCTCGATTGCCCTTAACTCGTGGTGCGACTGCAAATCGGGCCAACGCCAAAGTCGGCAGTAGATTACGTGTGGCAGGCCTTTACCGCGTACTCCTTGGACACCGTTGTCGCCGACACCGCCCGGGCTAGGCCTTCGTAAAAAAAAGAAACGCATACGACTCGATTAGTTTACTTCGAATCCGGTTCGACTTCGCGAATCGTTCCTGGACATACTCGCGGTTACCAGAGTCTCGAGTTTCGAACGATCGACCCTACGATTTTTCATCAACGACTCGATACGATTCGCAAACGCGAAATCGGGAGTGTCAGAAGCGGAAACTTTCCGGAGCGCGTTTATCGCCATTGATTGTAACATCGGTGAAACATCGAGCTTTAAAAAGAGCAATGCGAGTTTACCGTCGTAAACTCTCGCTTTAATCTTGCTCCCTCGACTTCTGTATTCGCGTCTGCCGCGCCGGAAGCGGTGGCGCCTACCGACAAAAAGAAAACCAACCGTCCTACCTTCGGTTCAACGTTTTTCTCTCGACAGGGGGTGACTCTACCCGACTGGCGCCTGTACATCGAAAATCGTTCAATGACCGAAGCTTTTCGCCGCGAAGACCAACTTTGTCTCCGGTGAGCCTCCGATAACGTTGATCTAAAAAACCTATGCGGGCAACAGACTCGCGAATTTCGTACAGATCGTGTTCGATGTTTATTTACTTAATCGCACCTGCCTCGAAGACTTAGTCAGGATCTAATTACGCTCCATCGGCACTCTTTCGGCAAAGAATTATAATATCAACTTATGGTACTCCCTCGCAAAGTGACGCGAACTCGGGACTGGTCAGCGACGCCGATGGATAACGCGTTTATCTACGAGCGCTAGTAGGATAGTTTACCTTTACGAAATTATATACAATCGAAGTTAATACGTACATAGCGAACGAAATCCGAGTATTAACGCTGACACGCGTACGTCCGCGTGTGTGTGTGCAATGTCGAGTCACGGTAAGATAAAGATTTTCCTTGAAACCATCGCGACAGAACGATAAAGTACTTATTGGGTTTTACCAATAGATCGGCGATTATCTACACTATCGGGTTCACGCGGTTAATCGAGAGCACGCCGAGCATCTTTTTGGTGGATGCACCGAGAAGAGAGTCGGAATCGTTTAGAAAAAAAAAAAGTTCAACGTCTCGGTGCTCCTCGTTCGCTACGAAAAATGGAGCATACGCGTTATGAAACACCTTGTACGCGCGAACGAAAGCACAGAACGCGAATCACAGCTGTCTCTCGCGGTCGTTCGAGAAAACGTTTTGCATGGAACCGAGTGTTCTGGCCAATTGTAACGTAGTGACGTCGATTCTCTACGAAACATCGAGTAATTCGTCAGAATTTTACCCCTACAAGAACCATCAGCGTTTTTTCCTCTCTCCGTATCCGTGAACAGAATCAAAGTTCGACGAGAATAATTCGTGAATCGCCCGACACGAGGAGGACGTCGTTAATCGAGAATGATATACTCACTGATTAAAAATACGTAACTCGGAACGGGACTCGGGTTGCACGATTAAGCAACAGATAACCAAGATAAAGAATCCGACTAGGCGAATAGCAAAGTTCTATCGGAGAATCACGGGAACGTAGTCATCTACGGTCTCCGTTCGTTCTGCAATTTCAGTCATCTTGCTGACGCACGCAGCATTGGCTGGTTGCTCGAGGACACGGAGTCGCGTTCACCGTGAAATTCTTTCCACGTATGCATCAAACGAGAGGCGCGACTTAATCGGGTTTAATCGTCGATTATGCGATGAATCGGACGCTATGTGCTCCCACGTTTTTCAACAACCGACAGAGAAATGGAATACGCGTGACGTGCCACTTGCACTATACAGACCCTACATTTTCTTTTTTACGGTGTACTTTTGAACTGCAGTGTGTTTACGGTAGCTTGTTACGTAGCGCCGTTGTCCCCCGGTGCAAACGAGCTACGACGATGTTTACTAACTTTCTCGGCGTCTCGGAACGAGAAACAAAAAAGTAGCTACGTCACGAGGATCGTCCTTTCTTCTGCGAAGATGCAAATTTCTTTTGCACCGACGGTTCGTTCGTCGAATGCCAATAAGCCGAATTAGCCAATGAATAAGAGCTCCTCGTTTAGAACTTATCGCTTTCTCCGTTAATTTTTAGAGCAAAGTGAATGAGTTTACGATCGTTCGCGAGGAAATATCCTTTTCGATGATCCTTGTAGCAGTAAACACGCTTAGAAAAATAGTGAAACGTCGCGCTCAGAAACGGTATTCGCAATTTAAACTTCTGCTACAGCACTCGTTCAACTATCTGTTCGCTCGTGTTAGTCGTTTTTGTTAACTTTAACTATCGTTACGATTAAGAGACGATAGTTATGGTTTTAGTAAGTCCTCTCGAGATGTCGTTAAGATCATCCAGGCTGTATCTAATCTCACCTACACTCCTCTTTAATTTCACGTTAAGCTTTCTAGGCTTTCTCGAGTTTTTTCTAGTCCTTACTATACTTTCCCCAGACTCGCGCTATACCTCTTCTTAAGCTATTTCTTGCCGTACACGTCGATGGACATGATCTCTTTAATGGATACTTGATCTGCCTATCACCGTGCTAGGGATGACCGTCCTCTATGAGTTTATCGAGGAATATACTATTTTATTAGACTCTAGATAGAACGTGCTTTCTGCCCTATTTCTTTTTCCTTGCCCCGTTACACGTTTTCGTGTGAGTCGTTTAAGACGTCTCCAGTCCGTTTTAGCTTGTAGCTAACAGAACTAATCAAGAGGTGAACAAGAATTAGCATTAATCTGGTGGAGAACTTTGAACGTTGAACGTATCGCATTGTACTCCTAAATAAGATACTCTTCGTTTGTTACATATTTCGATTCCACGAACTTGAATCGTTGCACGGCTCACGATCTGCAAAAAGTTAAACGGAATATAAAAAATGCCACGATATACAAGAATCAGGATTTTCGTTCTGTACGATGGAAAAGCGTAGCTATGCCGCGAAATCTGTGTCGTCGGTTTCTACGTAAACGCTACGTACCGTATCGATTGTGTTACGTAAACATCAATTAACTTAGCAACCGCTCCAAGAGTATCTCGATAACGCGTGCAATCCTGCGAGTGGAACAGGACTTCGCTATCGAAAATATCGATCGTTGTGCAACGAGGATATCATACGATCTCGTTGCAGCTCGATTAAATGTATCGAAAGTCTAATATTTCTTTGTAACAAAAAGGGGAAAGCAATAAGCGACTAACTTTCACTCGATAACGCGGAGGAGTCGATTCTCTGGCGTATCCTGATCGACGGGAAAACGGCCTAACTAATCGTATCTATGATCATGCTCGAAGAGCATCGAAATACAAATAGATTGCGATGTGTAACCAAAAAAGTTTAATAACAGCGAGTTCGTTATACGGAGTTACTTCACCTTTTCCTGTAGTAACAAGTCGATTAAGATTCCGATCGTATCGATGATCAACAATCGACAACCACGTATACAAGTTTTTTTATAGCTTACAGTTAATTTTCCATGCCGTACATACGTATAGATAATTCGCCATGAAAACGTTAACTATGGTGTTACGTCAGTTCGAGTAAAGAAACGATCGAATCGAATATCGAAGGAATTCTGTATGACCGTTGTATCTCGATCGATCGAACAATACCAACGAGGAAAATTACATGTCGCTGAAATGCAAAACGAATTTTGCGCAAACGCAAAATACACGTGCTTCATTCGAATTACAGAAGGATCTGCCTTTCTCGGTGACAAACTTTCCCTCTCTTTCGTGAATATCCTTGAACACGCGACGACGTGGCTAGGATTACTATTAATAAAATCGTTACGAGCCATACATACAGCGCTACAATCGATTCCAATACGCGACTTTATTCGTACGAGCTACTTCGACCCTAGATCGACTACGATTTGCGCTAACGATAATATGTTTTATCGATATTTATCGACAAATTGATACGGGCTCGCAACATATTGGCAAACGCGACTAAACAGAATACCAATAGAAACTAATTATAATATATATTTTATTTTCTACCGACAACGATCAATCTCTTGATCCTTTCGCTGCAACATCGATTATTGGTCGTTCGCACAAATTTGAATTAATGGTTTGTTATTTGTATTGCACACACGGCGACAAAATCTGTGTTTTATCGTGACTCTATTGCGATCGGAGTTAAATTTGTTTTTCGAATGTAAGGGAAGTGTCAGAAACTTATGTGATTCTTGGCTACGTATACCAGCATAATACACGGATGAAACTTATCAATGATTCTATCATGATGGTCTAGCGACGTGCCAAAAATTTTTACCCCGTTCCTTATTGTATCATAATTTGATTTATTTCACGATATACATGGCTCATATTATCTGACGTAGCGATAAGATAAAACTCGTCGCACGCTGTATTTAGGCATGAAACCGTTTGTTACACCTGTTTGAATGAAACAAAAAAGAAGAGCGGAAGGTTACCCGTCAAACGCGTAATTATTCTAGATAATCGGAAACCACGATCGATAAGAACATGCTAATTCCAAAATGAAATCGACATAATCTCGAAGACTCCCTCGAAGAAAAAATTAATAGTGCAACAACGTGATACGCACGTGTCTCGTTTCATGGCACATTTCTCAACTGGAGACAGAGACTACGCATGTTGATCGCTTTCTCATTGACATCCGAAACACGGGTACAACCGACGAAAAGAATCGTTTTGAACAACATTACGCGTTGCTCACGATCGTTGCTTCCATTCGACTACTTGTTTGTTTGCAATTGCATCTTCCTTAAAATTGTTACGTAATTATTAAGATAATACTGTATGATTAGTGCACGCAACTATCAAATATCTTGTATAATTAAAAGAAACGCTGAAAATTTTATGAACATCGATAACGGGCATAACTTTCCTCGTTAGAGGTCAAATTTGTTGCAGATGTATATTTTCCTGCGATCTTCGGTGGATGACAATAATCTTCTAACGAGTTGATTATAAAAAGAAATAAAATAACGCTCGAAACAGCATTTTGAATAAAGCAGTTTGAAATCGAAAACTATCTTCGTTTGCTTCTTTACTTTTTAATTATCGCTTTTATCGCACAGATGTCAAAAGAACTAGAGAGAATGTATATTTAACTAATCGAATACTTTGCATTTAAAGGCTTAAAATTCTCAAGTAATATTACATCTTTAAATTTGTTTCGATATAAATCGAGAAATGAACACGTAGCCATCAATGTAATGCTAAAAATCGAAATACGGTTCATACAACGGGGTATTATTACGTATTTCTCGAACTCGTTTCACGGCTTATATTTATTCAATAACGACCAATCATATAAGTTTCTTAAACGATTCGCGTTATAACTGACGTAATAGATTGCCATGCGATTATAATAAAGTAATGCATAAAAATTAGTTAAGTACCGGATTCCACAAATGCATTGACAAAAATAGAAAATAATTATTCGTACACGCGTCTCGCAGTAAAAGGGAAACGTCAATGAGTGGTCAAGCGTGATATTATACACATCAGTGCATGGATACATAAATATGAACGATGAACAACACGCGCAACTACTTTTTACGACTGAGTCTTTCGATGAAAATCAAAATAAATACAAAAGACAAAACATTCATGTGACTCATCTGTTATATCGAGTAGTATGCATAAAAGCGATTAAATCAGAAAAAACTGCAATTCGGATTGGTTACAATATCTATACACGTACAAAAGTATGCAAAGTGAGCGTACCTTGGTATAGTAATGCACTTAGTGTTGCAACTTTGTGTAGTAATGGCCTTCTCGAGTTCCTCGAGGCCACTAGACTTTTTCAATTTTTTGACGAGGCTTTTAACAGCTTTTTCACTCCATTTGTCTTCTCCTTCGGCTTTCTTCCAACCTAACAATCGTTTAACGATAGGCGGGTTAAAGCTGGACAACATCGAAGTCATGATTTGCGCTACAAAAATTGCGCGCGACCCGCATCGGTCTGCCTCGACGTGTTACGGCACAAACGAATTTTCACTCGCGACCTTAGCTACGTAACCCACACAGGGTTACTATATCATTAATATTTACGGTAAAATATTTAATCAACGAACGCGAATTTCTCATACGGGCGGCGAAAACTTTGCCACGGCCGCCATATTATTCCTTGAACGCATTCGATCAAATTCGGCAATCTTCGGTCCATTTCGAAATAGTCATTGAATATACGATAAGTAGAAAGCAACAGCAAGATAATTTTTTTAAACTTACCTTCAATTTTATTAACTTGACGGAATGTTATAACGACGTATTTTCATTATCACGCTGATCACTTTTAAAAATATCTTTTATAATAACACAAAATCAATGGACTTATCAAAAATAATTACATTTGTAATTATTATTATTAAATCGTGATTTCTACCGTTTCATTAATTCTATAGCCCTATTCCAAACTGAACAATAATGTCGTATGTGATACGTCCCCCTTGATACACAAAATTATACATTTATAGAACGACTTATTTTAAATCTTAAGGATAAACGATATTCACATATGAAAAACAGTATCCAAACAAATAAAATTTGCTAAAAGTTTCAATTATTTCACGGGAGTCGATAAAGAAGTGATCGAACGCATCGAGCAATGACGATGTAACGACATTAAATTAATTTTAATCTGCTCAATATCGAAGAGCGCAAAAATTTAAAACTCTTTCATGTACATGCTGTTTTATTTAAGCTTAAAATGTGTTTTAATGCAATAAATCGTTCTATTTATTTTAATATATTTCCAACAACGTTTAATTGAAAGAAAAATCCAAATTTTTATTGAATTTATTTTTTAATTTTACAGTAGGTAGCGTGTGAGATGCGAATTTAAATTACATTACCTTTCTATCCTCCGTGTCATCTGTGATTGTATTCAATTTACGAAACACAGCGAATGGTTGATTCTAAATATCTAACCTAACAAAGTGATAACTCAAAATCAAAGTGGTCAATCAGTCGTGCTTAGAGCAAATCTTTATTTCTCAAATTACTTTGACATAAATAACTTTTTGAGCATGTTTATCAACCTTAATTTATTATTAAGCACTAAAAGCTATTATACGATTTAGCAGGCATTAGATTAAAATATATTGAATCTTATTATATTAAAGACGGAATAGTTAATTATAATTATTGACAAAGTATATATTTGATTTGTATATAGGTGCAATGAATCGTGAAGGTAATTTTAACTTTTTTAGATTTTATGAATTCGTTCCAGACAACAAACTTAAAATAAAATGAACATAATTTATTGTTTGTATTATTGTGTAACATACTTGAAAGTACAAGTGCAATATTAAAATAGGAATAATGTATTTACAGATGAAAGAAGTGACTCTGAAGATGAACACGATAGGTCTAGAAGTCCATCTGTAGATTCTCAAAGATCAGCTAGAAGTAGATCTAAATCAAATTCTGCTAGTCCTTCTCCTAGGTAAGTAGCTCCGAAGAATTTGATAAATATTCTGTATAATGACAGTATTATTTAAACAATTTTGTTTTAGGTCTAATCAGTCATCACCAATAGAACCAACATCACCAACTTTTGTACCGTCAAATGCAAACTCTAGAAAATCTTATTCTAGATCACCCTCTCATTCTCCACAAAATCGATCAATTTCACCATCTTCTGTAAAGAACCAAAGATCGTCTAGATCTAGTTCAAAATCTGTAGAAAGGAAAAGTATTTCGAGATCACCTTCTAAATCTCCATCTCCAGAACCGGATGAGAAAGTTGTTCAAAGAGAATCGCGATCACCGCACTTGACAGGCTCGCCAAAGTCGCCATCAAGATCAAGAAGTTCTTCGTTGGCAGAATCCAGGAAAAGTTCTAACGCAGCATCTCGAGAAAATTCGAGATCTAGGTCTAGATCGACTTCGGCGGAACGAAGTAATCCGCCATCGAAATGTTCATCTCCAAAAATACATTCGAGATCTTGCTCCAGATCTCCTTCCCCATCGGTATGTTCTAAACCGCGTTCTCGATCAAATTCTCATTCTCCTCCTGGATCGCCAAAAGTAACTACCGGGTCTCGTTCTCATTCAGGTTCCCCAAAATCTTCTCAAGCTCGATCTCGATCACCTTCTGTTAGTCCAAGTCGAAAGTCGCGTAGTAGATCTGGATCTCCGTTAAATGGTAAAGAAGCATCCCATTCTCCATCACCTGTGGAAGACCGTTCGTTATCGCATACTAGAAATTCTCGATCACGTTCAAGGTCAAAATCGCCATCAATAAATCGATCTAGAAAAGGTTCACTCAATTCTCAAAAAAGTTCACGTTCGAAATCACCCACTTGTTCCCCGGATAGTAAACGTAAATCAAGATCTCGATCCAGGTCGGGCTCTGGGTCAAGAAAACACCCACCTTCTGTATCTCACAAGGGATCTTTATCCAGATCACCGTCCGCGGAACCAAAAATTACGTCACGTTCTAAGTCAAGGACACCGTCAGGTTCAAGACAAGGTTCAAGGTCGAGATCACGTTCAAAGTCTGGTTCAAGAAAATCAGTTTCAAGATCGAAATCAAGATCGGTATCAGGATCTCGGAAAGGATCTCGATCTCCTAACTCAAGAAAAAGTTCCCGGTCTAGGTCCAGATCCAGTTCTAGATCATCCAAATCCAGATCTCGGTCTCGATCTAGCTCAAAAGCATCCCGTTCTAGATCACGTTCTGGATCACGATCAAGGTCAAGATCAAAATCGCGTTCAAAGTCGAGATCACGCTCAAAATCAAAGTCTCGTTCTAGATCACGTTCTGGATCACGATCAAAGTCAAGATCAAAATCGCGTTCAAAGTCGAGATCACGCTCAAAATCAAAGTCTCGTTCGAGATCTCGTTCGAGATCACCAACGGGATCACGCGCAGCGTCACGTTCTAAATCTCGATCACGTTCACGATCACGATCCGGATCTCCTGTTGGATCTAGGCATTCGTCCCCGTCAAAATCTAGATCAAGATCAAGATCGAGATCTCGCTCAGAATCAAAATCTAGAAGATCAAGGAGTCGGAGCGAGGATTCTGAAAATGCGGTTAGAAAAGTAAAAAGAGTTTTATCCGATTCTGAAGAAGAAGAGGATGGGGTTAAAACAATCAAAAAGTCGAAACATGGTATCACAGATACAGATAACGAAGCTGACGATGATGCAACAGAAACGAAAAAGGACGAAGCAGCGAGAGATGAGGAAGACGAAGTAGAGAATAAACAGTTAGCAGAAGGCATTATCAATGAACAGCAAGAAAATGAAGATTCCGATGATGGGATTATTGCCGAAGGAGGATTGTAAGTTGAATAAATTTTATAATATGTATGGTCATCAATAAATGGAATTCTTTCATTTTAATATTTAATATATGTCTGTCAGGAGTAGCAGATATATGTGAGTAGTAATATGAAATACAAAATTATGACTATCATAAACAATTAGCGATAAATAAATGAACAGTTTTACTTCATTAAAATAATTAATGATCTATTGAGATTGAAAACAGTGATAAATATTTAAATTTTCAGCGATGATTCATTATCAGACTTTGATCGCATGTTGGCTCGAAAGAAAGAGGAACAATCACGAAGACGAAAAAGAAAAGACATTGATATAATCAATGACAATGATGATATTATAGCACAACTTTTATCTGATATGAAAATAGCATCTGAAGAAGACAGAAAATTAAATCAACAAAATAAGCCTGCTACTAATAAAATCGCTATGTTACCGAAAGTATTATCACAACTTAAAAAACATGATTTACAATTAGCCTTTTTAGAACATAACGTCTTATCGGTTTTAACGGATTGGTTAGCTCCGATGCCTGATCGATCATTACCCTCCTTAAAGATTAGAGATAGCCTTTTAAAACTTTTATGGGAGGTAAGTTTATACATTTATTGTTCGTAATCATACATGATGCAAAATATAAAATGATGTACATTGCAGTTTCCAAGGATCGATCAGGCTTCTTTGAAACAATCTGGCATTGGGAAAGCTGTAATGTATCTTTATAAACATCCCAAAGAAACTAAAGAAAATAAAGAACGTGCGGGAAAATTAATTAACGAATGGGCACGGCCAATATTTAATTTATCAGCTGATTTCAAGGCTCTGTCGAAAGAAGAAAGAGTACAAAGAGATTTGGAACAAACGCCTCAGAAAAGAAGGAAAATTGAAGATGGTAGTTCTTCACAAAAATCGCAAGACATTAATAAAGCATTGAAAGGAGATGCTAAGTATGAATCCCTCAGATTTTCATTATACGAATAATAGATCTTATTTGAACGTTAACAAATTTGTTTCATTTAGACCGTTAAGGCCGGGAGATCCCGGCTGGGTTGGAAGAGCCAGAGTTCCTAAACCTTCCAATAAAGATTATGTTATAAGACCAGATTGGAAATCCGATGTTGATATTAGTAGGGTAAATATATTTATTTGGAATATACTTATTATTAATATAATGACTTTAAATGAATAATTATTATAATGTTCTGACAGAGTACTAAAAAACAAATGAATAGATTTGAAAGACACATGAAGAATTATATAGACAATAAGAGAATAAAAGCAACTAAAAGGGCTGTGGATATATCCATTGAGGGTCGTAAAATGTCTTTATAATGTAACATTTTTTAAACCCAAGTGAATGTATTGAAAAGACTAGCAAGGATTATGTAAATGTATACAAAATCCGCAATTTCTTCATTAAATTACTTAAGTTAAAGTTGTAACTGTAATTATAAATAAAAATTTAACAAAATAATAAATGTATTTATTAAATAGTACTACCTCTTTCATTTTTTGCATGGAAAAAGGTTCAATGATGTTGTTTATAAAACGAAAAATTTTTCGTGATACTTAAATATTACAATGGCTTCATTTCCGACTCGGTCGAAACTGTAGTGATCTTTTTCCGGTCTCTCATCGCAGTACACGCACGACAAAATGAAAGCCAAAGGAGAAGTAAGTAAATATTTAAAGTTTTATGTGGAAATTAGTAAATCTATTTATTAAAATATATTTTTTATAATCACTAAATGTCATATTTCGTACAAGTTCTTTTGTAGCTAAAATAATAATGCCGAATTATATATTAGTATAGACCTAACCTAAACGTTATAACAGACACATGTTCAATTTTAAATTTTATAATTTCATTGTGAAATATACTTTCTTAGTTTAAAATACAAATTAAATTAAACGTGTTAATGAAGTCTATTTTTAATTTACATTGGCATTAATCATTTATTTCCGCAAATATAATTCATTAGGTTATCTGTTAGTATGTCAAACCGATTTTATGTGTAAATATATTCAAAATTTGAGGTGATTCAAAAATGAAGTAAATAAAAGCAGAAGAATTGTTTTCGGGATAAAAGACTATAATATTTTAATTTTACAGTTGAAAGAATTCGAGGTGATCGGTCGTAAGTTACCGACTGAAAAGGAAAAAACTACTCCATTGTATAAAATGAGAATATTTGCACCCGATGCTATTGTTGCAAAGTCTAGATTTTGGTATTTTCTACGTCAGTTGAAAAAATTCAAAAAGTCAACAGGAGAAATTGTCTCTCTTAAGCAGGTAATTATTAAACGAATTATGTGTTATTCAAGACATTTACAAAGCGCTGTAAATTAAATATCTATTGTGTTTCAGATTGCAGAGAAGACTCCAATAAAAATCAAGAATTTTGGAATTTGGTTAAGATATGATTCAAGATCTGGAACCCATAACATGTACAGGGAATATAGAGACCTTTCTGTTAGTGGTGCAGTAACACAATGTTACAGAGACATGGGGGCCCGTCATCGTGCTCGTGCTCATTCAATTCAAATTATTAAAGTTGAAGTTGTAAAAGCAGGAAACTGCAGAAGACCTCAAGTTAAACAGTTTCATGATTCCAAAATCAGATTTCCACTACCAAAACGTATTCATCATAAGAATCGTATGCCACTTTTCAGTGTCCGAAAACCACGTACCTACTTCCTTTAAATATTTTCAATCAAATGTTTTGCACATTGGCATTGAATATATTATTGTAAATCAAATAAAGGAACATTTGTTCTAACACGATACCTTTGTCATTTTTTAATTATCTAATCATTTATTGCTTAATGTAAAATTAATTAACGGGTTTAAAATATCAATAGAAAATACTTTAAAGTTATATTTTTAAGTGCACATACCATATTGTAAGGTCATAAAAGCATACAAAGAAATAGTAATGGAATAGTTGCAGTTTATATGTTTGTCATTTATTATGATTCATAAATGGGTACAGTACAGATTTATCATCATAGTAAGTACTTAATTACTTTAACTTGGAAAGAAGTCATTAAATAAATATCAAACTTGTGGAGACAAATTACTGCATAATTGTTACACAGCAGATCATTGAAAAAGATTAGCACATTTTTTATTGTGATACTGATTCATATGACGCGTAAAAAATACGTTTCATACGAAATACAGAATTCCAACAACGAGCTTTATTTATATACGATGACTATAATTGGTTCTATCAAATTTTATAGCCAAATTCATAATTAAATATCCAATTAAATGGTCGATGTGCCGCCAAACAGTAAAATTTGTAATTTTGTATGTACATACACATATACATCGTATATGACCGATGAAATGAAAAGTGAGTTGGAGGGGCAAGAGGGAATGCTTTCTGAGTCATTTAAGCTGCGCGAAACGTTAATATTCTTTCCTACATTCAAGTTAACGTATATAATAATCAATTTTATAAATATCTTTTATTGTGTTAAATGCAGATTTCAATTAACAAAATTACACACAAAGAATGAGATATTAATCTTATCGTGTAACATAGCAATAAGTTTATACTATTTGTTAATTTTTACGCGATTGTTCGTTAATAAATAATCCTGGGTCAATTTCATGCAAGTAATATGACAACTCGTGTCATATTTGACGAAAAGAGTGATAATGGATTAATTGTTGGTGGTAAATACCTACCGAAAGAATTATTAGCAGAAATGTTCTGCTATGTTGATTATGAGTCTCTGTTACAATGTCAACTTGTATGTAAATGTTGGAAAATTTTGATTCAAAGTTATGTTTGGCGTAAAAAGGCAGAAAATTGTGTTGGCCGATCACTTTTATTAGGTAAAGATGTATCTTGGGACGTATATTATTTAATATGTAAAAAGAAACCTTTTGAAAGAAATTTGATAAAAAATCATTCTGGTGAACATGGAAGACAAAAATATTGGGCAATTCATCAGGATGGTGGAGATCATTGGAAAGTGGAAAATCCTCCAGTTGGAGTACCAATGTTACCAATTAATGAACCTGTTTTCGAGGGAAAGCAGTTTTGCTTTGTTACTTCTTATTCAGATTGTATCAAAATACAAGTCATTGATCTAATACTTGAAGGATTAGCGCCATACATTTTAGACAATGTACAACCTCCAATATTGGTACAGCTTTTGGAATACTTACATTTATTACAGAATTGTATACAAATGATATTTTTTAATTAATATAATTCTTATCCAATTAGGTAAGTGAATGGTATAGTGCTCGTTGGGATTGTTCAGCAACTTATGCATGTGATGTTAGGTTACTAGATAATACAATTATAAGTGCAGCTAGAGTCATAGATTCTTTTAAATTTCATGATCATATTCGAGGGGAAAATCAAAATAAATGGTATTGTGTATGTATTAATTATAATATAAGTATTATAAAGCCGACAATACATTTCTTAGTAGAACTAATTGAGTTCTCTTATTTTATTTGGATAGATAACGCATGAGTTTGTAGGATATGGTCCTGGGTTAAGAGCAATATCGTTTGGTCACAGTGGTGTAGATACACAGTATTGGGCAGGACATTATGGGAGTAAAATGGCAGGTGCTTGTGTGCGTGTAAAAATTCCTACCATACAATATTGTGACAATGAAGAAAATAATATATTAGATACAGATTAACACAATGTTTCTAGCAGAAGATGTATTATTAAAGGAAACTTAATTCATTTTTTATTGAAATTTGCAATACCAAATTATAATTGTCTCCAGTGGATTAACATTAAAATCTCTGTTCAATATGATAGTTATAAATGTCACTTCTCATATATTTGTTTAACTTCCAAAAATATATTACAAAATATTTTGTAATCATAAATGTATATTGTATATAAAATTACATGAATAATATGTAAATATATTATTATATTTTATAGATGTTCTATAGTTGTGAAAGATAAAAATATTTAATAATGTATTTGTATATTTTCAAAAATAAATGTTGAATAAATCAGAAGATTATTTTTCAAATACTTTGATTAATTTAGATTCCGAAAGAAATATTTAACAAAAAACATTGCACTTAAAAAAAATACAATTGTATAAACAAATTTTCCTCAAAATCACATTTTCAACATGTCTTCCTTTCTCTAAATTCAACAAATATTTGTTGATATTTTAATTTACTGTGATACATTTAAATCTCTCTTAGTTAATTAAAAAGTTACAAAATGGAGTAAAAAAATTAAAAAAGATATTTATGATAGTATATGTAATGAATGCAACTTAAATGCTATCTCAATTAAATTTTGAGGCGCAGAATCTTCATAACACACATATAACTCCTTTGGGTGTGGAATTGTATATAATCGACCAACCACCCAGTAAGCTAAATTTTCCCATTCAAATAACACACCATGTTCTTTAACAGCAATTAAACTCTTATTAATTACAGTTTTGTCCATATCTGAATTTAACATTTTTTTAAACCTTACTGTATTATATAACAATCTGTGTATAATATGAACACATTTATTAAAATTAATTAAAAATTTATGATCCTTTTCTGAATGTTCTGGCAACTTTGAGGATACAAGAATTCCTTCAACCATATCGAGATGTACATAATAATATAAATAATTTTTATCACCTGCTGTCAATATTTTTGGTACTAAATATTCAGCTTGATTTAACAGATTTTCTCGTATATTGGATATGTCCATACTTAGTATTCGACAGTCGTTCTACGGAAATATATATTATAAGTTATATAATGTTAAATTAATGTTAAGAATGATACGAATATTTAATGATTTTAAATTATGTACCTTGTATACATCAATATCAGAATCACTGTCATCAGAATATCTTGAACCACTAGTAATTTTTTCTCTTGTTGCTCGTCTTCCTAGTATAGGCATTGCTTCATCGCTTATTTCGCTAATTCCACCTGTTCCTTGGCTCAATGAATCTTCTGATGTATGTAAGGAATATACTGCATCAGAAAAAAGACAATTATACATATATTAAGTTTATATCATATATTTTGTTTACATAAATTAATGAAGCAACCATAAACGAATATTACCAGATCCTAAAACCATTGGACTTTCTTCTATATTACGTTTCTTTAAAATTGATGGTATTTCTTGACTTTTTTTACTACTAGTTGTAGCATGATATGATTTGATTGGCGAATTTTGTACGTCTGTTGATTTTATAAAACCCAATAAATTTTCCGCAATGCTTGATGATGATTTTACAGATACAGGATCTTCGTAGGGTATTACTTCTGGTCTAGTATTAGATGCAATCCACTTGGCTGCTAAAGTTGTTACACCCACTTTCTGTATATGTTTCAGTGTTTCTTGAGCTTCTTCTACATAAAATACATCTGGACCAGTAATTTCATTATATCTGTAAAAACCATTTTAACCTAATATTTATGAAGTCTATAAAAATACAGCTATAGAAAAGCATATAGTAAAATATATGAAAACTTACGTTGCAGTACATCCACCAGATTCGAGTAATACCGCTAATAAATCATGTCCATATCCAACTACAAGTAAAAACCATCTTCCATTCGGAATTAAAGGCCGATTGCTTTTATTACTTTCTGTATTTCCACGATTGCATGAAGAAGGATAAACTTTTTTCCAAATAACAAGATCTTTTACTGGTTCATTAGTTACCAAGTTTAAAAGACAATTTTGTCTAAGATAAGAATCTATTTCGATTAAATCATCATGGGTTAAATGAGATCCAAGAAGATAACGTTTATGATAAATGCAGCTACCTAGAATTGTATACAATCTTTGACAATCCATAGGATCTTCATTCTAAAAAAATTTATTTATTTCATGTTATTTATTTTCACATTTTAATATACTACATAATACATACCCAATCTCTGTAATCCATAGCTTCCATTTCACTTAAAGCAGCATCAATTTGAATTTGTGCATCTCTTGATAATTCTATAAAATTTGTGACTGAAAAAGTGCTTCTAAATTTATAACTTTCTTTATTTTCTATATCATTATGAATTTCAACACTAGTACTCGATCGTGTGTTATTGGTATAATTCTTTATATCTAATAATCGTTGAATAATTAAAATGAAGAAATGATCTAAAGAAGTTTGATTCTCTTGAGGTATGAAACATTTTGTCAATGACTGATATGTAAATTCTAAAGTTCTCACTATATCAGCTGATAAATTAACTGCTTCTTCAAGACTACAACTGAAGATATTGAAGGTAATTTAAAATAATAATACCTCTGCATACATCTATACATTAATAATATATTATGATATACAAACTGTATAAAATCATAACTTACCACTTTTTTGGCAATGCTATTAAAAGTAACTTATCATCTCGTGGTGTATATACAATATGAATTTCTTCTTTTGCAACCTGTATCGTTGTACTACAAAAGTTGTACTATAAAATGTGATTGTGTATTTGTTACAAAAACTATATCATTATACAAAGTAATGTAAATATTCATTAATACCTAGTAGGCTGTTGACCTCGTATTTCTGGTAATAAATGATTAAGAGTTATAAAAGCTCCTTTAGCTGTGCATAAAATAGGAAGAGTATTTTTATTTTCTGATCGTGGAAATGTATATAAAACATTTTGAAATTCTGATCCCATTTCTGACAGTTCTGTAGTTTGTACATATAATACACCATATGGACAGTCTATTAACAATTCCATTAAATGCTTACTTTCTTCCATATTCATTAGTCTTTGCACTAATACTGATTGCTGACAAAGAAAATTAAATATTTGTATTGTTAAAAAATTGCTTTAATTCATTAACTGTATATAAATTACTTAAAAATATTGTTACCTTAGGACAATTTAGACCAGCTAGTTTTTCTGTAACATCAACACCTGCAACTCTTTGTAATTGTAGTATTGCCTAAGTAAAAATTTTAAATCATTAATTACCAAAAATATTTTATAATTTGATACAACATTATAGTTTTCTGTTTTACATTTTTTGGTGTAATTATTTCAGATAATATTTGATCCAAATTTTGATATGTAACATTGTTTGAATTTATACTTCGCAACCAATCTCCAATCTTAATATTTTTATTCTTCATTGCTTCCCCATCTGGTATAAATCCAGCAACCATAACTCTTGTTTTATCCGAAAATATACCAGGAATAATTCCAAAATAAGCTTCACATAATGTGGCCCTTCTTCCTAGTTTATGTCTTCTATCTGGATCAACCCACAATGTAACTTCTCGAATTTCACCTGCCTATAATGTCCATATTATTTAATGATTATGAAACACACTGCTGCTACAAAAATAATTTTATAATATTAAACAAATATTTACTTGAAAATCTCTAAATGTTACTTCCTTAATTGTATTTCCTTCTTTTCCTAAATGTCCCATACTGCTATCTGTATTAAAATTACTTTTTTTATTTCTTGTACTCCAACGCTTACTTTCTTTACGTTGTATAAGACGCATGAGTTTTCCAGCCCTTGTACTGCGACGTCTTATGAATTCTGGCTGAGAATCATGTTTTACATCATTAAGTAAAGATTGTTCATCGATTATATTATCGATCCCAGATTCTATATAAAATAATTCTCCATTAGAATTAATTTGTGACTCCCATTCTGCTGTAGAACTGTTGAAAATTGCACAACAATGATATGTTTTAATGGAAAATTAGATCACAACAATTAAAATTTGGAATACCTATCTGTATCTGAATAATATGATCCAGTACTTGATCCACTATCACTTGCCCACCAGTCATGTTCATTGTCATCTTTCGTATGTTCTGTAGAATAAATTTGATCGTCATATTTGCATTGTGATTTTAATAACATATTCTTAGAATTAGCTTTATCCATTTTTTTAAATATTATTATATGGATTTTTATAATATATTAAATCAATGTAGTACGAACTATTTCAAATTACTATATTCTAAATAAACGTTTTTAATATATATCCTTGTTTCGTATTCAGAAAAGGTTAGGTCAAAACTATGTTACCTAGGAGATTGAATGTCTGAATAAATGGGTGGGAAGTTTGAAATATCTTTCCCATTTATTTACGTGAACAGTGAACTTCGATCAAATTAATAAATAAACATTCATAATGAAGTATAAAAAGTTCTTTCATATTCAAAATAAAAAATATATTTCATTCAAATATTTTTATTACAGCATATAAAAGAGTAATCCATGTTTTATAAAAATACTATGGAAACTAATACTTTTTATAAAAATATATTGGTACTTCCAGGTACTAAACATTTTAAGTTTATTTTAAATATATTGATAAATGACAGGAAATTATACTACAATTCTCTTTCATTAGAGAAGAGGTCACTATGTTTAACATATTAAAGATAAATATAATTATTTTTCGCAATAAAAATTTATCGTATGGATTGCTTAAGTCTATACGCGACAGATTTTATTTCAGTAGTTTCTTTCTTTTTATGAGGATCAGGTTGGAAACATTTCCACAGTCTTAAGGTTTCATCAGCTCCTGCACTAAGTACTGTAGTACCATCTGGAGACATTGCTAAATGTAAGACACGACTAGAATGACCTGTAAGTTCTGCAACCTTCGTCATTGCCGGGTATTTCCAAATTGTTAATTGATTTTGTGCATATCCGTGGCCGGACACGATTTCTTTGTATGTTGTAGACCAAAGTAAAGAACATACTTGTGATTTGGTATCTATACTATTTAAACATGCACCTGTTTCAAAATTGACAGGAGAAACATACGTTAATTAAATTGATATCTTTATCATAATATATGCATTTACATAATTAGTCTATTGTTTACCGGTATTACAATTCCAAAATCGAATAGTTCTATCGGCTGTACCACCACCACTAGCAAGAATATTATTTTGCCACGGACACCATGCGAGTGCTTTCACGGCAGCTTGATGCTGATTTAATGAATAAATCGGTTGCGTGTGCGTATGACTTTGTCCAGAAATCGAAGGCCATATTTGAAGCATGTTATCATTACCGCCACTTGCCAGATATTTTCCATCGGGTGACCATTTTAAACCACACACTTCTTGAGCATGTGCGTTAATCGTTGATATTAAATGATCTCTTTGTCTAACATCATGATGCGCTATTTGTCCTGCTCTATATAAAATGAAAAATGAAAATTTACTTATGTACTGAATAAATTTTCATTTTTTAAAACTTAAATATTAAATTTCAACATATTATGAAAATTCATACCTGCATCCACTAGTCAAAACATATGAATTCCAAGCAAGAGAACCAACTCTGACTGCATGACCATTCATTACACGTACCCTTTTCATTTGACTACAGTCCCATAATTCTGTATTTCCTACTGTTGTACCTACTGCTAAATAAGGGCCTTCTTGTATCCATGCAACAGAGCAAACATAATCATTGCCCTCTAATTCAAATAATTGTTCAATAGTTCCTGTTGCAGCATTCCATAAATATACATTAGAACCTAATGCTACAGCTAAAATATTATTTTCTGACCAATCAACCAGATTCAAATCTGAAATTATATTAAATTTTTTAATGTCATTATGCAATACTATATATTAACTATTGAAAATCATACAATAGTCATCAACAATATCTGGTGCATCCAATATTTTATCAGGAGTTTGTGGTATGTATCTTGTAGAAGCTTTAACGCTGGCTGGTGTTTTACATTGACTATATATAACTCTTAGTGGATTTTGATAGCCTTCTGGTGGAGCTGGTGCTTTATTTTGATAAGATAAAATTCTCATGTTATTAATGTCGCCTCCATGTAAATTTTCTCCTATAAGTCGCTGCATTTCCCTTTTAGAAGGACTTATATTGTCAGGTTTTTCTTCATCTTTTTCTGCATTTGCTTGTTGAATCTGAAATTTATAGATTTAATATTTAATAAAACTTCATTATCTTCAAATAATAAATCAAATGAAAAAAATATATTTATGCACACCTTATAATAACCAAGGTCAAAATTAGTAGTTGATCTTGAGGGTATAAATCTATCACCACCACTAGGTGTTTTAGTAAGTGCAGAAGTACGACCTAATTAAGAGGCAGTTACAAAGATTTATAGAAATATTTGTTTCTTAACATTCTTAATATTATTTTCTTATAAATATTTCAAATTATAGAACTAATATCATACTTGGAGATTTTTTAGAACCTTTGGAAGGTGTTTTTTTTGTTCGTGAATCATTCTTTTTTGTTGGTGTTTTTCCTGTAGTAGTATTTGCAAATGATCCATTTGCGATTTTTCGCGACGAATTAACACTAACATTATTGCTGTAAAAATAAACAATTATACTGCTTAAAAATACATTATGTGTAGTAGTAAAGTAAGAGTAAGTGATAAGTAATTATACCTGGAAATAGATGTTTCTAAACATTTTTTCTGCCAGCGTGGAAGCGGTCCCTTAATAGCTTCGTCCATACGAGTTAAGTTATTTATTTCTTTCATGTACTTTAAATGGGACATTATAAAGATAAACAAAAATTGATGTTACCAAATTTATATTATCAAGTATACCGTATTGGAATTAAATAAATCTAAAACAAAAGTTTTTTAGCGAATTTTATAATTTTATCGCATTTCTAATTATTGAATTAATTTATTTGTTAAATGGCAAGTTTAATCGTACAAAAGCTGATGCACTGTTAATACATGTAATAGCAAATAAAATAGCACAACTTTTCACTCAGAAAACACTCGACTTTTTGTTGGGGTATTTAATACGTTTGAAACGAACAAAATACTCGTCATTTAAAACGTCCGTTAAAATTTAAAGGTCTCTGTATATCATTTTTCCCATAGAGGTCACTGTCAAAATAAAGGAGAATTTTCAAATTTAAACAGTTACAGAAGTGTTATAACTAAACGAAAAGGTTCGTTCTTCCTGTACATATAGACTGAGTTTGGTTCTACATACTCTATAATCTATGATTACACGTAAGGTTGAAGCTGAGACGATCGTTATATGTATGCAAAGTATATACAGGGTGTCCGACTACAGGAAATGATGTTATAAAACAAGTTTCCATACTTATGTATTTATTCAAAATCATATATACAAAATGTTATATACACTTTAACTATAATATACATAATTTTATGATTACTTCACACATATTTCACGCTCATATTTTATAAGTCATGTTCAAAAAATTATAATTTAAGATTCTATATTAAATGATTATTATGTATTACCTATAGTGTGTCTTATTTGTTAATAAATACTGTAAAATACAATAGTCTTTGACGCACTGTTACAGCTATAAAAAAGGAAACTTATGTATTATGTTTGCAGAGTACTAAATATACTAAGTTTCACTTAATAAAGCATTTTTTAACCTTTCTTCAAATATAAGGCTTTGTTGCTTATGTGTCTTTAGATGATTTTCTATTTGTTTCGAAGTACAATGTACTTTCATTATTTGACTTCGAGTATTTTCACAAAATGTTGCCAATGGTTCACATACCATATCACTTTGGTGTAATTTTTGCTTCTTTACCACTGGTTCATTTAAATCATTTTCTTTGTTATTTCGCTCTTTATTTTTGTTCATATTAGATTCTGTTGGTGCAGACTTATATTCAGTTAACAGATTGGACTTCAACCACCATGGCAAAGTTCGAAAGCATCTTATGTGATTTTTATTGTAAACTACTTTAAAATCTTTGTTTAAGAGATGTATTTTTTTCTTAATGATATATAACAAAATATCAATAAAATTCAACATAACTGACATTCCAGGTGTAAATAATAAATTACTTAATATGCCATAAGATATTTCATTATTAGTCAGTGCTTTCTGACAGTAATTTATTATATTTTGGTAAAGTGTATTATTGTCATTTATGGGCCATTCATAACTAAAATAATTATAGAAAAATTGATGTTAGTTCATAAACAAAATTAAACAAAAATAAAAAATATTTAATTATATTACTTACTTCCACTGAGGTAGTTTAAATGTAGTCATTACTTTTTCTAATTCTGCTTTATACTCCTCATTTTTCCAAATATCATCAAAGTATTCGTAACTGCATGGAACTGCATATTGATTTCTAATAAACTTCTTTAATTCTGGTGCAAATTTTGTATACATAAAAGATTCTGGATCCAATAATATGTCCATTATGTGAGTTACTGCTTCATTATGTAAATCGATCATGAATTTTGGTTCTTTCAGAGCATGTGACAATTTTTCATTTAAGAATGTGTCATCATATATTCTGCAAAAATATTGAAATATTGTAAAATATTTGCAATTAAAATGAAAATAGAAAGAATTTGTCTAAATAATGTTTTTTAAATTAAAATACCTCAACCACAGTTCTTCTGTTAAACAGGTATCATAAATGTTTTGTAAGTAATCCATTTCTAATGGATTTTGTGGTGACTTATTAATAGACAACCAAAATATTGCACTTTTTGTTAAATTTAACATTGTTTCTTCAGTTAAATTCATCTCATGTATAACTGTATATGTTGATAAATATCTGGATTCTAATAATTCTTCTAAAATAGAAACAACTTCTTTGTCTTGAAATTTCATGTTTGAATCACCTAACACAATAAACACAAGAGGTATAGGCATAAGCCTATCTCTAGATAGTACAGTCTTAGTTAAACGTCTTGTAACAAGTTTAATTTCTTCTAAAGCTGATGCAATAAATAAAAGAGCATCTGATCCTACTAAATTGTGATCACTAATCAAGCCTTCAAAGTGTCTGATACAAATATGTAAAGTTTCAATGTGATTTGGATGATAGAGTTTTATAACAGGATCTATAGTATAATCGTCTGGGTAAATATACTGGTTCATTATCTTCTTGTGATGCCATAAGACTGGTTTATTATGTAGATTTGGCCAAGAAATAACTAGTTTCCAATAATAATTGAAATGAACATTGATATCACAAGATTTCAAATTTTCTTTAATACCGCTATAAATTATTTCTTCAATTTTTGGTAGAGTTTTAGAATCCGCTTTTACAATTCTCGGTTCATTTTGTTTTTTGCACATAGTTTGAAGAACTAAATCTTGTTCTTTGGAGTATAATAATTTGGCACATTGTTGACTGGAATGCTTTTGCAACCATACTGGTGTACCATCTAGTGCTCTTCTTTGTTGCTTTTTCTTTAAAGTATTAACTTTCCATATATTAAAGTATTTTATAATTACTCTATTCTTCATTTTCATGGACCATTCATATACTTTTTGCACATTAATAATTTCTTCTTTTAACGTATTATCACATATTTCATGAATAATTTCGTTCGAAATTTGGTTACTAATATCTTCGCTTAATGTGTTGTAAACATGTATTTTATCTAGTTCTTCTGTTACTATATTAGAACAACATGCTTCTACAATTTCTGTTTGCAGGCTGTTTAAAATTTGTTCAGCTGCCTCATTAATTTGTTGCATTTTTTGAACATGTTCTTCGTCTTTAAGTTTCAAATTCTCAGTTTCTTTTTCTTGCAAAGTTTTTTTTTGTATTTCTTCTGCATGAGCAGTTATATTCTGTACACTTTTTGATGTATTTTTAATCATATTAGTTTTAATGTTTGTAATACATGATGATGATTTTGAAATACTTTGTACATTTGAACATGTATTAGAAAATATAGTAGAAGGTGTTAGATTTTTCACGAAAATGTTTCCTTGTACACTTCCTGAGAATATACTTTTACTTGTAGCTGGCAAAAATGGAGCAACATCATTGTTTGACTCCAAAACAGATTGTTTAGAGAATATATTAGAAGTTTTAAGATTTGCTGATGTTGTATTGAATATATTAGATGAAATTGAAGATTCATTGGCTTTACTTTCATTTTCTATAATATTTTGTGGTTTCAATTTAAGATTAAATACGTTTAACTCATTATGGTTTTCTGCTCTTGGAGGTTTCAATGTTGCATTTATATTTGTTTGAAGTTTGTTAGTTTGTGTTTGAAACTTAGAAGCAAAAGAAATATTATTATCAGGTTGTATAGTTGTAAAACTATTTGTATCAACTTCAACATTTGCAACAGATTTAAATATGTTTGTATAGTTGGCATTCATTGCATTTTCAATGTTAGCCTGATTCTTTTTAGAAGTTGATATCAACTGTTTGGTTTTTACTACATCTTCATCTTTAAATTCATATGGATCAATTAAAGTAACATTTTTATTTTGATCTCCTGCATTAATAGAATCAGGCATTAAATAACCATGTGAATCAAAACTATTATGTGGTTTATGATATTTATAAGATTTCTCTGGCATTTCTCCACCTGCTATACATTCTCCAATAGATAATTGCTGTATGGTTCTCTTAGATTCAATCAAATTGCAGGCTCTGTCTTGTTTTATATTTAACACAGGCATAGTAAAATTTTGTCTGTTTAATAGCACATATAATCCGTCATTTGAAATGTTTAATCCTACTTGCTCACAAAAGCAAATAGCTTCATTTTCATTTTCAAAACATAAAATATCTATTAATTCGTATAATGGATATGCTGTTGAAGCAGTTCTACAGTACGCTTTTACCAATAATGCTAATGCTTTTAATCTGACCTGATTAAAATATCTCAATAAGATGCAGGCATTTAAATATGTGGTTCGTTTAACTAAATTAAAAAATTTGTAATAATTACTTGATTCAAGAGCAAAATATATTTCTAATGCAAAATGAACTTCTGGTGACTTTTGTATATTTTTTGGTAATCTTTGTAAATCCCACATAAAATTGCCATTGTTTAGATTTAATAATACAATGTATGCTCGAAATTCAGGTTCATTTTTACAACTAATTCCCTTTACTCTTAAATCATGATACATGTATTTTAACGACTGCAAACATTTTGTTAGGTTATCAGAGTTTATTCTCTTGTCAAATACTGATGCTTCTTCTGCACAAAGTCTTTCAGAGCATACTATGTGAAACCTAGCACATTGTTCTACTAATTCAACACTATCCATACAACATAATTCTTGCTGTGTTATATCTTTCCGAATTCCTCTTGTTCTATCCCATAAAAAATGGTACCATTCTGCCAAATTTGTTCCTTGTTGATCACAAAGATTTGCTATTTCATGAAGTAAGTAACTCATAGTCATCTTTAAAGATTTCACTGGCCTTAGTTCATGTGCCATTGGTTCTTCTTGATCTGCAGAAGATCTAGAATATTGTTTAACTGCCCTTGCATGATTTATTTTATATTCAGTACTTTCAAGTAGTTCATATAGTGCCACTTGTCTCTTTGATTCACGCATAAGACGTTCCTTCTCAGGGCACATATCAGGACATGTTCCAGACATTACTTTAGCTGCTGCTAATGTATGGGACTTAATTTGTTTCATTCGCATGAGTCTATCTCTGGCTTCTAATACTTTATATTTGTCTTCAGAAGTATATGCAGGTTGTTGAATTATACTTTGTAGTTCTTCAATAGTAGCATTAGGTAACAAATCTGATATTTGACTATCTGATTTATGTTTTTCAGATTTTATAGTTTTTTCTGTCTTTGTTATTGATTTTGATATACCTTTTGATTGTAATATTTTACCTTTTTTATGCGAAGTTCCATCAAAATTATCTCTATTATTTATATTATACTCCAAATTTACCATACCATCTAACTCAAACTTAACATCCTCATCAGGTGACTGAAAAAAGTTAGATACAATTTGTGATACAATATTCTTTTGCATATCTTTTTTCTTCGTAGGAGATTTTGGCGAAGTACACGATTTCATCCACTCTATATTGAATTTTTCTCCTAAATATTCACCACATTTATTATAAGCCACACTTGCTTCCTCTTTGGTAGCATAAGTCACATTAATTATTTGCTTTTTAGGACGTATGGTTATTTTTAAAATATTTCCAAATTGTCTAAAATATTCTTTAGCTGGTACTTTTGTAAGTAAAGATTGTGGTACATTTGTGCATGTTACTGAGTTTTCTGAATTAATTTTTGTAACTTGTGATCTAGAATTTTTCTTTAATTGCTCAAACATTGCAATATCTTTAACCGCTTGGGCAAATACATTAACTGCTGGTTTATAAGAATTCCTTGTTATTTTGGGTTTATATTGTTTCTCGCAAATACTTGATTCAAAAATGGGTGTATTTTGATTATCAGGTTGTGATACTGCTACTGGCATAGCAAAAGTAAATATACTTTTTTTAACAGGAAAATTATCCGATGTTTGGTTTGAATTAACCCCAGAATTAATAAGTTTAGGATGGCTAAGTATATTTGGTTTCGAAAACACAAATGTTTTTAAACTTCCGTTTTCCGTTGAAACTAAATTTTCTTGTGAACTTTCCTTGCACTCCATCGTTACCTTTCTTCTTTAGGTATAATACATCTATTTAGTTGACACCAACACTATTATTTTATACGATATTTTCTACATGTCACTGATATATATAACCATCAGATATCTACATATATAGACGCACTATACAATATATACCTACTTTTACCTGGTGTTGTTTGAACATGGTGTGGTTAAGTTACTGTCGTTATTTATAACGATGTTATCAAAATTAGATCAGAATTTCAAAAGATTCAAAAGCACGGAATTATTATATCTTTGTTACTTAAATATAATAATTAATGCTAAAACACAGTAATATATAAATGTTATTATAATAATTTAAACTGAAGGAAATTAGTTAAGTGCTTGCAGTTTAGAGAGCGAACATGTAGACAATTTTTCTCGGCTAGAGTGCGCTGTTTTGAAATTAATGGAATAATCGTTGTTTAATCCATGCCAAGCAGAAACAGATAAAATTGTTTGATTCATTGCGGTGGAAACTTTAACATTACTTTGATTTAAACTGTAATCTTTTTACACAATATTAGTGAACATTTTACAATGTTTCTTGTTCTAAAAATTAAGTTAGTACATTATTGTCAGTTTAATTCTGTGGGAGCAACCAATATGGCAGTGTGTTCGAAAACTACCTTCTGCTCCTATGGTGGATAATGTTGTTATATATAAGGAATAAGTATCTTATTAATATCTGATAAAATGGTGATGCACTAATAACAAAAATACGTTAAATAATATTCATGTATTAACAAATACTTGATTATATGATATAACCGGAAGAATTGTACAACGAAATCGATCGGCCATCACCGACTCTCAATTGACCAAGTTTGAATCTTGTAACGGTCGTGCAGGTGAGTGTAAAGCATCTTATAATAGACACCTCATTTTTGTATATACGATGTTTTGATTATGAATTCGTATTTACTGAATATCTCATAAAAATATAATTATGTGTAGGTAAATGGATTCAGTTTACCTTTACTACACCCACTCCTAACCTTCTGTGTTTATACTTATGATCTCTGACTGCATTAATTAGATTGCATCCTGTATATATCCGTAACTCTGATGACACACTTATTTAATTATTATTCACAGCATCAATTAATGAATAAAGACTAATAATGGAGGAAACAAATGACGTATTAGTATGTGCAACAGAAGTCATAAAAGGTAACATATATAAAAATACAAATAATATGTTTTATTTTTAAGGTATTTAATAAGTATTAACTTTTCCCCAAATATGTTTTTTAGATCGACTTTATTTTGTGACACTGCGGACAACGATAAAACCAAAAAGTACTCCAAACACTCATTACTTCAGTATTGATGATGATTTAATTTATGAAAATTTCTATGATGATTTCGGTCCACTGAATTTGGCTATGTTATATCATTATTGCCAAAAGGTTAATAGAAAACTTAAAGCTGTAACTTTAAAAAAGAAAAAGATTGTACATTATACAACAACGGACCCAGGAAAAAGAGTTAATGCTGCTTTCCTTATAGGCAGTTATGCTGTAAGACATTATCAATTATTTTTATTTATGTTACTAATGTCTCATTTACTCATGACTATAATAATGTTAATACATATTTTGTAGATATTGTATTGTAAACGCACAGCAGAAGAAGCATATACTTGTTTAACAAGTAGTCCTAATAGTCCACCATTTATTATGTTTCGGGATGCTTCTGTCGGTACACCATGGTATCAAATATCTTTAAGCGAATGCCTTAGTGCTATATATAAATGTCATAGACTTGGATTTTTCAATTTTCAAGATTTTTGTGTTAAAGAATATGAATATTTTGAAAGAGTAGAAAATGGAGATTTAAATTGGATTGTCCCTGGCAAATTCATTGCATTTTGTGGACCTTATGCAAAATTTAAGATAGAAGATGGTAAGTTTTTGTATTGTACTTATAAGTGTTATGGTATTATTCTATATATTTTTCATTTGTTATTTCTATTTCTTTTTGTTTGCAGGATACCCTCTTCATGCACCAGATTCATATTTTACATATTTCCGTTATAACAATGTAACTACTATTATACGTCTTAATAAAAAAATTTATGATGCTTCAATTTTCACAGATGCAGGATTTGATCATAAAGATCTATTTTTTGTTGATGGTTCAACTCCAACGGATTCAATTATGAGACAGTTTCTTAAAGTAGCAGAGAATGCATGTGGTGCTGTTGCTGTACATTGTAAAGCAGGACTTGGTAGAACTGGTTCTTTAATAGGCTGTTATATTATGAAACATTATCATCTAACAGCTCATGAAACAATAGCATGGATAAGAATATGTAGGCCAGGTTCTGTAATTGGTCATCAACAGGAATGGTTAGAAAAGTGGGTATCTTTATTAAATATTATGTTCAGGTTTTTATGCTTAGATTTAAGTATTTATAAAAACGTTTTTAAGTGCTAATGGATATTGTATAACAAAATCTAATATAGCAGAATAAGTTAATATTCAGCACTGACAAATGATCGATTTTATACCTTAGAAAAGAAGCATTTCTTCATTCTTTACTGAAGGAACCATTACAATCTCAGAATGGAAATCCAGTACACAAATATGGAATATATTCCATAATTGGTAGACCTAAGTCGTCATTTCTGTCGAATTTAAAAGACGGTCATGTGGTACAAGATAATATTTCGGGGAAAATGCATCGTGTGGATGGAATCACATTTCACGATTTTAAACGTACTACGGGTGCTAGTACAACAAAGTACACAACTTTAACAGAGGGCGATAAATTGAATCAACTCAAAGCTAAAAGAAAGCGTTTATTAACAAATCATGCTCCTATTAATACAAGTACTGGACCATCAACAGTAGTACAGTAAATATTATTAATTCAATTCGTTATTATTGACAAAGCTATTATCAATCCATCTGTATTACATTTTTAGCCCTTATTTAAAACCATTATTACAAACAAGAAGTCAGAAAAGTGCAATCAATACAATAGTTGGAAATAAAGAGAAAGATCCTACAAAAAAACTTGTTCCTAGACCAACTACAACTTTTGCTAAAAGGTTAGTAGAATTATTTTTATTACATGATAATTTATTATATCTGTTTACATTTATTATTTGATGTTAATAGTTCTTTCATGTTTGTTTTTCTTTCCTACTTTCCAATATTTTTTCAATTTTTATTAATATTTTGCTTTGTATTAGGCTTTGTGACTGTATTAAAATTAATCTGCTTGTTACAAAACTGGTTGCATATTATAAAATTTAATAGAGAATTATTGTTTTTCTTTGACTAAATATTGTAGAAATTGGATGGCCCGCAATAATACCTGTGACCCACCTCCACGTCGTGTTAAGTCTACCAAATCAACAACACTCATCAATAATATCAATAATAGCAGCAACAGCAGCAGCAGTAGTAATACCATCACCACTACCACCACCACGATCAGCACCACTACTACTACCACAACTACCACCACTAAGAACAACAGTAATACATCTACCAGTATTCCCGTCATCTCGGTATCTATTCCAAAACCATCGGTAACAAAGGCCAAGATGACAAAGCCTATAAGAACTTCATGCATCTCAGAAACCCGCACTACAAATGTGTCTACAAACAGTTCGGTCACGCAACCACAGCAAGGCACAAATATGATCCTCAGGTCTGCAGATCGAGTAAATCGCTATCATTCTTTAAGACAGTAAGTCTCAGTAACTGTTATTTCTAAGGATTTGCAGAGTAACAGTTATGTAGCTTCTTCATAAAAATTTGTTGTATTGATAATTAATACATAGCATATAATACCAGATGAAAATATTCGCATACCGTTTAAAGCAGAATAATTTTTATTTTTAATTAAATTCAACGATTTGAATTCTTTCAGAAGCAACTAATATTAGATTACTTCATAACATATTTTCATCGTTTTTAAAAATACAGTTAGTAGGAATCAATTCTTTAATCCGTGTTTACAATAACAAAAGTTAGTAAAATAATTGGTGCAGATTTTAATAAGTTATCTAACAAATTAGATCTTACATCTTTTCAGAAGAGATCAAGTTATTTGGTTATTTCAACATTTTAGAAAAATCATTCTGTTTTAAAGAGTATACGAATAATTTTGTTTGCTGTTGTGTGTTGTGTACTACAATGAATTTTTAGCGATTTTTGTATTTTGTAATTAGATTTATTGCATTTAAACTGGACATACAAGAATTTGCTTTTAATTTTATGTGTACATATATTATGTATAGAAAAATGTAAAGTTATATGTAAAAATTTCATATTATTTATCATTGAAATTAACTTGCATGTATCATTGATTCTTCATCATTAGTAGTTATTGCATGCATTAATAAGAAATTATCATTTGAAGCAGGTGTAATATTTAAGGTTGTGCAAGATTTTAGCAAAGAATATCGAAACATTGTTATGTATAATTTAATGTTTAAACAAATTCGATACAAAATGAAAATACAAAAAGTCGATACTTTTTTTTATTAAAGTCAGTTACTGTCTACACATTAAAACTAAGTACATTACATTTAAACAGTGTCAGTAGGATTGAGATGGCTAACGAACCATTTCCATTTCTTTCTGTGACTTGCAGTGCGCGCACGAGCAAAACTTATAAAACTGCATTTATCAGATGACTAACCGATGTTCTAAGTGGTATTGAAAAGGACAATCCAGTAACTCAAGTCTCTCCACAGCGCAGAAGATCTCATCGTTTAAATCCAACCATTCAGTGAAAACATTTTATTGATCTTCAATCCACAATTCAAACGGCTATTGCTTTTATCAAGATTAATGGAAAATAGAATAATACTAATCATCGTCAACTTTTTAAAAATAATTATTTTGTGCGTATAGTTTGGATTATAAGTTTCTCATACTTAAAAAATTGATGGCCTATAATGGTTTTTAAAGTTCATCCACATTTTGCAATGCGTTGAACGATCACAGTAAAAATGAATATGCCTTTTATTAACCCTAATTATACTGCATTAAATTTCTGCTGGCCAGAACAAAAATGCTATACAAAAGTTAATTGATCGTACAGCGTATTGCGGCCCAGGAACCTGCAACCTGCAATGAATAAACACATTCTCAATGCTTGAAAAGAGCACTTCAAAAGGATTTCACATGTCGACAACTAATAACTAGTTTATCCTTCATAATGACCTAGCACAGTGTTGTTTATCGTTTCAGATTACCATATAGAATTCTCGACAATTAAAAATGGGTTGAAACTCAAGTAAATTTGTCCATCTTGTATTTATATCTCATAATTGGTACATAAATCTAGAGCAACTAAAAGTTAGATATTCTGTTGGACAATATGCGACTTCAACGCAGTTAGAGAGTTTGTTCAAATTAATTTAGTTCAAAAGATAAAATCGTTTAGCATTGTTCCTCTGGATGAGGCCTGTCCACTTCACATATCTTGTACGGTACAGTCCTTAGCAGCTTTTTGATGGTACGTGATAATGGGCCATTACCTCGTTAATTCAAATTCTTAATTCTGTTATTTCTATTACATCCTTGTTAATCATTTTTCGTAACATTTTCAATATGAACCTAAATGACAACTATTTCTTACGTAATCATATTACACCCGAGTTTGGTTCCCTGTTAGTGATGAGGATGTTTCACAAATTCTCAACTCTGTTGTTTCCAGAATAAACTTACTGTCATGATGATCAGTTCTTTCCCCTCCCAGTCCTATGATTAAGAGGATCTAGTCACAATATAATAGGATTTAATCTGTTATGCTATACAAATATATCAATTTGAACGTAGTAATATCCATTTTAATTATTATTTCTATTTAGTAAATAATTACATACTATTGTCCATTCATAAATGTCAAAACGACATTGTTTAAATGAAAATATTATCTTTCATTTATTTATATCTGCACGTATTATTATAATCTATCATAATTATATCTTGGAAATGAGAAACTTCATCAAGAGTTGAATTTGCTATATAATTTTTATTGATATGCATTGATACCTGTCAAGTAATGTCTTTCTCGTTACTATCAAAAGAATAGTGTGCAGAAACTTATAATCCTAATGTACACTTATTACTTATAGTAAGGAATTAATATAATTCATTTGTCTTTACACACACAAGGTAATATTTATAGATAAACATCATACCTGCTCATATAACTACTGAATTATAGAGGAATGTTATGTATTATACAGATTTTTAAATTTTGAGTTGAAAACATAGTTTATAAAAAATCATGTACCGCGTATAATATACTTTAATAAGAAATCGCAATCATAGTGTGATGAAAGTAAATTTAATGTATTCAAGTGCTATATAATATTAAATTGCATAATTATTATTATGCATAATACTTTTAACTGTGTCTTCAGACCATTTTTATTTGAAAAGCAAATATTTTAAAACATCATACTCTTTTGCTACAATTCGTATGCATTATTTTACAATGACTTTAATACAAAACATATCAAGAAATGTGATTAAAAATAACATTAGGATGTATAAATATTTTATGCAGTATGTAAGAGTTTATAAATTTTTCTCTTCGATGTTAGTATAAAAACAGTATACACAAATATAGTGTTTAAATGGAATATACCCAAAACGAAGTAAAGCACATATTCAATACGAATAATTCCTTATTTCAGAATTTCATTGGTTTTACAAGTATAACAACTTAAAACTGAAAATGTTCATATTTCTACAAACGATCCGAGGATACAGTTAAAAAAACATTTTATTTTAAAAATTTTGTGTACAATGTAAATAATAATAGATGTTTGATATTCAAAATATTGTTAAATACAATTATAAAAATAAGATACACAAGTACTGTTTTCAAATTTTTGTAATTGCAGTAGCTTTTACAAAGCAATATGTATAGTCCGTTGTATATTCTTTAATAACATTTTCCATTTTTAACGTTGCACTTTATTTGAAATGTCTTATCAAACGTTGTTCCCATATGTATTTATAAATTGCTTTGGTACATAATTGTATACTATGGTTGACAATTAAAATATTATACTGCATATAAATTGTACTAATTAAACAAAATGGCTTTTATAAATACAGCTTTAAAAATACTAGACAGATAATAATGCACTTTAAATATTTTAAATATTAGAAAAGAATATTATGAAGTTTACTGTACTATTAATGATGGTGAAATTATTATTGAAATATGTACGTATAATCACACTCGATATTATGCATTATAATTTATGTACATTTATTTTATTTTTTATCGGTGTAGAATATGTAATTAACTTAATTGATATGTCAATAGTGATGTGTAATGCAGATCAACATAAATTTTAATTAATATGGATTTCACCCAAAAGAATATATGGTTTATATGAATAATATATTGTATGTATGAATACATATTGAATGTATATGTTTGTATACATAAAAACAAATAAATATTTTAATAAATTAATGTATTTCATAAAGAAATATCAGCGATGTATATTGATGAAAATATTTTGACAATATAAAATGACTCGTTATGTGTTAAATTTGAAAATATGCGAATAAGCAGATAATATGTTTTGGTTAATAAGAAAGAATTACGTATGGAATTGTACATTATATGTCTGTTTAGTAAGAATTAAATTTATAATTACAAATTATAATTATGGCAAATAACATATTTTACAAATAATTTATAATCGTAAAGTGAAGTTGATCATAATATTAGATATAAAAGCGCTTACCGTACTGATGATTGTCTAATATTAAACAACATCATATTACGCATTAATTACGCTTTTGTGACAGTGTTAGAAAAATTGTATATTTACAAAGCTAGGTATATTATCATTAAATTATGTAGTTAATTGCATATGTGTGTGCATATGTCGTGTGTATGGATAAATATATATGTGCGCTCATGTTTGTGTGTATGTAACACATAATGCTTCAAATTTTTGCCTTACATATGTAAGTAAATCTGTAGGAAAGTTCATTCGTATATTTTATACAAAGACAAATGAGTGGTTAATTCTAAAGTGTATTATTTTTATGCTTTTAACTTGTAGAGTATATAGTACATTATGCGGTAATATGTAGAGTATACTGTTGTGTATTGGTATATTTTACTAGCATCAAAATCAAATTGGAAAATTAATTGTATTTTAGTTAAAAGACTATTCTTATCTCCTGCTCTAACTTTGTTCAAGTTTGATAACGTAAGATGTCAATAAAGTATTATTTAACAAGTATAGCATATAAACATTTTAGAATTGCAATGTAATAATTGTTTAATGTGCTTTATATACACATACGTGCAAATCTACTTTATATTACGTTATAAATTTAATAAAGACTATGTATTTTACTTATTTTCAGAATTCTATAATCATATTACATCTCCTGTTTAAATCATTTGATAATTTCTGTACTTTATTCTTTCTGTCTAGGTAATGTAAAAAGTGATGTTAAAAAATATTATAATATTACCTGATTAAGAAATATATGCAATATGTAGCAAACACAACCCAGTGACTAGCAAATCCAAGTTGAGACCATTTCTCGATAGTATGAATATAGCTATATCCTGTTTCTTGTAATTCTGATGTATCAAACATAAGACCTAAATAAGCTAAATGAAACACTGATAACCCAGAAAATACCATATTTGTTATAAGTACCCACCAAGAATTATGCGTGGTGTATGTGTGTATACATTTGTTTAAGGTACACTGCTTTGATGCAATACACGCATCAAAAATATTTGCAAGCATAGATCTAAGTTGGTATTCTACATATGTATAAAATCCGAGGCTAAGTAGAACCGCCGCCAGTTGAAAATTTAATCCATGTAATAGGGCACTTGTTAAATATGTCATTGTCACAGCTCCGAATTTTCCTAAATGTTTTATACTAGGACGGAAGATATCTAAAAATTAGATACTGATTTAAATAGTCAATACTTTACAATTAAATGATGATGAATTAAAATGTACACAGATGAGTTTAAATATTAATACATACACGTTTTTAACCAGAAATGCATTGGTATATTCCAGCAAACAACAACATCTACAAGGGAACGAGGAAATTCAATTTTTAATGGTTTTACTACAGTTTTTAAGGAAAGTGGAAATCCTCCTATTAACAATAAAGTAGATGCAATGTATGAAATAAAATAGTGAGATGCTCTAAAAGATAGTGCATCTCTATAAGCCAATAACCACCTGCAACAGTAAAGGCAAATTAATACTTGTTATAATGTGAGAAATGATATTAAACTTTTTAAAAAAGTTTTTACTAACTTCCATGAATTATCCATAACTATCCATTGTGTCCAACAATTTGAAACAGTTAAAAATAGTATAGATAAAAGCATAGATTGAAAACCATAAATCAACCACCACTTACTCTGAAAAATAAAACTTATCCATGATATTTTTTAACTTTGTTTGAATGAAACAATGTATAATCTAAAATAAAAAGTTTCTATACCTGATTGTTTATACAACGTAAAGACATATAATCCTTAAATGATATCCATGGCCCAAAAAGGCATGTAACACCACAGAAAGTATATCCCATATAGGTATAAATGTTAGGCAAATCATTTGAGTCTGTTTTGTCTATTGCTACACTGATTGTTTTCATTGCCATTGTCATTACTACGCTACGTACTTTATGCCAAGTTATTGGAGGCATAGAAAATTCGCTAACAAATAAAAATTATAAAAGAAATTATTCACATACATACTTTACTTGCATTTAAAGTTAAAACTGTTCATAGTATATTTTAAAACTTACCAATATGCAATAATAACAAGAGATGGTAAAAATATTGCTATGTTTTTATAATACTTTTTAGGTATATATAGACTAATATACGAAATTACACATAATATTAGTAATGTATATAAACATTCTGTTACGTAATGATAAATATTATATATACCAATCAAGATTGATAGTATATGAAAAGTCTTGTGTGACACATGTCCTGTAATATTAAATAAAATAATTGAGTTTCAGTATGTTATTTTGCCGGTATGTATATGCATACGTCTATAAAAATATATCTTACGAGAATGGATGCATAATCTAAATATAATCGTAGAAATAAGTAGTGGTAAGATGTATGAGATGGTATCGTAAACAGTAGGGCAGAAGCAATATTGATATAGTTCAAATATTGTTTCTCGTTCCATATCTTCATATTCATATTCATATTCCGTGTCTTGAAAATATTCATAGCCAACGAAATCATCTCCATCGTCGTAAAAAATTGGTTCCTCCACATCATCCATCACAGTACAAATTGAATTGCCGGTATTTCACTGTCATAGCAGCTTGACATTAACCATAACACCAACTTACTTTTTGGTTTTATTAAAATGAAAATTATCTTTTTCATAGTAATAAATCACGTATGACTGAACGAACTAAAAAATTAAGTTAATTGATTAACAAATTTTAAACATATTTCCATATTCTTAAATATATGCATTCTATATAAGATGTTTGAATGTAAATAGTAACCTCGAATTATAATCGGCATTCTGTACTTTATATAATTTATTATTTCAATTTATGAATTATAATTTTTGTTAGCAGAGGAATAATATGAACACTATGTAAAGGTATAATTTTATATTATACAATTATATTTTATTTACATATTTATTAGTGTATACAGTTAATATGACAAATTGTAATAAACATTTGAACATTCACTGATAAAGATGAAATACAATAAAATATAAAGCTTAAGTTAAATATATACATTTAAAATTAGAAAAAGTATTTAAATTATTGTTTAAAATTTACAAACTTTGTATGTACATTGCTTTACATTTTTATTTCTAATCTTGGCAGAAGTAATGTACTTCTTAAATTACTGTAGTAACTAAGGTTTTGAAACCGGTATAGAACTAGGTTCTGGTAACAAACCTAATGTTTGCAGGCAAATCTGTGCAGCTTCTGCTTTAGCCTGCTTTTTATTTGGACTTGCCACACTCGGCTTATATTCAATTCCATTAACTTTAACCTGAAATATACTATTATTAGAAATAACCTGTAAAATTTAGTGATAATATAAGCTATTAAAGATATATACTTTAAAAAGAAAATTTTTTCTATGATCTGGTCCACATTCAAAACATAGTTCATAAACTGGAGCACCAAGCTTCCGCTTTGAACAATATTCACCCAATAGTGATACTGGATGTTTCCCTGTAATATATGAATCATGAACTTATTGATATTACATCATAAATTGTAATATTTTTATTATAACATACCTTCCAAGGTTTTAATTGCAGGTACTATAGGTTTTGTAGTTTTTCCTACTTTTTGCCCAATATCTTGTTCCGAAACTAGGCCTCTTTTATCCAATTTTACTTCAAGCTGCAAGGGCTCAAGAGTACCTTCTTTATTTTTTCCCAAACCCTCCCCTGGTCGCCAACCCATCTTCTGCAGTAAAGCCATACCCATCCCACCCGAAACAGGTTGTGCTGATACTAATTGGTCCTAAATAGTTTGTTAGATTAAGACATAATAAATTTTGTAAAATTTGTAATAACCAAAATTAAAAAATAAGAATGATAACAATATACATATAATAAAATATAATCTTGTTACACCGTATCCAGTACGATATTTCAATGTAGTAACTGATTATGTAAAGTTCAAATATTTCTTGAGTGAAAATACTTACCAAAAAAAATCATAAATTCGACATCACGCCGCTGAAGTTGTTTCTTCTTTGATGTAGCTACGTGCCTGTAACAAACCCTCAGGTGGATGCAGACTAATGCTAAATATCCCAGCTTTCTAACAAAAAGATACAGTAACTCCTGATGAAATCCTATGATGGGAAGCTGATGATAATTAGCAATAATCTCACGGGAGCTCATTATGTCCAGAATAGCAATTGTTATTCTTGTATACATTTATTTTTCATACATAAGTTCTACATTTATTATGCTTATACTTTATTTTAATGAACTCAGTGCAAAGTATGTTACCCAAGTAATTAGATTATTAAATACAGAAATTTGTATACAAAATAATGATGCCCCTGTGTCCATGCAGACACAGAATCTACTTCTATATAAGAAATAGTCTGTGCCTACATCACAGTTCTCATCAGATCTGCTATATTTGATATAGCATTGATCTTGACAGAAACTGTACCTGAAAACTTGTTACAGGCAATATCAGTATCAGGCAATGCGTGGTGAAAAAAAAAATAGAAACTGTAACGTATATAATACATATGATTCAACATATGCATTAACGTTTCATACTCATAATTTATCAATCATTTTATGTGCAAGAATATAAATAGATGAAGTATTGCTATCATAATTTTTAAAATACATTTCAATGATCAAATGAATATGAAAGAGCAAACAATGAAAGATAATCGTGTTGCAAATAATACTGTTACCTTACGAGCCCAAGCTTGATAACCTGAAGTAAGTTCTGCTGGTGAGAGCACTTTGGCTCCCGTACTGCCAGTAAACTGTCCTGGCATTTGTTTACTTTCAGCCCAAGTTTTCATCTGTAAAATAAATATATAACCATATAAGCATATCACATTTTAACTACATAGAGTTATAATTGTATCTAATGTAATTTAACCATATACCTCATTTTGTGCACGATACATTTCACTCTGAGCAAATACATCATTTGGATTTTCTCTTAGCTTTCTCATTGCTGCTAATCTTTGGGATACTATTGAACCGATATCTATTACCTACAAATATAATGTATATATAAAAAAATGTAGTATCAAATGTAGTATCAAAGAAACTAAAAAAAATTATTTTATTTTATACCTCTGGAATTGTTGGTTGGGGAAAAACTGTTGATTGCATTGGATATACAACAGGAGTGGTTGAACATATTACAACAGGAGGTTCAGCTGGTACGGAAGATGGTACAAATTGTTTTTTTGGTTCTGGCTTTTTTGGTGTAACTGGTATCCACTCATTTTCTATAAGCGAATAAGAAACTGCAGAATTTATGTCAAACTGGTTCTTTATATAAAATGAAATTAAAAGTACAAATGTTTACCACTTTTTCTATGATGTTGTCCACTTGATACAGGAAATTGTAAACGTAGTTGGTTTGATGATTCCACTGTTTTTTCTTGGAATGTTTTGGTTGGCAATTGTTTTGCATCCTACAATATACAAATAATAATATGTGAATGAACAAACTAGTAATATTTTGATATTGTTACATATTTCAAACTCACTCGAATATTCATAATAATAGAACTAGGTCTTCCTTTAAGTAAAAAAGGATGGTGGAAGCCCTTTTCAGATTCACTTCCATCTTCTTCTGAAGAGATACTGGAAAGTTCTCCTAATGCTTCAGATTTTGATAATGATTTACAAAAATCTAAGAAATATATACATACTTTAAGAAATAAATACAGGCTTAATAATTAAGAAATCATATTTGTGTATATTTACCTGTGAGTTCATCTACTGTTTTTCCACCAGCTTGTATTGCAGCAATAGCTTTGTCCTGCTGTACTAATGGTAATGTTCCTTGTTTAATCATGTTTATTGCATTTCTTCTTGCTATTTCCAACAATTTCTTCTTATCAATTTCTATTCTTTCCCTAATAAAATACATAAATGTATAATTTGTAAATAATCTAAAAGGAGATATGTGCTAATATATTAGAATATGCTTACATGCATACGTGCACAATAACATGTAAGTATATTAATAAATAGTACTAACTTTCGTTCTCTACTTCTACTTCGTCCTCGAACATACTTATCCCTACTTTTATCATCACTACGACTTCTATGTCTTCGTCTTTCTCTACACTTTAAAATTTCTCGCCTATCGCTGCTCCGACTTTTATCATGTCTATCAGTACTTCTGTTTCTTTTTTTATCTCTACCTCTGCTTCTACTTCTATGTGAACTTGTACATGTTCTAGATTCAGAAGATCTTTTCTTTTCTTCTAAATGGCAATTATAATTATGTTTATTATCTCTGCTTGTACTTTTATTAGTATAGTTACATACTTTTTCTTTGTATTCATTGTCCATATGTAATTTTGATTTTTCTACATCCCCTAATCTTTTCTTTTCTTTCTCTCTCAAAATAAATCTCAAATCAGTTTTTACAATTACACCCTTTGAAAGACTCAATGTTTTATTTTCTATTTTTTCCAAGTTTGGACTTAATGTAGATGATCTATGTAAACTGCATTGTGTTGGACTTGGGCTTAATGTTCTATTATCTGTACTGCTATCAGATAATTCACCATCTTCCATTCGAGCAGCCTTTTCTTTCTCTTTATTTTCTATTTCTTTCACTGTATTATTATAAACTGTGCTATTCTTGAGGTCTTTTATTAAGATCTTTCCTTGAAGTGCTGGTTTTGGTTTTTCTACATATTCGAAAAGAATATCACAATAATGGCTTGAATTTATAGGTTTAGTAACATTTTTTATGAGGGACAAAACTTAAAAGAAAAAATATATCAAACATGCTTTGAAATTATTATAAATACAAAATTATCAGATAAATAATACAAACCAAGAATTATAGGTATTAATTGCTCTTCAGATTCATCTTGAATTTTCTTTGAAATGGGTGGTAATTGAGGACTATCTGGCTCTTTTGTAAAAGTGTTTGCTGATTCTGACTCCTTCTTAACTAGCATTAAGTCTTTGACATTCTCTGACATATTGATATTCTTTTTCTTTAATTCATTATCTTTGTTATGACATTTCCTTTTCACATTATCATAACTGTCAAGTTTTATTATTTTACTTTTGGGTTCATCAGAATCTGATGACCTACTTGAATCATTTTCATGCTTACGTTTTGTCTTTTTTTTATGCTTTTTCTTCTTCTTAAAATCTATTTATTATAAAAAATTATTACTTTTAAATGTACGTAATGTATACACCTACCTATATTTTTAAACATCAATGATATCTTACTGTTACTTTCAAGATCACTATTACTTTCAGAAGAATTACGTTTTGATTTCTTTTTATGCTTCTTATCTTTATGTTTATGTTTCTTTTTAGACTTTTTCTTTTTGATCTGATTTTTATTGGATTTTTCAATTTTAATATTGGCATTCGGAATTTGTTGATCAGTATTTACAGGTGATACTATTCCTTCTTCAGCGTCAAATGTACTAAACAATTCTGTCAGTATTTCATTTGATGATTTCTCTGGCAATCCAGGCTCCGGCTTAATTTTTATTTTATCAACGCCAACAGTTGTAATTAAATTTGCGATATCAAATAAGTCTCCCATTACTAGTATTTATTCGTTTCAATACATCACAAAAAACACAAATATATTATATTAAATAAAAACTTTTGTTAATTTAATGCACGAGCACCGTTCTTGTTCTATACTACTATATCTTATTGAACTAGTAGTCGCCATTATAGAATTTGAAATCAGCGACATCTCAACACTAAAAATAATCGCAAAATTCTGGTGTTTGTTTATAATATAAAAACATACATATGTGTATGTATATAGAAATTTAACAATTTTTTATTTTCAAATACAATTATTATAGTCTCTGTATTTCTAACATTTACGTAACAATTAAGTATTCATACAAATAGGTGTTATCTAAAATAAAAAATATGAATGAAAACTAAAAGATACTATTTAAATATGGATCATTTTTAAAAAATTAATTGTGTTTGTTTTATATACATTGATCGTAAGGATTAAATAAGATATATTATATTACTATATTTACTTTATTCATTTTATTTATACTTAACAAAATACGATGTTACGTTATTTATATCGTTATTATAGTTACTTTCGTATAAAAAATTTGTAATTATTTCATTTTAAGGTAACAAGAATTCAAGTTGGTTAAATTGATTATTACATCAAAGCTGCGGTGCAAATTTAATAGAAGATCATTATTAAAGATTATTGATTTATTACGATACACAATTTTTCAAAATCACTTAAGATCAGTGATAAGGATTAATATTTGATTTCTAGGACTCAGTCTATGCAGTATTCTGTTTTAAATTCTCAACATATTTTAAAAACAATTGTATCATTTAATAAATTTTGTAAATATATACATAAATATTAAGCAATTTCAATTATATATTAATTTTGTATAATATTACACAAAGAAAAATTAAAATTTCAAACAAAGTCTATGTGTATTGATAACGCACTTAAAATATACAAATTATATCAAATAAACTAATAAAGTACATGTGTGAATTACTTTTAGTACAATATAATTTAATGGAAATAGATATTTTGTAAATTACACGAATTTTTCTTCTTGTTTAATGTGCAAATCTAGTAATTTTACTGGAAGTAAATGCAATTTAATTTATAAACACTTAAGAACAGTACATTTACATGTTTATATTAATAATACATCCATACTATTTCAGACTAACTCATGTTTCAACAGACAAATTAACATTGTTTCAATCATTTGTTAACATATTAACTGGCAAAAAGCGAAATCGCAATGTACTACATTCTATTTTACTAGTTTCTAATCCCATTAACCCTACATTGAATACTTCTTATCATTGTACGATATATGTATTACATATTTTTCAGTCATAATACACGTTAAAAGCAAATCTTGTATATATGTAAATTTGCTAATAAAATGAATGAATTCATTATTAGTTAGAAAATCAGTAAAAAAAAGGTGTTTTAACTATTTCAAATTTTTTATTCGAATTATCCAGGAAAAAAATAGAATCAAATGCTTGATCTAAAATCTTTGAAACAAAGTTACATTTAAATTATGTTTAATGTAATTAATTTAATACATATTAAATTTTATTATTCAATTCAAAGAATGAACATCAATCATTAATGAATTCTATTTTTCATTGAAACAACATATAATAATGCTAATCATAGCCAAAAACAGGTGGCTAGAAAAATTCCAGCATCGTTCATTAAGTGAATGTGAATGTTTACTACTTCCGTTTTTCTTTTTACACGCTAAAACAAATAACTCTTCCCTGTCTGTAATCGTACGGTATACACAATATACACATTATATTTTATAATATCAACAAATCCTTTAAATGATAAGAATGCTAGAAGTCTCTATCAGATGACAATACGATTGCATCCTAGATTAGTTTAGTCAAATAATTTGTATGCAAATTATTTTTATTTGCGTGTGTACAACTACTTCTGGACATATGCTATAAATCACATTTTGCAGATGCTATGCATATTATTTTGTAAAGGATGTATAAATTTAAAATACAATATTAGACCAAACTAAACTAAGGTATTAATTAGTATTATAATAAAATTATGAAATTAATATTCTTTCATTAAATTTTTGTAACTTACAGTTGTAAATCTTTACTTCTTTTGTCATTATAATAATATTAATGACTAGACTTCATGTCTTGTTGCTATTTGTACTCTATATCAAGCATATTTATTTTGTTGTCTTTTTTATTATTGAATGTTACAAACAACATAAATTTATCAGTATGCAAATAGCAACGTTCAGTTGCAGGTACAGCTTATACTTATGAAGAAACTGCACAGGGCGATACATATCTGTTTCAATAAAACTTTGTAGCTAAGTTAAGAAGTGAAAACTGTATTATTTATGTAAACGAGTCAATAGTTTATGAAGTATAATACACAATTAGAAGATTGAATTTTTTCTTTAAAGAGTGATCTATTCAGTTGCTGTGATCTAATTAATATATATATGAAAAGGACAAATATGAATATAATATTTGTCCGTTTCCAATCAAACAACAAAGGTTTATCGAAATTGATACGTAATACCTCATGTGGCGTTCTTGTCAGTTTCAGACAAAATTAATCTGAAAACTTTACCGAAGACCAATATGAGCAATTATCTCATAAATCCGACATTCATGATATGTTATACAATTTGTAAAAATACTTAAATATATTTATATCTTTTTATTTTAATACTGATCATAGGCGGACAAATTTTAAAGCATGAACGAGATTCTTTGATCTTATTACGATTATGAAATATATTCATTGTATTATGAACTGTATTAAAATAATTTTGTTATAATTTAAACATCACATAAAGCTTTGAAAATCTGAAAAATTTTTAAAGCTTGTACCCGCAGACTGGTATACTACATGAGTCATGTCATTTAGTGCAGTTCGCGATTAATTACCGCTACCAGTCGTGGATGATCGAGTTGAAGAGTACTCTTTGATCGAGTGTAGAACACTATAACAGAAATTGTATGTGAAGTATAAAGGGTCACATTAGAATCAATGTATTATTTACAACTTAAGTGACATTTATTATTAATATACTTATTCATATATATCTAAAACTAGTGTTTATCTTGCCTTCCCACCATCGATCCACAACAGTATGTAAAATGTAATCATTAACTATCACGAACTACGGAATACTATGAGAAGAAAGCTCGCACAGTCATAGTAACAGGCTCTCTACATACTGCACAAGTTGTCATTCCAGGAGCACACTTAACACAAGCAACTATATGTCCACATGGTAAAAATACCACTCCTAATTCTCCATTATAACAAATTTTACACATCCTTGCATCATCTACTGGTTTATTATCTTGTGTCTTTGCATTTGATAAATCTTCTGTGCTTCCTTTTGTAGATTCTGTACGGCTTCCAATACTCTCTATTCCACTATCTTGAGAACCAACATTTTGAGAACTTGGTCCAGGATTACTTTCTACTTCTTCCTTTTTCTCTGTTTCTACAGTTGCTGGTTGAACCTTTTTAATAAAACTAGGTAAATTCATTTGCATTGTTTCCTGTAAAAAGAAAATGTACCATGTAAATATATAAATTACCTGTGTAGATGTAACATATTAATTAAAGCATATATGGAGGAAAACAATTGCTGAACAAAAAGTTGATTGAAATTTTATTATACTTACTTCTTTAGATGGCGGAGATATATGTTGCCCAGTTATTTTATTTACATAATCTTGTCCTTTAACCATTAATAAATAATAACACTTAGAAAACCATTTTGCATGTTGTTCCCATGGATCATCTTCTGGTTCCCAATCCTTTAAGCCACCTCCACAATGATAGCATAAAGTTTGATCACCTTTACCAATATAATAAAAGCCTGCATCTGCTAATTGTTCTTTTGTCTGTGGCATAGATTTTGGCCATGTGTCAAATGTACAAAGTCTAGCATCATAGCTAGCATAGTCAGGATGCACTGGTCCTTTAGGTCTTCCTAATCCCAAACAACTAAGTTTAGCAGAGCTTGGTAGCTGTAGTTCAGTTGAGAAATTGTGATTGTCAGGACCAGATGTAGGCCGATATTCTATGCCATAAGGACCACACACATCTCTGCTTCTGGGCCTTGGTGGTAAAACTGTAGCAGGATCCACTCCAATTGGTACATTACCACAGTGCATTTTACGAATGAATCTACACCTTGATGACCACCGTTGATGATCGACCATTGGATTATCACCTTCTACCCACTGACATATTTCCACTTGACATTCGAAACATCTTACTTTATCACCTTCGCCTGTGTAATAAAATCCAGCAGCTGCCAATGTCTTAGGTTCGATATACAATATAGGCCAATTTTTAAAGCTTTGTAATCTAGCTTCTTCAAAACGATAGTCAACATTATCTACTTCATCGATCACCATATGTGTTAAAGGGACTGGTGCTATGGGTAAATGTGCATTTGCTGAAGCTTTGAAGTTTGATTCGCCTCCCAAGTCTATATGCTTTATGATTCCAGTCATTTTATTTTTTACTACCTCAAAACCTGTTTGTGAGAAACATAATTATTATTAAATAATTTATGATTTAAGTTAGTTCTGCAAATAATTTTTGTATGTATAATCAGTTATTGTTAGAAATGAAATAACTTTTATAATAACATTTTCTTCAACTAAAAAAAAGGGAGAAAACTAATAAAGGCCATAATTAACACCAGTTTTTTCATGATAAAGTTATAAAACGTATGGAACATACATGTATAAAATATCATAACGTTGAAAATATAATCGAATTGCACACTTATGAAAGGTTATTCATGTTAACGAATAACATTTTTAATGTATACATTAGTGAATACATTACTAAACAGCGGAGAGGTGGGAGGAAGAGAAAGACGGATGAACGGACAGAGAAAGAAAAGTTTAAGAAGCAGCCTTGCTAGTGGATGGCAATGCCGTTATAATTCGTGAATGACGGAGTATCATGGACTTTTCACACTATATATGTAACTTGAAATGACGCAGCCTACGTATCGCACAAACGAGAACTTCCGAGAACAGACTCGATCTCCCTCTTCTTGAAGTTAACACACGTAAAACTGCAGCTGTGATACACACTCATACTGTTCAGCACCCTGTGCAACGTTGCCGTTTACATGGCCTGTATTTTAACTTCTCTTGTTGCATTATACCACTGCACGGTCATGGGAATGAAATGTACCGACGATAAGGGCGTAACAACTAGTATCCCTTATGTTTTATGCAATTATTTAATAACCATTTTAAACGTTTATTTTAAAAAATCTATGCAACGAACTAAGTTATTATTGTACTTAACAAACATTACTTCAAAACTAAAGATGAATAATAAGCAAATATAAAATTGTATTCAGAATGGTGAAAAATTATATTGTTCAATATGCAAAGGCACGTGATAATTTGTTTTTGTTTTAATAAACAAATTTTTACACTATCTGAAAATTTTAATTTATACAGGGCACTAAACCGGTTTGCTACGGCTCTGTACTGGAAACCTATAGCGAATTCCTTTCTTCCCCTTTCCGGAACACATACTTTTCTAATAGCCAGTTCACGTGAAACAATTTAAAAAACAGAATGATATTCGATGTAGAAATCAGTTATTAATCATATCAAAAGTCCTAGAATTACTGAGACATCATGCGATAAGAAAAATGATAGAATTAAATGTCAACTCATTTATCTATGAGATAAAACGTTCAGCGAAATGATTGATATATTTTTTATCCGTAAATTGGAGTATTTTTATTTATATAAACTGCTATTATTTTATTCAATATAATACGTATTTCATTGTTTAATGTACATTATCGACTATAAATTTATAAAATTAATCAATTTATTCACTTTTAACATTGCTTCCAGATTAAAATATTATTCCATAAAAAAAGAAAAATATTTTATTTAAACTTATTAGCGATTAATCATAAAATGAAATCTTGAATTCGTCTTTAAACTTTCACATCTGTTTGGTCCGCAACGTTTGGCAACAGCGTAATCAAGAGTAGGAAGGCAAGAACACATACAACGGAAGTTGGTATGTAAGGGAGATAGATTCTTGAAGCGAACATAACTAGCCATTTCTTTGTATAGATGAAACAGAAAAGGAAACTTAGTTCTACTAAACGCAAAGTATATTTATGATATGAATTTTTTAATTTTGGATCTACATAAGTATAGGTTTTTAGCTAAAATCAATCGGCAGTAAGAATTTCTACAGTTTCTTGTACTCGTTCAAATCATATCAGTATTCATAATTTAGAAAATCCTTCTGATACCACTCATTTTAGTTACGAATACAATCTTTTATTTATAGTCACAAAAAGATGTTTGTATAATTAATAAAATAACCCAAATATAATACTGATATTACATACCGATTTTAGAACAATTGTGAAGACTGTAAACGAACACGTACTTTGTTCTCGCTTTGTTCTCCAACGGTTAATTCTTCTTTTAATTATTATTGAATTCGCGAACACACAATAAATAATTGATTCTTTACATCAGTCACTGTATCTTTTAAATACAATTTTATTCCATTCGTTCAATTAAAAGATAGTATTCGAATAAATCCGAAAACGAAACCACCCTATTTCCCTTTCACTAACAATCGAGGTAATGAATCGATGAATAAATTTATAATGCACACAATTTATATGAACGAATTAACATTCCTTTAAAGAAAAACATATTGGTCTAGCACAAGCGCGAGTATCTAACCTTTTGGTACGGGTGTTGTAAGGCAGCAGCAATGGCGTTCCTCTGTAAGACTCCTAATCCCCCCTCGACTCAACCAAACTAAAGCGTATTAATAACGGAGGCCGTGGAAAAGGCCGCGACCAATCTACTGCGTTCTCTTTTTATCTTTTAACTTTATATGTAATTTGACGCGTAAATTTCTTAAAAATCCTTATTAAAAACAATAATTCTATAAAATTTCTTTCTTTCTATGTACTTTCTTGTTTAACATGTACTCGGATATACGCACACAATTTGTATATTTGATAACACGTTTATACATCCAAGTCAAACTTAATTACATCGATAATGTATTTTTATTTGTTTTTAGATTCTTTAATAAACAGAATAATTTAGATTATTATTTTACAACTGATTCATTGTTTAAATACTTCAAGTCGTGTAGTATTCAAACAATGAATCAGTTGTGGGAACGAAATTATTATTTTACGTAAAATATATTATCTTTTAGATATGCTGAAAAATGAACTGATACATATATTTCATATTTTCTTTCAAATAAAAATATTATGAACAAAATAATTGCTGCAACATTAAATATGTATATTTATATATGTATAGTTTTCTTGTACTTACCTTCAGAAAATGCACATTTAACAACAGTACTTCTCAGGTACCTATGTATCATGAACTGACAGAATTGCACTTTTGAAATTGTTATATCAAGGTAATATCAACAGATACCCTATCTTAGCATGTATTGTTATAGTGACAACTAATAGATAAGATTATTTTTTTTATTTATTAAATATCAGATATCTGCTAAAGTTCTCTCCGGAATTTTTATATTGAATTTATAATACACACATAATATGTTATTGATTAAGTTTTGAATTTGACGCGAAAAGTGGAAGTTTTCCTTGCATTTAAGAAACGAAGGTTAATCAGTCTAATAACAAACAACATTTTCTCGCGCTCTTGTGAATAAGCAAAGTTACTCGCGGTAAATAGAAGTAATTTAATTTAGTCCAAAATATTGCGTATTTTGATCAACAATTAGTATTACTAATGTACAAAAGTCTTAACAATGTACATGTACATATTCAATAATTCACCTATGTCTTCATTTTAAATATAATAATAGTTCATTTTCAGATATACATATAAGAACACACTTTACAAATACAAAAAAATTTCAGATCGAGTTATACAATATATAAATAAAATATCGTTTGGTATATACATATGTATAGTCCAAGTTCGTGCTATGCATTCATAACCTACATTATATGGTGCTTTTACATTTAAATAGAACAAATTACATTTAACATTATTCGAATCGCTGTACTACTAAGTAAATTATAGACGGTATAGTAACTATATACGTGCAATTTATAAAATGGAATTTAAGTGATATTTAAGTCTGTACTATAATTTCAATTAGTACTTTTTCTTTGATTTATAATTAATACAATGTATAACAAAATACATACTAGTTGTTCGATTTAATGTAACTATTCTTATGTTCGTTTCATTTAATAGAAATTATACTACTTGCTTGTTGTTTCTTTTTTTGATGTTATTTTAATAATATAAATTTTGGAAAATTCTAACAATTATTACTTCAAAACAATGTATAAAATATACATTTTTACATATATCATATATGTTTACGTTTAAAGTACTGAATCTATTTTTAATAAATTAATAATTTCTACTTTAATATGTGATTTATGATAAAAATGTACGAACGGTAGCTCGAATTTCTTGTCGACACATTGGACAATAAGTAAGAGTTAAAGCACAATAAACACAAGTTGCTAAATGTCCACATGGTAAAAATACAATAGCTACATCCCGATCCATACAAATTTTGCACAAACGAGCTTCTTTTAATCTTCTATTTTCTTCTTCTAAAGATGCTGGAAAAATATAATAGATAATATTTATCTGATAAACTTGTAATATTTTATTTAATTTTTGTTAGTATGACAATATTACTACTTTCTTATATATGGCGGTCGCAAGTGATGACTGTTACTTACTAATTTCTTTTGACTTAACATTTGCCTTTTTGTCAAGTTCATTATCGTCGCATAATGTACCATTTTCCGTTTTATGCGAATATAAATTAGATTTATCTTCATTTGCTTGATAGTTATCATTTCTTTGATTATTGCACTGTTTCAAAGCATTATTTGTTTGTTCCCTTAATACAAGATTTAATAAGGTAGTTAATTCCGAAGAGGGTGAATCAGGTATTTGTAATCTGTAAAGAATTAGAAAAATAGACAAGTAATTACTATATCTCCATATCAATCTATGATTTTAACACTAGTATACCTAGTATCATCTTCCATAACTTGACCACGAATAACATCTTCTATAAGTTGATCAGAATTTGTGTATGGAGTACCAACTTCTTCCATTCGTCTTTTTATAGCTCTCTTCACTCTACCTACATGTAATCCAACTTCTAAAGCTGCCTAAAATAAAATATGTCTCAAAATTGTAATAAAACGTATTTTAAACATTTCAAGCAAAATTAAATAAATGTATAAAATAGTACTGTTGCTTGTGGGCTATCTAATAATCTTTCCAATGCTGCATCTGTAATTTCTGATGTAGTTGGTAAAACAATTGGTAATGAAACAGGTGGGGTTTCAGTTATATCTGCATCTGTACCATCATCTTCTGCCACACCTTCAAAAATCTATGTAAACAAATATAATATAAGGTTACACGACAAACAAGACACATTAACATAATTATACAATATTTACTGATGGATCTAAAGGTGGTCTACTATTAATGCACTGTTTGATAAATTCTTGACCCCTCACAAGATTTACGAATTCACATTTAGGGAACCATCTTGCATGTTCAGTCCATGCATCATCTGTAGTTTCCCAATTTCGCAAACCGCCATCACAATGGAAACATCGAACAAGATCCGCAAATCCTATTATAATATTATGATTTTTATATTATTAACTCTAATATTTGAAATTATGTGTGGAAAAAATAAAATGGTACAAAAATATCAGTAATAAACATTATTTTCACCTTCATAATAAAATCCTGCACTAGATAGCAATTCAGGGGTTTGCTTTAGGTTGTCTGGCCACCCACTGAAAGTACTTAATCTTCCTTCATATGTAGCATGATTTGGTTTTTTAGGAGCTGTATGTGTTTGTATTCCTAAGTCCCTAATTAGGGATATTCCTAACTGATCTAATAAGAACCAAACTCAATTGAAGTAATGGTTATAGGTAAAAAGAAACAAATTTATGTAGGAATAAATACCATCCTCATCTTGACGTATATAGAAATCACATTTGGGAAAATGTATTATATGTTCTTTATCCGGATCATCTCCAAGTTCCCATTTTCGTAAAATACCTCCACAGTACACACATTCAACCTATAAATTATATTCATTACCATATAATGTCATATAAATACCATTTAAAATCTAGGTTCTTTTAATATATATTACCATGTCTTCACGTTGAAGGTAATAAAATCCAGCTTTAGCAAGTTTTTCTGGTGATATAATAGAAGAAATTGGCCAATTGATAAAAGTTTGTAATCTTTGTGACATAGTCTTATATCGCTTCTGTGGTTCAGTGCTCCGGTTTAAATTTACAGATTGAAGTTCAGTTACAATATTTTCTTGTAAAGCTTCTACTGATGAAGATGCTAATCCAGAATTATTAGCAGATATTGGTACCAATGGAACATTACAGGTGTTCGTAGGATTTTGAACAAATGGACAACTGGGTTCAGCTGATCGGTGACGGGCCATTGCTTGATCACCATAATTCCAATCAGAAATTTTTATTCCACACAGAAAACATTGCACTTCTAGTCCACGTCCGCTGTAATAAAATCCTGCTTTTGCTATTCGAGTAGCATCGACCGTAGCATTTGTTGGCCAGTCGGAAAAAGTTCTTAATCTATTTTCTTCGACATTCATTGTTTAAATAAAACAATGTTTAACCAAATTTCCATAAGATATTTCAATTTATAAGCTAGAATACATGAACATTACATATTGCGTTGAAATTATTATTATAGTACAGTTAATACATAATAATTTAATATGATATCAGTCAGTTATATCGCACATCACGACTTATAAACTAAAACGTATGTACATACATATTACCGATAAAAATTGCACACTTCTTGATATTTGCGCATGCGCGATGTTTCAGGATCGTCTTTGTTAAGGCGCTCAAATTTTTTTAAGTTTTTAAAGAAATAAAGTAAAAATATAGCCAAAAATAACGAGTAAGCTTGAGAAAAATGTTTGATTCTGTATAAATTATAATATATAGCAATTATGTACATTACATTATCGCATTTAATATGATATAAAGAATCATGGATCCAAATTTACATGCGACGGTATCAATGTTGCGATAGAATGGAACTGATTAAATTGTTGGAATAAAGAAATTATTGTAATATTTGGCATGAACAGTAGAAGTTGACCACGTGTTATTTTGATTAATTTTAATAGATTGTGTTTTCTTTTTTTTGTGCAGTAGTTATTGTTGATTGTTATTAAATTATCTTTTAAGATGCGGATTTTAAAAAATATAAGCAAAGTAAGAAAAGTAATTAATGTAAATAAATTAAGTGTTACTGTGAATATTATATACGTATTCATACCATTTACTAAGACATACTTTCTTTTTTTTGTAATTTATTTAATGTTTTTCATTCATTTAATGTTAACATTCAATTTTTAAAATATTTTTTCGTATACATTAGCTTTTTCTTTTTAGATACATTTGATCAGTTTACGATCATATAGTTCAAAGGTAAAATTAAATGATGTTGTTATAGTCAGTGCAGTTAGAACACCCATAGGATCATTTCGTGGTTGTTTGTCAAGTTTATCTGCACCAAAACTTGGAGCATTAGCTATACAAGTAAGTATTAATGTTTTAATTTTAATATGTTAAGAGCTAGCATAAACATAAATAATCATTATTGATTTTATTAGTCCGCAGTTGAACGTGCAAAAGTTTCCAAAGAACAAGTCACAGAAGTATATATGGGAAATGTTTGTCAAGCTTCCTTGGGACAAGCACCAGCAAGACAAGCTACATTATTTGCAGGTTCTATTTCTTATAATGTTATTTCTTTATTTTATTTTATCATTTGATTATGTTATCGATATCTAAAACAAAAGGGTGATTAAATTAGGTCTACCTAAATCAACGATATGCACAACAGTTAATAAAGTATGCGCAAGTGGAATGAAAAGCATTATGCTTGCCTCTCAATCATTGCAGTGTGGACATCAAGAGATGATAATTGCTGGTGGTATGGAATCTATGTCTAATGTACCATTTTATCTTCAGCGAGGGGAAACTAAATATGGTGGAATGAAACTTGAGGTTCTTAGGATATTTTAATATCTGTTTTTCACATTTCTTTCACATTTTAGTTTTGACTTTAAGTATCTTACGTGTTATAAATCTATAGGATGGTATCGTATTTGATGGTTTGACCGATGTTTACAACAAGTGCCATATGGGTAATTGTGCAGAGAATACTGCCAAAAAATATAATATTACTCGTAACGAACAAGACGAGTATGCTGTTAATAGTTACAAACGTAGTGCCATGTCATACGAAAATAAAATATTCAAGGATGAACTTATTCCTATTAATGTACCACAAAAGAAAGGCAAGTCTGATGTAATAGTTAACGAAGATGAAGAATATAAAAGAGTAGACTTTGCTAAGTTCGGTAAATTAAACACCGTTTTTCAGGTACAACTTTGAATATAATAGTATTTACCAATTTACATTTCATACAATAACCGCATATTTATTTGTTACAGAAAGAAAATGGTACAGTAACTGCTGGAAACGCGTCAACTTTAAATGATGGAGCTGCTGCCTTAGTCTTAACTACTTCAGATGTTGCTCAGAGAATGGACCTCAAACCTTTAGCGCGAGTCGTCGCATTTGAAGATGCTGCGACCGATCCCATCGATTTCCCGATTGCACCATCTTTTGCTATTCCTAAAGTAATTTTTTCATGACGTTTAACATTATACGATATTTAACTTATGCTATGGTATACATATATTAATTTTCAGTTGCTAAAAAGTGCCGGGATTAATAAAAATGATATAACATTTTGGGAGATTAACGAAGCTTTCAGTGTAGTTGCAATTGCAAATCAAAAACTTCTGGATCTTGATCCTAGTAAAGTAAATGCTCATGGCGGTGCTGTATCTCTTGGACATCCTATCGGGTAATCAACTACTCATTGTGATATTATACGTATAATGTTCAATTTAATAACACTCGCAATTTTAGTATGTCGGGAGCTCGACTTGTAGTACATTTAGTACATACTCTGAAGGCTGGGGAAAAAGGTATCGCATCTATTTGTAACGGAGGCGGTGGAGCTTCTTCAATTTTAATTGAAAAGTTGTAAGTTTGTAACAACAGCCATCGTTGATACTTAAAGTAGGTTTCGTATATAGACTTTAAGTTAGGTTTTGTTTCACGTTTGTGTACGATTAGCAAAAGTCAATTTTATTTAAGAGTATACACATTTGTTATATGTTGTAATACTTTAAGCATTAACATGCAATGGAATTGATATTTTTTTTACCTAATATACAATATTTTTATACAAATTGTAAAGCAAATTATTTTTTTTACATTATATTATTAAAATAAATAATGCTATTACAAAAAGCGAAAACAATTTTTCTCGTTCTGTAGGTGGCACCCAATATCTTCTCCGCCGACATTAACATTATACACGAAACATCCTTGTCCACTTTGTGATATTTTAAAAGACGAGTTAGAATCACATTTTTCTGGTCGTTATCGATTACAAGAAGTTGATATAACAGCGCCAGAAAATGAAAGATTTTTTAAATTGTATAAATATGAAATTCCAGTCCTCTTTTTGGAAGGTCAATTTCTTTGTAAACATCGCCTCGAATCGGAGCTGTTAGAGAAGCGATTGGAGGATTTAATTTCAAATTGAAAATAATAAAGATTCTTGGTAAAAATAATACCTTCTTTTGAACGCATTTATCCACTACCATATTTCATAAAGTGATTAGCTTAATACTGGATACCTAAAGAATACCATAATATAATTAACATTGTTACATGTTAATTATTAAATATTAATTATGGTATGAACGTGTCATCGATAAGTATAAATGTGCAACAATGGTCATCATAGCCAAAGCAAGTGTTTTAGAAATAACAGTAATAGCAAATTTGGAAAATCTTTGGCATTAGTAAGTGTCGTTGTTCGACAAATCTTGCGGCCTGCGTGTCCGCTTTCGCCTATGCTCGTTCTCTTCAGCTCTCCTACTCCTTTTCACCCTCTCTCTGCTGACTCTTTCCTCTTGCTTCCCTTTCTCGCTGCCATTGGGCCGGCATACTCTCTTTTCGATGGCCAAGCAAGCAGGTACGCACACATAGACGTACCGAAGATCGGTAGTGAATTGGTGAATGCACGCATCGGGCTCTCCTTGCCGACGTTCGTTCTTTCTCAGTGCGTGCCTTACGCGGATACCGCAAAGTATACATATATTACTTGTTTCGTATCATCTACGTGGCGTATTACAACAAATCGTTGGTTTAAAGTTTAAACATTCAAACGAAAAATATAAAAGTGCAAGAAGAAGGAAATACATAGTGGCGCTTAAAATTACAGAAACCAACGAAGAATGTTTTGCTGCCGTTACTGTTGGCTGCACCCGTGCTATCGAAATCATGCGAATGTGCACAGTTTGATTTTTCGAGTGACGACGTGACCAGTACCAAGAATAACTGAGCAAGTAAATGCGGAACGGATCTCAAACTTATTTCGAAAGAATCGTACAAATTCGGTGACAAAAGTGATTTTTATTCGCGTATGAAAAGGAATGAACTGTCGTTTCAAATATTCAGAAATAAATATAATAAAAATACATTCGCAGATTGGAGAATTATAGTTATTTCAAAAGACTGGTAAATGCGAATGTTGTTTTGTGACAGTAATAAGTAATTATTTACAAATTTAAAATCATAGATAAAAACAGATTCGAGTTTATTTTTGCAAAGCTGTAAATCTGTTAAAAATAACTATGGAACAGAGGCGAGTTAACGTTTTTTTTTTGTAATTTAACAGGCGCGCTTTGAGCTAAGCAAGCCTGTAATATTTTTAGATGGCGTCATGCTCGTTCTCGATCGGTTCTCGAATTCCAGGGAATTGTTGCATCTCAAAGAACGTCGATCGGTTCCAGTTGTTTGAACCGTATACATGAAACTTTTACGTTGTAAAATGGCGTAGACTAATACACAAGGAACGTGATCACGACACATATGCAGTTCTCGTATTTTGCCATGAGCGAAGCAAAATTTGTGTTTAATTTAAAAACAATTTCGTAAGGAAATGAAACCGTTTGTTATTGTTTGCAACGTTGGATCTTGCGCGATCAACTTGAGTGGAAGCGCAAGAATTTCGATCTCCCGGACACGTTTCTGAAAAGCTCGTAGAATCGAAGGTATGTAACATATCAAATAATTTTATGACGAATTTTCGTTGATTAAGTTCAAGCTGACGAACATTTTCCTGGGAAATTATCATTGCCTCGGTATTTAAACAAAGTAGCCGGCAAAATCCCCATAAAAATAACAATTATCGTAAATAGTGAGGAGTAGTTGACCTTCAAACGAGTATCGATGTCTATCGTGTGCTACTCGTGTATCACGTATTAAATATATTTACATTTGTATATCATTTTTATCGCGTTGGTAAAGAAAAAGGAAAGCAATAGGAAATAAACGAGACACAGATACACGATTTTTGATCATCAAATGCTCCAACGTTTCTTTCCACAGTAAGGATGAAAAATATAACTTCGAATAACAAATTCAATCGAGAATTTAATTGTAGCACACGCACTCGTATAAATAGTTGTATAAATATCACCCATGTAACTGGCATTTGAACGATGGATATAAAAATACCTTTTCCTGCGATGTTTATCGTTTTGACGAGAGCGAACACAAAACATTTCGTATAGTTCACGAGCACTTCGAACAAGCGTTTAACGGAAGCTCGAGATTTTTATCTCAGAAAATCAACGAGCTCACGTAGTCGCGTTGAACGGAAAAAGCGAAAACCGTTCGACCCGGTTGGATTTTCGGAGGTTGATTAGTTTTGAAGCCCTGCAGGAATATTCTCGAGGCGTTGTCCTGGTTTGTGATTCACGAATGAGCTATGTGGAGCCGTAGCCAGCTGAGAAGTGAGAAGGTCCGGTTACTGGTTTACCTGTTACCTGGACAAGTGTGCTGGCAACGGGCTCGTCCTAAAGTATTGACCGTGACAGTCGCTCCATTCTAGTTACAATTTTTGCGACTCTTGGATCCGTGATAAAAAAAACGGCGTCTATTCTCCTCGTTTACTTATCATCAAAGTTTCTTATCGAACGTAGACGCATTTGTAGCCAGCGAATCGAATCGTTAAATCGCATGGTCTCCGCCGTGATATAGCGAGGTCGTAACTTCGAAACAGACCTTACGAAAAAGAGTTTTGCAGAGTATCAGTTTGTCCTGTACCGGCAGATCCTAAATCTAGGAATATCCCCGCACTGTTATCGACTGAACGGGTACAACGCCTACAAACTATGACGCGTTAGGGCCCTGTATGCTGTTTGCGCGACCATCGTCGCAAACGTAACTGTTCATCGCTCCTCTTTACGTACAATATATCGAAACAAGAAGAAATTTTAATACAGATCACAGCATACAATCTTGAGAGTTTCTAATTTATTGTAAATGAAATGCCGTTAGACACGGATTTCTTTTACAATCTTGTTATATCATAGTAAGGGCTATATCGAAAATGTGACTGTGGACCAGCGATAATGGAGAAAAGATGAAACGTCCGTAGATAAAGCATTAATCATTTACGACAAAACGGTTTGATTTTCTAGCGGTAATCAATTTCAACTCCGCATCAATTTAGGTCGGAGCGAATGTATGCACAACAAGACGTATACATACATAATAATCGTACATCATTACTATTTGGTTAAAAATGATAACGAGATGTGGTACTATCTACATAAACGATGTTAATTGGTAAACTTTTCGCATGGCATTCGTACACTCGTTACAGGGTTGGGGGATATGTAGCGAGCGATTAAAAGGGCAACAATACAGAAACGCCGTTCACAAGTGGCGAGGCAAATGAATCAATTAACGAATGAATCATGTTCCCTACCAACTTTGATAATATACTGACCAAAAACCCCTACGTTACGAAACAATGTCTAAATTCAGAGTCCTACCAAATTTCCATTTGTTTCCTGTTTCTCTTTGAGTTAAATCGGGTGTTTAGAAATGTTCGGGTCGCGATCCTGTTTAATTCTATTAATTTTCAATGTATGCTTCGTTTTTCACCTTTTCAACTCTTACTCTTTAGTAGATTTTTTTTTAGAAAATTCACTTTTTTCTCTCGTCTTTCGTTCGTTGGAACAAAATTAAAGGTTCAATGCACCATGAATTCGATTCATGACGAAGTAATTTCACTGATCACAACATAATAAAACGGGAAAGGCTGACCGCGTCATAGTCCGGAGATATAGTGCGGTTATAAATTAAAACACGAAGCGAAAAAGCTTATCACGTAGCCATGGCCAGGGCCGTATATACTCTAGACCGCTAGTTCAGATTCCGACCGAAAACCTAATTTTAAGTTTGCATGGCCTAGCTTCGAGCTAGGCTCGAGCTTCTTATCTCCCCGAAACTTACATTTCGTCGCACGAACTTCATCTTCTGTCGTGTTCGAACGATATTGCGAGCCCGCTATATTTCTGAAACCAACTACATCCTTGTGTGGCATTTCATGAGTCTTATCGATAATACTAATAATAATTTCGATCGTTATCGATACGATGAGCGATAATCGACGATAACTGATATCGTGATCGTATCATTTCAGTATGTAGAAGGTTGCACTACATATCTACATGTATGTATTTATTGAAAGTTTAATATTCGTAACTGTTAATTTAACGTGGACAACAGTTACGTTTTTATATCGATGCAATTTTCATGACAATCGTATTAGTTTAGGTGAACGGCTGATCTTCCGGATGTATTCTTTTAAAAATAATTTGCAAATTGTTCTTAGCGTCGTGTCGTTAATAGTTACGAATGATATAACACGCGTTGGCGAAGCTTCGGTTTATTTTCTTCGACGGTTCGCTATTCGCGTCGCATTTCTATGCACGATCCGATTGAAGTAGTTAATTTCGCTTTACTCGAAAATTGTCCAGACTATGACAACTATATGGATATTTCGTAATGTTCTTCAGTATTTTCAAAATAGTGAGTAATTATTTATTCTATTCGAGATAGAGCGGGGATAAAAAGTCTAAATAAAGTGGTGATCGATTGGTGGTTTCACTCTACGAACTTGGTCCATTATCAAGATCACGACTAAGCACGTAATTGTGTGAACAATTCGTCGACGATCCCGTCGATTTACAAAAATAATTCAGAATTGTTCGAGGAGAATTCTAATCGCGGATTCGGTTCCGATCGCGATGAACTTCGAGGAACATTTTTCATCCCCGGGTCAAGTGAATGTGGGACAGGTTCAGACGGTCGAAGAGAAAAAGTACTCGTTCCACTTAGTTCGTGGGACGATGTTAGTCAGATTATATCCGTTTCATCTAAACGTGCACGGTTTTCTCTCGCCGTTCGGTAATAAATATTAATTCTTCTCCCGTTGTTCCAGGCATTGATGGTCGCAAAATGACTTCGACCGAAGACGGTGATTTGATCGATCTCGGGAACGATGCCTGTGTACCGAGAGTATCGATTCAGGATTCGTCCTCCGACGAACAGGAGCATCTGCTCGATGTATGTCCGCCGAAACTCGAAGAAACGTTGTCATTGACCAGAAAGCAGGAACAAGTGCAGAGCATCAGCGACAACGGTTACGTATTGGTCACGCTGGGCCACGATCAAGTGGTACCTATTCGTAAAAGAATCGACGTGGTTTCATCGGACACGATAAAAAGGGTTCGCGACATTACCAGGAACTTGGAACCAGTTATAAGGAAGACCTGTTCCGATATTAACGAGGAGCATCAGGATACGGTCGACCATGGGAGCGGGTCGAGTCGCGAGGACGGTCATCGTTCCTCCGAGAAACAAGAGGACGAAACGTTCGAAGCGCAGGAAATTAACGATGCGTTCAACTTCCTTACGGAACACGACGACAGTGAGGATCAGATCGAGGCGAACCGGGATCGTGCCGACGAGCCCACAGATTCTTGCGGATCAACGACGGAGGACGAGGATCTGTTGAATCGTCGTCGCGCTTTCAGCTGGAAAAACGTCGACTCGAATAATTCAGCCTTCGAGTTGCCCTCCAGCTCGAACAAATCTTGCGAAAACGTATCGAAAAAGATCAGATCAATTTCCGCCGATTACGAATTGGATACGGACAACGGGGTTGCCGTTAAGCAACGACGCGACGGGCAAGCGAACAAAAAAGGAGGAGCTTTTGGACACATGCATCGTAAATCGTGGACGGAGGGCGCTACATTCAATAGTTTGTCACAGGACACGTTATCCCGATTCATCAGATCACCCAGTTTGAGAGAGTACAATCGCGAACCATCCGTTTCCACCAATAGTATTCGTAGAACCAGCTTTAGTTTAAGGTACGATCGTCGGATAATTATTATCCGTTTTCGATTAGCGTATGAAAGAATATCGAAAGAACGGTCGCTGAGAGAAAGAGAACGAGGACAAAATGACGTATAGTTAGCATCGAAAGAATTTAACGCACCGATCGTTGCTGTGGAATGGATACACGCGATAATACGCGTCGTATCATCTGCGAAAATGCTTCGGCGAGCGCGTTATTCCGAATGCTACTCGTATCGATTTTTAAGTAACGGGTACACGATACTCCTTACGAACAAATAACACAGTTACGAAAGACACGTAACGGGGCGAGAGCTACTCGACGTTGCTCGCATAACGCGTTTCTAAATGCATCGAATAAGCGTCGTTGTTCCGTGAATTCAGCGTGGCGAAATTATTTTTTCATTCTACCATGCGTTCGACGTTAAAAACGTTGTCGCTTTGTAAAACCCTCGCATTTTTATAAAAGCGCGTTATTCGTTTTTGTCGTTTGCTCGTTCATCAACGGCGAATCCAGCGGCTCTGGTCACTGTTAACGTCGCGTTTATCGCGAAGGGTAGACAATTCTCCGATAACGCGAATAAAAACGCGTTTGGCGCGGCGTCGGGCACGTAGAAGGGGCGAACAGAGTCCCGTGTGCTGTATCACGGTTCCACAAGCTGAAACGAAGGTGAAGGGTCAGACATTTCCGTTCGATAGCCTCGTCTCTTTCTAACGCGCAACAAACAATATTCTTTGTTTCTGGACAGCTCGTCGATATCGTTCGAACAATTAAACGGGAACGATTATGTAAACGTCGCCGTTCGTTAAAGTTTAGTAACGTCGTACTTGATGTCTCTTCATCGACTTTCTTTCAGCGACAAATCGGTTCGAGTCAGATCGGCGGATACGCATTTCGGGTGGAAGGAATCGCGTAGAAACACTTTGGTGCGTGCGGTTTCGCATCGAATCCTTCTCGAGTGCGGTAAACGTGACTAACCGGAAGTAATGCCACGAGTCGCGCGCGAGAAGCGTGGATCCTAGCGTAGCGGGTTCAGAATCGGTTCTCCCAAGTGGCGCGTGCAGCCACGCCTGAGAAACAAAGGATTCGGTCAGAACTTTCGCCTCGTGACCCGCGCTCGCCTATTTAGGACACATTATTCCATTCTTCCTGTTAACGAGCGTAGAGAGGAAAGATCGTCCTTAGTCGTTACACCGAGGCCGTAAGCGGATCGCGAAGGATTAAAACGCGATTGTCTTTTGCAGTTGCTCGATGGGAGAAGACGCGGACACGAATCCGGAGGACGGATGTTCCGAGTGCTCGGAAGTGGATTGGTCGTGGCTGGAGGAAGTGGAGTGTCCGCGGCCTACGGAGTCGTTAGCACCCGTTGCGGTTGACGCGGTTCAAGAGAATCTTGAACGAGGAGGGAGCACATCCCCCACCAGCGAAAATTCGAGGCGCAGGCGCGGCTGCGAACATCGTGCTACCGATGCGGGTTGCAGTGGCGCGATGTCCGTCTCTGGGACGGTGAAGTCCCTCCTGGTGGTCGATGGTTCACGATGGTCGACCTCCGATCCTCTGGCCGATCCGAACGACCAAGAGCAAGATGAAACGACGCGTTGCAACGCGAGCAACGAGGCCATCGATCGCGAAACGCGCGACACCGCCGCTGGCACCTTGGTTAATTCATGGGTACGCGCCTCGATGAGACGTTTACGCCACTTGAGACTACCGGAAGGAACGGACCGTCAACGGAGCACTGACTCGAACAATCACCATAGCGGCACGGTCGCGTCCGCGCCAAACTCTTTACCGGATATCGCTCTAATCGCCCCGGAGATCCTCGCGGCGCAGACCAACGGTACTTCCGGCACTCTGCTCAGACCGTCTAGCGCACCCGTCAGGAACGTTCACGGTTCGAACGCGGTGTCTCCGCGAAGGGGTGGCCGGCAATTTCGGGGAAGTCGATCTCAACCTACCAGAAGCCGCGAAGTCTCTTCGAGGCAGAGCAGCGTCCTGTCGACGACCACCGGTAGCGACACAATCACCTCGGGAAACACGACGTGTTCCAGCTCTTTCGGCGGTGCTTCCACCAGTCCACCTTCCAGCACGGCGACCAGTCCGCAACGCGTCGCTTCTAGGCGGTGAGTTCTTCTTTTGCGAAACCGAACGTTCAACTGTTCTTTCGCCTTTTATTTTTATGTAACTCGTTCGCGAATCGAACATTTCTCACGCCCTGTCGACGGATTTTCGAGAGAAAAAACAAATTGGAGATACCGGGCCAAGGATCGGTCGCGGTAGCGTCTTTGGTCCGTCTTTTTGCTCGAAACTATTGCCACACTCACCGGAAACGAGAATCGGTCTTAACGAGTTAGTTGTTGGACGTTGCTCGTCCAAGCTTGACGTTAGCCGCGCTTTAGATCCTTCTTGCGCAAACCGTCGATACACTTGGTGGGCAAGCTGTTGGGAAATTAATCCAGATAATTGTTTGCGCGACTTTTTTTTGCGACTTTGGCCCGGGCCAAATTCATTCTGTCCCCCTGTAAAATTTATAACGCCGCATCTTACGCTACAACAATATTTGCCCGCAAATTTATATCGTGTTGGTGATGGAACCGTTTCTCCGTGTCTCGACGATCGTTCAGCGACTGTAACGAAACGTATGTATTCGAAGCTTCAGGAGGGTGCGTGTCAGGAATAATTGACGAGCGGTGTTGCGAAAACTCCTGGTCGTTGTTTGTTGAGCGCGTAACGACGTACGCCTAACAATTAAATAGAGTGCACTCCGCCTTTTGAGCGTTGATCAATTAGCTCCGCGAACGGAACCGATTCGACGAAAATTCGATCGTTTCCTTTTTGCATTTCGGCGTTAAAATAGCTCCGATCCACCGGCGAAATCGTGTCACCGACGAGCAAAACGATCGTATTTCGAGCAAACGTAATTATAGCGCGTCGTGCTACAATTAAACTCCGCGTGAAATCCGCGCGGAGAACTCGGAGACAGCGATTAGCGTTACGAACAAATTCGATCGAGGTTTACGAGGGTCGACGATCTCGATCGTTCGGAGATTGTTTCGCCGTCGATGAACCGTGTAACCTGTTGCGCAATTCGGTCTAGCATCGTGGAGCGAGATCTTCCGAGGAACGAGTCGAAAGAAGTTCCTCGTACGCGTTCCTGGCGTGGGAAAATTTCACGTTAACCGCGTTAACGTTCATAACGTAACGTGGGCTCTGTACATTATTTCGTTTCCCGGAGTTTGTTCGTCGTATCGGTGTTGGTAAAAGATCGACGAGTGGGAAGGTAGAATCTCAATCGGGATGACACGTTACGGTTAAGAATTTCCGTGTCAACGGGAACATTATGATTCAACGTAACCACTTTCCTTTGTAATTCGACTGTACAGTGTACCCTGTCATTGAAAAAGATGGATTAGAGTTTCGTTCCTCGTTTGAGTCGGCATAGTTCACAAAACGGTTTCTTCGTCGATGATCGACGCGAGTCGTGTCCCTTGGTGTCGCAGACTTTTTTAGTTATTCGAAATATCGTCGATGTAATCGATCGGAAATAATATCGCTAATCGGAAGGACCATTCGAAAAACTGTTCGATCGCACGTACGAGGATCGTATTATCGAATTTCCGGAGGGGTAGCGCGCTCTTGTATGCAAATAGAGATCGTAACGTATAATTGTCTCGATTGTTGAACAATAAGAGTTGCTTTCGGGTCACTGGTAGTACGGGAATACGCGGCACCAGGTCAACGGTACTACCTGATGTAGCCCTCTTAACGGTATACCGGTATAATAATCGCGGTTGTTTTATTCGAGTTTTATAATTAACAAGATTTCACTGTAAACTCTAAGACCCGTAAGTCGAGCTCGACATTTTGTTTCGAAATTTTGTACCGTCGAAAAAAATATTCGAAACGTCCTAACAACCCTTTAAGGTTCTAAATACTGTTTCGAGAATACTTGTTGTTGGTTGATATTCGGTAAATATTTATTCGAGCGCCGTTTACAGCGTCGAGTTAAAAAAAGAAATGGACTAATAATCATTGTCACGATACACGTGTCCATGCAGTCATTTGGAAAGAATCGTACAGTCAACGCGCACATTAGGCCAGCGAGCGTGTATAGCAGCAACATTTGTCCTTATTGATTATTTTCCGAGCTGAGCCGTTGCCTTTGTTCGAGCACACCTCGACAAACGGGCACCAGGTTATTCGCAACATCGACGCTAATTGCCATGTGCGTACTACCGACATTTTCTTATCGATAAGGACAAAAAACTCGACAACTTGCTGAATTTTTCGTTAAAAAAATGGTAAAAAGGTACAGGGTAAAGGTAAAGGGTAAATAGAAAGTAACAACACTCCGTTTGGCACGTCGTTAAATAATAAAGATACGAGTAACGGCAAAGTCGTCCGGTCTCTCCATAAGATCTGACGTAGAAATCGGAAAGATTCATCGTATTCTTAGACACGCGGTTAACAAGTGAGTAACCGGTTTCTCTTATCCTTGGTCCAAGTCGTTCGTTACGTGAACTTTCCCTGAGAATTTTAACGTCTTCTTTTCGTTGCATTTCTCCCGTCTAAAATTTCGAGACGAGGGCTCGGATTCTAAACTCGAACGATTTTTCACGGATGATTTTTGCGCGATCAATGCATCCGGTCTGAATTCGAAATTGTACCCTATTTCGATCGTTTCGCACGATTTTAACACTAAACGTACCGGCGTATAATGCATGTTTATTTTGAAATTAAAAATGAAGTTGAAAAATAAATAAAAATAAAAATAAAATACAAATTAGTGTACACAATAATTCTTTATTTCGATGGAAATTAACGTGAATTTCAAAAAAGCCACATTAACGTATTTTGTAACTTAAAATTAGAAACTTGTTAAATAATCATTTTGTCCGCTTTGGTAGGTTTAGTGTTAATCTGTGAACGGTGCGTCTGCTTCGTCGACGATATTTCATCGAAACCGTTCGAAAATGTTGAAACGCGTGTACAGTAAGCTCTCTTTGCTTTCGAAACGAATCCACCGGCAATTTGGATTATTGACACGATCGTTTGCAATTTGGAACGGTTTCTGTATACCGTGTACATCGTGGTTGTACGGTGACGCACACGCGCGGATAGCATGATAAGCGCATCGAGGCTTGGCGAGTAAGTATGGCCGTACGCGTTTTTACTCCCTCTTTTCCCTTTTTCTCGTTCCCTTTTCTCTTTTCTCTGTTGTTGATGTAGCGATCAGAGTGCGTGGCTCCGGTTTACCTTCCTACGCACTGTCATTGTCTGAGGCACGTTCAATACGACTGCATACGTGTCTTGTATGCACGTGCACGCGGTGCATACGAAACGTTCACCGAATCTTCGGTTACAAATACCACCCGTGAAATAGTACCTGCGTAGGAAAATTTGTGTCAATGAGGAACGAAGGGTTCCGTTCTTCCGACTACGATGACATGGGTACCTACAGCGTTTCACCCAGGAATTGGCGCGTGAGGAAGTCGAAACGAAACATAAGAAGTACAGTCGGTATCGCCGACTGTCAATTGTTTATGTTTTTTCAATCAATTGATTTTTGAACCAATAAGATCCTACCACTGAAAATACGTATGAGTCGACGCGCCAACTCCTGGGTTATTGGGTATACATACACGCACAATATCGACGGTGAGTTCGCAGAAGAAGAGCTACAACGGTCGAGGTGACCGATCCCCTTTTTCGCGATCATGAATTATACCAATGTCAAAGATAGGATCCCGTTAAAATTATACGAACGGTATCATCGGATCCGACGTAACGAACGTTCGTTTCGACGAATCGAAGCGATGCTCGTACAGCGATTAAGGATTAGGTTGTTGCACGCGAAATGACCGACTTAACTCGATGGTCGTGGCATCGTTAAAAATAATATTCGATAATGATACGCGCTCCAAAAAATCACTACCCTTCGAAGTCACGCTTCCTTAATGCGCATTAATTACTTAATTACGGGTATCGTTAATTACGCGGTTATTAGAATCTAGTTTGAATAGATGTTAGCCGATTACTGATTCGCGGTGCGGAGCCGCACACGCGAGAACTTTCATGAAAGCACGTGGAAACGAAACGGCGATGTGATATTGCGCCGATAACCGCTTGATCGTCGATATTACGCGCGGTTTTCGGTTCTACTCGTTTTACCCGCGTACATTCGACCACGGATCTATAAGCGTGTTTCACGCGAATTTTTTCCGAGCTCGAAAACGAGACGAAATCGAGACGAAAACCACCTCGTGCCTGGTTTTTGCGGTGACGCCGTCTCGATCCGCGAATAAACTTTAAACGAAATTTCCCGTACGATATTGCGATAGCTCGCGGAATAAATCCTGTTTATTCGAGAAGTTTTCCAGTTTTTCTTTTTAAATCACCGAGAGTACCCAGACAGTTGTACGCGCGACGGTGTCTCGTGACGTTCGGCATGAATGACGTTCGCTTTTGCAGGTGTCATCTTTATTTCCGACGCAACGAGCCGCGATTCGGAAACAATGAACGCACGGGCACGTTTCTTTGCTCCGATTTCAAACGTTTTGCACCGCTTCATGTGGGTCATTGTACCATTTATATTTACCGAGAATATTCTTCGATGTCGTATCGTTTGCGTCGCGTCAAATTACTCGAACGTAACACATTTTGAATGGAAATAGTAGCTACGTCTGTTTACGAGCGATCGATGACTTCCAGACGAGACGAATGGTAGTATCTTTTGTGCGGACTCTTCGCTTATCGTCGACCGGGTACTAATACTCGTGTCATTTTTATTGCCGAACACGTGTTTATACGTTAACCGGGCTTTAACGCGTTGACCGTCGCGCTGTAAATGTAATTTAGCAATCTCGAAGTGCCAGCGTGTACGACTGTACGTCGCGGCGGCAGTTAAACGCGTCGTTTTTCATCTGCTACTTTGTTTAGCGAATCAACCGGACGAAGACTTGTCCGAAGATCGTACATTATAAAATGGATAGGAAGCCCTCGCAAAATTGTAATCCTTAATGAACGAATCGCCATATTCGCGACACTATGAATATTGCAAAAAAGTCGTGTACTACCATACTGGCTGCATGACGTGATACTTCAATATTTATATATTGATATATTTATATTTTATATATTTTTATTTCATATATGTTTATATATTTTCTTTTCTTTTGATTTGTTGAAATATCATGTCATGTATAAGTACATGAGTAATTGCTCATTTTTCCCTTCAATTTTCTATCTTGTATACATACATAGTAAATCTATAAAAAATAAATTTACAAATGTACACAAACGTAAACATTACGTACTTATATAAGCAGGTATATTTCGTTTATTTCAACCCCTGTTATTTTTCTGTAACTTTCACACATCTGTTCATGTACTACCTACTATTGCAACAAGAGCGATATTAAATACACTTCTTTCGCTGTAATATTAAAGCAATTAATTTGTTAAAATTCCGTCGATCTACTGGTCGTTGTACTATAAAAACCCTCTCGTTCGTTAAGGATTAATAAAAGCGACAATCGAAGTGTTAAATCTTAGCAAACGAGTTATCGCGAACGTTGCTCGATGTTACTGTAAATTCCTTCGACGTTAAGTTACATAAACGATATTCTTGATGCACACCGATGTGGACGGTGCACCGCGTTCGATCGTTCGCCTCTCGCCTTTTCTGTTATCCTGATACAGTGCCACAGCTGCACCGACGTATCTAGTTAATGTTGTACAAAACGGGCTTCTTCGACTTATAATTTCAAGTTGTTCTGAGAGGCATCCGTCGATTAATTCCGCTACTCGCCGAAATTCCGATTCATTTATCATAGGCTGACGTAATATCGTGAACGAGTACGAAACGCGAGCCGCAGTATAAAAATTGCTATACACAATAAAATCGGGCATTAGCGTAATTTACGGCTTAGTCAGCCGATCGATTCGCGTTGCGAGAGAACGTGACGCTCGTCGCGTAATCCTTGAAGACAGTACCTCGGTTCCGAGATCTTACGGACGAAATACCTTGGGTTTGTATTGCATTAATATTTAAACAAATGATTTTTCGAACGATCCTGTGTTTCTCGAACGAGCGAGGAACCCGTTAAAATTCCTACGGTTCCGCGTATAGAGCGTGTAGGAGTTTAGAGCAGTCCGGGTCAATGCACCCGGTTGTCAGTTTTTATCGCGAGACCGATCAAAAAATTACTCGAAAAACTGTCCGAATCGCTCGTACAAACGATTCGAGGACATACGGAGGGATCGATGACGGCCGATCGTGATCTCACAAGATCGAACGACTGATCGAGTTCGTGCGAGTACACGCCCACGACGCCTTCTATATATCCGTGTTTGTCCCGAAGGCGAATAAAAAGAAAAAAAAAAGAACACCGCAGGAAAACTTTTCCACTATACGGACTCGATGTACGAAAGAATCGGTGACCGTCGATCCGAGCCTAACCGATCCAACGAACGATCGAGCACGCACGCGTGAGCATACACGTGCGCTCGTCTACCAGTTCGTCACGTGACTGTAGCCGGGTACAGTTATACATCGGTTCTCGAGGAGTCCTACGTAAGTATATACGTACAGTTCATCGGCAATGGTGTACCCGGTATAAGCATTAACGATCGTGTCGTCTTCAAGGTCCGTTCGCGCCACCGCGACAACTAGTTCCGGAAACTAGCGAGAACCATCAGCTGCACGCTTTCTTGCGCTTCTTCCGGTTCTCTAGTCGACCCCGCGACCGTGTCTCGATAGTTAACAGCGAGTTTCGTACGCGTGCAAGCTCGAAAAACGCACATCGCAACGTTTCTTCGGTGACTTTTCGCACCGGTCGATATTTAACGCTACGAAAATTGCCACGGAACAACGTGTAACGCAATAACGGTGTACGAAGTGCCATACAATCACCGTGCTGCTTTATTTCGAAGACACGCGAAAGATCGAGGAATAGTGGATAGCCCCGTTTCGTTCGTTTGAATTTCTTTGGAACAACGAACTCGTTTCAGGACAGTGGTCGATACTTGGCGCGACTTATCCCGGAATATCGTGTGACTTAACAGGTCGCGAAGTAGCGGCAAGAGGATTACGTTCTGCTTCGAAGGTGTCCAAGAAGACCAACGACGAGGGGAAGCGCGTGAAACGCGGTTACGATTGACTCTTAAGCGGCGATAATTGCTGGATACGTAGTTTTTCCACGAGTCTAAGTTCGCGACGAAATTAAAGGGGAACGAGGAGAGTCGATGGCCGTCGTACGAAACGATGCTCGTTCAAGGATTGTGCCCCGAGCGTCTTATTAGTCATTGGTAGATGTTGGCGAGCACAGGTTGCCTGAAACGCGCGAGCCACGTGTTCCGATAAAAAGTTACGGTGTGTTCTCCAGTGAAAATTCCGCCGCGAGAATCCGTCACGTTCTATGAGTTTATCGGTGCTTCTTTTCGGCACTCGCTCTCGTAGCCATCGAAGATCGACGCGTTTCGATCGGTCACCTCGCAAAAAGGCGACAGCGAGAACCGCATTGCGGCGTATTTAAAGCACGATATCGACCGATTACGCGGTACGAAACGCGTCCGAAGATGTTTCGTTAAACGGGATCGTTCGTTAGGGGAATTAAATGACATCGGCGCGGAGTTTAGAGGCCCGTGTACACCTGGATGATATCGACGCTTGGAACGCTAGAACGCGAAGTCCGAGAACGTTTCGAAACGGAAGCTCGTTCGGAGTTTGCGGTGTCCTTGTGTTCCGGCTGGCAGAAGGAACGTCGGTGAACAAAATCGAAAGGAAGGGAGTCCGGCACATTCTCGCGTACACGAAAATAGGCCAAGAGAACGAACAGATCCGTAAAATTGCTCGTCAAAAGCGATTGCCGAATTGGTAGCTCGGAAATTGTCCTTCGATTTCCCTTCCTTCTGGAGTTCGTCGCGAAGAAATCTCGTCAACGGGAAGATCGCTGAAAATATCCTGGCAAAGTAACGATGAAACATGTCGTCGGAAGAAAGAAGAAACCACACGTTACGTTCGACTCGGTAATCGTGAAATTATTCCTGGAAAGTTATCGCTGAAAAAGCAATTTCGAAATTCGGACGACATTTTCTTTTACTCGCGAAATCGGTCGAACGGGACTGTTCCCCGGAATATCGCCGAATCGGGCGACGACTCGAAGAAAGAAAGGATAACGAGTTTGAGGGAAATTGGTTGCTCTATTGTTTGTGCGAGTTTCGACGAAACGTTTCCCGGAAAGAGAGTAGAATAGTAGGAGCGATCGAAGGAAGAAGAAAATCGATCGACACCGTGGAAACGGACGGTCATTGACATCGTTGCCGTGACATGTGTTCAAGATGAACCACGATCCAGCGATTTGCCGTCAGTATTTCTACTGTAGTCAACGTAGACATCGCATCAGGTATCGATCGATCCTAACGATTTGTTTTGACAATTTCTTGCCTTTTAACGGTGCTCGATGAAGTCCTAAAGAACGGCGAGCCGAGGGACGCGAATTTCTTCGGAATGATTATTTCGTTAATCATCGGAATGTAAAATGATCTCGTTTTTACGAGTAATCTTTTCCAATTATTTCGAGCCTCTCGTCCGTTTAATTCGATTCACCGACGAGACTTAACCTTTACCGTATCGAGTCATAAGGAATCGCTGCTCGTCGATGACTCGTTTTCCTTGAGAAATCGAGTCAGGTCCCTGAAGCTCGACTATTCTGTTCTATGATTAACGCTTCGAAATTGATCGTGGACGCTTTATTTATAGCAAAATCGTGCTGTGCTCGCTCTAAAGTAATTCACAGTTTGGAGACATCAATGCGTCGATATTGTCGTGTCGGTGTCGCGCGTTTAGGTCGAGGCAATTCGTAGTTTTTATTTAATGTTATAAATATTCTATTCATGGTTAAAGTTCAAAGCTCGTGCGAACAAAGCCGAGCATGACTGATGTTATCGAATAGTAATTGGCTATACTAGAGCGTTTGTTGTATCCGGAAGGAGGTTAAGACTTCGTAGCATTCAGGAACGAATACCCAATTTTTAATCCGAAAGATCAAGTTACGATGAACAATGTTTTATTCGTCATCGACGTCCCGTTAAGGAACGCGGATTTCAACCTCGTTCGAATTGCCTTGTTCGAATTAATGTACCTTGACTTTTTTTTCGATGAAACAATTACCACGAATTTCCACCGTTCCGAAAAACTGCGTTACGTACATGATCAAGGTTGGATCCCACGGCTGTTCCCACGATTCTATTGCAATTCGAATAGCATAGCGCGTAGCCGCGTTTTGAGTTCGCGAGCGTCATTAGAATCGCAAAATTTGATCTAGAAAACGCCATTCGTTTCCATCGCAATTATATTAAAGCGTTAACGTTCTTTACCTCTGTTTGAGCGCTTCTCGAACGAAAGAGGGATATGTGGTTTCGTTTTTATTTTCTTAACCAACTCGGTTTACTTAGTTGTGGAACGTTCGACGATTATCGCGTCGAATCTACCACTCGCGTGTTTTTAATCTCGTACGTTATTAGGGAACAGCGCTGGAGGTATCGTGGTCTCCTTACGAGTGGCCAGTTTGTCGATAAGATATCCTGATTCTGTACCGGGTATTTCGGGAGAATTCGCGACTGGCCTTAAAATCGATGCTCCTTTGACGTCAGAAATGACCTTAGTATCTTTGACTATTTTAATACCTAGAACGTATGCAAAAATGAAACGATCTGCTCGTTTTAAGACGGAAGTATAAAGGAATTTAGAAAATTGGGTGAAATTTCCACGTTTATTAATTTGGTCGACTGAACGACTCGATAAAAAGGGATCGTTATCTGAGATCAGAGCGAATGGACTGTGTTTCTGTGTTTTTCACGGAAAACAAGGCCAAGGTGTTCCTTCGGAGAAAATTCGAGAGTCGGATTACACTTGTTAACGCGTTTGTCCGTTTTCGAAAGCAATAACGCAAATCGATGGAATATTTTACGTGGAAGAAAAGAAGGCCATTTCGAGATCGAGATCGAGAGCAACGGATCAAATCTGTTTTCGCGCGATCGTGAATTTTCTTCGGCAACAATACCAAATACACACGATACAATTACATTCGACCCAGTTCTGCGACAAATCGATACGACCTCCGTATGATTATTTTACATGCTCTTATCGGGAATCGATAGCCACGCGGTGTCGCGTTCAACTTCATATTTGCTGTTTACGAGTACATATTGAACACTAAGCCGTTTTCGTTAACAGTTACCGTTAATGATCGGCAATTTTTTCTTTTTTAATCCAAAGTATCGCGATACAACCGATAGATAGGGCGTACGAAAAGAAACGCGTCGATTTATTCGCGAACACGATCTATCGGGACACGGGAGAAAAACGGGCCAAATACCGGAACGGTTTCTTTATCTTTTTCTCTAAAAACGTCGTTCTGCTTTAGGATATGCGAAAGACAAAGAGACGTCGACCGAGACGAGGATAGAGGAGAGGACGAGGACGAGGATGCGAATCCATTGGGAAAGTGGCCGCATGCTCTTAGTCCAGCCTTGGCGTGTCTCAGTTGCACCCTTGGTCTTTTTAATATAAGTAGATTCTCTATACTTAGTATACAATTTGGAGGTAAGAACAGAAACGTAGTCACGTAAGATTTATAAGCGAGTAGTTGTTAACCGGTTCCTTTCCTTTCAGCAAACTTCATTGTACAGTTTTTAATATTGTCCTTGGTATTGGGCATTCCACTTCTTACGTTGCACGTCTGTCTCGGGCAAAGATTAGCGGCTGGATCCGTGGATATGTGGAGAATTTCGCCATTGTTTCAAGGTGTTGGCATAGCACTCTTAATTGCGCAAGCCTTTATTGGTATTTACAGTATTGTCGGCGTGTCCTGGATGTTCGTGTACTTTAGGTAAATTCATCAATTTTACTATGCAACGAACAAATCACAGAAAGCCGTTCGACGGAAATGATGGAATGTTTTCTGCGTTTGTACAGGGATTCGTTCATAACGAAACAGGACAAGTACCGATGGGCAGAGCCGTTTTCTTTCTACAGGGAAGAGAAGCCTACGCAGAATAACAGCAATTTACATAAACTGTACGAAACGGTACCGGATTACTTCAGCGGAGTCGTTTTGCAAAGACATCAATTAAACGAATCGGATACCGGTGTTGTAACGTTAAAATTTCAAGTGGCGTTCAATTTAGCCGTTGTGTGGATGATCGTGTTCGTATCGTTAAGTAAAGGTATTAAACGATCAGAGAAACCATAAGCTTTAATCGGTTAACGAGTCGGTATGAAACTGAACTATTATTTCAGGGTTGAGATCGTACGGTAAAGTAGTGTACGTTTTTACGTTGGTACCGGTGTTTGGTACTTTGGTCCTTTGTACAAAACTGCTTGGTCTCATTCCTCCGGGTTCTATACATCAACTGTTCCCTGCCACTGTTTGGGCCGAGTTTTTCATCAATGGAAAATCGTGGGTAGCAGCCTCCATCGAGGTTTTCCTCACTTGGGGATTACTAGGTGCAGCCGCTATGCAGGTAATTACCGACGAAAACCGTAAACCCGTATTTCTGTAACGGAGAACTTACCGGCGAATATCGTTTTTCTAGATAGCTGCTCATAATAAGCATAAACATTTACTGCAACGGGACACGAGTCTAGTGATAGTACTGACCATCGTAGTTTTGCTTCTTGCGGCTTTTCTGGCGAACACTTGTGTACAAATTCTCAAGCACTATGGATATATTTATATACCGAGTTCCTTTGGTAAGTAATATAACTGTAGAATATCGTGGTGGTCCAGCACCGTTTGAGACCGTAAGTCGTATGTTGAAAGATTTTCTCGATATTTTGCTAAAGTGACCACTTGCTTCTTCGGATGTCGAACGGTATTAAATGTAACGGTGTTAAGCGTAATAAACGTACCATCGAACATCGATGTGCTTGAGCAAAAATATATCTATTTTAGAAAGAATATCGTCGTATGTGTTTATGAGGCCCGCGAACCAACCAGCTCCACCAGGTTACGGTACTACACCGGAAAGATTTATGACTCATGCCTCGTTTATCGTTGGTGAACGTATAACTCGGCCAGGAGCCGATTTTACCATCGAATCTGGTTACCAAGTCTTGAGACTTTCCACGGAATTATTTCCAGCGACTCTGGCATTACTCGGTACAGAGCAAGTGTCGCCTTTTTGGGCAGTTCTCTTCTATTTTATCCTTATTCTGTTTGGAATAGCTCAGCAGGTATACAAATCAAATATACGGAGGGTGAAAAAAGTATTGGAAACGCTAAACAATTTAAAGTTCAAAGAAAAATGTAGTATTTAACTATTATAGCTAGCGATATGGCATTGCGTGATAACTGGTATCATGGCTATCAACGCAAAAATGATGAAACTATGGGAAACTACCATTACGTTCTTCAGCTGTGCTTGCGCTTACATCTTGGGATTACCAATGGCCACGGAGGTAAATATAAATCGATATTTCTATTCTTGAATTAGTCTTGAATGAAAAATTCTGTTTAACAAATGAGTCAGAAACACGCACCGAGTAGCCTTTTTCTAAGAAATACGCGACTAAACTTCGATATACGTAGATAACGGGCTCGTTCTGTTGGCCTATGGAATTTAAAAACCGGTCTGTTCTTATCAGGCAGGTTACACGATGTTCTATTTGTTCAGATAACGGGCTTGGTTATCAGACCAAGTACCTACTTGATTAAACGTTTCATCAGTGTCACCAGAGTCGTTGTGCATCAATTTCGAAAATGAGTAATCGCGTAAATTCCGTGGTGCGTCGGAGCGTACCTTGCTACTTTTGTAACGAATTTTTCGAAGAGAAATACCTGTTCGATCACGTGAAGCACTGCGGATTAGTTTTAGAAGAATGTCGATGGAAATGTGGAGTTTACGTGCCACGAAAGAATATGGACGAACATCGAAGATTATGCTGTACAGATACCGCCGCAAGAAATAGTCTGATAAAAGGAATTCAAGATTCTGCATGGAGAAATAAAATATTCTCTGCGTTGATGTTGCTTCGCGCTGTAGTTAACAACGAGGAGAAAGAGCGTAAAAATCTCCAGGACAGTCTGTCGCAGTGTTTCAAATTGTTACGCGCTCAACAAACATCTATCGATACGCTGCGATTACAAATTACGCGAATGACAGAAGAGTCTCAACGATACAACATGACATTGAATCAGAGATTAAACGAGTTGGAGTTAATCCGTGACAGTACGGAACAACGAACCAGTTTAAGTTTTCAACATATTTCCGAACAATTAAATCTTCTCCACGGAGAATTAACCGACGAACAGAATAAACACGAGGATGATTTCGGAAATTGGTGCGTGGAATTGAAAGAGTTGAAAGCTTTTGTGGCCGAGGAGAGCACGCACATGAGCAAGATGTGGCAAGAGCAACAAGAACTGATTCACGATCTCAAATTGGAACTAGAAATGAGATGCAAAAATTCGAAGGAATTGTTGACGCAACAGAAACTTCTTGCGAAAAAGATCGAAGCTTTAGAGGAGGAAGTACAGAAGCAATCAACGACAATATCCGATCAAAAAAGTGTCGTTAAAGGACTGAAATTTCAAATGAAGGAAAACTTAAAATACCTCGAGGACCTAATCGATGAAAATTTCAAATGCAAAGTCGTAGAAACTGTTGAATGTCGATGCGAACACGAATACTTTGATCAATATTCAAGCAACGGTCGACTTATATGGAGGATCGATCGCTATAAAGAAAAAATGACTGATGCCAAAGAGAACGATTGCGCGCTTTATAGTCCAAAATTTTTAAACAAAGAATACGGATACACCTTGAGATTGAAGTTATTTTTAAACGGTATAGGACAATGGAAAGATCGTCATATTATCGGGTGTCTACGCGTAGAGACTGGAAAATGGGATCCATTATTGGACTGGCCTTGCGTTCTTAAAGCAACAGTTACGTTGAGAAACCAAGAGAATCCAGCCAATGACGTGAAGAAAATTGTCAAAGCTGTAGGACAGGATAAAGCAAATTCAACGGACATAACCAAAGAGTCCGGAATTTATATGTTTATTCCTCACACGACTCTAACTCGATATTCTGGATACATTAAAGATGACGCGTTATTTTTGGATGTCCAAGTAAAGGATATAAAAACGAGTGTATCAACCCCGTCTCTTCTTTCATGAGTTATAACGTAGTAATTAAGGCGAATTAGCAAAACCATCGTCCAAGTAATTACATATTTACAAACTGTAATGTTATTGCTAAGCGAACAGGAATAAAATTTAAAATTGATGTCTCACGGAATTTTATTTTTTTATGTTCATAGTTGGGAATACACGTCGTTTATTATCTTGATTACACGATCGGCGGGACCTGGTGGATAATGATTTTGTACTTGGTGCAAGTCGGTGCTGTGTTTGCGGTTCGTGGTCGTCCGCACAGCGGTGAAGCCGTAGTCGCTGAACTGTTTCCACCGACCGGTCGATGTCTCAGACACTGGGCTGGTCCCCTCTTGTCCTTCACGTGGAACGTTGTATTACCCGTTATCCTCATGGTTTGTGTTCATCGTAACAATTTTTATACAAAATCGTAACGAACAAAAATACCTAATCGAACGTATGAACATTAACACAGGTACTTAGTATTACGGTATTCAAGAATGCTGGTTTTCGAGAACTTTATTCCTATCGGCGTACAGCCAGAGAGTATTGGGCGATTTGGGCAAGACAACTTGGAGCTGCCATTCAATTGATACCGATCCTAACAATACCGGCGGTGGCTATCATACAAACGTGCCGATACTTGAACAACGGTCCACCCGATATATTTGATGTAAGGGTCCGAGTGAGTTTTAATAAATTTGAAGTACGAACTAGATTCTAACGAGTAGCAACAATTTATATTCTTCAACTTCTTCTAACATTACTAACACTAATCTAACAACGACTATTTTTCTACCTTGTTTCTGCTAACGTTAGAACAATCAAACGGAAGTTAACGTAAATCATTGCGAGCAGTGTAACGGCGTAAGTTTCCACCTTTTTATCGTCGGACGTATATAAAGTCAATTGCTTTCGTGTAGAGAACGTCAAGCGGTGCATGTATTTTTTTATTCATTGCTCGTAATATTAATTCGACAGAGAATTCAGTTGCTGTATCGACCGTCCTTGGAACCAGATGATCCAAGAGACACGCAAACGCATATTGGGAACGATACGGGTACCAGTATCCATGGCAATGGTATCGTGCCTACCAGCACGGAAGTACCATTCGAGGATCCGCCTCCGAAATATACACCTCCTCCGAGTTACACAACAGCAACAGGTGCGAGAATAGCGAAGATGTTGCGTCAAAGTTTTCGAAGAAGCGTGAGACGAATAGCGAACGTACTCGGCGAGAGTAGCGCTCCGAGACAAAGAACAGCCTTACAACCTCCGCCGCCGGATTACGCGACCGTCTTGGTGGAAATGAATCAAGGCAGACAAACGCAAGATGTGACGATTCACGTGACGGAATCAAGAACCGAGAACAATGCGAACGCTCGGAGCAGTGCTGCGGAGAGACATCGGCCTAACACGATCGACCGAACGACGAGGATCGGTATGGTCAGTTGTTCGTTGGAAAGAGCGCACTCGACTTTGGAAAGAGTTCGACGACCGTGTCACACTTCATCGAGCAGTTCGAACTTAACCGCGGTAGATGTCGCAAATTTACTTCGTAGTAGCATTAGAAGAGGGACCACGAGAACTCAACAGTCCTTACGTAGAAGTTTCTGCCACGACGAACCGACGGTAGCAGCGTCCGTCGAGAATCTAGTCGAGGCTGCGGCGCCGATCGGCGAAGAATCCTTGGTCCTTCCAAAGGACGTATCTCTAGTCTCCATTGAACAGGCTAACGATAATAGCGACGATAAAAAGACTGCCCAAGAAACGGATGATTCCGTTTCTGTGATATAGACTTATGCCCTTCTTTCGTTCGACGTCCGTTTACCGAGAAAACCCAACGATTGCTTCATCGTTATTACATAATCGCGTTTCGCTGATTTAGTTCTCTTATCGTTCCGTATTACCAATGATACTCGTTCTTCGAAGAATTTTCATTGCTAATTTTTGTGCGTAGGCTTATCTTTATCCGTAAAAGCTCTTTACCACGAAAGATCGATAGATTATAATCAATGACGTGTATCGATGACCAAGAATGTTATTTTATCTGTTTTTAGACTGAATTCAGTATTTTTAATTCTTGTCAAAGCTGACGAATTGCATAATCTCATCGTTTTATTTATCGAATGACGCGCAAATCAATACTACGTAACGAGAAATACTATGAATATTATACGGATAATCTCGGTTTCGTTATTCACGACGAAGTGCTTCGATTATTTTTGCGTACGTTCGAGAGGTACGAACGTTTAACTTGCTTCAAATCAATATATTTTTAAATAAGTTTGACATCCTTTATCGAGACTGCAAACAGAAATGTCAGTGTAACGTGTACATATATTGCTATAGTTTCTTTTTCTAATAGTTTTATTATATATTGATGTATATAGTATTTTAACGAATGATTTTACGAGAAATTTGATTGTTAAATATTTCCGTCATTAATAGTAAGAACCGTTTTATGCTACAACTGTACAGTCCGTCCAATGTTCTTCGGGATCGATATCTTACTTTTCGACCGACAGGCGGTCATTCCGCCAGAACAAAGAACCGATACATGCGTTCATTTACCATGGAGAACAACTAAAATTATTGACACCGAAGCAAAAATTGAGTGTTTTTTAATCTATATGGAGTATATGATTAAACGTTGAATTATGATCGAACAACAAAAAAATGTAAAAAATGCATTGTTATTTACGTGACCACGTAGTTATATAGTGTCACAAATATTCTAATAACATTTCATAAATGTAACTGCTATACCTGATATTATGGACCATAATAAAGTTTTTATGTTCTTTTTTAAACTCCTTGAGTACTTTCGCAACGTCCAATTTAATACAATGATAAATCCTTTAAATTTGTTAATTATTAATGTTATATTTAATATCGCACAGATACAGAAATATATGTTACTACTTTTTTTTATTGGTCGCAAAACAAAGTACAAAAAGAAAAGAAAAATATGGAGCATTTTAACGTTTTTTCGTTTATATCTTTTTTTAGTAATCTCTATATAGCATGTAATAAGTTTCTTTTTTTTATTATTAGATGCCATTCAAATAATGTAAATTCTATAGTACTTTAGTACTTACATGCAAACAATAATAACTTTGTTACAGAAAGCAATGTTTCAATTTTGAATGTATACAAAACTAAATAAACTATATATGTTACAATCTGATCATCGAAACATTGACTTCGAAACAGATGTCTTGCATCTTTTTCAATTATGCTAAGTATAGGGTAGTTCATTTCATTGCACGAAAAAAAATGATGTGCAGAAAAAAACTATCTGAAGCGTTAAATAATCTTCTTTACCACGTATGTACTTAGTACGTTAAGAGAAATGGGCAAACCCTTTCTGTCGACGATCGACTATGCGATTGATAGCGTTAAAAAACGATACTACTCTAGTTAAACGAAATTCAGGATGCCTGAAATTGTATCTTTATAAATAATTAAACATGAATAGATAAATAAATATTTTCAAGAAACTTTACACTATATATGGAAATACAAAATACTACCTATCAGAAATTCGTTTGCCCATCCCTAAATTCTATCAATATTAAGTTGTGTCAAAGTAATTTTATACCGTTATACGATAAATTGCGTTCAAAAGACTCGCTTTCGAAGACGATACAATTAGCTAATTCATAAAATATTAATTCAAAGCAGTAGATGTAAGAACAGCAACTCCCCTTTCGTAGAAACTGTGAGGATCTTGACTAGGAGCAATATTTAAATCAACAGTAAATAGTAATTCGGTACGCGTACTGTTCAGGTAAACGGGTAAGGATAGTTTGCCTTTTCGTACGTCATCGCTGTTAGACCGTATCCACCGCAACATGGTAACTGGTAAATCGGTCATTATGGTCGAAGTCAAATACAGCTGATTATCTTTGCACTGTGCTCCTTGCAATTTCAGGCCAGTAACAGCAAACGAGCAGTCGTCCGTTGCAATGTTATCTCCGTCTCCTATAGTTACGTCCAACTGCAGTTCCTCGAGAGACCAACTGTTGGCCTGTGCTATACATTGTCTCGTCGCCGTGATATATGCTTCAGGATTCAGCAATCCACCGAGCCAAACAGGAAAACTCTAAAAACGCAAAATTACATCGTATAAAAATATGAAATCAATAAAATTGTAAAAATAAGTTAGGAGACGAACTTTAATTTCTTTAGCTCCTCCTTGAGATACTAGTCGTGATACTTCTTGCAACTGCGAGACTCTGTGACTAAAATCTGTTATCCATTGAATAACGGTGCATCCTCTTGGTACGGTATACCGTCTCCAACCACCGGGTAGAATACCTTTTACTAATTCTGATAGCATGATTCTGTGATAATTGGTTTGTTTCTTTTTACCCTATAAAAGAGAATAGGCGGCTCATGATTGACAATAGTGTTTGTATTACAAATAATATGGGTAGAAAACTAATCGATCGAATACCTGACAAATTAAAACAACATCTTCTAAGTCATGAATTACATCTTGCAGTAATTTAGCACCGCTGTTAACTTCTCTTTCAAAGTATCTGTACAGAGGATCCTTGATATTTTCCACAGTTCTCTTTAGTGTTGCCAGATTCTTTGGAAGTAACTGTAACCACGTAGAAGCCGAATTATGTAATGTTCTCATCCAAGATGGTCGACCATCAGCCTCAGCTTCTCGAGGTGTATCCAAAGATTCTTCGTTAGAGTATGCCAATTCATCCTCGTCTTCCAATTGTTGCATCTTCAATAACTTTGACACTAAATCTGTTCCTCTGGTTGTTAATAAAACCTTTTCTGCGTTGTTTGGTAAACCAAGCCAGGATGGTGTCTGCCTATCGGACAGCGATTCGATCCACTTGAGGAAATGATCGCGTCTGGTACCATCCGGCATGGTGATGTGTCTTTGATTTCCTTGCAAACCATCGATATTAGCAACCAGCGCAAAATCTGCTTCGAAAGATCGTGGGGTGAAAAGTTTTCGAAGGAACGATGCCAATAGACGTTGATCGTAATCGTTATCGATTTTTCCACCGTATATACACTGGGAAAGCAAAGTAACCAAAGCATCCCAAGGCACTTTCTCCGGTGGAAGATTAGTTCTGCCCATAGCAGTAGTCTCTATCCATGTATCCAAAGTGTCGCAAGCTACTCTTAAATCGCTTTCATTGAACTCGTAATGCTTTGCCCATCCTAAAGGTGCATAACGGAGACGTTCTTGAACGATCGCGTGGAACCAAGCCAGAAGGAAATAAAGTCTGGCTCTTTCGTTGGGTGCTTTCATCATTCGCGATGCAGGTACAGTACTGAACGTTCGCAATAAATTTGCTCGAATACCAGGAGGAGGCTCGAAAACAAATATTCTACCGGCTCTCAATAGATTTACTGGTACCTTCGGATTGATCTCCATAGTTAGAAATAGTCTGAAACTGGCATGTGGTTGTAAGCTGTGCAGCTTCTTTTCGAGTTGCACCAACCATTGTGGTGCTAAATGAACGTTTTTCAATAACACCCATCTGCCAGCTTTAACAGCCATATTTATCGCTCTATCGGCTTGATTGAAACCTTCGGCGGATCCTATCGCGATACTGGCAATTTGTTTACCAGATTCAGCTGCCAAATCATCGACTCGGCCAGAAGCATCGAAACCTGGCACAGAGCAAAGTAAAGCTGGTACGTTTGCCTTTAGTTCGTTCTCAACGACAGAAGCAAAATCGAGTTCCGATTCTGCGGCGGCCATGAAGGACTCGCCCAAGGCGGAAGTAACGACTAATGAAGCAGCAGCTATCACACGATCCGGTCTAAATGCTTGAATTACGAGCAACTGATGCATGGCTGTTCCTGTTGGTGTCAATGGTTTTTCTTCGTCCCAAAGTTTTGGCACGCATGTTTCAGGAGTTGGTGATTGCAACCACGAGTTAAATTCTGTGTTTTCTTGAACCTTTTCGGCCAACTTCTTGAAAGCTGGAAGTCTCAAGCTCAGACGCATCATAGCTTCTTGTTGTTCCGAGCTTAAATTAGGTGCAATAGGTCCTCGAATATTCAGTACACCTTCCTTTCCACGCAAGAAGAACGTGAACTCACTATCATAAGTAGATTCTGTGGCGATACCTTTTAAGTGTATTCTGCACAACAATAATGCAAATGTTAACCTGTCTGTGTGTAACATTCCACGAGCAACGCGCTCGTAACAGGCAGAGAACAAATCACTGGTAATGACTGACAATCGCTGCGTGTGTTCTGATATATTTGTTAGCCTTGGATTTTGGGACAAAACTGACGTAAAGACATCCAGGAACATTTTCAAAGAGTATTGGTATAAGAAGTGTACTTGATTCAGACTGTCCATCGTGAAGTATATATTCGAGCAAGCTTGAGACAAAGGCATGTATTGTTGAGAAACTGTTTCGATCTCCGCTATAACTTTATCGGTCTCTTCGACTTTCTTGCTAATATCGGCCGCTTCCTGTTTCAAAGTTTCAAGCGTAGTTATGACAGAATCATCGTCGAGGATCTTTCCTTTGGCATCGTTCAATGCTTGCAGCAAAGATTTCTCGAGCTGTCTCAATCTTAGGTGGAATTCACCTTGTAATTTTAACAGATCAGATCTTTTCTCGTCAATGTCCGGCCGTTCAGCTTTCAAGACTTGATTTAGACATTGACTTTGAAGAGAACTTCTCGTAACGGTGAAATTCACGAAAGTAACGCGAGAACATATATCCGGTGGGAATTCTACCGTTGGATCTCTCGTGGATAAGAATATTACAAATGATGGCGATAAATCGATATCTTGATCTCCGAGTGTAATTAACACGCGTCCACCTGTTCTTCTTAATTCTCTGTTTAACACAGGATTCAATATAGGGTCATAATTTTCTACGTCTTGTACCAATAGAGGATTGCCAAATCGTAAAGCACTTTCTAGGTTCTTTCTAAACGAGTCATCCAAAAAGCTTGTTTTCGTAATCTTTCGATCTTTAAATTCATTCATTATAAATTCGGTTGCTTGTCCAGATGGATCAATGATTAACGGATATCTGTTAAACCGTTTCAACATAATCGCATTTTCGGTGCAAAGATCATCCGTGGGCAAAGCATTGGCCTGCCATCTTAAACGCTCATCAGGATTAGAAAGATACTCTGTTCTTGCTATATCAGGTCTAAATTGCAGATTGGCATGTTGCAGATGTTGACACCAAGTACTAAATAGATTTTGTCGATACTGGAAGAAAATTAGTATCATTAATTTTGTTGTCTTTCTTTGTCAAAGAATTCGTAATTGAGATTTTTAAATGTAACTACTTTTGCTACGAACTAAGTATGTTAAAAATACTTACATGCTGATCGAAATATCCAGCATAGGCTAAGAAAGCAGATGATAATAAGACATCTCCGATAATCGTAGACATCTGACTCTTAAACGTTTCGCTGGTTGCTTCCCATCGTTCTCTTTCGATCACTAAAGATTTCAGTAAAGCAATAGAACGATCTACTTTGGCCTGTACGCTTTCCAGATCGGCTTTAATGGCTTGCGCTTGAGATATCAGCTGAGCGTATTCTTCTTTGTACGAAGCTATACTTTGCTCTAATTGAGCGATCAAATTCTTCACTTCTTCTCCTTTTTGCATGTTCGTTTCAGCCTGTCGTTCTAACGAGTGAAGCTCGTCTCGTAGAGGCTCTACTCGTTTTAACATATCCGCGTATTCGATCTTGAATTTTTAGCAGACATATGTGATCAGTACTTAGCAGTAAACATTTTATTTAAAACAAAAAAAATGTTTACTTACCTGTGCCGTAGCCCATTTAACCAGAGGACCACAAGCCATACTAGCTCTATTAACCTTCTCGAAGTTGTAGTCTGGATTGCTCAAATATCGACTCTTCATTTTTTCTCTCACCTCGTCGCTAAATGAAGATTTAAAAGTAACATCTTAAAGATTGACGAACTTCAAAACTACTAGTTTTAGCACTAGTATTAGATTACATGTTAATATAATGTATTATACATGTAATTTTTGTTAGTAACAAATTTGTCAATGATCGTTCACATGCTCTTAAGTAATAGCTGTGCTTTGTGTATTATATCGGACGTCTTTTAGATTTGAGATCAGCAAGCACAGAGATTAATTATACATACATAAACGAGTATTAGTAATTCACATATTTTTTTTTCGATTAAAATATGTCTGTCATATCAACAAACCGTGTTCACTGATCCCTCGATCGATGAATTAAATTGCTTATCAAAGGAGAATCAAACGGTGAATGCATGCTTACGTAATATCCTCGGTACTGAAATTAGAGACAATAGTATTGATAAAATTGTCCCTCATGATGACAGCGCGGATAGATTTCCAATCACTGGCATTTTCACCGAGCAATAAGCAGATAGACTCCAATGCAACCTTCACGATCGCCGGCGGATTCGCCATGGACCGAACTTCGACTAAATGTTGTTTCTTTATCGATTTCACCGCTATACGAAAAACGAAACGACTTTATATAGTACAGAGAAAATAATAGTGCAGGCATGTGCATATTAGATCAGTTATATGTCATTGTTATAAAAGAAAAGCTCAGCGACAGGCTGCGCATTATACATATTTCGATCACCTGTATAAAGTTAGAGAGATCAAAAGACACGTCGTGTTTTATTTACAAATACACATACAGTATTTACGTATCACGTTACGTCCTTATAATTTTTCAACGAAGGTATTAGATGTTCATAGAGTTGAACATTATTTTTCTAGCAACGATTGATACGACATTTTTTTTATACTTATAAGAACGTTTTTGTTGTACGTAAGCGAGTATACTGTGTTCAGGCAAAAAGACATAACATATATGTCAAGCGGTTATGGTATCGTTTCTGCCTTGGTAAATTCCCACGCGAATATTGAACATTCAGCAGACCCATAATCATTTCCTTACGTGATGTTCTCCGTGTTGAAGTTGACGATGGTTGGTATGAAACTATCCTTCATAATGACAGTGCGAATTTGTTTCCAATCGGTAGCATTTTCCTCGAGTAACAGGCATATAGATTCTAAAGCCAGCTTTACGAGGCTGGGAGGATTTGCCATCGATCGAATTTCAACGAGATACTGCCGCTTAATCCCCTTGACAGCTATACTCATTGTAAACCGTTTCAGCACGTAGTGCGACATATGTTTCACGCGTTTAAAATATAATAAGTGAGCAACAATTGCAACCATTTACCGTTTGCAATCGTCATGATGATCAAGACGACTGAAATACAAATAGTACGTACCGTTTTGTGCATCGATGACGGCTGGTTCGACTTGCGCCAGATCAGCCATAACATCGTCTCGCTTCTGGTTAATGGCAACTGTTTGTATCGCCAACTGTTGCTGAATCTCTTGACTTTGAACCTTTTTTTTCTCTGCTTCCTGCTGGTCTTTAACCATTTGTCGCAATTTTGCATTTGCAGCTTCGTTCTTTGCGTGCAATTCCTACACATACAATCCAGATGTTTAAGAACCTCGTTCTTAAGGAAAGAATATCTTTTCGTCAGAAATATTCGTATTCAAGTTGCTATCTTACCTGAGATTTTATAGCTAAGCTTTTCTGCATTTCTTCCACTTGTTCTACGGTTTCGGCGATTTTGCTTAAACCAACGTTCAGATGTAACTGTTGCTCCTCCAAATCGCTTCGCTTCTCTTGATATAATTTTACGAAATGGTTGATGAAATCCAAATAATGACGTGGTGTAATAGCCATAGTTCTACTGCCACGTTTTGCAAGTCTAGCATTGGCTTTGTGCAACGTTTGATGCACGTAGACACATGCATTGATAACGGCATCCCTGTGCGAAGGTTGTGCTGGAATTAAAGAGCACACGGAGGGGAAGAAATCTGGATATTTCCATGAAGGTCTTTCCAAATCTACGCGACTGGTAAACTCTTTGCCAACTTGGAAAAGCGCGTTATCCGACCAATCACCGAACCAATTCAACACGCATCTATTGAATAATGCAGGTGACGTTGCAGCTCGGTCCTTAAGTCCATCCGTGCTAGGGTTCATTGTAAATACCACGTGCAAATTCTTCATTACTTGACCAGTAAACCATTTATACAATTCTTCGTTAGAATCCAACATAAGTCCCTCGCGCTGAGCTCCTTCCTTACATTGTGTCATAAGCGTTGTATATTCATCGCCTTCGAATAAACCAGGTACTTCACCATTTGCAAGCAAGGTGTTCATGCGTTCGAGAAAACCAGAATCTAATACATTAGATTCATCGAGTATAAATGCTATTTTCTCATCTTTGCAACCGGATCGCCTTAATACTTGACGCAAGTCCTCGTCAAAATCTTCGCCAGTGTATTTATTGTGAACCTTTAGAATAAAATAAACATTCGATAAATAAAATTTAATTACTGAACGTACACCGGATTTGAGTCAAATCTAATACATCGGTTTTTATGCAATATAAAATTGATTCAAGTCCGCTAATCATGAGATACATGTACAGAACTAACGAATCCTTACCTTTATTTGGAATATAGATAAACCATTCATCCATGCAACAAATCTGGACAGCGTTGTCTTACCAGCTCCAGAAACACCAATAAGCAGTAAGTGTCCCTGAGGCTGTCGGAAAATTCTGTCAATTCGTAGAACATGTTCAAGTACTTCATCAAATAATACCAAAGGCACATCCAGTTCTTCTTCGTAAAATACTTTCAACCTTGCTCTAACATAGTCTCGTAACTCTTGTCTATTAACTGGCACATAATCTTTAGACAACCAATTGCTATATAAAATAGGTCTAGCTAATGCTTTCTCTTTGTCAACACTCATGAAGTGTTTCATAGCAACGGTATCTATGTTTTTATTGGTCCAAGTTCTCTCTGAATCTTCCACTAGCCTGTCCTGGAATAGACGAAGAGCTTCGTGCGCCCACAAACGTACTAGGCCTTCGACTGATAAATTATCAAGAGGTCTTATAGCTTCACAAATTCCTCGCACCCAACGAGTCATTTCGCGCGGAGAATAGACATAATGCGGTTGCATATCTTGAGTAAATCTTTCTTGTGAAGCTAAGTAAAATTCCACCATAGCATTTGTTAAAGGTTCGGCATAACCTCGTAACGATGGTGTCAACCTATAATGATTTTACATTAAAGTAGTTTAGTAGTAGGTGTAAATCTTTTCCATGTTATTAATACAATTATTCCTATTGTTCGTACCTAAGCATAGCCCGTGTGAAGGTTCCATAGATTTGTTTCAAAGATGTTTCTCCTGGGTAGTCGACATAGATCACGGGAACATGTCGTAAGAACCTATGACTAAGAGGTTTTCTACCTGGATCTGTTGGAGGATTGCAGGCACCGACGAACTGAATTCGCTCCAATGTAACCCATGCTTGGTCACTAGTTCGATAGAAACCCCTATGTTCTACCAATTGTCTCAAGAACGAAATCACACGTTGTGTTCCATAATTATCCATATCGGGTAAATTGATTTCGTCACAAAATAGAATGAGCCATTTACCCAATTGTACTGGAGATAGTACTACACCATTTGGTGTTTTACGGTATTCGCAATAATGGTCAAAAGTTTTGAGTAGCAACTCTGGTGTAGTAGCCGATGAAAAGTTAAGACCAACAACTTCCATGTCAGGTAAGGCTCGTAAAGCAGAGAAAAGAGTCATTGTTTTACCGGATCCCGGTGGTCCGCAGAGCACTATAAAAGAGATAGATCATAATATTTCGTAACTCTACATTTTTATATATAATTTTATAATAATATATTATATTAATATTACCTATTGGTTTGTGTTCCGCCAGCCACGTGTATAGTAGACTTTCGTGTCTTACAGTATCCAACGTAGGTACAACGATATCAGGACTAGCGACCTTGTGCGTTTCTACTTCGATCTGGGGAACTTTATTACTCCAAGGTAACCATTCACCGTGAATGCTAACTTCAAAGTCAATGATGGGAATATTGCTTTGCGTCGGTAGAGGTATAGTTGTGATGGATCTAACGAAATCTCCTAGATCAGATCGAACTTTCAACTTCGCATCACCCGCAAAACTCCATAGTAATGCGTACACTAAACATTTTGGCATATAACGCTCCAATTGTTCACTTGGCAGAGGGAAGTCAGTATGCGAATGATTATATTGCAAAACATTGCGTACAGCTTGATTCAACATAGAGAATAAAGAACTTAATGCTCGTAAACGTGTGAAATCCATTATATGTTCCTGTTTCATGGCATACTCTAAGCAGCGCACTACTAATCCATCTGGGGCAAAATAACTTTGTAAAATGCTAGCAACCTCTCTTTGTACCGATAATGCAGGTGACAATGTATCATCCTTTTCGGTTGCCTTCTTGCTGAGGTTGTCCTCTTCTCCGTCTTCTAGTGGAATGTTCTTTAAACGTAGCATATAGTTTTCAAATATCATTTCTGTCGAAAGTACATCTTCGGAAAACCAGACCATGCCACAACGAGAAACGGTGGCTAATGTAGCATACTTTAGATCCTGAACTTCAAACATAACTCGTACGTTCGGTGGTAAACTTAGACGTTCACCATTCGGCAATGTGAGAAGTTTATTATCGTCCAGTACAGAATTTAGATTTTCAACCCATTCTGGATCAACATCGCCATCAAATATAATCCACTGTCGTTTGTTAATCTCTCCTCTTACGTTGTCTATGATCTTTCTAAGAATATGAGTGAAAAGACCATCTGTCCATTCGCGTGTATTTTGATCCAGTACACCGTACAATGTTTCTTTACTGATAGCTTTAGGATCGATTACGTGCGCAACACCTTCTATTCCTTCGAATCTCTCCAACGCTTTTAAAAGTACTTTCCACGCTGTTGTTTTTCCAGAACCACTCGGACCGACCATCATCAAGCCATGATTTAGATTACAAATTTGATAAAGTTGAAGCACCTATATACAAACATTATTAATTACAACCAATATCGAAACATAAATGACAATCATACGAATTTACGAGACGGATAACCATCTATGAAATGAAAACGTAGAGGTCATGCAATGCTGATCAGCTTAGTTTGTCTCACCTTTTCTACCCAAGTCTCACAGACCATTTCCTGAGAGTGCATATGATAAAGAATGAAGAAATTAGGAATACGTTATCTATATTACATATTTTTAAAAAAAGTCAAACTTTGTGTCGCCTGATTCAATCTACTTTGTCTATGCTACTATGTCTAACAATGAAATGACGAGCTAATGCAAATGATGAATATGTACAATGTGTAATATTATAGTACTTCATTACCTTTTCTTGCCAAGCTCCTCCTTGTTCGTCACCTTCACCACATACAAGATATTCTTCCATGCACACCTTTCTGATCTGATCCTTTAATCCTGTAAACGACATAACATGTACAAAATGACGAAATCGATGAGGTGTGAATGCATATCGATATGGTGTGAATGGTTACCTTTCATTTCAGCTCGAGTATAATTCACATTTGGAAATACATCGTTAAGTAAACTGAATAGCAATGGAATATCTTCAGCGACTAATTTCGGTACCATGGTTTCGCAAACAGACTGAATGAGAATTTCTTGTTCTGGTAAATTTTCAGCGATCGAAGCCTCATCGATGTTGGTTTCGCCACGATTTTGTATACCTTCCTTTATTTTTTGAATACGATCACGTTTTACATTACCAGCAGATATAAGTACGGATTTAAGTGCTCGAAGACCGAAATCGTAATGGGATTGATTAGAAAGTTGTTCATCACATAATCTGTAACGTTATAACGTGTTTAGTACAAATATATGTAAAATGTAAATATAACTGAGAAACTTACTTGAAAAATGGTACAATTTTGCAAGCTAACTTTTCGGCGGATCTGAATCCTTGGCTAAAGAGCATAACTTCAGCAATTAACTGTCTATCAGGGGTTGTCATAGCCAAAGATCTAAAGAGTTTCTTTAAATTATCTGGCAAATTCGATCGTCCGGCATAACCTGGATTCATGGTAATAAATATCGCCATGTCTGTCGATACTTTTACTTGTTTTCCAACCAATTCTACACAAAGCATTCCTTCCTTTTTTCCTTCCATTTGACTCTTTAACGCTTCTTGAATGGTTTGCACTTGTTGAGAAACAGCGGAAAGCATACGCTCCTCGAGACGATTAAATTCATCAAAGCAACCCCATGCTCCGACTTGGCAAAGACCAACAAATATACGACCCATAGCCTAATAAAATACATTAGCGAATATTATTAAATATACGTTCTTTACTTTTTCTTATCCTACATGTTCATAATTATTAAGTATCAGTTACCTGAAAGTCGAACGTTTCATCGCAATTAAATACTAAGACAAATCTTCCCAATTGATGGCCCAAAGCTTTTACCGACTCAGTTTTTCCTGTACCAGCTGGCCCGAATGGAGAACCACCGAGACGAGCTTCTAAGGCCTGGGTCATCGTTAAATAGCACCTATCGGTCAACGGTGTTTGAACTAATCTATCTTGTACTCCTAAGTATTCGAATCCGTAGAAGAATTTGGCGTTCGCCATGTGTATCGTAAGTTGTTGTAAAACTTCAGTTTGTCTTGGGTCAAAATAAAATCTCATTTCACATAGCCATTCAAATGCTTTTGGGTTAGAAACTTTGTTCGCAATTAATCTTCTTGTTACTGTGCGTTTATGTACAAATTCGTTAATTAAATGTTCTAGCTTTTTCCTTCTCAGAGCAGGCTGTTCTTGAAGGACTGAGTCTGCTAAAACATTTAATGTACCTTCAACTTGTAATAACACTCTTTCTAAGGGATTCTTGGTTGGTTCGTTTTGTGCTTCGTGTAAAGCAGCTTCAACGTCTTCTGACCATAAAATTTGTGCAGCCAAAACTATAATTTGAGCCTGATAGTTATCGCACCATGTCATAAACGCTTGCGGATTAATATTTCCATCTTTGAACTGTTTGATATCTTGTACAGCTCTTGCAAGACTCGACGCTAATGTAACTCTCATTTCTTTTTCTACGAGAGTCAACCATTCATTAATTTTGGGATGTTCAACGGTAGAGACAGGAGTTTGGAAAAGTACTTCTTCTCCTTCGCGAGATGCTATTCCAGTAATAACAGTATTATCTTCGTTCAAAAGAATAGCTGCTACACCAGCAAACATCTTTTTAAAGTGTTTTTGTAATCTTGCAATATTTTTACTGTTACCAATTATTTCTAATAAATCTTCATCTCCCACGAAATAGAATCGTGGGAACGATGTGCGTTCTCTTTCAAGATACTCTCCTAAGGCTTTCTGGATCTTTCCAAGTAAATCAGCTAAACGTTCGAGTGCTCTCTGTACACCAGGAATATTTAAAACGTCCATCACCATTGGAGATTTCGAAACCTTTTTCATTAAACCCAAAAACTCCGAACTGATGCTTTGAAAACGAGATGTTTCAACCGGTAACAATGTTTTAATATCAGCACTTCCTGAAAAAATACCTTCCAAATAAACCCAACGCCTCTGAACATCTATCCATACGTCGAATAACGCATTAATCCTATTTAATTTTTCTTCCCAAGTTAATGCCTCTTCTTCAAATACTTTATAGTAAGGTGAGAGTTTCATAGCAGCGACGGAATTAATGTGCTCTTTAACCTTGTTAAATAGATCATCCCAACCACGAATTAATCTACACTTATTTTGGTAATTGATTAAGTCCAGTTCGTACGTTTGCCAAGATTCTCGAACCTGTTTTAAGAATTCTTCAAGAGCCATTTCACCTTGGGCAACAAGAATAATGTCTTTTACTATTCCTTCGTTTTTCTGTAGATTTACGTCCCAAACTTGGCCAAGAGTGAGTTCACTTAATACCCAGTTTACTCGGAGTTGCTTTGTTAATTGTTTCCAATGCCTCTCTTTTAAAGCATCAGATTTTAACTCAACAATTAACATATTGACTTTTGTGTAACTTTGTAACATTTTCTTAACGTATTCGTACGATGAATACTGTCTCAATCTAGCTGGTAATTCTTTCAATTGTGCCATCATTGTATCTAGCTGTTGGCGTAATTTTCTTGGCTGAACGGATAACCAAGGTTTTTCTCGAGTTTCATCGATTTGTGCCCATATTTTTGATAACTCTGACCAAACTCCTCTTAAATCTTGAAGTTCTTCAAACACCACTTGCATTCTATCTTCGGTAGTTGATACTCCACCCGGTTCTTGCAATTCTAAAGCTTCCTTAGCTTTTGCTACGTTGTCCCTTTCTTCTTTCAATCTAGCAAATTTACTTTCAAACAACTGCAATTGTTGCAATGCATCGTCTGGCCGCAAATGGCCCTCCACTGGCTTGCCTCTTTCCCAGTCACTTAGAAAATCGGTAGTTCTTAGTTCAACTGCTTTATCTTCCGCAACAATCTTCATTTGTAACGAAGCAACTTGTGTTTGTATACTTGTATCTTTTCTCTTAATTATTTCATTAAACGCACCCCATTCACCTTCTATGTTATCCACGTGCAGCCACGATGATGGAAACTGGAATCTCTGACGCTCCAATATTCTTTGACCCTCGCGATATATGTCAACTTGTTTCTCCCATGCTTTCATTTTCCGTTTCAAAGATTGAACATAAGTTATAAATCCAACTGCATCCGAAGTACTAGCAGCTTCGATGGATTGCTGTTCTAAATCGCTTCTGGATTTCGATACTTGTACATGGAAACTGGCCATTTCATTGCCAAGAAGTGTTCCGAATTTACCCAAAGTTTCTTTATGCCATGAATCATATTTTAAAGATACTTTACTTTGCACTTTTGCGAAATCAATAATAACAGGACCAAATTCGCGTCTAGTGTCCGATGTGTCGAAGGTAGTTCTACTTTTCTTAATATCATTTAAACATTTCATCCACAAATTGATATTTTCTCCTAATTTTCCATATAAATTATCTGGTTGTAAATCCCATAGAGCTTGATAACGCAGCCATTGATCTACGTAATCGGCTACATCTTTCATTTTAGATTCAACCGCTTCGTATGCTGCCTCCAAAGGCTGTTTTCCACTAGGTAACTTTGTCAGTAAATTTCTATAAGTACCAGACTCAGGTTTATCTAATCCTACTTGATACCTTGAACTTTGAAGACGAACTTGAGAGGTAACAATTGCTTGCCACGCAAATAATTGTTGCATTATTTGGAATCTTGCATCTTCGATACTCGGATACAAGTACATTGTTTGATTTGTTATACGAACTTCATAAATTTGATTCTGAATATTTGGATCACCACCAGGTTTATGAGTGGGTTGAGATGGTGCATCTGTATCCATACTTACATCCACTTCTTTCTTTTGACCAGTAAGTGCGTTGGTCCAAGCTTTTACGCCGGCTTCTAGTCTAGCTGCCAATTTCGCTTCTACTTCTTCATTGAGTCTAGACACCCATATTGTTAAGTTTGAGTAATTTTTCAAGGACAATTCATCAACAGATTTTTGAATTTTAGAAAGTATATCAGCAAATATGTTTGCCGAATATGGACATGTTTCAAGAGACCGAACGTCAACATCCAATTGTTCTTCAACCACCACGAGATCTTCTACGTTTTCTTGAAACGAAACGACGGCATCGGAAAGACGCTGCACGTACTGATCCAATTTATAACTTTCCCAAATCAGAGCAATTCCCTGAATTCAAAAAATTGAAGCATTGAAATAAATCGAATTCATAACATTGATTAATGTATGTTTGCAAACTTACCTCGGAAATAAGCGATAAGACATCATTACGCATTCCAGCGACCAACGGTATAATACTTGGCTTATCTTCGATCTAAGAAAATAATAAATTGCGGAGTACAATTCAGAACAATTATAACGTTTATGATATCGATACAATTTTACGACATAAATTACGACTTATCATTCAATCATATACAATCAAAAAATGCAAACAAAAGATTTACATATTCATAGCGAATGCTAAGAAATCATACGACAATTTTTATATGTATTTGAAGTATGACATAAAAGAATAAATACGAAATGTTATCATATCAAGTACAAGCAACTTTGAATGTGCGGATCTGAGAGAAAATTTATTCAAATTTTTATAAACAGGGGTTAAAAGCCGATAAGATTAAACAAATTTCCAGCTTCAAAAAATATACAAACTTTCATATTTTAAATAAAAGAGAATGATCCAAAATATTCAAAAAATTCCCGCACATCCTTATAATTTTCCTACTCATACCGTTGATTGATTTTATACTAATTTTTGTTCAACTGTTTAATATACTAAAATAAAATGTTTTCATCTTGCAGTACACGTTTCTACAAGAGCTAAGCAGGCATACAATAATAATTTGCAAATATAGGCAAGATGCATAACTCCTGAAAGCATCATACATGACTACCTTTAGGACGAAGCAGTGAGGACTCCGATTGGTAAGCTAAAAATATTGGAGATCCAAGGAATTAGAAATATCAGGATTACTAATATGTACCTTTAACCTGGCTCTATTCCCTATCATATCTAATCCCTCATTCGTGCTTTTAAAATTTTTAATTATTTACGTTATAAAAAATGTAGTCGTAACACGTCATGAAATAAAATTTTTTCAAAAATATTGTAGCAATTTTTGAAATAACAATCACAAATTAGTAAATATAACAAAATATTACCTTCTCCAAAGTTCTTTCGTATGTTCTGATGCTCTCAATTAGACTTATTGCAAAGGGATATAACTGATTGGCCTGATGTGCTTTATTCACGATTGGAAGTGGTACACGGAAACCAAGATTTCTTAGATTTCTTACTTCCTTTGACAACGTGATAATTTCAGGAAGGAAATTCACTTTCAGTTTCAGTACATTGCCACGACCTGTTCGTGACCGAACATTATCTATTGTAAAAATCCTTCCAGTAACGCCTAGATTTCTTTGTTGTACTTTACGAGCCCAGTCATCAAAAATTTCCTGAGTTGATAATTTCATACGGAAACTATCTCCATCTGCTTTCAATTTTTGACCTTCAATATGACTTTCCCATCCTTTTCCTAAAAAATGAAAGTGAGTGAACTATTCACAAAATTTCTTAAAAAAGCATATATCTTCGTATTCACCTAAGACGTCTTCAACGCGTTTTAAGTACATTGTAAGTTGATAATCTATCTGTTTAACCCAAATAATAGAACCGGCAACAGGTGGTAAATCTCTAACTATACTCATCTTGCAGCATTTGCTTTGTGCATATTGTACCTGGATTAATAATAGCATTAATTATTGTCTGTAATTATCAGCACAATTATTACTCAAAATAAAAAATAAAGGATCGTACTTTAAACTTTTCATGTAAAGCTTCAATATCATCTTTTACTCTTTGAATCAACTGTGTTTGATACTCTCGAATAGCGCCTCGAATATGGGGTCTTACGAAGAGCGCATTAAAACGAGAAAAAATCCTAAACATTTCATTAGCATTTTTTGCTGTACCCAACTGATCTCGAAGATGTGCCGTGATTCTTGCTTCGACTCTTTCAATACGTTCTTCGTACCTATGAACAGCAGCTTTCCAAGATTCTAGACCTTCTTTAGTAATATCAAGACAATCTATTTCTTTTACATTCTCGTACGCTAAATTTACTTCGCTAATAGCGTTTGCGTCCGCTGTATCTAGAGCAAATTCAACTTTTACATTATCGTTATCTGAATTTTCAATTGTAGCATTGCTATTATTTTGTCGAACAGTAGGTCTAAGTACGCGAACAATAACAGTTCTAAGCTGTTCGTGTTGTCGGCGAAAATGTCGCATATGTTCCATTTTAGTTTGTAACTTCTTATGTGCTGGGGAAACCCGCCATACCATTTTCATATGTTCATCACGTTTTTTCTTAACGATATCCCTTAACAATCCAGTCAATTTTTCATATTCATCATCCCAGGTATTAAATACTTCAAAACACTGTCTCATAACTTTTTCAAATTCATCAAATGGAATATGCATCAATCTTCTTGTACCTAGCACCTTAAGAAGCTGTTGTCCCAAATCCCTAGAAATAGCTTCTATCAATCTTAATCCCCTTTGAATAGGATATTTTGTGCTTCTTATTTTTCTTAGGTGCATAAAAATTTGTTGAACACTGGTACGTATTCTCTCAAGTTCTGTAGCTGATAATAAATCATTGATTGGAAAATCTTTCATTAATGGGTTATAATCATTGACAGTAGCTAAAGCTTGCTGTAGGCCAGTATCTGTGTCAAAACTAACAGTTGCATGAAATCTTTTTCCATGCTTAAGTATGTCAAGAGTCAAAGAAATTTCAATGCTTTCTCGTTTTTCTTGTATTCGATGTAATGCTCTTTCTAAATTTAACCAGAAGGAAATTTCTTGCAGAGCAGTACCTGATTCTGGATCACGATTTAGTTTGGTAACCTATGTAAGAATTAAAAACAATAATACTGCACATACAAAATTAAAAACACAAAATATTTACCTTTTGAATTTCCTTTATCCATCTATTGACACCATTCTGCAGTTGATTCAGAAATGTTGAATCTTCAACCTTATCCCCAAAGTCAGCAACTTTAGGTTTACGATTTTCTTCTGTGCATTGTTTAATTACTTGTGCAACAATCGGATGAATTTGTAATGAAATTTCAGGAATATCTATATTTTGTTGCAAATGCAGTAAACCCATTTCTAATTCTGCTATTTTCTTTTCTACAGAAGGTGCCATTTTATCACCATCTCTATCTGCACGACCTGTTTCTTTCACATAGCTTTTAAAATATGGAGCCATAGTTTTGCTTATTGCATGCAATGATTCATATGGTGGTCCATCAGAGAAAGTAACTAAATGTAGCTGTGAATGAATATTTTTATCAGCTTCGACTATTGCTGCACGTTTTGTTAAAACTAAGGAGGCCATTTTTGGACTAGTGAAATGTATTTCATTTGATATATAAAAAACAACATTTTCTTTCTCTTCGTCAGCTTCATTGTTATCTTCCTCTAAAAAATAATAAACCAAAATATAACAGTTAGTTTAAAAAAAAAAACTACGTATTCATTTTTATTGCAACATTCATTACATTATTCTTTACTGACATACACTTCAAACTAGGTCATGCATGATGATTTAGTTATTTATTTTGTCATTTCACTCCATAAATACCAAATAATAAAATTTTATAAATATGAAGGTAAATGTGTAACCAATATAATATACCGCATACCGGCACATATTCGCAATTAACTAATGTATAAATGAAAAATATAAACGAAAAACGTGATAATAACGTTATTACATTTATCGATTATATTTGAGAGTGAGTCATATCTGAAAGAAATTTAAATGCAACGACAAACATCGCATTAATTTTCAGAATACGTTTCCTGTTGCGGCTTAATGTACCGTTGTATCGGAAGACTGCAATGGAGGATATCATAGAAGGGCAGAGTGCAAAATTCTTAATACCAAACTAATTATTTTATACCAAATCAATTCACGTACCTTTAGTAGCACTCCTCTGTACAGAAAGTGCCCATACTTGCGGATCACTTAAGAATTTTTTTATACATTCTTGATTGGTTGTATTTTCAAGTGCGGCATTGAATAGGGATGGTACCACATCTTCATCAGGTAGAAGGACCGTTACGATCTTTTTTAAATAGTTAGCAAACGCCCAATAATCTGCTACTATAACACTCTGAGACTCTGGGGATGGATCCCCGGAGCCGTCCAAGGAATCACCCATCCCGCGTTAATCAATATCACAAAATTTTTCAGATTTTGAGCGGGTGATCAGTCGATCCCCGCTCTTGGATGAGCTGTCACACGAACGATGACGACCTATAATAGGCATAGACTACAGCACACGAGTACTTGCAAACTTAATGATTCGCTAACGATAACGCTATTTCTTTGCTCCCTATTTTATCCATCACTTTGGCAAGTTTTCATGTTTCTTCGATTAAATTGCAGATACACGTTTTCTATATATCTGTCACTTTACGTCCCGTGCAATAATTATATATAATTAGCGGTTTTATGGTTTTCGATTCGAATAATTGTCTTTTAATTGTTTTAATTATTAAAGAACTTTTTGTAATTCTGTTATAGAAACGTTACTTTAAGCATGCAGTTTGTAGTAGCTAAAATACTAAAGCTGTATATGTGCGCCGATGTATGTGACATGTAGCTTTAAAGTTGGTACATGCAATGCGCACGCATATGAACTATGGAACAAGGAAAGGGTAGATGAGAACAGCAGGTGCAGAATTCTTGTAGTGATTTTATTGGAAATTTTAGTACATTAAATATTACTATCAAAAGTAATAACATTTGTAAGGAATTATAAGTTTTAAAAAGAACTTTCAGTACTCGAAACAACGCATGTAATTACAGCTATACCTGCAATTAAAGACACTTTGCACCGGCTTGTACCGCGTAATTGTCTCGATCGATTTACTTTGCGTTTATTCCTTTAAAATGGAAGCATTGATACCAGTAATAAATAAATTACAAGATGTATTTAATACTGTCGGTGCTGACGCTATTCAACTACCACAAATTGTGGTGTTAGGTACACAGGTCAGTTGATATTTTTGAATTAACGGCTTAAAGATATTTGTACTTTTGCGATTTCGATATAAGTTCAAATTTTTTTTTTAATCGATAAATAAACGCACTCAAATTATCTAATAATATATGTTATTCCATTTCTTACATTCGCTTATGTATGTTTAAATCATAAATAATTTATTTCAATTTTAAACAAGTGATTTTTGTAATAGAGTAATATATAGTAATCAGTGATGGTGATAAAGTATTGCATGATAAATGCTTACTATGATACAGAATATTCAAAAACGTATCATGAACTTTCATTTTGTATAAATGTTTTGATTCTACTTTTATAATATAAATGATAAAAAGTATTTAATATTGTAAATATATATAATTTGGATTTTGATATCTTATGTATTTTAAATATTACTTCTGATATAAATATTAAATTTTCTTCTAGAGTTCTGGAAAATCATCTGTAATTGAAAGTTTAGTTGGTCGGTCCTTTTTACCACGAGGTACTGGTATCGTGACCAGAAGGCCTTTAATATTACAACTTGTTTATACACCTAAAGATGATCGTGATCATCGAACTGCAGAAAATGGCACATTAGATCTAAATGAATGGGGCATATTTTTGCATAAAAGAAATAAAATATATACAGATTTTGATGCAATTCGCAAAGAAATAGAATGTGAAACGGATCGTATGGCTGGGACTAATAAAGGAATTTGCCCAGAACCAATTAATTTAAAGATCTATTCAACATCGGTTGTTAATTTAACACTTATAGATCTCCCTGGTATTACAAAAGTACCAGTTGGTGATCAACCTGAAGATATTGAGACTCAAATACGTCAGCTTGTATTAAAGTATATATGCAATCCTAATTCTATTATATTAGCTGTTGTTACTGCAAATACAGATATGGCTACGAGTGAAAGTTTAAAACTTAGCAAAGATGTTGATCCAGATGGCAGGCGTACTTTAGCAGTTGTGACAAAATTAGACCTTATGGATGCTGGTAATTTTTATTATTTAACATCATTAATTTATTTCAATAAATTATAAAATTCACATATATATTTTAGGGACTGATGCTATAGACATACTGTGCGGTAGGGTAATTCCAGTAAAATTGGGAATTATTGGTGTAGTTAATCGTTCTCAACAAGATATAATGAATAACAAAAGTATTCAAGATGCTTTAAAGGATGAAGCTACATTTTTGCAACGTAAATATCCTACTTTAGCAAACAGAAATGGAACACCTTATTTAGCCAAAACTTTAAATCGCTTACTTATGCATCACATTCGAGATTGCCTTCCAGATCTAAAGGTAATAATATGAATCATGAGTAGTAATAACTAGTGATATATAGCTAAAAGCAACTAAAATAAACATAATTTGGTAGAACTTATATTTTTTGAAAACAGACACGAATAAATGTGATGGTATCACAATTTCAAACTCTACTAAATTCGTATGGTGAAGATGTTGGTGACAAGAGCCAAACTTTACTTCAGATTATCACTAAATTTGCGAGTAGTTATTGTTCCACGATCGAAGGAACAGCTAGGAATATAGAAACAACAGAATTGTGTGGTGGTGCTCGAATTTGTTATATATTTCATGAAACATTTGGTAAAACATTAGACTCCATACACCCGCTGGCGGGTCTGACAAAGATGGACATTTTAACAGCCATTCGAAATGCAACTGGTCCTAGACCTGCTCTATTTGTACCAGAGGTTTCATTCGAATTATTGGTTAAACGACAAATTCGTAGACTCGAGGAACCTTCTCTACGATGTGTAGAACTTGTGCATGAAGAAATGCAAAGGATTATACAACACTGTGGCACGGAGGTACAACAGGAGATGTTACGTTTCCCAAAATTACACGAACGAATCGTCGACGTTGTTACGCACTTGTTACGTCGGCGCCTCCCACCTACTAATCATATGGTTGAAAATTTGGTTGCTATAGAATTAGCATATATTAACACCAAGCATCCAGATTTTCATAAAGATGCAGCTCTTGTATCATCCTTATTAAAAACTTCTGATGTAGATCATGTGAAACAAAGTAGAAGGCTTCCTCCTACTACGACTACATCGAGTACTATAATTCCAAATGATACAGTAAGTAACTATTGAAATATACAAAGTTATGTAATATTATTTTAAGTCGTGTGAATCTGTTTTCTTATTGTGCCCTCGTACATAATAGAATTAATCATTTGATGCGTAAATGAAAATAAGATATAACGTATTAATGTTTACACTTATGTATTGATTCGTCTGCTGTACCGTGTGACTAAATACATGAAATGTCTCTAACAGAATATAAAGTCAGTTAACAGTCAAGACGAAGTAGCATCTTTTTCCGAGCAGAACAAAGATCAGCAAGGACATCAGAATCATTGGTTGTTAAGTAATTTGTTGCCGCATGGACGAACTGAATCGAGTAATTCAATTGATGGTTCTCCGGGAAGAAATCACGAGCTCAGTACTTCTCCTCATCCAAATCAAAGTCCAAATCCAATGATCGACGGAATGAAAACATCCTCGCAACAAAAAGCGATAAATTTACTGCCAGAGGTACCAATGCAAACACCACGTAAACTTAGCGAACGAGAACAACGAGACTGTGATGTGATTGGTATGAACAAAAATACTTTAGGTTTTCTCATAAAATCAACGGTTTATTTCATCTATTTATATAAATTTTGTTTCATTTGTAGAAAGACTAATAAAATCATACTTTTATATCGTACGAAAATCTATACAAGATAGCGTACCAAAAGCTGTCATGCATTTCCTAGTCAACTATGTAAAAGATAACTTACAAAGCGAACTCGTAACGCACCTATATAAGTCAGATCACGCCGAGGTTCTTTTAAACGAGAGTGAACACGTTGCTGTTAGGCGCAAAGAAGCAGCAAATATGTTAAAGGTACACCTACAAAAATAACAGTCTTTCTCTACATACAAGAAATACATTAAATCGTTTATAAATATTTATATATGTGTGTTCGTTTGTGTTGCAGGCACTAACACAAGCTGGTCACATAATTAGCGAAATTCGAGAGACGCACATGTGGTAACTGAGCTTGCCCATTACTCACATCATCAGTTTCTAGTTCAATTTAGACATTTTGGTGATTTAGTAGCGTACATTGGCAGATGAAATCACGTGTATGTCAAGCTACTTTATGCAGTTTATATTTTTCATGCAAACAGTGTTTACAACTACAACAATAATTTTAACGTTCACGATCTTTTAGTTCCATTTTATAAGTATGATAGAACACGATATCGTAACACGTGCATTTATAGTAATCATTGATATCGAACAATTGAGGTATTGCTACTGATAATAATGGTACTCATGCCACAATTCTACGTCAAAAGCCTTATTAAATTAATGCGAATGTTTTGTTTACATTGATAATAATCGTAAAACATAAAAACAAGTATAAACCACCGTGAATGCAGGGCAGTATGTAATTTTTACAGCATTTTTTTGCACTGCATGAAAGAATTGAAAAATGTATAGTACCCGATACAAGACATAAGTTTTTGTTTTTTAGTACTCATGAAACAAATTTTAAGCCATTTGTATGTACGTGTGTGCACGCACATGTGTATATTGTACACACCCACATTTATATGAATTATAAATATGTATGTGTGTACACATTCATATGATACATGTTATTATAAATGTGTACACATTTCAACACTTTTGTTGAGTTATTGTTATTGAGAGATACAGCCAAACTGATTGTAACATTGAATGATACATTGTTGTGTTTTTATAGTTTCAATGTTGGGTGTAGCAAAGAACTTCTCAATAAACTGTATGTGCTCAAATAATTGAGGCAAAGCCTGTTCATATTGGCCTTCATACATTTTAGATATAGCGTTTAATCTTTTCTCAACCGATTTTCGAAATTGATGTTTAATTTTCTTGCAATCGATTTTTTCGTTACACTTGTGGCATTTCTTAATTGATGCATTTTGTGTATCCTTTTCATTTAAATTGAATATATTTATAATTTCTAAACATGCCCTGCATTTATAATTTATTGTTTCAGGTAACGGGTATTGCCAATTTTGTGTACAAGCTTCGCATGCACACAGAAAACGATACTTTTTCCACAAGTACTCGCGTCTCGATAATCTTCCTTCGCTGAGACAGTGCGGTCCATAACAGTCAACAATTTCGGTTCCCCTACCGATAAAGCGTAAACTTCTTACCACTACCACTCCTGTGGAAAATTCTTTAAGTTATTTTTTCAAAATATGTTGAACACGAGGAATCGATTATAAACCTGCGTTTTTTACCTGATGGATAAGAATGACGAACGACGTTTGGATAGCAACTGTGATTTACCAGGCTAACAGAAGGATAAATAGCCCCACCCACGTATCTCGGTTCCCAAACGTGTGCTTTCTTGTCGTATAAGTTTTCTACGGTCTCGTAAGCATTACAATTAACAGCCTGTAAATGATGCAGCGTTGCTACAGCCAAAGAGATAAAGGTTTCTTTTAAACACACCACGTCCATTTTACTCAAGACAAAAGTAAAACACTTTGTTAGAAATATTGCTTCGATAGTACGAATCAGATTTATGCTAGGTTCTATCTCTTTACAATGAGTTTCTAATTTTAATATAGTACGATAATCGCGCGGACTATAAACTTCATTTATTCCTAAGTCGTTGCATTCTTGATTTGCGTTTGTTCCGTGATACCGAAGAAAGTTATCATTTAGAATTGGAATTTCTATTTTATCCGTATTATTGACTTTATCAGTATTTGAAATCAAAGATCCTGCGATTGTCATTCTATAAGCTAGAAGCAGGTACGAAGTTTGTCGTTGCGGTTGTTCAGAATCGTTGCCGAAGAAAACGTCGAATATACAACATTCGTATCGATGATACAATTTCCATGCTTCGTTACGACACTTTTCTGAACAGAAAGACACCTGTAGAAGTACAAAACAACGTTATTATTCATAGTTTACAAGTAACGAAATAAGAAAAAGTTTGTTAATTAAATTTGAAAAAACGAATAAGAAATAAATATAAATATGAATACAAAACGATCGAAATGGGTAAAAAATTATTCGCTTTACTAACTGCTTGACAAAAGTAGCAAGGAATTTTAACGCTATCGTTCAACTTCAGAGTAACATGACAATGTAAACAATTTCTGTTGAGTGCCTCGTTGTTCGTGCTGAAAGCAAATGGTGGTTCTACGATAAGAGTGCATCCAGCTTTGATGTTTCTGACCGCTACGAGGTGTCTACCGCGTTTCTCGTCAAATTGTAGCGTCACTGCGTCTGAACAACTTTCCAGCATAGCATGCCGTTTTCCGTAAAGGGAAGGTATCGTTGTTACACGGTTTGTAGACGATGCATTCTCCAAAGAAACACATTGATTTGTGTTGCATTTCTTACGCTGTTTCTTGCCCTGAGAAGACGATACTTTCAACTTTTCAGAGCATTTATGTTCTAAATCGATGCATGCTTTTCTATGCTCCAAAAAATCGTTCATACTTTCAATCGTTCTATCATAAAAGTCTGCAGGAAGAGCAAGCATGCATTCACAATATCTTAAGCATTTTACAAAAGCGTTCGAATTATACCAGTATTGTGCGCAATCTAAAAGCGCATCCAGGAACAATCTACTAGTTACACTGGCTGTAAACAGTGTTTCGGTAAGAATGCTAATTCTATTTTCTTCTTCGTGCACAACTCCATCCTTAATAACTGTTTCACGACTTTTCTTATATAATTTTGCTGCTTTAACATCATCCTTACCCTTATATGATTTGATAATTTTTAGATTTTTTACGCACGGTATGTCTATAAGAGTCTTTATCATTCCTTCTCTATTTGCATTTGTGGATGCCTCTTTGAAACAATTCGCGTACGGTTCTGCAGTTGCAGCATCGTAAACAGTCTTAATAAATTGGCCAAATTTCGTGCACCTGTGAAGAATTTAAACACTTGTGATTCGAGAAATCAATTCAAATGATTGTCGCACAACTTCAGTCTGGTCGACAAACATTAATTTAGAATTCTAAATTTGTCTCTATAATTTAATTGAGTATTGAAATAGTTCAAGCATTCGGTTATCCATTTTCATTGAACGAGTAGTAAAACTATTTTACATCGATAATGTTTAAGGTGTACAATTCGAAACTGTCTAATAATTAACCGTATATGATAATTTTGGCAATCTCATTACTTTCATGAACGTAAACTGTTTGATTACTTACCCTTCAATAACAGACATGGCTCAGTAAAAGAGTGATGAATTGTTTAATAACATAAAGTATTACTTTAACAATTGCACTTTGCTGTTGATACAAGAGACAAGACGAATGAACTGTGAAGAATTCTAAAATTAGATGTTAGATTATACTACGATACACGTTTGTCGCGTGTACTATATTTTAAATTTGACCATTTCTTTTTTAATAACTGGACAATATTATATTTCTTGTAAAATTAACATCGACAGATGCGTTAAAACCATCTGATATTTAAATACAATTTAAGCACGAGTAATATAATTCAAACAATAAGAATTTTTTAATATTTAGAAACATTTATATTATAGGTAATATAGACGTAATACATGTATCTATGTGTATTATTTTAAATCGCCATAAATGCATCATTTGGACTATTCTGCTATAAATCAAAGTTTAAAAATTTTATTGTTGATACCAATTTTTTACGATTGATGTCACTAGCGTATGTAAGCATCAAGATTGCTAGACGTCACATGATAGAGACGGGTGTGAGCGCTTTTCTCTTAATTTGTACGTAGAATGTTCTGATGTGAAAAAGTTGTAAAGATTAATCAGCTTGTTTTAAAGTTATAGTTCATCATTTGTTAATGTCTCTATATTTGTTTTAAGACGTGCACGTAACGACGAAACTGAAGGCAATATGAGATACATTTTAGGCAACACTTTTGTGGGCACTGCTTCCGCAACTATTATCGTGTTAGGTATTAATCGATTTTTATTTATTCCTTTTTGAATAAAATCGAATATCGAATTTGTAAAGATAAAAGGGGAATCGGTTGTGAATATCTTTGAGAATAGGTTAATTATGATTATACTCTTCATCTTTATCAAAATGTATATATTTTTTTAATATTCTGTTACAGTATTATATCATGTATTTACTGGAAAAGGAGAACGCGTAAGTGTTGGGTGGTAAGTAACAAAATTTTATCAATTATTTGTTTAAAAAATCATAATTATTGTACCTAGATATATACAACTGTGCCGCTGTAAAAATGTATAAATAGGTTTTTAGAACATACTTCTCCGTACATGTGGGCAACTCTTGGTATTGGACTTGCAGTTGCTTTATCTGTAGTTGGTGCTGCACTGTAAGTTTTAATTTTTGGAAAATAATTATAACTGTTATCTTTATTCATAACATATTATATTATTTTAGGGGAATTCATACAGCAGGAGTTTCGATAGTTGGAGGTGGTGTAAAAGCACCACGAATTAAGACAAAAAATTTAATATCTGTAATATTTTGTGAAGCTGTGGCTATTTATGGTTTGATCACAGCTATTGTATTATCTGGAATGTTAGAATCCTTTAGTTACGAAAAAGCTGCTGCGAATGATCAAACAGGGCTTCAGATTCGTAATCAGAATTGGTTAGCTGGATATTTAATGTTTGGAGCTGGTTTAGCTGTAGGTCTTGTCAATTTATTTTGCGGCATTGCTGTTGGTATTGTTGGTTCTGGAGCTGCCCTTGCTGATGCAGCCAATTCTGCACTTTTTGTTAAGATTCTTATAATTGAAATCTTTGGGTCTGCTATTGGACTTTTTGGATTGATAGTTGGAATTTATATGGTAAGTTTCTTAAAAATATTTTCGATCTTGTATCATAAAATACTATTAATTTCTTTTGGTTTTATAGACATCTAAAGTAAAAATGGGAGATAAAGTATAAATTTAGGATAAAATACCATGCCATAAACAACCATAAAGTATTTCTGGAATTACAACATTTCATTCCATATTTAGTGATTGCGGCAAGAAAATACAAAGTACACAAAATGTGAAATAATTTTTTTTATTTACACCAATGTAAGAAACTATTTTATCATGTAAGGTCAGTATGTTATCTTTCTTTTGAAGAGGTGTAATTTTGGTCGAAGTAGATTCTAATTTGAATAGTTGTAAAACTTGTTAACTTTGGATTAAAGACCTTTGTGTATTGATCATGTGCATAAATGGCCATTCTTAGTAAGATAAAATTTATTGATGTAATACAGTTTCTAGTTTATGGTCTTTTGAGTGCGTTGTAGCGCTCTATTTTGAATGTATCTACTGTACATAAATGTTATTCTTACCTTTCAAACTCAAATGTTATATTAATATATATGATACTGTATTGCACTTATTTTCATATGTAATATGACATACATGTAAAATATATATTGATGCTATTTATTAATTGAATTCACTTTGCAATATAGAGTAAAAGAAATAGTTCTTTATTTCTTTAACAATAATAACAAATTATTTGATTTAACATTGTATAAAAATACATGATACATATAATCATCAATATTAGAGATTCTTGTAAACGGCTGCACGTTTATATATACTGTTATACATAGAGCTCAATGTAATAATAATCATACATTGCATATATACACATCAAAATGTGTCATTTTCCGTGGATCATTATTTGATAAATACTTTCAAATGCTTGGTTCAAGTAATTTACATATTCGTTCGCGTTACAATTATTCTTATAACTTGTCACAACGGCTCCCAATCTTTCATTTTGGATCATGTATCTAAAAATTAAATTAGTTGATATGGGCAAATTACCTTATCATTGTTGCATATAGTAGTGAATTGTAAACAGTGTGTTTGTAAAAATAATAAAGAGAAAGTGTTCTTTACCCAATTCCGTATCCATTATTTACTGCTGGTCCAAATCCACCAGCACATATAGCTGGATCTGAAAGAGTAGACGTAGACAAAATATTGTGATTTATATTTTCATATGCTGGATCCTCAAAAAGAGCTGGTTTTTGAGTATTTGAACGCTCCCAAATATGTTTTAATGCAAATAAATGTCTATCAAACCCTTGTCCTGTAAAGAAGTATAAAGAATTTATAACAAATAATTTTTTATAACATTTAATAATCATTTATAATTACCCATAACAGCTTCTTTAGTTAGTATATTATGTACTTTGCTACAATTCATTATTAACTCTTTCAGTTCATATGTCGACAAATTGTTATTTTTTCGTACTATGGCTTCACATGTTGCTTTAGTTTCCAAGGTACAAGATCTTAAAGTTTCTGTTCGACCGTGTTTAAATGCAGCTGTACTGCATGATTCATATGTTGGAACAACACAATTTTTTTGATAATACAAAGCTAATTGAAAAGCCAATTGCATAATTGCATCAGGGCTTACACCAAATTGTTTGCATTGAGTTTTACCAAATTTATTGAATATCATATGATCAATACTTAATTCCTCAGTCCACATTTTAAATCGTTTTTTCTCTGCATTTACAATATCTTGTACTTTATTGTCGATAACAAATTCAATTTTTTTAACGTTCGATGCACCGTTTTCAAGGTAATTGATATCATTAGGATGAAATTTTGGTCGTTTAGTGATATCATCGTTTACATCCTGCAAAAAAAAAAAATATAGTGTAGTATCGAATTTCTTTTTAACTAGATTTTTACATTATTTACCTTAAGAAATCTTAATACAGCCACCCCATCTCCCCATGAATGTTCAAAGTTTATTCCAGCATATCCATCCTGTGTAACAATTAGAGAAAATGATTTATCAAACCATCTGTTTGTTCCATCAGCGTGGAGATATGTTTCAATTAGTTTATTGTAACTAGTGCCAATATTGATGTCATCCAATACCATCATAAATATAGCAGAATCTATTTTTTGTAAAATTTCTTTATTACCAATTTCAGACAAATATGTTCTTGTATCAGCCCACAAGTTACGTTCAGATGTTGTAAGTATTCCAATAGGAGTTTCATTGTATGTTATTTTATTTTCCAATATAGACTTCAAGCAAGCTGCTATTGTCTTTGGTTCATAAATGTACCCATTTTCATCTACTACATCCAAACAATAGAAATGCCCATTTCTCATTACAATTATATGTCTTCCAGATATGTCTTGATAAATTTCATCTTTTGTTGATTTTGGTAATCTTGTTGTATTAAATAGATGGTGATATTGCGACATATCCAATGGATAAGCCTACAATAATATTTTTTTTCTTTTCAAGACAATAGAATCAATAGTTAGATTACATTTTATGAAAAAGTAGTTTTGATTTTTTATTAGCAAAATTATTATCTCACCTTAAACAAATAAGCTCCATAACAAGCATATTGAGATGGCAGTAATCTTGTAACCATATGATATAGCTTGTTATTGGTAGTTTTAGGATTTAAATAAAATACTTCTGGTCTTAATATGTTTTCTCTGAATGATTTCATAAATCTTAATGATGATATAACTAGATTTGTTGCTTTCACTAATTGTGTATTATATTTTGAATCACCTGCTGGTTCAAGTACCAAGAAGGGATTGTAATTGATCGGTAAAGATTTACGATCACGTAAATACATATCAAACCAAGGTTCGCTAATGTAGCTAGTATGAAAATTCTGTTTATCTGTCTTAATCAATTCTTCATGTAATTCAATTCCATCATTGGTGAGAAATTCCTTCACATAAATTGCAGTCTTATTCCATTCTTTGTTTGATAATAACGGTTTTTGTGCATTTAAGTATCTCTTGCATGTGTCTTTCAATTCAGGAATTGATAAACGTGGTAGAGAGGATTGAAAATGCATTGTATGAGTTTTGCTTTTTTCAAGATATTGATATTCATCATGACATTGATATTGTTTTGTAGAAGTGCTTCTGTAATCAACAACAATGTATAACATTATAAAAAAGAATAGCTTGTTATATTCCAGCTTTATTTCATTCAATCAGAAAATGTAATAATTTATTCACCTTGAAGCGATCAGTACCAATTTCTTTTTTCCTCTTTCAATCTAAAATATAAATTTATGAAGCATTTTTATATGTTAAATACATGAAATGGGCATACAAAATATTTACCAGTTCTTTTTTAAGGTAGTTATACTTTAATACAATGGAGAACATGATGTATCTTTAAAATATATTTTTTCTTAAATTACACCATATAAGATTACAAAAATATGTTTATAAAATATAATAGACTAAATAGTAATATCTAAAATATATATTTGATTATTTAATACCCTGCTAATACTTTAAACGTAATTTGCAGTCACTGTGCAACAGTTAGTTTCACTCCATTTTCATTATATGGGAGTAACTGTACTGTATACATATATATTAAGGTATTTACATATATATTTACATGCAATGTAAATGTACTTATAACGTAAATATATGTAAATAAAAACCAATATAAATGTTTATTATATTTAGGCATATATATAAGTATACATATATGTTCGTACGATGTATGTAGATAGATTTATCTAATATTTAAATATTCAAAAGTACTGCTGGTTTGGTACACGTAAGGGTACATTTACAATTATCTATATAATGATTTGTGTACGAAACTCGTATCTTTCAACCAATAGTAAAATGGATACCATGTAACTTCAAGTGTTCATGATTGGTCATTACAACAAGTATTACGATTTTCCCGCTTTTTAAGAAGCTACAGAAATGTAACGATACATTTAACGAATATAAATAAATGTATCGTGCACTTTTCGATGCATTTTCTTAAAGTTTATGATAATTTTGAACTATTTTTGTTGATGCGATTAACATAGTTTTGTCATTGATTAAAATTGTGCCTTAGAAAAATGTTAGATATATCATGAAACTCTTGTGCTGACAAATTTACTAATGTTTGTGAAAATGTACATTGAAATCAGATTTCTAGTGAGGTGAAGTGAAATTTATTACAGTATGGAGTGTCAGTAACAGAAAGACTTTCAAGACGCATATAGCTTGCACTATATTGTTTATTAAAATGACTTGTTGTTGTAAACATAAATCAGCATGAACGTCATAAAATTTTAAGGTTAGATACGCGTCATGAAATACATCACATTCTTTTAATGCGATACTTCATTTAAATAACATAAGTGCTTATTTATATTAGAAAGTTTAAAGAAGATCTACAATGCAAGTTGCTTAAGGACACTCTTGTTCGCTATTATAAATAGTGTGCATCGATCACTGAGTACATTCTTCTATAATATCTACGTGACATGATTCTGTTTTGATTACCACAAGAGATATAAACATGTTAGTAAATAGTAGTTGATTATTAGTCATTATTCTTTTTATATCGATCATGTATAAAACTAAGAAGAAAACATGTTTTTAAACATTAAACATTTTATAGGGCAGATCGAGATTATGATATGGGTCCAGCTACTGAAATGATGATAAATGATTTTGATGATGAACGGACTTTAGATGAAGAAGAAGCTTTAGAAGGTAGTGAAGATTCTCACAACGAGTTGTCCAACTTGCAAAAGGTATAATTCTGAGATGTCTGAGTAAAACATTTAACATGTATAATGTTCACTTTGTAACGAGATTCTGATCCCAACTATTCTAGGATCAAGCCTGTGAAATGAAAAAATCAAGCCCATAAATAATTACAATTATGATAAGTTTCTACAACACTTTGGACTCAAAGTGCGTTCTCGTAGTGAGATTCGTATGTTTAGTCAGTTTGTTATACGTGGCATGGTAATCATTTGTGTTTTCGTCTTCTTTCAGGAAGGTGATATGCCACTAAAAGATCTACTTGCGATGTATGGATACGGGGATCCGTCGACTGAAAATTCGAACAGTTCCGATCGAATGTTAATACCATCCGGAAGCGGCGATCCCGAAGTTGAAGGACAGTACTCGGATAAAGGTGACAACGATGCGGATGACGACGACGACGACGACGAAGCAGATGCAACTAGTAACGAGCCAGATCTTAAACAGTTTTATACAGAGATGTTGGTAAAAGGAAAAGATTCGGCATCATTGACGGGATCGACGATGAAGGGAAGCAATACGGGTACCGTAGGTACTGGAGATAGTGCTAGACGACATCGAATTCACGACGATGACGACGACGACGAAGAAGGAGAAGGCGAAGAATGTTCCATGATCGATGGTTGTAGTAATAATGAAAACACGAGGACAGCTCCAACGATAGGGGATACTAGTGCCGCAAAGTGTAGTGGTATAACCACGCTTGCTGGTTGTACAAACGATAATGCCGTTGGTGGAGTAGAGGGTAGTATTAGTAGTGGTACTGTTGATGGAGGAGAGGATGGACTAGTTAGCGGCGCGATTGGCAGTGGTACATCAAGATTATTACGAAGCGTTTCACGACCACAGAGCGAGGAGGAAGAAGATGATTGCGATTACAGTCCAGACGAGGAAGAATGGAAAAAGACAATCATGGTTGGTAGCGATTATCAAGCGGCTATACCGGAAGGTCTTTGTCGTTACGACGATGCTTTACCTTATGAAAACGAGGATAAAATGTTATGGGATCCCAGTCATATACCCGAAGAAGAAACTGAAGAATTTTTAGAACGGGCACAATTACCGGCCGTGCAAGGTGGTTCTTTGCCTGCAGGATCTCATATTAGGGACGACGAACAAGCGTTATATTTATTGTTACAATGTGGTTACAATCTTGAAGAGGCATTAAGAAGACGTAGGATGAACGTTGTACCGCCAACGGACGCAGTTAGCCTTTGGTCAGAGGAAGAATGTCACAACTTTGAATCTGGATTGCGAAGTTACGGAAAAGATTTTCATCTGATACAGAAGAATAAGGTACACGTGATATGATCAGTTTGAAATTATTTTAGACGTTGAAAACTCGTAAAAAAATGTAATCTCGATTTGATTACAGGTTAGAACACGATCTGTCGGTGAATTGGTGCAATTTTATTATTTGTGGAAGAAAACGGAACGCCACGATATATTTACGTACAAAGCTCGTTTAGAAAAGAAAAAATATGCTTTACATCCTGGTATCACGTGAGTATTTTCTCCATTCATAAGCAAAACAACATTTTGTTAAAGTAAATATTGAATTTGCTTATCTCTGTGATTCAAACGATTAGATTCCTTCGTTCAAGTAACATAACTTCTTGTTTACGTTTCTTATTATTACGATTGGAAACTTGAAGTATGACAAGATCATTGAATCGTAAGCAGGGACTATATGGACCGATTCCTGGAGGAGCAGGAAGGTGTACGTGATCGTAGCAGTTCGCCGAACGTTCATTGCTTATTGTATGGCGATGCTAAACGACAAAGAACAACCGCTAGCGCAGCGAATACCGACGAACCAAAATCAACGGAACCATGGGATGGTACTGCAGTTGATCCTTTGGCAGACCTGAATGGACCAACTGTAGCACCACCACCACCTCCGCCTCCACCACCACCACCACCGGCACCGACCGCTGTAACCGTGTCATCTCCAGCTTCGGTTTCAACTACATTGCCAACATCGATGTATTGTACTGCACCAGCTCGTCATTCCGATTGTTCACCGTCCGACTCTGGTTATGCTAATCCACACATGTGGTCGAACTTAACGTCTCGAAGTCACTCGACCACTTGCATCGTCACAACGGTCACTGTCAGTACCACGACCACTACCGTTCCAATGGTTACGTCTGTTGGGATTACAAGTACGGTTACGACCAGTTCGATCGTAACTTCCGTTTCCTCGAACAATTTTTACCATTCGCGAGTGACGTCGAGAGGTAACGACTCACACGATTCACCCTCACCCGAAAATATTTTACCTCATTTGCCCCCTTAGCGTCGAACACGACCTTCGGGTTTTTAGCCTGGAAGGCGTCGAATGTCTTTTTACGTGACGCGCTTTATTCAGCACTCGCGTCATCGCTATCGTCGATAACATATAACATTCGTTAATATCACGAATTATATTTTTATACCGTATCGTAATATGACTGTCGATTGCATCAAGCGTAATGAAACGTTATTCGCGAGGCCGAAAATTTATATATAAGATACGTTAAACGGGGAATCAGTTGAATAACGAATGGCACGTGAACGTAACTTACTATAGCTTTTTCTTCACTTTGTGCTTTCTACTTTCCGATCGTTTCTATCATTCCTGTAGAACAGATTTATAACGAAATGAGTTTAAATCGTCAAAACGATTCACATTTCCAGATCTATAAATAATTAAGCGTTATCAAAGTGAGCAAGCGATAAGTTGAATTACAGAATTGTAGCGCCGGGCGCAAATTTAAGAAAGGATAATTATAATGTTGTTCCATGCACGTGTCTGATCACTGGTACTAATTGTACAAAACTACGATCCACGAATTTGACAACGTACGAGATCTCGGTAATCGTTTAAGATGGTTAAATTAAATGAAATTCGATACAAATTTCTTGTTTCATATTTCTGTATCCTCGATTCATTCTCAATGATCCTGACGATCTGCGTAACATTCAAAAACAGAATCATACGATAAAAATTGTTACTTTATTGTGACTTACACACGTATACACAAAATAATTATAAGTTTTTGTTTCTTCGAAAGTTATTGAAGTCTTTCGTTCTACTTTTAATTGATTTAAAGCGTACGAGGCGCTCGTGAATACATCTATCGTTACCGATACTGTGTTATATCCAAAGATTCCATTACAGCTTTCAGCAATTTTCCCATCAAAGGCAAAAACTGTATGTTGCTACGATTCATTTTAAATGTTCCGGTAGTAAAAACATTCTCCTCCGGTTTTTTCTTCTGCGTTTCTTTTAGTCTCGCGGGCAAAATAATTTGGCTCGATTCAACATTCGGTTGAATAGTTCTTACGTTTCTGGCATCCGCGTTGATCAATGATCCTTTAACTTGCCAGTCGTCGGGAGTACCACGATGTTCGAGGAAATCGAAGAATACTCCCAGTTCCGTTACCGTTTCGCGCGCGATTAATTGTCTGTCTCTAAGAGCGATTCTTGGACTCCTGACACCTTCTAAGGCCTGGCACAATATCAACACGAGATTAATTTCAAGAGCCAGTCTCGTGTTATTTTCGTCCATAGATTCGAACCAAGGATCGCTGAACTTTTGATATTTGGTCACGACAGGACTGTCGCTGCTGCCTGCGACCATTCCGCTACCTCCTTTCGCCACGTGTCTACCAGTGGTCAAGGCTGTCGCCCGCGAAAGAATGGTATTTTCGCAAATAAGAGGATCGTAAGGTCTGCGAACCAGTCTTGGACTGCTTAATAGCGGCACGGTCACGTCAAGGCCACTGACGTACAGCAAAAAGTCTCCTGTCACGTTGGAGGAAGATCTAGCGGCAGATCCAGAAGCTGCATGGATGATCCTCCTCAAATCTTTGCTTGTGTGCATCCGTCGATCCTCCGGTGTCGCGTGTTCCCACTCTTTCTTGGCGGAATCCGCCTTATCCGGTTGTCCACCGAAATAAACGTTGGACGAGCTAACAGGCTGCGATCGAGAGTGAAGAGCTTGCGTGAACAGCTGCGTCGAACTGATTATAGTACCGTAGGTTAATCGTGGGCCGGAACTCATGCTCATCTGTGGCGGCCCAAAGTTCATCTCCGCCATGGGTGTGTACCAAAAGTCTTGCGTGTAGATGGTGTCCACGAGGGTACTTAATCGAGGAGAGAAGTGGACGAAACTGAGGGCGCAAGTGGTATTTATCATGATCAATTTATTAACTAGTAACTTTAATTCTCCGCTTGGAGAACGTTTATCGCAAGATTCCAGTTCCTCGGCGCTTTCCACGCTGATTCCGTCGATGATGAATTTGAGAATTCGTGGTCTCAACAATAAATTCACGGTGTTATCGTACGCTAGGTACATGCATTTAATCAAAGTTTCGCAAACGTTCGGTTGTATCGAGTTCCATACATACGGTTGCGTTGCCATTATGTAGATAAGAGCGACGAGAGACTGGACCAGGTCGGCTGCCAGTAGGTCCGCCGTATGCCTCAACAGCGTCGATGCGACCATCAGCTGGTACTCGTGAGAGTTTAGGAACATCACGATAGATTTAATGTAGACAGACGGCGTGTCTCTAGTGACAAGTCCTATCAGAAATTCGAGACCAAGAGTGTAAAGTGGCCACCAATCTTGACATCGCCACCTTCCGTTCGGACAGTCGTCGTATAACGAGTCCAACATGCTATTTTCAAGCTCGTCAGGCGGCATCAAGCTCAACCATAATTTGGCAATATCGTTCTCGTTGATCGGATGCAAAGTATACGGTGAACGAACGATCAGGTTAAGTAGGTCGAGTGCCGCGCTGCTAAATCTCAGGTACGGGTACTTTTGCAGAGTGATACCAATGCAGGTCATCAGTTCCGGTATCATTTGTTGAAGTTGCACGCAGCTGGATTTTCGTTGATACTTGGAAAGCGTGTTACGTTCGATGTAAGAGCGCAATAGTTGCGTGACCATGCAAACGGCCAAAGTGGCCGGTAAACTTTCACGAATGCCGCGAAGAGTTTCCGCGTTTCTTTCGTCGACGTTCTTCTGCACCGTTACGCTGCTCACCGTTCCTTTCTCGTCCGTTTTTCGTTCAACTCGTTCATACTTTCGTTTCTCGAGCATAGCAGCAGCTTCTTTCAACTCCTCCAGTTCGCTGGCAGCTATTATACAAGACTGTCCCAAAAGATATTCCAGGCTGGTGGCGTCTTCACGCAGCGTACTTTTTACGCATTGCACGCAACCAAGAAGCAAAGAGATCAACGTTTGACGCAAAGATTTTCCGTAACTGCGATAAGCTTGTCCGATTTCTTGCATCAGTTGCGTTACACCTGATTTGAAGATCCTCGAGTCGTCCACGCACATTTGTTTCCAAGAGGTGATGCATCGAAGGGCCAACGAAGCTAGCACCATCGTGACTTTTCGGCTGCCGATGTCGTGAGATTGTTTGACACGTTCCAATAACGATTCTAAGGAACGCTGCGTTATTAACTGTGCTTGAGTGACGTTGATGGGATAACTGGACGCTATTCTTTCATCGGTTAACGTGACGATGAAATTGTACCAAGATTCCAAATTAGTTTCGTACAGGGAATCTACGGTAGTCGTGTCTGGCTTGTCGTAGCTGTTTAAATCCTTTGTATCGGTATGAGCATCGTCGAGTATGTATATCGCCAATTTTTTCCAGTAATCATTCGACTTGTCCAACAGTTTCTTCAAATTAATGGAGAAATCGTCTTCCAGAATGGTGCTCTTAAACAACTCCAAAGTAATTATGTCCAACAGATGGGAATAACCTTTTGCGCCTGGTACCAGATCTCTGAAAAGTGGCGCGAAAAGATGAGTCCAAAAGTTTTCTCGTTTACGAAAGAAATTTACGAGAATCTCGTTTCTGTGATACCACATCGCTCGCAATAACGCCATCGTACTATTGTATAACTTATCGCGCACGATATCTTTCTTCTCGTAAATTCGTTGCAGATATTTCACCAGAAACTGTCTGCATCCTTCTGTGAAAAATTCCTCCACCGATCGGGGAAAAATTCGTTTGCATTCAGCCGGATGAACAATATTGAAGAGAGCTTCCGTTAAACCGGGTTGCTTTTCTAAACAGACGGCGACCAATTCAAGAATTGCCACCTTCACCTCGGCGTCACAAGTTGGCGACATGAGGCCTCGGCGAGAAGCGAATGTTTCTCGTATAGCCGTACCATCCATACCCATGCAAACGAGAAGCGACATCGATGATCCTTCGGCAAATTTTTTTAACAGTCTAACGGCCATCGCTTGTAAAGGTGGACTGAACCAAACGTAGAGATAATTAACGATCGTAGGTACTATTAAAAGACCGTTTGGTACACGCGGGGAAGAATACAAGGCAGCTTCCAACGGTGATCTATCTCCTGTTTCCAGACCCAACGACTTTCGGAATATCAGTAACCTGTTTACCACGGACAAGGCCAAGCGCACGCTTTTGATCGCTTTGAACCCTTTCCCGCGAATCCAATCTGTCTCTGCCATCATTTTGTTATGCAAAGTACGTTCACCGGTACGGATCAGTTTGAGCAGCGCGTGTCGTGGTTCTAAGTATAACAAACTATACGCGACTACGAGTTGCAATTCGTTACGTATGTCTTCTTTTGGTAGGCTAGATTCGAGCGCTCTATGAACACAAAACATACTTTTCAACCACAGGTCGGTTCTCTCCGCGTCCGAGTCGAAATACCAGGAATCCAATTTTGGTAGGACACCTTGTAACAAAAACACCATCCCAGGTATTTCTACCGTGTACAGAGCTTCCTCGTTGTATTTTCCGATTAAATATTTTGATAAGATATCCAAATACGCGTTCAAAATTGGGTAAGAATGGGCGATCGTTTCTACGGCGGATAACCAAGATGCGATTATACCACCGTCGAAGGAAACTGCTTCGGCAAAGTCTAACGGTTTTTGATATCGATTATTGAATCTGGGATAAACACCGGCACGCATCCGCGACAAGATCTCTTCAGGGTACTCCAGCACAAGTTCGGATGAAATGCCGATGCAAGCTGCTACTATTTTGTATATGTACATCTTCTCTTCGGGCAATACCGGATACGAAAATCTGTTGATGATTTCGAAACTTAATTCGGTCGGTATTACCATACTTTGTCGTATTCTAGTGTTCAACAGAGTTTTTAATAACTTCAGGCCTTGATAAACGTTCTCGGGTAAATTTTTATTCATTTCGTACGTATGTGTAATTCCACCGCCCACCTGCGAAAACAGTTGTTCTATTTTATAATGCAAAACATCCCAATAACTTGCTTTTTGATGAAATATCACCACTTCCCGATCATTCGACAATATTCGTATATTTCTGGAACAGTTTTCCGATACCGCGTACGAGTTCCTATGAATCGTACATTCTTGTTCGAACGGTCTGAAAGGTTTATTCCGTTGCCGCGGTACCTCCAATGTCAACGATTGTAACTGATCTAACTCTATCGCAATTCTCTCCTTGCTCTTTTCCGAAGCATTTGCCAATCCAATTGCGATATTAGTTAGCGGCTCGAATTCATAAGGAAATTGTTCAGCGGCAAACTTATAAATCAACCGTAAACCATTGTCCTCCTCTTCCCAAAATCGTTTCGCGGTTTCAGGGAACTGAATGGTAGCGGCAACAGCATCAAAGATACCATTCAACGTGTTAAATCTCTTTTCGTCGACAAAAGCGCACGTCAAATTAAGAAGATTGTACACGCTGTTGCGTACAACTTCGGCATAATGAGTTTTCTCGCAAATCATTTCGCAGTTCATTAACTCTCGCAGGTAGTGGAAAACATTAAGTTGTATAGCTTTGATGCCAAATGGTTTAAATCGATTCAAGACATCAACGTTTTCTGGATCGATCGCATAATTTGCCAACATCCACGACAGAAGCAACGGACTATGTTGAGAGAAGTTGTCGCGAACACGTTTTTGTTCAAATATCTCTTGCATACTGTTTCTTACACCGAGCACCCAATCTTCCATGTTAGGTCTAGAAAAAAGAGAATTACATTTTTATTTTCATAATTGCGGGAAATGTCAAATAATGATATAAAGAACTGTACTGTATTCTAACGTCCAACGCTACCAGAAGCAAGCCAGCTTGACTAAACTGTATTTCTCTGATTTTTTTAGCAATGGCCTTTTTATCCTCGTGACTTCTCGTACTCGCTAGTCGCCGAGGTTCTCCCTAGAAAAGTAAAATTATTAAATATTATGATACGAACCGACGCGACGCGATACTCACCCCGATGCTTTCGTACAACTGTATGAAGTCTTTGTGAGCGATATGAATGTCGTGAACGATAACCGTGAGTATATGAAGCAATTCTCGCATTTCTATGAGACTACTATTATACAACCTATGCAAGTACTCTTCCGTGCACAATTGTGATCTAGTAGGTGGATTCACAGTTTTTAGCATTTCTATTTGTTTTCTAACAGACTCCAGTAATGTTCCGAATAAAATGTCATTGAAAAAATTGGAGAATTCCCTATTATAGCGGTGTTCTTTATCTTTATATTCGACCATAAGTTTAAGGCACTTTATTAAGGTCATTCTTTCAGAGTAATAAAAATCCCAAATGTCGTCGATCAATGCTTTCATCGAAGTGAAATCTATAAGTTGAGATGCAAAAGTTTCTGCACAATTCCGATATTCATATTTTATAAAGTTACAAACTAAATCCCACGTGTATGTAGCATCCAGGTTCTAAAAGTATAATAATAAAATCATTACTTTTTGAAGCATTAGGAAATGGAGAATTAAGAAAATTGTTATATTACATACCAGAAGAGGCGCGAGTTTGCTAATTAATTCATACATTCGTGGCGAAGGATCATTTTTGGGTATGTTTTGAAGCGAAGCTTCCGTGTATGGTTTAAAGAATAGCAATCCTTCCTTGAGAAGTTTCGTTTCTTTTTTGATTTCATCTTCAACGAGTTGTCTCTCGCACCGGCACACGGTATCGGATATCAAAAACCATAACTCCTTACAGTAACTATATTACAAACAATTGCAAAACAATGACAATCACGATAGGTATAAATTCAATTATTTTTGGACGAATAAATGCATTAACGTTTACCGTTTTCGAAATAAAAGACAATATTTACTTACGGTAAAGTTTGTACGGTAGGTACGTCCATCTCCGGCACGTTATTTTATGAAAACCATAAAACGAAATACATTACGAATCTCCGGCGTGTTAACGAAAATAAATTAAAATTTTAATAAATACGATGTCTATACATTAGATTTCTACTTTAATATTAAATATCAAGGATTAACTCTGTAAACAATGTCAGGTACATAACCTCAACGATACCGCGGGAAACACAAAAAGCAAATGCATTCCTGCGCTCGGATGGAAAACACCTTCTTGAATTTATAAACTCGATTGCTTATTGGTCGTTGAATAGTAAGTTTCCTATAGTTTAGAGACGCTAGGGATTTGACGCTATGTTACGTTGGTCATTCTGGCAGTCACTTTCCGCCAAAAATCGTCGCGGACTTTCCAAGTTCCCTTTCGCTAATAATAATCGATTTTCGTTGAATTACCAGCGACAAGCGTGTTAAAATAGAATTAAAAGTTGTAGAAATACTCGAAGAAGGATCGATACGAAACAGTAAATGTTTTAGCTTCTTAGGTTCGAGTTATACACGAGTTAAAAATGTTCTTTAGTTTGAATCGTTTTCAAAATTGTAGCTCTATAATGGGACAGGGTCAAATTCAAACTAATACGGATAATTAAGAGTCGCGTTTGCGATAATAAAATTGTACAGAAGGAACGGAAGAGGAACAATTGGTATGTACGTAACGTTCAACCGCAGAAAATTTGACTTATGTTACAATATTTCGTAACAGTTTTACGAACTGCCCGTAACATGGCCGTTAACAACGTTTGTCTCGTAGCGTGGGCGGGAAGAGTGATGTACCTATATTTTATCCGAAACGCGTTCAGGTATTAAGCCCCGAAGATACAAATTCTGATATCGCTTTTGCGAAAACAAGATTCGCTCGTACAGTTTGATCGTTTCGTAAACGTAAGGAGGAGATTACAGCGCGTAACACGTACGAAAGAAAAATCGTTCCCGCGAGAGCAGGGTAGAAAGAGAAGCGAACCGTTACGGAGACCGATGTCGGTCTCACATTCGTTACAGTTAGCGGTTGTAACTGGTCACGAGAACGGAACTGATTCATTCGCGAGATATTGGCTTTCGCTTTTTGCCGAGATTCGTTTTGTTCGTCGAAAAAACCGTAACACGTAATGTCGTAGGTAACGAGCCGTAAGATTTTGGTGACTTCATCGATAGATTTCGTGTTCGTCATTCGCAACGGAATACACGGTAATTACCGCGAACGAGAAAACGATCGTTTGCATACGAAAAAGATGTGCTCGGGCGCATGCGCGCGCACATTCGAATAAATTTCCACGAAACGATTAAATCGCTCGAACGAATCATTCCTTCGAGTAAAATCGAGTTTCAATCGATATTCTTTTTTTAGGTGCTGAGAAGGAAAAAAGCGGAATCGTTGCGATATCACGTCGGCGAAGGGTGAAGAGTCGAGAAGCGAAAAGGTTTTCGCGAGCGAGGGATGAAGAAAACAGGGATGTCGGGGCGCCGACGCGAAACGTCCGAGCGGTCGGCGTCGCGACGCGTCGTAGACGCCAGTGCACGTTCGCTTAGAACACGGAGCGTATCTCGCGTATTGTTCATCGTCGGTAAAACGTTTTGCCGAGATTGTGCGCGATGTTGTTGGCGGCGTGAACGCGCAACAAACAACGATTCCCATCTACCGCGCGAATCGCCGTGAAAAACAACGCGAATGTCCGTTCGCCGCTAAACCGGCTCTCGCATTTTCGAAACGCGATCCGTTTCTTTCTCTCGCGACTTTTCGATCGCCTTTGTACGCGTATCGCGAGTCGATTCCGATCCCGAAGAATTTCAACGCGCTAATCGAGCGTCGATCGATCGATAGATTTCCGGTCAGAGAGGATAGTACTCGGGAGCAGGTTCGTAAGAACGAGTCGGGGAATGGGCGCATTCGATCTCGAGGCTGGCTGAGGACGCGCGTGTTTCCATAATGCATGTACGTCGCGGTTCCTGTTAGCCCGAATGCATCCGTCGGGAAATAAGCCACGCGAATGCGGCACGTTCCATCCGCGTCGAAAGTATTCTCGCGTTTAATACAGCTGCTCGAAATTCGAGCGTGCCGCACCGATCGGTATGCGCCACTGCGGTTCTTCCCTATGGTCGTCTACCCTTGTAATTTAATCGTGGCTGCAACCAGACCCCGCCAACTATTCGGCGCGTATCGTTACGGCGCGGCCAGTTTCTCTCGCTAGCTATGTTCATCGATTTCGTACGTCGATCGCGACCAGACGTTTCAGCGATTTCGATTCGATAGCGTCTGGTATCTCGTTCGAGCACCCGTCCTCGTTTTGCCAATTCTGCGCGACGTATATTCGTCCGTAACAGCCGCGGGCCGTTTATGTAAATGTTTTCGGTGTTCGGAAAACACCGACGTTGATCGTAAAACGACGCGATTTTCGTTGACCACCGGGAAGCATCGTCGTCCGACAGAGTATCGTGACGTTACACGAGAATCGCGAGAGATCGATTTAACGAATTTCGATTCTCAGCTAGACCGGTGATCGAGGCGATACCGTCGCGTCTTGCTTAGCAGCTTCACCGAATCGAAGAGGCCGAGATGCAGAGTACCGCGAGATTTCCGCGATGAACTGACTCGTATCTGGAGGACGGTATTCGAGCGTAGTCCGACGGTCGAGCTACAAGATAGAAAGGTGAAAAATGAGGTCCTCGCTGCTGTTGCTAGGAGGCATCGTGGTGTTTTCGGTGGCGGTCGCGAGAGCCCTTTCGTGCGTGTGCGCGCCCCTAGAGTGTGACGTTCTTACGGACGAGGATTGTCCCGGAGGCCTCACCTGGGACCCGTGCAAGTAAGCGACCCTTTCATTCTCCCCTTACCGGCGAATCGAGCTTTGGAAGATCACCTTCTCAAGAACACTGCGTTAGCGTGCCGCTCGTTTTAGTTCGCGTCGAATAAATGACCAATTTTACGATAGTAAGAAGTTATCACGATCCTCGACAGATGCTACATCGGTTTTAGCATCTCGGTGAAATCGTGTCGGTTCACTCGCCGTGTCGCTAACAAACTTACGATACACACGAAGAAAGAGACACTAAAAAATATTATCCGAAAGTTGTACGAGTTCTCAGAGGATCGAACAGCGATACTTGTCGTAGATCTGTAGGATTTGCCGTCCACTTTCAAGAGCCAAAGATTCTTCGAATCATCAAATTTATACTTTGAGTTCCCGTCGACCATGAAAAACAATTATAGAAAATACGACACCGAAATTGCATCGATCATGCATCGTTATCCGACTATCGGAGATTAAACCAGTTTATTGTTACTCGCAACGGAGTACGTTAGCGAACGGAATAAAGACCATGCGTTATCGTAGATCGTGTCGCGCGATCCGACGGTGAATGCTCCGAATTTTGATTTACTTTCCGGGAGCGTTTCTCGTTCCAGGCGAGAGGAGGATCCGTTTGGTTGGAAGGAATCTGTTCCGGAACAAAGTCTGTTCGCGTCTTCATTGACTTTTGGTCCCTGTGGCTCCACCGTCTTGCAAATTCGCGTCCTTGAACGAAACTTTGATACATCCACCTGCCGTTTCTCCCGTTGATCGATCGAAAATCTTCCTTGCATCTCCGCGTTTCGGATTCGATGTTCTACCGTATGGTTATTTAGTTTTACAGAATCGGTGTATCCTTTTGTTTCTTTTGTCGCTTGTTCCGAGACTTCTCACGATTATTTCTTTTCTAAGGGATAATTAAAATCCGAGGACCAAGTTTTGTCGTTTCCATCGAATCAAGGCCCGTAATTAAGGATCGAATGTTTATTAAACGGTATTCGATGAGCGGTTTCATCGAAAAAGCAATAAGTTTTTCGTCGATTAACTGTCGAGTTCCGACGGTATGATCAAGTTACGCGATTTCTTAGTGTTTCGTACGTTTTCCTCGACGCTGGTTCGATTCTGCCCGATCGCGTTATCGCAACGAAAGATTTTGTTGCTGAGAGGGTCGTTTATACCCAGCTGCTTCTCAGCCACGTACCTAATAAATTTTCACGGCCGAGAAACGACGAAAGAGATTCGATTAAAACGAACTATTACACGGAAGGTTTGACGAAATCGGGCTGTAAAAAGTAACCGGCTGATTCGACGATAACTAAATCGTATAGGAATAACCGGCAATTTCTACGATCTACCAGGCAAGGTCGATTACCCTCGCTTTTCAGAAATGAAACTTTTATAAGCCGGAACTTCATTTTCTCGTCGATAGGTTGAACGTTTCCACGGCTGGCTTGTATCCGTATCGAAGAACTGCGTGCAATTAAAATCCACGGCACGATAAAGGTCGTCTTTTTCGCGAAGAGCAAAAAATTCTGCGCTTTGTTGGCCGGTGTTCTTTGTTCAAGAGTCGGCGGCGAATTTTATTCCGGTATTAGCGGTGCACCGATGAAAAATAGGGTTTGATAAAGCGACGACTGAATATTCAAACCGGGAACGAGTGGGAACAAAAGCGTTAGTCATTGAAATTTTATGCTGTTTCCCGCCTTCTTTCTTTCGCGATCGACCAACGCGTTCGCGTTTAACGATACGCTGCTCCGCCCGGCAAATTAATAATAAACTCATTAAAATAGTTGATAGACTTCCAAGAGATTGCGAGACGCGTGCTCGGAAGAATCGCGTAGGCCACGCGACGCGCGAATTATGTTATCTCGTCCTATAATAGGGTGATCCGTTTTCTTCGATCGCACGTTCGATCAACGACAGCAGGGTCGCGAATGGCCTGGTATTTTTCCCGATTCGATTTCGACTCGATCACGAGAAATCGCCGGCGAGAAGATAAGTCTGCCTGTACAGCGCACGTTCGAGAACAAATTTGGTTTCCACGGGCAAAATAAATATGACAACCGAACGGAGGGATACCTTCCTCGATCGTTGTACGTTTCTTCGGGATTCGACAACTTTCGGATAGAGAATTCCGGTACACAGGGATTCGGGGATTAATTCGTCGATTAAAGATTCGACGATCGCGAGCTTTTGTTACTTGTTATGCATATACATACATATTTTCTAAGGATGGCGGATTCGCTGTTGAATGCGAACGTTCTTAACGCTGTTCGATCGAAGCTTTTCACCTCGTTAACCATTTACACTCGAGAGACGACTCGCGTTCGAGTTAATGCAACAATTGTCAACAGATAACTTCTAACTGAATGTGTAGCTTGTTCACGCTTTGAACATACTGATACAGACAGTATTGTCGATCAATAATAAAAAATAATAATTTCTTCAATATTCATCGAAGTTAAATAAATAACCTCTAACTAAAGTGATAGATTATGCATGCGGTGTTTGAACGTAGCGAAACATACAATATTGACAATTAATAATAAAAAACAATTTCCAAAATATTCATCAAACTCTTCAACTAAGTTTTGCAGTTGCTATTTGATGTCGATAAAAATGCTTTCGAATGCAAAGAGTTAACGTTTCGCTCCTCGTGGACGTTCATTTATCTTTCGCATTCGTCGCGAAGTATCGCGTCGGACATTTACGCGGAGCGATCGATCTCGAACCGTCACGTACCTCGGTTAAATCCGATACGATTTCATGGTCGATACCGGTCTCGAAAGTGTCGGTCACAGCCAGGTTGGCGCTCAGAGCGGAAACTGTTAAAAGCAGCGATTCGTAAACACGCAAAGACGCGGAGCTCGTCGTAAGAGAGAGAGCTCGAACAGATACGTAAGTAAGGTTTTTCCCGCGGGCTGTTTTTCGATTCGATACGCGCGCCGAACGTTTATCGCGGCAAAGAATTCTCGGTTCCGTGCGAGGCAAAGCCGTACGACTGTTCGAATCCGGCTCGAAATCGCGGAGGGTAGTTTCGTGGACGAGTTATCGCGAGACAGAAGCACGCTGCTCCTGGATTTTGCGCGGGGTAAACATTTTACGATCCTTCCCGATCCTTATATCCAAAAAGCGAAGCCCTTCCCCTGGACGGCGATATCTTCTGGCTCTCGTTCGTTGCATCGCGACGATCGGTAAATTTCGCAGCGAATCGAAGTTGCGGAACGATCCTTTCAGTTTATTTTATTCGTTCGACGTATGACGTTTCCCTTTCCGACGTAAATTCCTCGTTTCTACCCCCCGCGATTACGTTGTCCGACAAATTTCACCCTTTTTTCCCTCGCTTCGTACGGCGAGTGTTCTTCTTCCGAGAAATTCACCCCCGAAATGCTTAAACAAATTTTATGCGGCGACTATAAAAGCGGCGGAATTTTTTTTATAACGCGAATATTTAATATCGAGCACGGAATCTGTTATCGCTATAAACTCGTACCGAATAACGATCACGTATATGCTTCGTAGAAACGGGGGAGAAATAATGAATGAAATTGCAAGAGCGGCAGCGTTATATCGGCAATTTATCGGAAAATGTTTAGCTCGGAACGCTGTTGTTGCGATCTATTGTTTCGCACTAGTCGAATTAGGGAACGGGGGGATACATTAGCGGAACATAAAAAAAAATAGAAACGGGGCGATAGGTTCGAATCGTTTCCGTTATTTCGGTACGCAGTTCGTTTCCCTCGAAAAATGAAATGAAAACGCGCACGATATCGCCGCTTCGAACGAAACGAAGTAAAACGTAACGTCGTAGACGAAGTTACCTCGAACGAGCGCGGGATTTCGGGGTGAGAGTTCGCGGCCATCTTCGATGCGTAACTAAATCGTTGATTGAATCCGACACCGCGTTATTTCGATTAGACGTGCCCGCGAAGAAAATTGTTTCGCGGGGAAGCCGAGGGAGGAATACGGGAACGAAGGAGATCGATCGGTCCCGATTCTACAACGGTAATAAAATTGTCCGGCGTAGTTGAGAATTTCTCTGTACGAAGCACGACGTCTCCTCTCTCGTTGTTTCGTTTTTTTCTTCATCCGAGTTAGCCGAGCTTCTCGATCCGCCTGCCGTAAGCGTTATCTTCGGCACGACCGGTGTAAAACACACCCCCGTTGACTTTATTACGTTTGATTTTGTTTTCGTAACGGTGCGGAATGCCGACGTTGTAAATCGTACACCTACGCGGCCCGTAAGCGCTTTAACCTGGCCGCGTTTTTTTTTTTTATCGCCGCACGTTCGCGAAGAAAAATTCCGAAGCAATTTCGCGCGCATTGAAAACGCCGCGTGCTTGTTTGCAGATGTTGCAAGGTGTGTGCGCGCGTCGAGGGAGAACCGTGCGGTGGTCTGTTTGGCTTTTCCGGAAGCTGTGCCGACGGTCTGCAGTGCGTGATCAAAAACCTGCTGCCCAATACACGGGAAGTCGACGAGGGAGTCTGCACCAGTGAGTGTAATCGATATTTCCCCGATAACCTACACCGACTTTCTGCGTGCCGCCGCCGAAACTTTTGACAAACTCGCTCCCGAAACGAGACGATTATGAAGCATTAACGGGGGCGTCTCCGTGTAGAAAGCCGAAATTAAGCCGATTTTCGATCATTATTTCAAAGGATATGGAGCGATTAAATATATTCATGGTTTCGAAGAGAATTTAATTAATACCTCGACTTCGTTTTGCAATTTCTGTGTCTAAATTAATACTAGAACTATCAAGTAGTCAAAATGACTGGTTTCGGGTTTGGCATTTTTTATTACAAAATTTTATTGCCGTCCTTTTGTCAAAATGTCTGTCATTTTTTATTGAGCTAATGAATGGTTGTATATATTAGGTGATGCTGCAATATTTATTCATTTATTTTTCAACTTTATTTTCAATATCGAAGTAAGCATGCATTTAATGCCGGTACTTCTAGTGTTAATATGTTTGGACTGGAAAAAATGTCGAGTCTCGCTCGACAAAGGGGCGTAAAGGGTTAAAGTAATTTTCTAAAAAAAAATTGACTCTTTTACTCCATCCACATAGAGGTTCCTCCGAAAATCGAGTTACTACCGAGCAGAAAGTTTCACGGTGGTTCCCCGAACAGATGGCATGTTAAATCGTCGTTTCGAGTTGATACCCGTTAATCCAAATGTGGAAGGTGGTCGATTCACGGATGGCGTTCGTACGACGTTAACGGGGACAGTCTTTTGCGGCCGTGATCATCGATACAGGGTGGTAATAATAGTAGTCCGCCGGGGGCGTGCGATAACGCGTGGAAAAATTTGCGGATATTTTTGTACGCGCGCGCACGAAAACGCGAGAACAATGTTACCGCGATATTTCATCGTACAATTTACGATGCGCGATGGTCGAATAAAAAAACGTTCCAAACGGTTTTAACTCGAATCGGTAAACAGCTGTTCGTTGGACGTCCACGGCGTTAACGCTATAACTATCGATGTATATGCACAATTATTTTGATGTTTCAATATTTCATTTTAATTCAAAATGAAATTTGTAGGAAATTTGTGGAAGGGTCATTTAACCCCTTTTGGGTAGTTTTAGTGTTAACGAGCCGATTATCGTTCGTATTGTATCGTCAGGATCGTACGATGAATTCGATCGTTCTCCGAGCGACGACGTTCAATGATTCTCGACAAAAACGACGAGTTAACGATTCTCTCGTCGTTTCCCTGGAACGAAATAACGCAGAAACGCGAACGTTTAAATACATCGTTCCGAGACGATCGATATCGGTCGATCCTCCGCGGAGACGACTCTTTTGTAAGAATAAATGCTTCCCCGTTTTCGACGAGCATCCTCGAGAAACGAAGAATACCGACGTTACCTGCAATCGAGTTAGAGCGGTACGAACGTATCGAAATTATTTCGCTCAACTTTTTTCCGCGTTCGCGTTTCGTCGAATATCCTTATCGATGCTTCTTCTTGTTTTTAATAAGCGATTTACGGGGCAACGAGCCACGTTGGCCAGCCTCGTTATCTCGTTTCTTCGATACTCCGGTTTGCTCGTCGTCTCCGCTCGTTCGAACCGTCTTATTTTTTCCCTCCGTGCCCCCGACCCGTCGCTTCTCTTTTTAAAAACTTCTTGACACTTTGAACGAGTCGACCCCGCGATGGCGCACCCGAGAGAAACCGGAGAAACGACTCTGGTCACGAATTTAATCGAATAATTTTTTCCGCCGGAGCCAAGTCGTTATTACTTCGCTTGTTGCGTTTCAGGTGAATGTCCGCCGGGGGGAAAAACGAATTGTAGCGTTTATCTCGGGAGAGAAAGACGGATGCGAAGGGAGAGAAATTTTTAAGTTGAGCGATGTCGGGACCGGGAATTGTATAGCGAATTTCGAATTGAACGTTCGAAACGATCCCGTAGGTTGTCCGTGTTTTCTCGGACACGGTCGAGCGGTGTAAATACGCGGAACAGCGAGGACAAAATAACGGTCTGTTTAGAATTCCGGATTTTTATTAACACTCTCCCGTGAACGAACGTAACGTGGTCGCCGGTGCAGCTGGCATCCGGCCAATTCCGCGTGCAACGATGGCTGCAACTCTTTCGGAGACTTTTCGCGATCGGTAATCCCAAAAATTGACTTTCGCATCGACGCGAGATCGTCGAGGCTGTTCCTCTTCGTTTCTCTCATTTCGTGTTTATCGTTTATCGAAGTATCGTGTTTTTTTTATGCGAAGAGAACGGAAACCGTTCGTTCGTTGTTCATTGACGAGAATCAGCATAGATTTTGAGAAAATCGTCGCAACAAATTTTATCGTTTAAAGTAGGAAACTTGTAAAACGGTCGTTTGATCCCTTTGGTAGTTTTAGCGTTAACCAACGAAATAGAGCGCGAGGCGTTCGTTCGCGAACGAGATCGACGATTTTCGGTTTTACGGACAACCTAGCTAGAAACTCGCCGAGGGAGAGTTTTTTTTCTTACCAGGTGGCGAAAGAAAATAGAGGAACGGTTTAACTCGAAATCTCGTTCTTCTCGAGTCGACGCTCTCGAGAGTTCTGATCCGGGAGCTTATGAACGCTTCGATACTAATTACTCACGCCGTCCCCCCATTATTATCTTAAAGTGGCAGCTAATTGAATTACCGCGATTCAATTAGCTCGGGCCGAGGGCTCGCGGCTACTTTCCTCGGAGAAATCGTATCTGTCTTTCCGCTGTTCCTTATTTGTATTTCAACTTGCTCCGTTTCGCTGGCAACGTCTGCTCGCGGATGATCAAAGGGTCTAACACCTTCAACGAAGAATGGACGAAAGGTCCTGATCAAAGTACCTCGACGGAGTGATTCTTTTGTCCTACAATATCGTCTCACGCGCGTGACGCACGTTACAGTTCGAACGCGATAAACCGGGCATCTTTGGCTGCAAATTTTGGCTCAAATTATTAGGGGGACCCGAAAGTAATATCGTCTCTGCGCATCCCGATGTTCGATTGCTATTTGTTTTGCGGCACGACAGCGAAAGACCCGCGTCGAATTTCGTCCTTTGGAAAAAGTTTAAAATCAATTTTCCGGCGTGTATCCTGACGGCAGCGCGTTATCCGGCGGGTTGGTCGGAAAAGCGTTTAAGAAAAGCGCTGAGCGGAGAGTCTGGCCGAGGATATATGCATACAGACCCGCCGTTGAATTTAAGCCGATGCATATGCACTGGTACTTGATGCGGAAGCTGCAGGTACTCAGTATTCATGGAATATCGTTGCTCGAACGCAAGAGGTCGTGGCGAGAACGGGGAAAGGCTGCAGACGAACAAATTAGTTTAGGTCCTTTATACCAACATTACCGCGCTTTCGTTTAAAATACGTCTGCGCATCGGCTACGTCGGCACGCGCGCCTCCTGAAAAATTCGCCATACGCTCGTCACGTCACGAGCATTCTTCGCTAAAAAGATTCCTCCAACAACCTGCCTCCAACATATCCTAAACAGGAACGAACGACGTCGTCCGTCGACGCGTAAAACGAATTGTCGTGGACGATCAAACGCGACGGAAACAAAGGTATTCCGAGCGGTCACGAGAACGTTGCGGGCAAAAAAACGCGACGCGTAAAGGCGTCTCGACGTACCGCTAATAGGAAAAAAATAATTAAGAGAGTCTCGTTGTTTTCATACGAACCAGATTCGCGATCTCGTGACCTCGCGAACGAACGGTTGTTCGTTTCGCGTCCGAAAGATAATCCCGCGAGGGAGTTTCCCGACGATTCCGAGCGTCGTTTCCGTTTCGTTTACCCGTGAAAAATATTTCTATTCGGGTCTAGTCGTCGATACGGATGATTAAGCTTATAAATTGGCCCATATCGGACGTATCGTGCGTTCGGTCCGCTGCGTTTACCCGGCATTGCTCGTGCCAGATATAATCGATGTTTATTACTCCGATTTGTATAACGCGCAGCTCAATTAATCCATGATTTGCTACTCCGGCGATTCACCAGCACGTTTTGGGCCAACCTGTCGGTTCCCGTACGCATTCATTCCGGTTGCTGTTCCCCGGAATTCGAATTCATTATCATCCGCGATATTTTATTCGTCCGGTTACTTTTCCTAGCCGGAACAAGATCGAATCTTTCCCGAACGGAAACGCGTAATTGCCGTTCTCCGTTTTCAGATTTCGACGGACATCGCCTTTTTTTGCGACGATTGTATACCCAGGAATTGGCGCATCGACTCATACGTATTTTCAGTGGTAGGATGTTATCGGTTCATATCGGTTAATTCAAAAAACATAAACAATTGATACTCGGCGATCGTCTATCAAGCTCCGAGAATCTCCAGCGAGGATAGGCATACTTCTTTTGTTTCGTTTCAACTTCCTCACGCGCCAATTTCTGTATGATGTACTTATTGGTACTACGCGAAAAGTCCGTTATCGAAACTCTCGAAAGATAACTCTCTAAAAATTTTTAAATTCGACGTCATATTGCGAAGGTCACGCGTCACGTGGAAGGGTGAATGTAGATTTTTTGCGAAGGGTATCATGTTATTTCCGAGCCGATAAAGGTAACTCGCTCAAAGCGTAGCCAGAAACGTCGAGCGGGAAAACGTCAGGGTTCTTGGACAAACGACGGAAGCGTAAAGGGAAGGCGATCGTTATCTCGCGATAGGGCTCCATTGAAACGAGGACAAAGCAGTCCCGGGTAATTCGGTGCGATTCAGGGAACGAAGAAAAAAGAAGCGGGACGCCGGTACGGAGATATCTAAGCATTTACGGGCCATTTCCCCCATCGCTGCTCATAACGATGTTATTGCCTTTTCGAGATCGCCGGCAAACCGTGCGCGAATTCGTTAACCGCGGACGTTATCGGCTTCCGTTCGATGCATCGAACGAGCTAATTTATCGCGATAGCCGCTATTCACAGACAAAAATATCGCGATCTTTATCGGCGCCGCACAAAAACGAGACTTTGCGTTTCGTTTGTTTACCGAGAACACGATATTAATCTTGCGCAACGCCGGTTTACAGATCTAAACTCGTACCGTGACTCAAGGATTTGAAACGATCCTCTTCTAATACTTTGCCGTCTTATTTCTTCTAATGTTTGATGCCACGGAGTCACTATTCTCATTTTTCCATTAACGCTTTAACCCTTTGCGGTCCTACGTCGAGTGTGGCTCGACATGGCGTTTCTCTTTGATCGTGCAAATAATTCGGATAAATAGGTTGATTCGAGACGTTTTCATTTCTTTGCCACTTTTAACAAATTAGAAATATATTTGTTACCCAATCCGCATTATTAGAATACATTTTATTGTAAACCCATTTCTTCATCTATTTTGTAAATTAATTATGGAGATCGTACAAAGAGAAATATTAAATTTCTTGTATTTAAATGTGTTGTTTTTTTTTTGTTTCCTTTTACACGCATGTTCGCACACGCTGAATTATTTCTTGAATATACACGAAGTTTTTTTAAAATTAATTCTTCAAAAGTATTTCCGGCCCCTGGCGACGGTCCACCGCGTGGACGCGCGGCTTTTGGATCGTTAAATAGCATATATTTTCGTTAATTTTGTACGTACTGTGGTTGAATATTCCGGGATTCGAGAGAAGGTCGAATAGGGTCGTTCGGAACTTTTAATCGTACGGTCGCGTTCGAATCTGCATCGACGCCGTTCGAATATCTTTTCGACGCGCGGTATTAGCGACGCCAGTCCGATATTGAAAACGTCGAACGCTTTTAGTCTCGTTTCTATGTTACGTTTCGCTTGGAAGACGTCGCCGAGCCTGTCGGTGCATTGTGCGCCGCTGTTCAGCGAAGCGCGAAAGGAAAGTTGACTATCTCGTTCGTTTTGTCGGGAAGGGAGTCGAGCGGATGCTTTTCGTAGAGTTATCATTTTGCTCTGGATATATTTCGATGCATCGAGTTACGCGAACTTTACGTAATCGGTCCATCATTCTCGCCCATTTTCCATCTGCGGACGAAAATCAAAAATGTTCGACCATCGAATATTTTAAAACCTATCGACGTACAATGCACACTTATTTCAAAGTTAGGAAACGAAAAAACAAACGATAAAACATAAATTATTGTATACGCTGATTCTTTGTCTCGATGAAAATCATCACAAATTTCAAGGAGACTAGCTGAATAAATTTTGTAACATAAGCAACGCTGTAAAACGGTCAGTCGACCGCTTTGGTAGTTTTAGTACAATGAGTTTAATGCGATGATTTTAAGTAAATAACTTTTGATTAAACTTATAGTATTATACGCGCGATGTTGCGCCAATATCGAGAATTAAGCCAGTGCACTATGATTTATCGGCAAATGCGTCAGACACAACGTGACTAAAGGAAGTTCGAATGTCGAGACTGTTTCGCATTCAGTGATCCTCGACCGTACAAATTACAATTCCACTCAAATTCGATCGTATTTAAAATATAAACGAGGTTTCAACAGCGAGTGGGTCACGAGTGTAGCTCGTTATAATAACGCAAGGGTTCGATAATAAGAAACTAATAATTTAAAAAAAAATCGTCAAACAATTCGGGCGAAGAGTTTTACAGTCGCTGTTTGGTAAAAACGTCGAGCGGAAAGAGCTAACCGAACGGTTCGATCGGATCGTAAGCGGAAAAGAGGTATCGCTTCAGCGCGAGCCTAATAGAGGCGTAGGTAGTTGCATACGGGTGCATGTTTCGCGATGCTCGTAAATCTTTGGAAACACGGGGGAAACACGCCCAACGGTCGTGTCGCATGCTGCAGCGTTAAGTAAACGACGACGGTGGCTCTGTGTTCTTCTTTTCGTAGCGGTAGCGGATTAAAAACGAAATTATGCACGCTCGGGGGAAATTTGCGGTGAAATATTGACCGTAACGCTATCTGCGCGAGCCACCACCGTATCGTACGTGAGCGCGTGTACATACGTAATACGGTGTGTACGCATCGTTTGCGTGGTCGCAAAGTGATATCGAGCTCGATTAACCAGAGCGAGCATGTCCTTTCCTCTTGCGCGGTTAAGCCGAGATCCACTCGCCTCGTTCGACCACGGCCAATCTTCCTACGATAAATTAATCGCGACGTGTCGCATCGGACCTCTGCACCAACATAATTCTTTACCAAACGCGCAATTTTTTGATCCCGTCTCGATCAGTCGACTATACACAGTCTGTTCGATGAGAGCGTGGCTCTCACAGACAAGTTTATAGTTGAAACCATTAGAGGGAAAATTAAACTTTCAGCCGCTTGCGACACTTTTCTTCTTACGGGAACATATCCAACCTGAACACTCCGATTTTAATGAAACTTATGTGGAAGATATTTCTCAAGGAAATATTTGACACGTATTTTTTTATATCGGCCATCGTTCACATTGACGAGATGATAACAGCCCTCCCAAATCCCTAATCCTAAATAATTTTTTACTTTTGCCGTATACGCTCTTATCAAACAGAGTGTAAATCGTAGTTAGCTAGAACCGTTTTGGAAATTCGATTCGAGTCGATCCACGAATGGAACGTGTACTCTCCACTCGGCGAGATTGTTCGATGTTCGATTCATCTGCGAATTTATCTTGCATATTTGGCCATCAAAACATCGTCGCAATTGTATTCGACTCGCGGTACGTATCGCTGCTTATTTGATCAACGTTCGAGTACGAAGGAGGCAGCGACGCTGGTAAATACTCGGGTATCGACTAGCGCCGACGAATTCTCGAATCTACTCTAACCGGTAGCGGCGAAGGATCTCCATTTCGTCGGCAAGAAATATTCGGTAGACGAGAGCTCGGCAAACGGGCTACTCGATGGGACAATCGATCGTTGATTCGCGAACCCGCGTTTAATTTCGTTCGGGACCGTCGGTTCGAGTTTCGGTCATTTAATAACGGGTTTCTGGACGAGAATCTACTGTTCGTCGGTGTACACGAAACGAGCGTAGAACCTGATTTTCCGGAGGGGCCACAGGTGCTACCGCCTTTCAACGAGAGCACAAACAAAGATTCGCGAAACCGCCGGTACATTTTCATTGAATTCGTGTCTAGCGCGCCATCGATCGTCCACGTAGCTGCGAGAGTTATAGGCGGCTGCTCGATGGAACAATATCACGAAATCGTTTCTGTTCCGTGCCACCGAAATCGCTTTAATCGCTCGACGTCGGCGGTAAAGTTTTTTCGTCGTCCTCGGCGTAACGCTTTTCATTGAGTTTGTGCCGTCGAGGGTCCAACGGAACCGCTCGCATTATCTTGCCGTTCCCTTGCTCTTTTTCGTAGTCAGGAAATTAAAGAGCGTCGCAATCGGTTAAAGAACGTCGTTGACTTCGATCGACGGGAGGACGACGACGTCCTCGTCGATAGTTTGCTTCGTAAAAGTTATTGACCTAAAAACGACCGCGTCTATAACCGGTGAAATATGAAGCATCGGCGTCAGAAATACCTCGAACGAGTGGCCAGGTGAAACGGTTCGTGTCGAATCTCCGATTTCGTCGCGCCATCGTTGCGAGCTCGAGTTGGTCAAGAATTTACGAACATCCGACATTTTCGCGTCGACGCTTGTGCACCGTTTTCGTAATTGTTCCTCGAAGCCGACGAAGAAAATTCGAGATGCTCGATCCGGCGACGAGAGACACCGTAAGAAAACTCGTAACGCGAACAACGCTCGAGGTAGAGCAGAAAACGTCGTCCGCGCGAGGTTAACGGCGACAGCTACAATGGCGGCGGTACCGTTTTAGAAGATAAATTTGTTGAAACTCTCCCCCGCAGCTCGTTGTTCTCGAATTTTCTATTTCGACCGTGGCCGTATTTTGGAATTACGTAAAAACCCCTGTGACTGCCGTGACATCCGCCTTTGATAGTTTCGCGCGAGATACGATCGCGCTTTCTTTAAATATTCAACGTCGAGGCGACGAATTTGGTCCGCGCGAACGCTCCGGCCCGCCATCGTTAACTCGTTCTCAACGGAACGTTTTGTTTCCCGATAAGCGAGTCGAGTTCTCTTTCAAACTGTTAATTTTTACACGCCATTATGAGGGCGCTTTTTTTCAATCCCAGCGAAATCCATGAAAAGCGCACTCGTGCCGCTTTCAAACGTACTAGCTCTTATGTCCGTCAGCGAGTAATTACAAAGTCGTGCCGAGCACGCGAAAAAAAACGAACGTGGAACCCGCGTTAATGCTCGGATTTTAAGCGAGAGGATATTATCTAAATGCGGGAGACTAGATTTTTTCGCGAGCCGATTCGAACGATGTTCCAGAATTTGATCGTCATTATTGTAAGCTAAAAAGACACTAAACACTGTTTACTACGGGGAGGTGATTTATAAATTGAGCCGAGCAACAAAATATTAATAAATAAAGTGGTGTTTATTTTCCGACGGGTATCACAAGACAGACTGCGCTTCTTCCCTTGCATACCAATATTATACATATATTATACATACATGGGGAAAGTCCCACTTTCCCCTGCCATTCTACAAATTAGCTTAACAGTAAACAAACCCAAGGATCGCCTAGACTTTTTCAAACTACACGTGGAACCGGAAAAAATACAACTTCGCCAGCCTCGGACTCAATGTTCATACCGGCTGAGTAAAAAGGGACAAGCAATGGTTCCTTGGTCTTTTATCGCTGCTATGTTCCACCTTCGATATACTAAACATTTCTAAACTCTATAATAATATATACATTATATTATATTATAAACTCGGCTCGTCTCTCGTATCAGAGAAAAATCGTAAACTACCGGACGGTACAGGAAGGTTCGGCCATTCGATTTCCTCCTAGGACCGCGATAAAACGACGCTAGAGTCGCGTAATAGTTGGTCAATGGTCGAAGTCGGCGTTTCCAGTCGGACGTAGACGGCGAATCTCGTTTCGAATCGAATAAACCAAGAATAGCCCATTTTCAACGACGAATCTGGTCGCGGCGTGCGCGCGTTCGTGTGTGTACACGAGCGTGTGCGGATGCGCACACACGAACCACTGTCCGGTATACGACGCTCGCGAAATATCAGGGAACGGTAACTGTCCCCGGGTATAAACAGTAGTTTACGTCGCATCGTCCCGTACGAGTTCACTTCCTACGGATACGTACGCGTATTACGATTACGGTTTATATAGATTTATACGCGCGGTAACGCAGATACACGTTCTTGCTCGGTCCGGTTGCGGGGAAAATTACGAATATTCGGGTTTTACGCGGCCCTCGGCCTTTCGACTAGCAGATACGTGTTTTTCCCGGGTTGATTCGAAACACGGAAACTTTTTCGGATGAACGCGTTCGATTGTTTTGTACGCGCGTAACACGGTCTTTCCGCGAGTATTTCGATCGGGTTGCTGCACAGCAACGATCGTATTTTCGAGCTAGCCGAAAGTAGGAACCACGGTTTCTCGACGTGGGGTAACAAATCTTGAGAGTAGCTCGCGAACGAACGTAGCATTCCTATGCAACGCTTCGCCTACGCGCGTTTACGGCTTCGCGCACGTAGCGAGCTCGACAAATTCCGCGAGAGTATAATACTCGCTCGCGGAACTCCATACATCACCGTCGCGATTCCGCTCACCTATACCGAAACTTCGACACGCTCTCGACGCAGCCCGACCGAACGCATTTTCCGGTGGTTATGCGCGCTGGGCGGCGCGTAGGAAGTGTAATTAATCCAAATAAATCTATTCCGTCGATATTAATTTCCGTCCGTTTACCAGATTTTCCTCGACACCTTTCGATTCGCCATTTATAACTCCGGTAATCGCGTTTCGCCGATGCTCGCGAAGCTCTCGTCGACGATTCGAGTTGCATCGAAACGTCGAAAAGCACGCCGCGAGAGCGTCGTAAATAAAGAAATGGATGACAAAAACGGCAAAGGGAATGCATCGTTGAATTTTACCGGAGTAATCTCCAAAGTACCGGAAATGTGGCAATTTTTATTATGCACTCGCTTGGCGGGCTCTGTAAAATCGAGAGGTTCGCGCGCTCACATTTCGAAACACCGACTCTGCCGTCTCGTTCGAGTGAGTTTCACGATTTCGGCCATATTCGACGAGAGTGAGACGCGATCGAAAAAACCGCGGATCAGTAAAAACTTCGGCAAAAAATCTTACTAAAAAATTACGAAGAAAGAAATATATAAGCGTAATGTGCATTTCAAAATTCTACAAACTGTCTGTTATCGGTTGCTCCTGTTAATCGCAGCTACAGTTCCTCATTTTCGCACCTCAGCGAGGGTTTCTCTTCGCCAACGATTCGCGACTCGCGATATCTATTGTCGCCTAATTGTTTCGTCGGAGTATCTATAGGACGCGCGTAGTATCGTTGCAGTTTCCAATGAACATATATTTAGGGTGTCGCGCGTGCACCCGTCGTAGCGATTAGGGGACGGATTCGTCGCGTATCCTGCCGGGTCTATAAGGTAGCTAGTCCGTCGGTTTGTGTACCGGTGCAATCGATTACTCGCTTTATTTCGCGTGAGCCGTTGGGATCTCGGCAAACTGTGTATTATTACGTCGGTGGTTGTTCGTGTGGGTGAACAGGAACGCGTCCCGTCGGTGGGTCGTGCGACTACGATTGCACTTTGGGATATCGGAGCAGTGCTTGGCCGAATGGCTGCATTCACGGTGGTGGTAGTGTCACGAGCTGGTGGTGCTGGTTACGGTAGCGCGATTCGTGACATCGCGTGAATCGGTGGAGGAGACACACGATGCGTTATAACGTCGATAGGATACGCGAATACGGCGTGACCTGGTTGCGTCGCGCGGGTTTTCGGATTTTAAATTTGATGGGATACCGATCGAGAAGCAGCGAACACGGATAAACTGCCATTTTTCCCGCGTCCTGGGACGTTGACTCGTTCGAGCGTGTTTCTGCTTATTCGCAATTCGTTCCGGATCGTTCGAACGACGTTAACGCGCGGGCTGTTATTGGTCGGATGAAATGAACCGGCAGCGCAACTTTATGATTTAATGGCGAATGCGAAAATTTGTCACGGACGCGGTCGTTAACGCCGTAAACGCTTTATTCGGGTCCGAATATCGACGAGTGTCCAAATACTCGACCAAAGTCGTACGGACCCGTGGGAACAACGCCGGTGTGGTTAACTCGCGTTCGCGAAGGTTTCGAATAGCCCTTAAACGTCGAAAAGCACGGGAGAAAATATGCTCTTTTCGAATGCCGAACCATTATCGTTTTTTCAACAGTTATACGCGCGGCGACGCATTATGTTAACGCTCGAAATTCGATCGCAACATTCGACGATCAACGATCGCTACGTTAATCCGTAAAAGCATCGAAAGCTTTCGAGATGTCGACAAATTAGCAAATTGGTTTTCCGAAAGCGCATGTGCATGTCGGGTGTCGTCGTTGTTTCAACTTCGAAGCAACGTCCGAATCGTTTTACCGTCGATTTTCGTTATCGAGTGCCGATCGATACGCGCAAAGAAAACAGACGTTCTCGTCTTTAAACGCGTTGCCCGGATATCGATGGCGGGCCGTATTCGTTGAATTCGCCATAATTTTCCAGAGTACCGTACATTACGTATACCATGGAAACAAGTTCGCTTCCCGGCTGTTTTCTCTTCTCGGAAAAACAAGGCTTCCGCAACGAAACTCCAGCACCGCGGATACGCTGTTACTGAAACATTCATGATCTCCGTAAAAATCTGTGTTGAACATGCATCGGTTTTAAGCGCTGCCGAACCGTTTTCATCGTTGTATTTTGCTTTTCGAACAGTTATTTGCGATGGAAAAGCGCGAATAAAATCCGTCGTGATTTTCGCGAACGGTGGGCTACCGATTTCCCGGTTAGTCTCGTAAAATTAGTACGGTGATGTATATACATATATTTTAATATATTTTAAAAAACGAAGTACACTCGGCCACGAAAATAATTCGACTATGTAACGACGCTAATATTCGATTCGACGCAACGACTCTTATCGTAAATGGGCGATGAAACAACGAAACCGTTTCCAATTTTACTGCGAGACTTTATTACAACGGTTATGAAAAACGCGTCTAACTCTTACGAATTCTTGAATGCGAATGCATCGAACACACAGAAGGAAATTTTTCTTAAACAAGTTTCTCTTTACAAGATTGTTCAAGGCCTTTCCTGGCGATAAAGTATCCTGACATCGGGGAACAAAATCCGGACCCCTATGCTTGTTTTCTTATCGCCTTTGTTCGGTGTAAAATATGTAAACGGTGGGCATTTTTGCTTTCGCCAGCTTAGCATCAGTAATAATTCAACTCTCTTTCTTAGACTGGGCACCCTCAGGATTTTTCGACCGAACACACGGACTCCTCGCTTCAACTTCCTCCTTTTCCCGAGAGGGCTTTTTCCGGAATCTAAAAACAACGCCCTGTCGAGAAAGAAGCGTAAATCTTCCTTGCAGGCAGCCCTGCGAGCCTGTCATTAAAATTATCTTAACTCTTTGCGTTGTAATGACCAGCTACACTCGTGACACCTTGTTCAAAGGCGGTGATCCTTGTTTATATTTTTAATACGGCCGAATGTTAAATTTCGGTCTAATTGTATTTCTCGCAGTCGAGGATCACTAAGTGCGAAACAGTATTAACATTCGAACTTTCTTTATCGCTTTAATGTTGCACCAATTAATTGTTTGTTGTGTCTGACGTACTTGCCGGATAAAACGTAGCTTGTTCAGTTTGTTTAATACAGCAATTCGGAACAGGAAATTTACAACTACATCTATAACGTTGCACATACGATGTATGAACGTAATGAAACAGCAAATAGTGCAACCATTTTTAATAAATAACTTTTAACTATAATTGTACTATTATGCACGTGACGTACGAACACAGTGAAACAGAAAATATTCACAATTAATAATAAAAAGATGATTATTTCAAAAAAATTGATTAAACTTTTTAATCAGACAGTAGTACAGTCGCTATTTGCCAATGGCAAAAATAATTACGACCGCAAAGGGCTATTAATAGAGATAATAAATTCGAAAGAGTTCATCGTACATTTCGAACAAAAAGTTTTACACTTTCTATCTGCTACCAGTAAAAACAACTTCGAGCGCAAAAGGTTAATGTCGGAGCGACGAATAGTTTGTTAAAAATCGTAAATCGGACACGCGATCGCCTTCGATCTCTCCGATAAAGTTCTCGATGCGACGAAGGTTATCCGGCCAGTTTCGAGTCCATGTCCGATTTTTGGTAGAAACGAACGATAATAAACGCGGCCCGCGTAATTGTCTCGGAGCATCGATCATCGTTCGCGTCGCGGCTAATGAGAAAGCATAGTTTTAGTTTCCGGTTCGTTTAATTGTTACGGACGCGCGCGTCCAGCCGGAAAACAAATAGCCGTCAAGCCGGACGGTGCATTCTGATGTCGTTTTCCTTTCTCCGCGGTGTTTTTTCATTACCCTACACCGATGCATCATGCGCGCACGATAGACCGGCGAAAAATCCGCGGCCATAGTCGCGCGTGTACTTTCCGCGTCGACGGACGATTCCGCGGCACGATTCTCGTCGAACGTGCGCCGACTGAATAAGTTCCGCGTCTCGTTTCGCGCGCGTAATTTACTTAGCGTCTGGCGAAGCCGTTATTTTTCATAACGGCATTTGCTCGGTAACCGGGAATCTGCGTCTCGTTGTCTCGCGACAACGTTTGCCCGTGCCACGCGACGTGCCGCGAATTTTTTTCCCTCCTCGCCGGAACGACACGATTTTTTCGACCCGATTAGTTCCTTGGATTAACCCCTCGATCTATAATCATCAGCTACACTCGTGACGCCCTCGCAGTTCGAATATGGTAAGCCTTGTTCATATTTTTAAGAAGATTGCATGTCCAGTTTCGGTAAAATTGGAATTTGCATAGTCGAATTAACCCCCCGTGATCGGCTTCTTCTTCGGTATTATTTTTCTAACCTGTATGCGTAAATATCTATTTAGATCACGCCTTCGTCACTACATATATGTATGTATTTACATACATATACATATATGTATGAGACTCACACATATATCACAGTACCTTACCATATTTTGAGTTAAAAAGGCTGCAATTTTTTGATCGTGGGGCAAAGTCTTCAAAAAACGGTTCAGCACGGAACATGTTAGGGGAGAGTATCTCTAAGGAAGGGTAAGGATCACAGGATGAGTAAGGGACTATGAGATTGGGATGTTTGGTCGAGGGTGAGTCTATGATTTTTGGTGTATCGTGATAAGCCGCGTTTGGTTATCTCAGCAACTCGAGACGGGAAGTAATCGATCGTTCATTTTTGTTTGATAACCGGAAGATCACGGACGGAGAGTCGGGGATGAAATCAGCAATAAATTCGCGCGATACTTTTGTCGCGCGGTTTTGTACCGGCAGTGTGCGCCACGCAAATATTTCTCGGTGTCGTCGCGCGCGAAACGTGAAATGAGAAATTTAATATAGTCTGGCGAACGTCTCGCGTAAAGTATGATTTCTGCGTGTTACACTCGCCCGTGGAATGCTTGGAACGAAACGATGACGACGAAATTTATCTGGAATTGTGAAGCGTCGTGTATATTATATAAGATATATCAGGCCCCATCAAAAGTAACCCCCGAAGCCACTCGGACGCTATTTTCTATATAGACCTTCCGCGATAGTACGTCAATGAATATCGATATCAATCAGTCTGAATTACCGATCATGCTTTTATAAGCGATGAAGAAATCACCGATAGTACATAAATTGTACGATACTGATTTTCTTAGGGCCTCGATTGTTACGATTATTGGCACGCGATAATACATAAAATACTTACCAACTTTGTCCAAAATTTTAATATACATATCATTAATTCTGAATAAGTCATGTATTTGGAAGTTCATAAAAGCAGACACCATTAAATGAAACTTCATCTTATGCATAAATCGTAGCTCTTAGCTCGATATCGTTTCCAAAGATCATTTATTAAGAAATCTTTAGAGAACAATATAGATTACCAGGTCACACCACGTGGAGGTGGCTACGATAGTGACCCACCCTATCTCCAAATCCCAACCACCCTCCAATTGCAACTACCTCATTTATCGGAAGGATAAATGAGTGCTTACTCTACTTAGCCCGTAGGCTCGCGTAAATATACAAGTTCTTAACTATAAAGTAGCAAACAACTTGTAATTCACGCACGCACCTTAAAACTAAACGCTTCCGTGTTCTAAGTTTGCACCCGTGCTATCTAAAACGGTATACCAAGCAAAGGGTAGGAGAAAGTTAGAAGAACTTTCGCAAAGACATAAAGAAGAAAGTTGGAAGAACTTTCGCCAATAAGTAAAAGAAGAAAGTTAGATATTTCGTAATTAATTAAAAAAAGAAAGTTAGAAGAACTTTCACAAATAAATTAGAAAAGAAAGTTAGAAGAACTTTCGAAAAAGGGTGGAACAGCGTTGTCAATCGAGTGAACCTCGCCCACGCGAATCAAGCGGTAATTGCATCGTGACTTACGTGAACCTCGGGCAGAATTGAACCAAAAATACTGATAAGAACCAGTGAGACGTCCGAGGTTTAGTCTAGGGAATACCCTAGACAGTAGATCGAGATGGTACATCAATCAATCTACCCCACTAGACGCCTCCATGGCGCTACACCAGCATTTTCAGCCCAAAACTTACAGAATTGAGCCTTGAATACCGGTAAGAACCAGTGACACGTCAGCCGTCAGGAAACCCAATCATTCCTGCCCCCGTTGAAAGGGGGTCTAACAGAAAAACATGGAATACCCTAGCCGTCAGGCGATAGATGAGATGATGAGGCATCATTCAGTGCTATCCACGCAAGACGTGTCCCAGGCGCTTACCAGCATTTTCGGCTCAAAACTTACCCGGATTCCCCGCATTATGCAATCCACGTTCGATCCACGCGAGTCCGGAGCAATCGACAGACAATCACCGTGAATACTACACACTATCACGCGAACAAATTCACGACCGGTCGTGAAAATGGGTGCAACTTAGAAACGAAAGCGCTTCCGCACGCACTTAACACTAATACAATGGGGCCCCGCGCTCTATTCTAATCGCACGCATACTTATACTAAACGCGAATGTACCTCTTGTTCGAAAATTGCACTCGTATTATTTACGTTGAAAAAAAGAAAAAGGGGTTGGGGTGCGGGAGAGGGGAGGAAGAAAGTTAGAAGAACTTTCGCAAAAGGGTAGTATAAGCATTCTCTGTCAAGAGAACCTCGCCCTCCTGGACCAAAAGGTGATTAAACTTACATGAACCGTGGCACAGAATCCAACGAAGAGTCCTGGTAGTCCGAGTGACGTGATGGCGTTCGGGTTCCCATTTCTCCACAACAAAATGGTAGAGAGGACACCCTAGTCCCAAGGACGGCGGATGTTGCATTCAGGTTCCCGTTTCTCCCCCGCCACCGGGTGAGGGCAGTCTAACCAAGGAGAGGATCCCTATTCCTCAGACAACGTTCGCGATCAGGCTCCCATTGCTCCACAGCCGTAAGGGTAGAGAGGCCGCCTCAGTCGTTATACGACAGCGTTCGCCAGCGCACCGCCACGCAGTCCACATCTCAGGAACTGATCAGTAGTCCAAGTCCTCATCTGTCTCATGATCCCTGCAATATTTGACTACCTATGGCCATTCGGGTCCGGCACAATCAACAGAAAATGACTGGGTGACTCTACTATTTAACGCGATAAAAAATTCACGACCGGTCGTGAAAATGAGTGCAACTCCGAACAAGAGGCACGGGGACCCTCCCGCCCGCCCACGAACTTAAAACTAAGATACAAATACGCTACGCATCCCACGATGATCCCGCGATGGTCCCACGATGATCCCACGATGATGTGCTCTTCTATCTTCTTTCTTCGGGTAAAACCCATCCTACAACATAAAATAGAAATTATACAAAATAAAATATAAGTTAAAACCTGAAAATAAATGGTATTACGAACGGACTTTCGAGGAGAAAGAAGCCGGATTCACATGAAGTGAAAAACCCATGAGCTCCCATCCACCCACCCACTAGCTCAATATTAATCACTGAAACCTGCAAATAAAATAAAAATTAGGAGCGACATTGAGGAAGAACAAAGCCGGATTCACTTGAAGTGAAAATTCCTTGAGCTATCCCAACCACCCACCCACTAGCTCAATATTGATAAATGAAACCTCAAAATAAAATAAAAATTAGAAACGAGATTCGATGAGAAGAAAGCCGGATCACTTGAAGTGAAAACCCATGAGCTCCCATCCACCCTCCCTCTAGCTCAATATTAATAAATGAAACCTGAAAATAAAATAAAAATTAGGTGCGAGTTTCGTGGAGACAGAAGCCGGATTCACATGAAGTGAAAACCCCATGAGCTATCCCATCCTCCCACCCACTAGCTCAATATTAATAAATGAAATCTGCAAATAAAATAAAAGTTAAGATCGAATTTCATGAAGAAGAAATCCGGATTCACATGAAGTGAACATCCCATTAGCTCCCATCCACCCACCCACTAGCTCAATATTAAATCGGAATTAATCAAGTCCTGAAATTAAAATAAAAATTAAGAGCAGGTTTCTAGGAGAAAGTAAATCGTCACATACATAAAAGCATCTCAGAAAACCGAAAGTACGATGACATGAATAATTTCCATACTTACGCTTCGCTTGTACAATCACTCATTCTTACGCTTTCACACTGCACTCATACTTACGCTTTCGTACTACATTCATACTTCAATATATACTTCTCTAGACATTGTACATGATCCCTCGATGGTCCCACGATGATCCCACGATGATCCCACGATGATCCCACGATGATCCCACGATGTATTCAGCGTTCGCATATATTATACCGATACACTTACGCATACTACAATCTATCGCTTATCGGACGTATATACGCTCTTATTATAATTGCATACACTCCCATTCTTACGCATACTTATAAACGCACTACTTATTCTAAACGCCGCAAATGTACCACTTGTTCTAACATTGCACTCATGTTATTTAAAACGAAACTCAAAGTAAAGGAGAGAAAGTTAAAAGGAAATAAAGGTACAATGGAATAAATATATGAGAAAGAAAGTTAGAAGAACTTTCGTAAGAAGGTAGATCAGTATCTTTTGCCGAGTGGACCTCGCCCTCCTGAACCAAAGGGTGATCGAATTCTGACACACGAGAAACACAAAACAGAATCGGAACGAGAGTAACAGCCAGAACGAACGATACATCAGCGAAAGATTCGATGCAAAGAGGATACTTTTGTATAAAGAAGACATATCTACACCTCGCAAGACATATTCTAAGAACTGGCCAGTATTACCTGCCTTAGTCTGCCCTATGCCTCACATCATACAATTCCCTTTGGTCATTTGGGTCCGGAACAACCGACAAAAAATAACTGAATAATACTACGATCTAACGCGTAGAAAATATCACGTATTGTCGTGAAACCGAGTGCAAGTTAGAAACGAAAGTGTACTCGCACATTCACTTTATACTAAAACTATGAGGTCTCGCATTTTATATTAAAATCGCACTCACGCTCTAATCACGTATGCACACATACTTATATTACATACCGCCATGTATCTCCTGTTCTAATATTGCATGGCTTTACAATCGAAAAACATGTAAAAGTACGGGAGAAAGTCAGAAGGACTTTCTTTTGGATTTGTACCAAGTGATAAAAAAATGACAAATTGTTGCCACAGTAAAATATGACAAAAATTGAGAAATTGTAATAAATAAGATCGGTGTAAGTTAGAACAGGAGACACTTACAATTTGCACAAGCTTTCCGTCACAATATCGTGACGGAAAACTTGCGCCCGAGCCCACCCTTCCTCCCATAAGCTCGGGATTGAAATAAAACTAATACTCGCACAAAAACATAATTAACACAGGAGATTGGGGTATACGAAACGACAGTTTAATTTATTTGAAATAAAGCACTTGAAAATACATAAGGCATTGCAAATATTTTTCATTTATAATTTCATTTATTCCTGGATATATCACAAGAAAGAGAATTATTCTTGAAAATATCGAGGAATACATGAAATTATAAGTTGAACGTAAATCGTAGCTCTTAGCTCGATATTGCTTTCTATTCTTCGATTCGCGAAAAATGAAACTTAGAATTACATTTGTATTCATGAACGAACTATAAATTTAGCAATTTTTATATATCATAATTTTTGAAATTTGATAAATTACAAATTTTGAAATTTAGAAAACGATATCGATTACCAGGTCACACCACGCGGAGGTGACTACGAAAGTGACCCGCCCTATCTCCAAGTCCCATCCACCCTCCAATTGCAACTACCTCATTTATCGGAAGGATAAATGAGTGCCTACTCTACTTAAAACTAAACGCTTCCGTGTTCTAAGTTTGCACCCGTGCTATCTAAAACGGTGTACCAAGCAAAGGGGCGAAGAAAGTCAGAAGAACTTTCGCAAGTATATAAAAAAAGAAAGTTAGACGTACTTTCACAAATAAATTAGAAAAGAAAGTTAGAAGAACTTTCCCAAATGAGTAAGAAAAGAAAGTTAGAAGAACTTTCGCAAATAAATTAGAAAAGAAAGTTGGAAGAACTTTCGAAAAAGGGAGGGACAGCGTTGTCAATCAAGTGAACCTCGCCCACGCGAATCAAACGGTGATTGCATCGTGACTTACGTGAACCTCGGGCAGAATTGAACCAAAAATACTGATAAGAACCAGTGAGACGTCCGAGGTTTAGCCTAGGGAATACCCTAGACAGTAGATCGAGATGGTACATCAATCAATCTACCCCACTAGACGCCTCCATGGCGCTACACCAGCATTTTCAGCCCAAAACTTACAGAATTGAGCCTGGAATACCGGTAAGAACCAGTGACACGTCTGCCGTCAGGAAACCCAATCATTCCTGCCCCCGTTGAAAGGGGGTCTAACAGAAAAACATGGAATACCCTAGCCGTCAGGCGATAGATGAGATGATGAGGCATCATTCAGTGCTATCCACGCAAGACGTGTCCCAGGCGCTTACCAGCATTTTCGGCCCAAAACTTACCCGGATTCACCGCATTATGCAATCCACGTTTGATCCACGCGAGTCCGGAGTAATCGACAGACAATCACCGTGAATACTACACTCTATCACGCGAACAAATTCACGACCGGTCGTGAAAATGGGTGCAACTTAGAAACGAAAGCGCTTCCGCACGCACTTAACATTAATACAATGGGGCCCCGCGCGCTATTCTAATCGCACGCATACTTATACTAAACGCGAATGTACCTCTTGTTCGAAAATTGCACTCGTATTATTTACGTTGAAAAAAAGAAAAAGGGGTTGGGGTGCGGGAGAGGGGAGGAAGAAAGTTAGAAGAACTTTCGCAAAAGGGTGGTTTAAGCATTCTCTGTCAAGTGAACCTCGCCCTCCTGGACCAAAAGACGGTTAAACTTACGTGAAACACGAGAGAGAATCCAACGAAGAATCCTGGTAGTCCGAGTGACGTGATGGCGTTCGGGTTCCCATTTCTCCACAACAAAATGGTAGAGAGGACACCCTAGTCCCAAGGACGGCGGATGTTGCATTCAGGTTCCCGTTTCTCCCCCGCCACCGGGTGAGGGCAGTCTAACCAAGGAGAGGATCCCTATTCCTCAGACAACGTTCGCGATCAGGCTCCCATTGCTCCACAGCCGTAAGGGTAGAGAGGCCGCCTCAGTCGTTATACGACAGCGTTCGCCAGCGCACCGCCACGCAGTCCACATCTCAGGAACTGATCAGTAGTCCAAGTCCTCATCTGTCTCATGATCCCTGCAATATTTGACTACCTATGGCCATTCGGGTCCGGCACAATCAACAGAAAATGACTGGGTGACTCTACTATTTAACGCGATAAAAAATTCACGACCGGTCGTGAAAATGAGTGCAACTCCGAACAAGAGGCACGGGGACCCTCCCGCCCGCCCACGAACTTAAAACTAAGATACAAATACGCTACGCATCCCACGATGATCTCGCGATGGTCCCACGATGATCCCACGATGATGTGCTCTTCTATCTTCTTTCTTCGGGTAAAACCCATCCTACAACATAAAATAGTTAAAACCTGCAAATAATATAAATTAGTTAAAACCTGAAAATAAAAGGTATTACGAACGGACTTTCTAGGAGAAAGAAGCCGGATTCACATGAAGTGAAAACCCCATGAGCTACCCATCCACCCTCCCTCTAGCTCAATATTAACCATAAATTAATTGCAATCTGCAAATAAAAAAATTACGTGCGAGATTCGATGAGAACAAAGCCGAATTCACTTGAAGTGAACAACCAATGAGCTCCCATCCACCCACCCACTAGCTCATTATTAATCAATGCAACCTACAAATAAAATGAAAATTAGGAGCGACATTCGATAAGAGAAAAGCCGGATCACTTGAAGTGAAAACCCATGAGCACCCATCCACCCTCCCTCTAGCTCATTATCATAAATTCAAACCTGAAAATAAAAAAGAAATTAAAATTGAATTTCGTGAAGAAATAAACCGGATTCACATGAAGTGAAAAACCCCTGAGCTCCCATCCACCCTCCCACTAGCTCAGTATTATAATTTCAAATCTGAAAATAAAATAAAAATTAATATCGATTTTCCTGAAGAAAAAAGCCGGATTCACATGAAGTGAAAAACCCCTGAGCTCCCATCCACCCTCCCTCTAGCTCAATATTAATAAATGAAACTTGCAAATAAAAAAAAATTAGGAGCAAGATCGGAGGAGAAAAAAGCTGGATTCACTTGAAGTGAAAAACCCATGAGCTCCCATCCACCCTCCCACTAGCTCAATATTAATCAAGGAAACCTGCAAATAATATAAAAATTAGGAACGAGATTGGAGAAGAAAGAAGCCGGATTCACCTGAAGTGAAATCCCCTGAACTATCCCATCCACCCCCCCACTAGCTCAGTATTAATAAATGAAACCTCAAAATAAAATAAAAATTAAGAGTGAGCTTTGAGGGGAGAAAAACCGGATTCACTTGATGTGAAAAACTATGAGCTATCCCATCCACCCTCCCACTAGCTCAATATTAATAAATGAAAACTGAGTATAAAATAAAAATTAAGAGTGAGTTTTGAAGAGAGATTACCGGATTCACTTGAAGTGACAAAGCCGGATTCACTTGAAGTGAAAAAGCCAGATTCACCTGAAGTGAAATCCCCTGAGCTATCCCATCCACCCTCCCACTAGCTCAGTATTAATAAATGAAACCTCAAAATAAAATAAAAATTAAGAGTGAGCTTTGAGGGGAGAAAAACCGGATTCACTTGATGTGAAAAACCATGAGCTATCCCATCCACCCTCCCACTAGCTCAATATTAATAAATGAAAACTGAGTATAAAATAAAAATTAAGAGTGAGTTTTGAAGAGAGATTACCGGATTCACTTGAAGTGACAAAGCCGGATTCACTTGAAGTGAAAAAGCCAGATTCACCTGAAGTGAAATCCCCTGAGCTATCCCATCCACCCTCCCACTAGCTCAGTATTAATAAATGAAACCTCAAAATAAAATAAAAATTAAGAGTGAGCTTTGAGGGGAGAAAAACCGGATTCACTTGATGTGAAAAACCATGAGCTATCCCATCCACCCTCCCACTAGCTCAATATTAATAAATGAAACCTGAAAGTAAAATAATAAATAGGAGCGAGTTTGGAGGAGAAAAAAGTCGGATTCACTTGAAGTGAATAATCCTTGAGCTATCCCATCCACCCTCCCACTAGCTCAATATTAACCAGAAATTAATTAAATTCTGAAAATGCAAAAAAATTAATTGCAGGTTCTGATTAGAAGATAAAAGCACAAATACATAAGAGAATCTTAGAAAATTGGAGATACGAAAATCTCAGAACCCGAAATAAAACAACTATGGGGTACGAAAATCTCAGCCGTTGAAATAAAATCAGCGAGATACGAGAATTAAGGACCGATAAGAACATTTCAGAACTCGAAATAAAATTCGGGAAGGGTTCGAATGATCGGGACAATTTCCATGAACGACATAAAATCTCTAAGAGTTTTCAGAATCCTAATTGACAATTATTGTAGCTGCATAAAAACTTACCAAAAACGAAAATCTGAAAAGTACAAAATATTATTAAGAAAGGAGGTTAAAGGAGAAGTGGAATTTTTCTTTATTCAATACAGAATCTATTACATAGAAAACGCAATGAAAATTGCGAATTTTGGAATGATGAACAATGTAGAAACTTACCAAGAATAAAAATCTGAAACGTATAAAATATTATTAAAAAAGGAGGTTGAAGGAGGAGTGAAATTTTTCTTTATTCGATACAGTACAATTTAAATATGAAACGCAATGAAAATTGCAGATTTTGTAAGAGTGAACAATGTAAAAACTTACCAAAATCTGAAACATACAAAATATTATTAGGAAAGGAGGTTGGAGGAGAAGGAGTGAATTTTTGCTTTATTCGATACAGTACAATTTAAATAGAAAACGCAATGAAAATTGCGGATTTGGAAAGCGTGAACAATGTAAAAACCAAAATCTGAAACGTCCAAAATATTATTAAGATTGGAAATCGACGGAAGGGGAGCGAAATTTTTCTCCATTCGAAGCGAAACATTCGAAAATAGAAAACGCGATGAAAATTGCGAACTCGCGAGGGAAGAAATAACCTAACAACCTGACAAACAAAATCGCGAAAGTGAAAACCGTAGAAAGCTTGAATGCAATAACCATCGAAGCAAAGCGGAACATATCACCGAAATTTGAAAGAAAAGTGCAATTACCATTCTAAAGGGACTGCATATTTCTTTCCATTTATGATATACAGAGATTTGGGAAGTAAGAATAATTGATATTTTTTAAAATAATGAGTAGAAAGAAGAATATAAAATCGCGGAGAGTTCCGGAACTCTCAAACTCGAATAAAATCCCGACGTGATTCTAAATTTTCAAAGTTTGTACCAAAATCGCGACGTGAATCTATACTTTCAAATATCGTAACAAAATCGCGACGTGATTTTACATTTTCGAAGTTCGAAACAAAATCGTGACGCGATACAATATTTTCGAAGGCCGTAGCAAAATCGTGAAGAGATATGAAAATTTCAAAGTTAGTAACAAAATCGTGGAGTGATGTAATATTTTCGAAGCTGGAAATAAAATCGTAGCACATTTCGAGAACCGCAAATCTCGATCAAAATCGCGAGATGGTATGAAAATGTCAAAATTCGTAATAAAATCGCGAATCGTTGATCTTGTGCTCGTCAAGTTCGAGCAAAACGCGTTCGACGATACTATAATTTCAAAGCTGGAAATAAAATCGCGGCATGTTTCGAAAATCGCAAATCTCGATCAAAATCGCGACGTGATTCTACATTTCCAAAATTCGTAATAAAATCGCGACGTGATTCTATATCTTCAAAATTCGTAATAAAATCGCGGCGTGATTCTATATCTTCAAAATTCGTAATAAAATCGCGGCGTGATTCTATATCTTCAAAATTCGTAATAAAATCGCGGCGTGATTCTATATCTTCAAAATTCGTAATAAAATCGCGGCGTGATTCTATATCTTCAAAATTCGTAATAAAATCGGGACGTGATTTTAGATTCTCGACGTTCAGAATAAAATCGCGACGTGATTTTATATTATCAAAGTTCATTATAAAATCGCGACTTGACTCTACATTATCAAAATTTGCAATAAAATCGCGAGTCGATGATCGTGTGCTCGTCAAGTTCGAGCAAAACGCGTTCGACGATACTTTTCGTACCGTTAAAAAAACACACACATATAAAATACAGAAAAATAATAGCGAGCATAGTGACAAAATGACTCTCCATCATAAGATGGACAGCCATTGATAGTTCCCCTCTTCTTTGGCAAATTTTGCCGGGGCTCTTCGGCATATAGCCTCTTCTTTCTTCGGCTGGCAGCCTCACAAAAATTCACTCGCGAAATTTTACGGTAACTCGGACATTCTTTGGCTTTGATATTAATTACATAAATTTTCGATTTCGTTGTCGATCGATCTCGAGAAACGGACAGCGGATACTTTTATAGAAATAAAAATGACCCGCTATCGATTTCCTTCGATCGTCAAGAACGAGATCAAAATTTTACGTAATCATACAAATTCGTTACTTTCCGAAAGGAAAGAAAATTGAAATTTATACGACCAGCGATTCTCAGAATGCGCTGTCCGTAAAAGAATATCCGAGCAGAATATTTATTTAATTACACTGCACTTCACTTCACTTCACTGTATACTTCATTTTTGCAATCGGGTCTAGCACCACGACTGCGACTTACAATCTAAAAGGCTTGGCCTTACGAACAATCGAGTTCAAGAGAATGTTAAATACGATTAAGTCGTATTTAGATTTTCTCTCTCGATTTTTCGTCTTTTACACTCCAGATACAAGCATGTCACGTGTATTTTACGGAGGACAGAGAAACATGAATGCTTGCTCCGGCCCTACCTACTTAAAAACTAACTCAATCACACCAGAAGTATGCTACCTGCCTGCCTGATGCTATATTTAAAAAATTGCAAAGACCATTCTCACAAAAACACACTCCACGGTTCTCACACAACCACCCGGGTGCAAAAATGCCTACTCCTAGAGAGTACGTCCCGGGACGTCTCCGACACCCGAGTTCAATACAACATTCACACTCTAAGATTTCATACCTTTTTCGCTGAAATCGACCGACAATCGACAGTGAATATTAATTGAACATAAACATATTTCATTTACTTATTCTTTCGAATATTTAATGTAATATGTGCATGTCGTAATAATTTTGTAATTACTCAACTTGTACAATTTTCAAATTAAATTTTGTTCAGTTGATATAACTTCGAAATGTGTATTGACTCTACTTGTTTATTTTTGTAATTCAATCTTATTGATTCTATACGTATCTTTCGATAGCATTTTGCAAATTCGTGATTTTATAATAAATCAATGTAATTTTTAATCGACACAAGGTCCACGACCTAACCACACACACACACGTGTAACTTGTGTCGAGTATAATTCACTGTCAAATTGTCGATCGCCGATACATCTTAAAACTAAACCGTGTTCACCTGCCCGAACTCATGCGAGTAGCATCTAAGCACGCGTATGAGTTTCGAGCATAAAAATGAACACGGCCAATTGTATTTAGACCTACCAGTTTTCTTCATGTGTGCTGAAAATCCTGAGCTAAGAAACGTGATTAATAACATGCTAATAAAGCGTTCTCCTCAAAAAATGAACTTTAACATTAATGAATTTAATTATTATGAGCTGAATTTTTCAAAAAAGAAAATGGAGAAACACTTTGCAAAAATATCTACGTATACCGATTCTTTCATTCACGACAGATTTCCGATATCAAAGTAAATTCGCTAAATAACTAAAAGTATTCATGATAATCAACTTTGATATCGAAATCTGTTCTTCGCGAAACTTTCTTGTACATATTTGTATGTTTGAAAAGAGTTCTCGCGGAAAAATTGAAAATGAATCGATTATTAAACTGCCACGAAATCGGAGGGTCGTCCGACTTCTATGCAATTTTACGTTCGATTCGTAAGGAAGTTAAAACGCGATGTACAAGAAAACCCTATCCTGATCTAATAAATGATATACACAAAAATACAATTTGTACGAATATTGCACGATCGTACAGTCGTGGTCACTATGCTCGCTTCAAATAATAAAAATACAACCAGTTCCCGTGCCGTTTCGGACCATTCGTCCTACGACATGATGGGAACCGGAGGAACCGTAAAGCATGCGACTCACCGATCGCAGACTTGCACCACTGCACTCGCCTCATAGTCAGCGCATCTCGGGGGTTGATCCAAGGTTGGCTGTTGAATCTCGAACGGTCATAGTGTGGAAGTTGATTCATCAGCGTGACAGGAAAGTGGTAGTTGATTCAACAGCGTGGCGGGAAAGTGGCAGTTGGTTTGTCGGTTGGCAAAAACGTGACCTTCTGAAAGCACACAAGTCACAACAATTATTACACTTCTTTTATTAAATCGTATTTGGAGCAACGTATTCATATTGAGTCATGCAAGCATGCAGTAAACAAGTTTTTGTAATTTTGAAAATGTTCGGTAAACGGAACAAACACAAGGCATGCACACGAAATTACGTTGAATTAATTACACTACTAAACTCGGTAATAAATTTGCAAACGTATTTTAAAATGCACAAGTAACCACACTAAAACTTTTGCAAAAATTCCAGAAAACTGGTATGTAACTATGCCACGAAACACACTAACACGTTTGAAAAACTTTGCCAAAACACTTGTGTAACTATTTTATATAGCACTTTAAAACTTTTGCAAAAATATGTCAAAGCACGTAATAACCACTTCGTTAAACACACCAAAACACTTGCAAAATTATTCCATAGCACTTGGGTAATTACACTATACATTACACTAAACCGTTTGCAGAAATATGTCAAAACACGTCATAACCACTCCGTGAAACACATTAAATCACTTGTGTAACTACACTTATCAATTACACTAAAGCATTTGCAAAAATATGTCAAAGCATGTAATAACCATTTCGTTAAACACACCAAAACACTTGCAAAATTATTCCACAGCACTTGGGTAATTACACTATACATTACACTAAACCGTTTGCAAAAATATGTCAAAACACTTAATAACCACTCCGTAAATAACACTAAAACACTTGCAAACTTATGCCCAAACACTTAAAACACCGCACCACAAAACACACTGTTGTATCCGTATGTGCATGCACAATCACTTATAGTAGCACACTATTAAACACTGTGACACTTGGGACACCACACCATAAACCGCGGTAATAGACTATCGTATTTATTTAAAAAAACACTATAAAACACACTGATGTATCCGTATATGCATGCACAATCACTTGTAGTAACATACTTTTAAACACTGTGACACTTGGGGGACCACACTATATATCGCGGTAATATACCCTCGTATTTATTTAAAAAAACACTATAAGACACATTGATGTATCCGTATATGCATGCACAATCACTTGTAGTAACACACTATTAAACCCTGTGACACATGGGGGACCACACCATATATCGCGGTAATACACCCCCGTATATATGTAAAAAAACACTATAAAACGCACTGATGTATCCGTGTATGCATGCACAATCACTTGTAGTAGCACACTATTTAACACTATAACACATGGGGGATCACACTATATATCGCGGTAATACACCCCCGTATATATGTAAAAAAAACACGATAAAACACACTAGACACTTGCACTAGTACACTAGGTAACACGCAATCGATAAACCGAATCTCTTACTGGTAAGTGTCGATGAGTTAGATCCGACCTCTACGGCACTAGCGACAAAACTGATCAGATATGACCTCTTCAAGTTCAATCGCGAACATCGATTGGCAGTATGTGATAGCCAATTAAACATCGCTCATATGCACCAATACCGTGCACTTACCTGTAATCGAATCTAATATTGTTATATTATAAACGATTTTACTGTAATTTCTCATTTTGCAATTGTGTATTCATTAATTATTATTCTAATAACATTTTCGCGCGAATACGTTACAAGATAATTAAAAATTATTATACTTTTATATAATATTAAAAGATGATTGTAAATTACAAATTTTTCAATATTAATATTAGTTGTTTATACAAACGTTCAATAGCCATTATCGTTATCTGTTACAGTTTATATTACTTTTTCATTGTTGTGCGTTGGAACGAAAACTCTTGCGTTCTGCTCGGATAGTAATTCGCGAAGCACATTAAACGTAAGATCGGTTACGTAAATTTTTGAAATAAAATAATAAGAAGAAAACTCCCCAATCAACAAACTTTTCAGTAATAAAACAGTTGGGCTTTTGAAGATGTTTTATTGCCGGTGACGTTTTTCATCCAAGTCGCACAGAGATGTAAGCGTACCTGAATAGGTAGACCTCTGTATCATTCATAGGTATAAGTATTATCGATCGTTGAAGCTTCAGGCAGTTGGAATAGAACCAAAGAATAAAGTTCTTTTCACTAAAAGATTTTTAGCAACCTGCTTCCCACATATCCTCAACATAAATCATCCACGCGACGCCCTCGAAAGCTCACCGAAACGAGACACTATCATACGATTAAAGCATCCTCTGTAAAGGAAAATCGAGCATCCCCGTTAATTCGCGATAATGTTGGTTACTTTTCGAATCGAAAGCGACTCAAAGAGGATTTAGGATTTTCTTAATCGAAAGACAGGGGGAGGAGATAGGATGTTCGGTGGGGAACGTTCGCTCACCGTGGATGTGTACCCGGCAAACCACGGCCAATTAGCCGGAAGCGCATTCAGACCATTAACTCGAAATGAATTCGCGTTTAGGGTTTGCTGGAAGCGCGGAAGGTCGATCGGTAAACCGATCGGCAAATCCGATTGCCGGGACTGACTCGGCCGTGGATTATTAAACTTATCGATCGATCGAGCGTGCCCTGGTTATCTTTGCTTTCGAATCGCCGTTAATCAAACACGCGACACGTCAGCCTCGTAAATCGTTTCTTTCTTGTCGATCTAGCTCGAATTCACTTACGAACAGTACGATTCCTTTCGATTATCCCGGTTTTGCTCTCTGCGGGATCGTAGTTCGGTTTTGCACGTCGCTACCGGTAACTGAATTCGAAGTTGTCGTTACAGCGGGTAGCGAGTATCGTCAAGAAACCGCGTTATATTCTCTCGGGTACGATAGAAACGTTACTTCGATCCGACACGCATTGTGTATACTCTGTTTACCGACGTTAACGGTCTGTTCTTGCATCGTACTCGCCGCGAGAATTCCGATAATACGTTCAACGATCGTATGTACGTTCTCTGCAGTTTCTCGATTATGGAATTCGTTTCTTCCTCTAGCGGGTTGGTCGTGTCTCGATTAAAATGGCGGTACGCGGTAAGACGTTCGACTGTTCGATCTCGTTACTCGAATAAATTATGTTCGTGACTGCCGTGGCGGGCGAGCGCGTTGAATATCGTGATTCGATTACGGTGAGTGGCGAAACTTGTGCGGAATTTTTTTTCTACTTTTTAAGCGCCGATGCAATTCCGATACGGCGATGTTATCATAAATGTAGCGATGTACGGTCGATAACGAGCAGCGCAATTAGGAACGCACTTGACGTTCCACATTCGATCATTGTTTTCGACATGTTATTTACGAACGGAAATTAATGGTTGATTATGAACGGTCTGGTTCCGATAGCGTGGCGCGCCGATAAAAGGGATATTTCGTTGCGTTCGAACGAGTTAAAAATAAAGATCAAAAATATTTATATCAAATTATCGACGATTTCCGGCGAACGAAATTTGTCGCGTCGATTAAAATACGAGCCGCTGAACGGAATTTCGATATCGGTTTTCGAGCTGTTTTTGCGCCAAGAATCCGATTATTCGTAGAATTCTAAAATTCCGTGGAATTCTCGCATAACGAGAATACCGAAATAAAAAACGAATCGACGCGTACAGCTCGCTACCCAGGAATTGGCGCGCGGGGAGGTTGAAACGAAAAAGAAGAAGTACGTCTATCATCACCGTGAATCCTCCGAAATTGATACCGATCGACGAACACCGACTGCCAATTGTTTATGTTTCTTCGAATCAACCAATGTTCGTGATCGCGCGAACCAATAAGATCCTACCACTGAAATTACGCTAAGTGAAATTTTGACAAAAATTGTTGTTGCGCTAATTTTGTTGCTCGGTGTACATATGGGTCGATGTGCCAATTCCTGGGTGACTGGGTATACATATATCTTTCGATCTGACTCGTTTGCGTGGTTTTTCCAGAGATTCCGGGCAGATGGAGGCGGCATTGTCCGCACGGTCCGATAATGTCTGATCGTGGATGTAATCTGGTGTCGGAAAGAGAAGCGGCCGGAGAGAACGGAAACACGGTGTCAACCGGAAAATGCGTCTGCGGACCGCCGGTGCTTTGGTGCCCGGACGAGCCTCGCCCTTACGTTTACGCTACCCGGCACGAGTGTACGCTCAATTTGGTCGCCAAAATGGGTTACGGTAAGTCGTAATACATTTCCGTTTCGTAATTTCTTGCTGGGACCACGTTAAATTATACCGGGAAAAACCCGACGACGAGCAGAAAAGATTAAGACGCTAAAGGTTAAATTTCCACATATGCAAATCCTGGAACACACGTGTTCAAATCCCCAAACTCCCATATATTCAAATACCTAAATCTCCAAACTCTCAAGTGGCCCAATTGTGAAATTTGCAAATATTCGAATAGACACGCCCCAAACTCCTAAATACCCAAATATCAAAATCCCCAAACTACCAAATGCCCAAATAGCCAAACCTCGAAATTTCCAAATACCCAACCACCAAATTCCCAAATAGCTATATTCTGAATATTCCAGAATAGGCACGAACATATATCATGAACGGTTGAATCGTTGCCGATAGAAAAAAAGAGAACTTTCGCTCGTCCGCAAATTCGATCGAGCAACGAATAACGAGCAACGATAAACATTTCACGAAACGCGGCACAAAATTTGTCAGTGCCCGAACGAAACATCGCAAACGTAATGGACGAAAGAATCGTTATTTTCCTTTTATTTTTTTTTTACCCGCTTTTATTCTCCCTTTTTTCGCGATATGGCACGCAAATATCGGACGCGTCGATATTTCCATACAATGAAGAAAGTTGATTTTTTTGTCGCGCACAGTGGCGGATCGATATTACGCGGTAAAAAAGATTTGAATTTCAGAATGTAACGCGAATAATCTCGGTTATAGACGGGGTCGCATGGCTAGCGTTAAACGCGTTGTTTGCATTTCACGGGGATATCGGGAAAGGTGAATGCGGGATAAACGAACAAAATCCGTTGCTGCGGCGAGGCTGTGCATTTCGCGTTCTTTTTTCATAACGCGCCGTGTCCAAAGACAAATTGTCACTTTATCGGTAATGTCACCGAGGCAAACGTTTCTTTCCACTGATTATTCGATTTCCCGCGTATCGGCTTGCCCGAGACAAAGAACGGCCGGTATTTATTTACATCGTTCGCGACGATAAAGCGTTCACGGCTAAAAAGAAAATGGGAATCGTTAGAGTGGATGAAAGTACGCGAAAAGGAGAGCAAAGTTGAAATAACGAAACTGCGGCAGTTGCCCGTTAATGAAAAGAAAACATAAATAGCGGGAGAAGAAAAAGAAAAACAACGGCGAGTAGAAGAAACGTAAAGGTCACGAAGACGAAAGGGATACACGGCGACGTTAACGAGAAAAAGACATAACCGGGGGTACGTTGCCGGCGCGTGACATAACTCTCGTGTTCTTTGCTTCTTTGTTTCCGGTCGAAGTCACCGAGAATAATCCTGTAACGTCGCGAAACACGGACATTGTCCCCAATTTTGTACGCTCTTGCCGGTCAACTTCGATCGGCTATAAGTTTTATAGGGACAAAAGTATTTTTACACTTGAAACATAGATATAAAAACAATATTTTCTATATTAGTAATTGTATTTGAACATATGTGTATATGAACATACACACATATGTGTGTATATGTACGAACACGTAGGAACATAGCTGTAACTATGCTTAAGCATAATATTTAAGCATACAAATAATATAGAATATAATTTTGTTTCTATTTCTACATTCCGAGTGTACGGAAACTTTTGTCCGTCACTGTGTGTTGGCTGATCGTCGTTCAAAATGTGTTTGAACGGGCATCGATCGAACATCCTCGTCAAGAAGCAACCATTTAGTCCCGATTCAACGTAAGATCAATCGTACATAGTAATTACGCCCGGCACTGTTTGACGGTATCAAATATTGGATATCGAATAAGCTCACCGATAATCGTAGCTCGGGACCTATAACTATAATGGTTGAAATTATCTGCCGAACAATTGCACACGCAGAATCGATAGTTGGGTCGTCTTTTCATCGGGTCGAACTTTCAACAGTCTATTCCGGCGTACTTTAGCGTGGAGCGTGTAACGAAGTTGTTAGCGAGCAAGTAACAAAAGTAGTTACCTGGGCCGGTGCAGAAAGTTAAATTCGATTCGTCGGCAAAAGTTTAATCGTGTACGTACATCGAAGGTAGGAACCAGACGGATTGTTCTTTTGCGGAGTTAAGTACACGACTAACATCCCCGAACCCGACAAAGGGAGGTACGAAGAAGGGAATAACAAAACTTTCCTTCGGCTTGTTTCTCGATGATAACTTTCGGGTTAAAAATCTCGCAACTTTTTCCGGTATTTCTTCATGATTTCTGCGATACGAGTTAAGAGCTATACTCGGTTCGTCGTACGTTGCGAAGGTTACCAGGAAAAAGTGCCTGTTGATAATCATCGCATTGGATGACCAGGCACGTAGTCTTGTCCAAATTAAATGTTTGCGCTACGGAGTCATCCTAGCAGTAGCCACAAACGCCAAAAGGTCCAGTTACATAGAAAGAAGTTCTTTGCTGACAAGTTGAAATCGTACGTTGTTACATTGCTTTCTATTCCAAAATTGTAATTAATCGAGCTTCGGTGCGAAGAAAAATTGAAAAACGTTAATCATTTCACTCGGATCGCAACACAGTCACGCATGGTTGCTTAAAATGCGCAATTAACCGCGAAGCGACGGGAAAACGAGGAAAAACGCTCTTCAACATTGACACGACGCACTCGTTACAGTTCGCCTAATATCTCACGTTTCATCGTGCTTTTCTCGAAATGATCGGAACGTTATTTTCCTTTGTCACAAACGAACCATAATTTACCAACGACACGAAATACGACTGCCACGAGGACAAAGCCGAATATACGTTCTCGAACATGAAAATATGTTTAACGCGAATCGCGGCTGTCGATATCGTTACGCAGAGATTCGCGCGAAACCGTCGTGATTCGTAAAAAAAAGAACGATATCGATCGTTGGATCGCGCGAGTTCTGGATCGAGTAAATCTCTGCTTGGACCGTAGGTCAGCGTAACCGAAGACGGACACAAATACGATTATATAGTGATATTCGCGGTCATCGCTACCGTCCGACAAGATAAAAATACAGCCCAGTCCGTGTTCCGTTTCGGACCATACATCTATCGACACGATCGAGACCATAAAACACGCGACTCACCGATCGTTGACTCGAACCACTGCAACCGCAATGCATCTTTAGATTTGACCCAGAAACGATCCATGGCCGACCGGTTTCCCTAGCACCGTTGCCGCGTTATTATTCTCCGGGTAATCGAAATTACTCCCGTTATCTTCGAATCGATGAAAAAGCGCCGGAAAGACCCGAAGCGTGAAAAACGAACGCGGGATAGCGCGGAAGACCACGGTATGAAATACGATATAATACGTGCACGTGAACTCAGCCGAAACTACGCCGTACACCACGGTAATACGTATACGTTCGCGTGCGTAAATACGGAAGAAACTACAACGCGAAATACGCTAATACACTCGCGTAAATATAGCGAAACACACCGGTAACCGCATCGCGAAACGTGTTAATAGACCCGCCTACACACGACCGACCATATAGGGGAACATGTTAGTATACGCGTGTGCTCAACCGAGAATCACCAGAGAAGCTAGAAAATCCACCGAACCCTGCTCCGAATATGGGGTAACACACTAGGCACACCCGAGTACCACGTTGTCTTTCTTCGGATAAGCACGTACACGTAAAGTGGACAATTCTTTAATTCTCACGCTCTCGTATTTCCAAATTTTCCGCCCTCAAAATTCTCCCATCTTCCGATTTCGAAATTCTCAATTTCTCGAATCCTTGAATTTGAAAACTCCCAAATTCCCATACCTCTACACTGTGTAATCCGAACGACCTCGAAGACGACCCTTGACGGTCGTAAGTCACCTCTCACGGGACAACAGTATTTTGGCTCTGCGGTCGTATGTCACGTGACAGATGACAAGGTGGGCCCTGTCGAAATTCGTGTCAATTAAGCATCAGCAACAGGCAACTAACATTTCTAGAGATATACCAATGCTTTCTATAGTCAACATTTAATATCTTATCGAATACAGAAAATTTTGTAAATTTCTATAGCGTTAGTTGCGGTGAATATTTTTGATGATATTTTTGATGATTTTGATTCTAACGACGAGGTTATCAGTCAAATCTTATTACGTTCTGAGATGAGGAAAAATCTTCCTCGAGCGAAAAAAATAACGTGAAAATCCCAAGGTCCTAAAATTTTGAAGCCAATCGGGTAATTAATCGAGTACATGAAGATGTACGCGCGTAAAACCTCTGCCCTATGTTCGCGAATACGTGCAACGAACACAGAGCAAAATATTCTCTAGGGAAGACAAATTTACACGTGATCGTATACGCCACGTGCGGTAACGCGCTCTCGTTAACTATTTGTTAACTGGCAGCGGTATAATCGACCAATTTTCAGAGGAAAAACGAAACGACCCGCTGCTCGTTCCTTGCTTGTCTAAACAATTGCTTTCACTCGAACCGAGTCGAAGTTAGTCAGTCTTTATTTCATTACAACTTCCGGCTTCGCCGTTAAATCGCCACGTTCATCGAAATTTGTAGCGCCGTAATTTTTATGACCGGATATAACGCAAAATTCATTTAAGTCTTTACGTTTTTGCGTGACGTTACGAAATAATTATTGCGGCGTTACGCGAATTGCTGTAATCCTTTAAACCTGATATAACTTTCGATAGTCCGCGTACGCGCGCAGTGATTTACTTTAATAATATACGACACGGTTTTAACGTTACCGCATGTAATTCGCGAACGATAATTCGAGTAAAAATGGTCGTTTCGTGATTTCAACAATTAGTTCGGTTTTCGTTCGTTTACTTATTACGATATTCATATATTTGTTTTTTCCGCATTGTCGGTCGATACTGCTTCGATGAAATTTTCGCGCGATAGCAAGATAAATATTTGAACACGACGTGGACGGTATTTAAATCGAGTAAATTGTAAACGAACAAATTATTTAAAAAAAAAAAAATATTCATTAATAATGTTATTCGGACAAGAACATCTACGAACACGTAGCGCCGTTTTAATCAGATTAAAAACAGCGAAACATATATAAATACATATGCATACGCTCGAATGAACCGGAAAATATGCTAAAAAGCGTACGAGGTATTGGATTTCTCGGTCACTCGGTAGTTGGTTATTTTATAAAGTAAAGTAAAATAACGTACGACTTTTTAAATTCTCTCGGAATACGAACAATATTTGTCGAAAGTTCAAACTAGATTCTCGCCGAAGGTATCTTGCTCCGAAGAGTTCGACGATTAATCGATCGAGTACGGGAAACTCTATTTTCCGATCGACTTTCGAATTTGGATCTCGAAATCGCGCGACACAACGAGGTTGATCGTCGTTAGCGCGCGTTCGTAGTATTTTCATTGCGAGTTCGATGGTTAGATCGACTTTATAACAGCTATAGTTTCAGTTTATATTAGTCCATTGCTTCGGTTTCATTTCCTGTTGTACGTTAACGCTCGGTTGTCACGTTTCTCTGTGGAAACTAAGTTCGAAATTGATCGGTATATACGACGACTAAACGGCGGTTTAAAACTTTCGTTTCGCGTATCACCGTGCATTCAAAACTTTCGTTACCCTTCCGTCCGACGAGATGATATATCGTAAAAATTTAACGACGATTAATAATACCTGTCCGAAGCGTTTTAATCTTAATTCATAAATTGATACTCGGTCGTTTTTACAGTTTCGCGACACGAGCAAAAGATTTTTCGTTCGAGTTTCGCGCGATCAGCGACGTTCTTATACGGTCGAGCGACGAGGGTGTTTACCCCGATAATAAAAAATAATACGGATATTGTCGAGAGATTGCAGTACATTCATGGGGTGCTTTCTTTCGTGCGCCTCAACGACCAATAACTTCATAATTGGGTCATTACGCGACACTTTATTGATCGCAAGATTCAATTTAATCCCTTTCGAAGACGTGGTCAGGTATAAGTACACGCTACCGCGTAGCTGGCTGGTACAGCGGACGATATAGCCAAGTATAATAACTTACTGTTTAGTTAATATTAATAAAAGAACGCGGTTCGCGCTGTTCCGTTATCACTGCAATTTCCGCGGTACGGTAGCAGCGAAATAATCGTTATTAGCTAATAACAAAGTTCTTTTTCCGCGCGCACAGAGTCAAACGGAACGCCGTAAACCGAATTTATAATTAGAACTCTCTGTTCGTTGAAAATTAACGGACACGGGCGGTACACGATCCGCGAAAATGATCATAATTAGCGATATTAGCTCTCGTTTGAAAAGAAAAGTGCGTTTCAAATAGAAGCCAGCAAAGCAAATTTGTAATCGTAACTCGGTGCTTACTTAAAATTAACAAACGCGCGCGATGGTTTGTCCCGACGGTTGCATTTTCCACGGAATTGCCGGTAACGGAAGCTACCTTTTCACCGCGAACGAGAACGAAACAAAGAGAGCAAAGTTAACCGGGAACGGTGGGGTAGCCGGTAAAGCGAATTACGAAAGTCGTCGAACCGTCGAAACCGTCCGAACGGACGGTCGATCGGAACGGACAGCAGTTAGGTACGTGTCCGCAAATATTAATAGCAAATATTACGATGGTCGTCCGTGGAAGATTAGTTAGAGGATTTCGTGGTCGATACTTCCGTATAACTTTACGTTTGTTTAGGATTCGCGTCGATGTTGCGCAAAATTTACTTCCCATGTTAGCCCTTCGGTAATCCATTCAAGTATTTGCATAATAAATGCCCTCGGACGGATGAAATATCGCGGTGCTCGAGCACGAGTAAACTCATAATCTGCGATGTACAGATCGGTACGGTTTTGCGCGGACACGCGCCGACCACGATATCGATGGACGTTCGATACCGACAACGCGATCATAATTGTTTACACGCTTCCGAGAGCAACTCCTTCAGTCCGGTACTTTCGATGAAACACGCGACGAAAAGAAAATTCGACCCGGTTCCGTCGTTCCGCGATCAAATAATTCGCAGCGAGGACGTGGGTGAGCACGAATTAACGGTAGAATATTTACGGGAAGGGGTTAAGTAATAACAAATAACAAGAGGTAATAGGAGCATCAGAGATTCTGCGGGTGCAGGAGATAGACATAGGAAAAGAAAAGGAGAAGTATAGAGTGGAAAGTTGAAGGGGTGAAAGAGAAAGCCAATGGAATACTTAGGTTCGCACAGGTCTGGCTGCCAAATATGCAATCTGACAATGACCGGGCTTGTACGAGACCCTGGGAAAATTGAAGATCGTAGAATGGGAAGGAAGTGCTTAGAAATATTGAGGCAGAGGAGAGAGTTAGAAAAGTTAAGAAGAAATGATTAAATTAGGCAGTATCTCGCGATTCAACGAAACGTATCACGAAGACAACCGTTTAATTGATTCGCGACCGTTCGCAGCTTCAAGGCGATTGTAGCCGATGAACTTCTGTTTCAGATGACCTCTTTAATTCCGGAAACCCGGTGAGCGACGACGTCGAAGGTGAGTCACTTGTAACCAATTTCGAAAGTTTCTAGCAGAGAGTTTTAATTGCGCGTGTTTAGTATTCATCGGTGATCGAGTTTAACGGGTTTAAAGCGAAATTACTCGGACACGCTCTCGTTTAACGCGTCCTGCGCCCGTGCTTTCGATCTCTCGCCAATATTTTTTTCTTATCGTCCCGAAAAACGTACGAAACATTAATTCCGAATTATATATCGCGTCGTTTGTCCCGCGTGTCTTTCGATTTATCGTAATGGTCGATTTTTGATACGTCGAAATTTATTCGCGTGCCGGAACGAGATTTTGGTTCCCGTTCGCGTCGACGAACGCGTAAACGTTTGTTCTTTTTTTGTTTTCCTTTGTTTGTACGCGTTCGCGCATCGATCGTCGCAGATTAATATCGTCGACGAAAACTGGTCGTTTCCCCCTCTATACATATAATATCCCATTATCGTGCGCCCGATAACTGGAAAGGGTGTTCGACGTTATACGAGCAACGGCGTTTAGCGAAACGAGCCAGCGAAATGAACGACGCAAAAAAGATTACCGTGTTTGATCGAAGATCGCTTTACGCCCGTATTTACGATACCTGTAAAAGCAACGTATTGTTCCATACATATTGTATAGCGATTCGCGAGTTTCGTTTTCTTTTCGATTTTATCTTCGACGCGGTTCGAGGAACCTGGCGATATATAGCCCATATATGTATATGGCCATACATATGTATATAGCCCATATATGGGTGACCCTCAAATTTCTATACAAATTTAACAGCTGTATAGTCCAAAATTTGGATTCTTTTCTGACTGAAAATACTCGCATTAGTTACTTGGGATCCATGGAAAATAAATATAACGAAGTACCGTGAAAATATTTGGTAATATTCGTTAAAATTGAAAATACTACCTAATGAAATTTTCAGTTGCTTCGGTGTGGCAGTCAACGGGTTAAGCATCGACGTTTACTCTCGAGGAATAAGACGTTATCAAAAGATGTTCCCCGTCGGGGAACGCGTTAGTTTCCGAGTAGAATCACGAAGAAAGGGAAAGGAAAGTAGCCGGGTGAGGTGAGAGGATAAAAAGGGAAGATAGTTAGGTAGAGAATGGCGGAACGAAGGAGATGGCACGGCAGTGTGTCGCGTCGCATAAACGAGGAATTGAATTACACGGATAGACGGAGGGAAAACGTCGCGAGGGTCAACCAGACGGCAGTTCGGGACCGGGAGACGCGAGGAACTAATTGAATTTGGTAGGCGAGCGAGAACGGAGCGGTTCGCCTCCTGGGGAACAAGAACGAAAGGGCAACAATGGCGCGATAAGAAGTTCCCCTTTTAGAGGAAGCCGCGTTAGCCTCTTTCGCGCGGTACATTACGGCCAATGGGAGAAAAGAAGGAAACTTTAACGGAGAGAACCGGCCGTGCTACGAAACGAGCGAAACTTCGCGTCTTTGTGTGCAAGGTGTGCAAATAAAGTAACGAGACCGGTAGGGTAGCGTTCGACCGGGCAACAACGGAGACGCGAATCTTAGAGGAGACTCGGTTGCGCGTGTCATCGGTTTAATCCCTTGCACTATGTTTCATTCGGCAAATGAGTCAGACATAACGAAGTATTCGGTGATACAACTATAACACGACCGAAGAAAGTTCGAATGTCAAGACTATTTTGGATTCAGCGATCCTCAACTGTGCAAATGAAAATTAGACTGAAATTGAACATTGATCCCCACAATATTCCCTAGGTAGTTACTTTGAAGGGGACAATTTTAATTCGTAATAATATTAAAACTATATAGGTGAAAAAAAATCAATTGAAAATGGGTGTTACGAATAATGTAACACACGGTTGATTCAATTATAAAAACGTTACTCTCTTTATTTAACACTGCACATGGAAGGTATTAACGCTTTGCAATCTGACGACGAACTAACGTAGCGGAAAACTCGTCTCAAGGACCAGAAACTCGGGCTTACGTCGATTGGTTTTTGTCAAACGCATATTCCAACAAAATCAGTCTCATTACTTTCTGTACACACCTCGTATACCTTTCCCTCCCACTACCGGGAATCTCAGCCCCTGACTATTCCCGTTACTCCCGAATTACCCTCGAAACGCGTAGACGACTCGTAATTTGTCGACGGTCCAGCGGGAATCGTACCTCGGTTTATGTAATTCGCCGGAGGAACGCGGCTAGTCGGTAGAGCAAAAAGTTTTCTCCGCAAAATACCGATCAAGCGGAATTCTTAATTTCGCTGCTGCAACGAAGATCATTACCGACGAGTACACCCGTATCTTCTGGTCAACGACTCTTCCGAGTTCGCACGCCCGAAAGAACTGTAAACTTTTACGGTGTTTTAAGACGGTCGGAGATTAAGTCCGGTATAGGCGATAGAACGCGGCACGAGCGAAAGGCACGGGATCGGAGCGCGTGCGTGCGTGAGCGAGATTAGCGTAATAGATAGGGACGCGTAAAGAATCGCTAGAGCGGCCGTGAGCAATTCAGACATGGAAATAAACGAATATTACCACTGTAAGGAGGGTCTAATGAAAAAGTTTTAAGAGGCGCACTCGTACCGCAAAGGATTAAATAACGTTTTCAACGCGAAATTGCGGTTAAGTTAGTGCGGCAACGTTGTATGATGCAACCCATTAGAACGATTAATAAAAACGGCTAAAGGCATAAAACCGGGGGATGAAGATGAGCAATTAAATCGTTCCGCTTAGCTGAAAGCCGAGGGTAATTTAATTCGGGAGGGCAGGTCCCGCCGACGTTTGCAAAACACGCGATAAGAACGTTCTCGTTGCACGCGCTCTACGTACCTCCTGACCGATCGTCGTTTCCTTCGACAATTCGATCGACGAACCTCTTTCTTTTTTTCGAAAGAGATTAATCGGCGAGGCTGCTCCGTCGATGCATTTTCGCCGGACTCGACCGAGTTATCTCGTGGAACTCGATAAGAATTTCTGCGCGACCACGGGGCGGTATCGAATCGATTGAACGAAATTGGTTCGTCAGTGTTCGAGCTCGCGGTTATCAGGTTCGGAATGTTCTCGGATTCTTCCGAGATATAATGGTCCGAGAGAGTTTGAAAATTTCTGATTTAAACGCGCGGACGACCGAGTTAGGAGTCGATTAAAAGTTTGATCGAGAAACGGACCGACTAATCACGATTTTGCCGAGTATTTCAGCGGAATTGAAGGACGATCGCGCGAAAAGGAACAGCTTTAATTAGCTTTAAGTAGCTTCATCGGCGATTTCTGCACGCACGGAGACACGGATCTCTGCGAGAAAATTCGTCGCAAATTGGCGCTCGTGTCCGGTAACGAAATCCGCGGCGAGCAACGTTTACGTACGCGGAAAGTCCGGCATCGTCGAGAAAGAAGAGAACAAGAACGATTCGACGCATCGTTCCCAACTAGCGGCGAAAAGCGAGAACCAAGGGAACCAGCAAACCACTATCGACTGCAGAAACTCGAAGCATTCCGGAAGTTCGTAAAAGCGCGAAGACGTTCCGTGAACTTCTACATATTTGTTAAGAACTCGAAACTGGAAAAGAACGCCGATCCGGAATGTCCACGTTTCCACCGAATTCCACCGAATGACCATCTTAAATCCTCCAAGCTTCATGCATGGATCGAGGATTGCCGACTGCCAATTGTTTGTTTTTTTAATCAACCGATGTGCGTATCCGTGCGAACTAATAAGTTTCTATTACCGAAAATACGTATGAGTCGATGCGCCAATTTCTGGGTGGCCGGGTAACATGTGGCGGACGCCAGAGGATTCGAGTCCTGGCAAGGATCATCATATTTTCCCGTATTCCTTTGGAGGAATCTATTAGTTGAAAGAGTCGGATATGACCCATTTAAATGTAGGTGACACCTTCCACGCTCAAAGGTTTAAAAGAAGTACAGAAATAACATCAACAGCCAATGACCACAGATCCGTAGGACCCAAGTTCGAGGTCGGGCAAAGATCCGCAAATTTTTGCGTATTTATTCGATTCCTCGCTCGCGGTCTACACCTACGTATAAGTAGATTTTGCGCCTTCTAGAAACGTTTAAGAAGCTCGTTGTCTTAAATGTTCTGTTCGAATATTCGAATTCGGTCGCTTGGGCAAACGGTGATCGTCGAAAGACGGAAGATACGCGGCGATCTTCGCTTCCGTTCGCGAACCCCCGAGCATATTTGTGCCGATAAAGCGAACAGATTGTCCCGAGTTTCGCGGCAACGAGCCTTTTTATCAGGGACGTTCCACCGAGATACACGAGAGGAGAAGAAAGGACGATTCCGGTTCGTCGTAACGAAATAGAAATTGCGCAAGCGGAGCGTCGCCTTCGGCGGCTGTGCTCGTCGAGCGAGAAAGTATTCTCGCGTTTTCGAGAACGGAAAAGGGGAAGAAGAAATTAGAGAAGAGAGCGAGCGGATAGAATATCGATAAAGATCAAAAGTTTACTTCCTTCTTCAAAGTCAAACGCTGCTTCCTATTTAAAAAAAAAAAGGATAATGATAAGGAACGGGAATCGCTCGGAGTTCGAGGGAATTTAAAAAGTTGGGAATTGCGTGGAAAGTACTCCGACAACGGAAAGGCGAATTAATTCGTGCCCTATGGCATCCTCGGTACTCCTCGAACGAGTATTAATTTTATGAAAAATTTGTTTTCGAAACCGAGCGGCGACGGAAGTTCGACGGTAAGACGAGAAGTTCAATTAGTGTCGTTAGCCGAGAATTCGATTTAGGTTTTTTTTCCTCTCGAGTGGCGTTTCTTATAGAAATTAATTTTCTTCCCTCATCTTTGCTCTCCGTTACCCCCCTCCTGTGCCACGTTTCTCGCTGTTTTTCACGATCTTTCCTGTCTCTGCGCGCACCGCCAACGAAAATAAATAACCTGTCGTCGATTTAACGGAACGCGAAAAGTTCACGGTGTATCCCGGAAAGTAATTTGAACGTCCGTTCGTAGCTCCGCGTTTGCCTCGCGTCGTTGTACAGGCCTCGAGGGAAATTCGAGTACTTCATAAAGCGACTGCAGATTGTCCGAGAGAAAAGGAATCACGAGCGTGACAAGGGGAGCACCGAGTCCCGGACTGGAAGAGTCGAACGAAACCGCCCGTTGAAAAGTTACTCCTACGACTGCCGGAGGACTTGCTCGCTAATAGCTTCAAACGAAATTACACGTAACGGCGAGAAGGAAGGTCCTTTCGGCCGACATCGACCTCTCAAAGAGGGGTCGTCCTGGCTCCACGAAACGAGATTCTTCGATGCTTTTCGAAACGAGAAAGAGCTCGCGAAACTTTGCTTTCGCGTTGATCGGTACGCTTCGACCGGCGTCGATTGCGCGAAAATTACGATCGTATCGCAACCGGTATCGGTTTTCCCAGGTTTCTCTCGGTCGATATCTCGGGAACGAACCGCAACGTCGCTCGCCTCCGCTTCGTCTCGAGGAACGTAATAATTTTCGCTCGGTGAAGCAAGATTTCTTTGGGTGACCCGGCCACGGTTGCAGGAAAACGTTGAAAAAGAACCGGAGGGCCGAGGCTTTTATTCGTATTTGCATCCGTTAGCGGAAACCTCTTTCGGTAGGTGCGCGTAATTCCATTCCCGATGTTAATAGAATGGCGGGACCGTGGCCGAATAAATTTATAGGTCTCGCGCGAAACGAATTCGTAGGTTTCGAATTTAAAGTACGTTTTTAATGTAAGTGCATTACGGAAAGTCGGACAGGCTTCTCCTCGGTTAATGGGCTCTCGATAATTCGGTTAATCGGTTCGGTCGGGTATCGCGACGCGGACCCATCGAATTAGCTGGCTCGGTCCTAGTTTGCTTTTAAAGATAACTACTGTCGACCCGATCGCGATACCGCGAAAGGTGGCGGAAAAAGAACGCTCGATCGCCGATTAACGAAATCGTCGGATATTGCGCCGCGTAATTGGTTCCAAGGATCCGCTCGCGTCGAGAAAATCATAACGGTTTACTGCGCTTTAACGACCGAATACGATACCGATAATCTGATCGTTCTTAACCGCGTTCGGTTCCCAAACGCGTTATCGCTGCATAGAGTCGGCCGTTCGATCTCGGAGGTTCCATCGAATCCTTGCACCACGATTTCCTCGTCGAATACGTCGGATACAACGATCTATTCGTTGCTACAACGTTTGTTAAGAGCACGTTTTATTATTACGTCAAATCCGGCGGACGGAACTAACTATTGTTTATAGCTGTAACGTTAAAACGAAGAAAGGAAATTTAAATGTTACGAGTATTTTATATTCAACGATCCTCGACTACACGAATTATGATCAGACCTGTTAGGAGCACAATTTTGTTTTTACAGATTGGACGGGTCTTTTGCCAATTTCAAATTTGTAATTTATTTCAAAATTTTTGCTCAGAAAAATACTTAATTACTGTCAGGCGTTTACTTCCAGAGGAGAGGGTAGAGCAACCCCTGACACCGTGTACAACTCATGATGGGTCAGCGATACATCTCCACCTTGAATTGTCGCCGCTTTTAAACACACCCCCACACATCTAACACATTTAAGACAGAATTCTTGTAACACAGGCAAAGATCATTAACGCTAGAAATACCAACATTAAATGCATACTTACTTCAGAATTTCAAAATGAAGTAGAAAAATAAATAAATATTGCAGCATCATCTAACATATACAACCGTTCATTAGCTCGATAAAACATGCCAGATATTTTGACAAAAAATCGGTCACAAAATTTTATTAGTCTTTTTGACTGGTTGGTAGTTTTAGTGTTAATAAAGTATCGCGTAGAAAAACTTCGGTATAGGGATACAAAGAAATTTAATAACATTAAAGTGATCGAAGAATATTCGAACGGCGAGACTGTCCTAAATTCGGTGATCCTGGGCCGTGTAAATTACCATTAAACTCGATTTCAAAGTATTAGAAACACGAACAGGGTTCACCAAACTCGAACCGAGCGCGTCACGAGCTTCGCTCGTGATTACAGCGCAAGGGGTTAACGGGGAAGCGAAGAAATTGGATCCGCGGAAGAAAAGTCGGAATCGAAGGTGGGCAGAGGATTCGATTTCGGGTCACGAATTGCGCTTGTCCGCATCGCGAATATATCTATAGGGTCGGCCTTGAAGCAGCGAGGGTGAAAGGAGCAATCAATCTGACCCCGGTGTTTCTTCTCCTCCCTCTGGCAGTCGTTCCCTTTGACTCGCTCTATGGGAACAGCTCCTCGGAAGATTCGAAACACTTTTCACGGCTCTAAAACTCGCTGGAACTCGAAATCGGTTTGTTCGACGTAGCGAGCCTTCGAATCCTTCTCCCCCTGGCCGCTCCGTTCTTCTCGGTTTTTTTCATCGGTCGCCTTTCTCTCGCTCTAGTTCCAGTTGCTCGACACGTCGCGGGAACAAATTTCTATTGTATATCGAGAATGGCTACGGCGCGTCGTACGCCGAGGACATAAATAACGATGGAACAGCTGGATGACTCGCGCACCGTTCCTCCTTTATTCCACCCTCGCGCTGCCCCTTTCTCTCTTCCGGTCCTATCGCTCTATTCAATTTTGATAATGTTGGCCGGAAGATAAACCGTGGCAAATTCCATTCTCGCACGGATTTTTTCCCTTCTTCCGTTTCACGCTGTCGTATCTACTCCTTCGCAGCCGATCGTCCGACGCGATTTAACGACTCGCGCTCGCCGAACGTTTAGCGAGAGCTCCCGTAACGGCCGCGGCGATGGATCATTTTCTCGGAGTTGGCGAGAATTCGTAACGGAAGATCGATACAGGCTCTCGTTTCCGATACCGAGTCGCTCGGTGGTAAAAATCGCGCGAGCGACGATAAAGAACGATATCGCGGTAACGGAGTCGTCGGTTCGGTCGCAAAACGGTGGCGGATTTATTAGAAGATCGTCGCGATACGAATCGACGAGGGCCGGTCGAACGCGTTCGCTTCCTGGACGCTCGGTTTTATCGGCCGCCTTTTTTTCGCCGCGAAACGATCGATCGCGGGTAATCGCGTACTGAGAAATGAGATCTCGTATCGAGCCGCTGACGTTTCACCGATAAATTCGAAACGCCGGAATTAATTGGGTCAAGCAATAAACCGAATGAGCGACATTAAAAACAAAAGCATTGCTCGCGTTCCCCGATATCAATTTCCCGTGTACGCGCGATATACAGGGAAGGCGAGAAACGGGCTCGCGTTCGCGCCGGCGAAAAATGAACTTCCGAGTTAAATAATAGAGCCGAGAGCGAACGGGGAAAAAGATAAAAGGTCGCTGCTCGACCGGGGGCGATCGCGAGGAGAGGAATCCGAATCCGAGAGGAGAAACGATCGCCGTATGATGGATAACGTCGAGGGGTAAAAACGACCGACAGCTCGTCGTCGCGCATCCCTGCGTTTGCGCGTCTTATGTACCTACACGCGAATGCACGGTTAATGCACCGCTACCGGCTCTGCCCCCGGCAGAATGCATCGCATGAAGTTTCAACTTCTCTCCTTCTACCTTCGCCGTCCCTTCTATTCCCTATTTGCTCTCGCGATGGACCCGCGTACACATCGTAAAATATGAAATATACAAGCACGGCTAGAGGCTTTGCTGCAATTTCCATGAACGCGTAAGAGCCAGGCTTGATTATTCTGCCACGGTCTACGGGGATTCGTCCAAACATTGTCTGACGGCCGTTTCGTGAAATTCGACGGCGCGGATACTCGCGTTTCGACCACCTATGGTCTTTCGAGCGTACGCCGGCTTTCTGCCCCGGTACTCGTTACCGTTTCGTTTTTCTCGTCGAAGGATTCCACCGTGCCCCGTATCGATCGGGTGTCTCTCTTTTTTCCCGTTCTTTCCTCTTCGCGCCGCGTCTTTTAGCGTTTATCGAGCGACGACGTCGGTCGGTTCTTCTTCGGCGTGCCTCGTTTACCGTACGCGTTTTCGACGCCTCTCCGAACGCGAATAATCGTTTATTCGAGATTGCCAGTTTCGCGTACCTCGGCGAACAGGCGTTGCTCGTAAACGACGAGAATTCCGATCGAGATACACTTTCTTTCCGCTCTCGACGATTTCGAATATTCTTAGCCGTCGTTCCGCGCTCGTAAACGCGAACGGGTGGTTCCGCCACGCGAGCGGATAACCACGAGTTTTTAAAGTTTCGAAGTTTTCGGTATACCTTCGTAGCGAGTAGATTCGGCCGGGACGAGAAGTATAATACGCCAGCCGGAGAATATCTTCTCTCGGGGCGTTTAATCGTCCCGTCGAGCAGGGAGAAGCTACGTATTCGTAGGGCGAGCGAAGAAAAAGAAGGGACGGGCCCTTCGTGAAATTACGACTTTGCTCTTCTGCCTCTCTCTCTCTCTCTCTCTCTCTCTCTCTCTCTCTCTCTCTCTCTCTCTCTCTCTCTCTCTCTCTCTCGTCGTTCGCCGGTGACGTCTCCGTCGTATCTTAGAAATCGAGCCAACAAACGTTTCCTTATCTTATCGGAATTCAAACTCGTCGCATTTACCTGCGTGCATATTTTCGCTCTCGTAAACGCGAATGACGCATAACTAAATTCTCTCTCCAGCTCGGGAGACAGTTTTCGTTCGAAAACAACCATCTGGCGATTTCGATCCGGCCCGAAATTATGAACGTGTTCGAACGCATATATGGCCGGGCGTGATTCGGGCATAGATCAACGCAGAGAGATACGTTAGGCCAATTTAAAAGCAGCAAAGCGGCGGAACGCGTCCGAGCATGGTGTCGGCCTGGAAGCGGAAAATTAAACGCGAGTATGATTTTAGGTGAGCAATTTATATGTAAATGACACCACGACCATTCGTGCCGTGTTCCTGATCTTTGCCGGCGTCTATTTCTCTCTTGCACCCGCGGTCACTGTATCCTCTCGTCGTCTCTGCTCGATTGCCCCGGACCCGCGCTTTATCCACGACAAATACTTAACGATGCTCGTTGTTTCGACGTCGCGACGATACGTCACGAAAACTGATCTATCGCGACAAATACGACCGGGTGAATCCCTCTCGTTGATTTTCCTCGAGTTTCTCGCGCTACGAACGACGTTTCGAGTCGCCGGCACGCGTTGCTTTTCCCCGCGAAAGAAAACGCTCGATCCAGGGAGATGAAAATGGGTCAAGTCGCGATTCAATTATACGGACGCCAGAATTACGCTTTCGACGCGAGAACAGACGCGTTGCAAATTATTATCGGACGCGTTCCTTTTTGGTTTCGGACCGCGTTCACGTTTTTGTCCGTCGCGACACTACGGCCAACTTCTTTCTGGTGATTCGTCTTCCTCTTCCCTCGATTTACGTTTTAACGCCGAAACGGAATTCCCCAGACTCGGCGACGTCCCGGTCCACTTTACGGCCCCGAGTACTTTCCCGCACGATTTAAAAATCGTTTCCGAGGGCGAAGGAGAGCGCGTTCGACGAATATACGCGACTTTTTTCCCGTAATGCGGGACTCTTTCGGCTCTACGCCCGCGACGACGAGAAAATAGAGAGAACGCCGACGTATTCAACCGGGATTCCGGGAGCGGCGAGGACCGCACGAGTTATAACGCAACCGAGCGGCGATAAAAAATATTATCAGGATAATAAACCCCGGAAAGCTTCGAGTTAGCCGCAATTTCAAGATCTCTGCTTTGAGCTTTTCGGTTTCGTTTATGAGCATGTAACGCGGCCGAGGCATGCAAACGCGTGCATTCCGTTGTACGGGATATTATCAGAGTCGGTGGATAAAAGGGATGATACGGAGGAGAGAAAACGCGGAACGGGGAAGAAAGGACCGACTCGCCTTTGAAAATCCTCCTATAATTAAATTGTCTTTTATATTCAGACGAGAACTGAAAATGAAGCTAGCCCGGGATAAACCTACCGGGGCCGTTTCGTCGCTCTACCCATTTTCTTTTTTCCTTCCTCCTGTTTCTCGTTCCTTCCAGGATTCCGTCGTTTTTTCTCTTCCTTCAAGAATCTCGGACGACGGAGAGAGACGGAACAATCTACGCGTTCTCGCCGACGATCCGTTTCGTTTTTCGCGCACCGCACGGCGTCGCGTCTTCGCCTTTTTTCGCCTTTTTGCCCGAACGTAGCTCCCATTCTCGGCCCCTTTCGTTCTCCGCTCTTCCGTTCGAGCCTCTTCGAGAGCTCGTTCCTGGACGACGTAGCAGCCAACGGAATGGCTCGTTCGAACGATATCCACCTCATTTTTTCATCCCGTCCGGCCCTTTGACCCTTTCTCGATTAGTTATCCTTTTCCGCGTATAAGTATATAGCCAAGTATACGCACCGTCTCGTCGACTGGCTCGTTTGACTTGCAAATGTAATCGCTAAGAGCATCCATTCGACCTGATCCTTCCATGACCCGATGTTGCCTTCTCCTCGTCCGCTTTCCGTTTCTCCGCTTTCCTTATCCTCCCGGTACCGATCCGGCTATCTGCCGCGTCTTCGTTCCGTCTTCGCTCTGCAGCTTCTTTTTATTCGACTTCGCGATTACGCGGTCTCGTTAATCGCCGGTTCCGGCCTCGATATCGAGAGGAACGTTGCTCGGATTTTACGCGAGAGATAATAACATCGAAAGAATTCATCGCGCTTCTCGATCAAAAAGTGTTACAGTTGCTATCCGCAACCGGAAAAAAGACCATCGAGTGCAAAGGGTTAAGTCGGTTTTTACGCGAGTTTCATCGTTTTCCGTCGAGACGATAACGAGAAACCGGTCGTGGCTCGAGCGACGTACTCGCGATTCCCGAGCCTCGTCCGGACGGATTTACAATTTAGCGGAACGACGTCGAGTACGGCATTTTGTTTACCGATGCCGTGCAAGCGTTTCTCGAGCAAACGTCCTTATCTCCTCGGAGCACCCTCCGACGCGAATATTTCGAGTTTCGAGCGTTCTTTTGGTCGTCGGAACCTCGACGGCGTTGTTCGTTTCGGCGATTAACGCGTCGCTGGTCGTTTCGCGAAAATACCTCTCGTCGCGGTTCGTTTGGTCGGTCGTGGACCGAGATCTCGTCGCCGACGGCGAATCGAGACCGAACGGGATAACTTTCACGGCCGGTTGGACGTCGACGATTCGCGAAGAGAAACAACGGGAGGAGAAGGAACAGGTGCCGGAGCACGGTTCGCTGCCGAAAACTTACCTGTACTTACTTGCTAAACCGTTTCCGAGCGGTTCTGGCCGTCTCCGTCGTCGTTTCACGGTCCGTCGCCGAAACCGTCCGGTCTCTCCGCCGAAAATTCCGCTTCACGCCGCTCTCGTGTATTGCCCTTCTCCTATCCTCCTTTTTCCGCCGAGTTTACCAACTTTCCGACAAATTATTTTCAGACGGAATCTCTCGCCGGTCTTTTTATCCTTCGAGGCTTTAAATCTCCAACAAAGTCGGCAAACTTTCCAGTCCACTGACACGAGTTACGTGTTTCACAATGGAAGCTTTTAGCTGCTCTTACATCCTTGGAAACTTTAATCTTTCGCGTCTCATTGCCACTCCCGCTCAACCTTTCCTCGTACCCGTTCAACGTACCGAAATCTAATATTTCTACGTTCTTATTCTTTCTGCGGTGTTCGGGACACGATTCGAGACGAGTCCACCGAAACTTTCGATTCGTCGACGTTCGCGTTTCTTGCGTCATTAACGAAGATATTATTAACTGACGTAATATTTCCGCGTCTTACACGTATTTATTGCTTCGATCATCGATTCTCGTTCGCGAACAATTTAGCGAATTGGTCCGATAAACGCTTTAACGCTAGATTTACGGACGTTTAATGATCACTTATGTCTAGATTGAAGATGAACTGTAAAAGTAAGTAAATAATGGATAATGCATATATCAGTTTATAGAAAGAGTCTTTATCTCGATGAATGTTAACATGCATTTTGTCGTAAGTTTTTTAATATTTTTCGTAGTTGTAAATAAAAAATCTAAGATGCGTCATTTTGACGGGACCCGTCAACCTCGTGTTAACACTAGAACTAGAACACTAGAACGAAGACGTTTCCGCGAACGCCTTTTTACCGTCTCTCGAACTTGCCCCCGCGAATCGGGGAAAAACTGGAGAGAAGCGGGTCGCGAAAGTCGGTGAACGACTTCCACACCGTCGAAAGTATTTATTGTTTTCGGTCCCTGAATTTTCAGCCGACGTTATACAGTCCCCGAGAACAAATACGTTGTAGCGAGGAAATTTTCCCTGAGTAGAGCAGCTTTCGCGCGTCGGCGGTCTCGAATAATGCCGTCGTCTTTGTTCGGTGATTTATTCCATGGAATTTTTCCATGTTCGCTTTCGAGCAAGATTTTAATTCGTAAATGTCGAGCGCGTTGCGCAAAGTCGTCCGTGTATTATCCGAATAATGTACGTTAACGCGCGTACAATAAATTACGCAAGACGGAATAGCGTACGCGGCGAGAATAGCTACTCGCGTTGATAAACCGCGACAAACACGAAGTCGGCGATAAAACGTCCTTCGCGGAAAACGAGAGCGAAAAGCTAAAAAGGTATTTGCTGGCTTTTTATATCGTTACCTAAAAAGGGAGAATAACGCGTCGGCGAGCTCGGTATTTTCGTCGGCTCGTCGCTCGACGACTTTAAGCCGCGAGCTCGCGAAACCGGTACTCGGTTGTTTGATATTCTCGCGCCGCACCGTCTCGGCTGATGCAACTCGAGAAAAAAAGAAAGAAGAAACTCCTCCATCTATTTGTCGAAACTCTCGAAAGGTACCGAACGGAGCGTCGTTTTTCAAAAAATCCTCGGCAAATTTACTCTCGGGAAGCGAGGAGTTACGCGTTTCTTCGCCGATCGACGATCGGCACCGACTCCTTTTTGTCTCCCGCGTCGGACGACGAATCTTCGTTCGACGACGAACCGAAGTTTCGTCAGAAATTTCGCGAACGTCGGCGTCGACGACGAAACGTTTGCCCCACCTGCAAAAAGCGCAAACGGTTCGCCGGATTCCAGAAAATAAAAGTTTAATCAACGGATGAATTAAAAATAAAACGAGATAGGGTCGTGTACCGTCGTGTAATTTTAATCCGCTCGAGGATGGCATTGGTTTTATCGGAAACCGATGTAAAACGCGAATCGGGCTGGAACGATTTTCGTGCATCGCGAACGCGTAATATTTGCGAAACATCGATAGTACATGGCATATCGATAGATAAACAGCCCGCGAAAGTATTTGAACGGCCGCGTTCGAAACTGTTAACCCTTTCAGGCACAGAATTTCGGAAGAAAAAATAGACCCATGTTGCATAGAAATTTTATCGCGTTTTGAACTAAACAAAATTGATATATTTTCAATAACACAGAAACGATAATACGAATACGAAAAAAAAATAATAGTAATTCAATTAAATTTGTTGTTACAGGACCGCGATAAGTCTTGCACGCGCGAGTATGTAGCTATTGCAATATTCTGAACCGGGACTAAAAATGTCTCACCATACGTTAAAAATGTAGGACATTTTTAATCCCACCGTGCCCCAAAGAGTTAATGGATACAATATGTATATCCGTCGATGCTAACGCTCCAAAGTGACATCCGATGCACCGCCTCAAAGTCTCGTATCGAGTTTTTCCCCTACGTTATTGTTACAACGTCGAAACGTTTACGCTTGTCGGAAGTATCGTTTACGGATAGAAGATTTTCCGTGGCGATAGCCGCCACGAATGTTTGCCGTGGGTAGACGGTGGTCGTTCGCAAAGGCGAACGATCGACGATACGTCGGGGTTTGTTGGTTCTCGAAATATCGGTTAGCGCGTATGTCTCTCGCGACCGATGCGACCGCGATCGACCTTTCGATTCGTGTTTCGGCTCCGCGTTACGTACGATATTTCTATACGCGACCATAATGCCAACATCCGCGGTTTAGATCGCTCCGATTCGAGCGAAAGGTTCCCTTTCTCCCGCGCGACCGAATTCTGCCGCTTCGTCCACATAATTTGATCGATGAAAAGGTCGTCCCGCGACTCTGACCGACACACGGTTTATCGAGAACGTAAAAATCGTCTCGATCCGTCCGTAAGAGCTCCGCTGGACAGCGATAATCCAGGATTACTCGCTGTGGACCCTCCGCCGTGGCCATTCTGTACGGGGTGTAGCGAAACGCCGTGAATCTGCAACGAGATTTGTTCGCGACAACTTTTCCACCGCGAAGACATTCGTTTCACAAGTTGCCGCGGTTGCGTAGGGAGCTAATAAAGTAGAATAGCCGTTTTTCTTGTCACGAGCGAACTTTCTTACGAGTATTTCGTAGAATCAGCGAACTCGACTTTGCTCGGCGACGCGAGCCGCGTTTCGACGAATCGTATTCTACGCGATTCCGAGGGAAATCACGCCCTGTTGCACCGAAACTCGTAGAGAACGCCACAGCCTCGTCGTCCTGTTATCGAAACGTAACAGATTGTTCGTTCATAAAATAAACGACACAGAACGTGGCGCAACGGGTCTCGAGGAGCGTCGGAAATCGCTTCTCGCAAACAGCGTCTGGTTGAGTTCGCGTAGACGCGCAACTGCATTTTAATTAGCGGATGCTGTTCGAGCAGCCACGCGCGTGGATTCATTAGGTGGCAATTAACGTTGGCGGTGTGCGTGTTTTGACGGCTATTTCAAAACGTGCTCGTCGTTCGCGAAGGTCGCGGATTATCCTTGCCGTGTTCTTCAACGTATAACAACGAACGCGAGATTGACAGAAACTTTTTCGTCCTGTTCTCGTACGTAAGCTGCTCCGGCGCGATGGTCGTAAGTACAAAGTGCCAACCGTGACTTTGCTCGTATTTTATTGACGCGTTCGAAGCGTTACACGCGGCGTTACGTTTGTTCGACGCGTCCTAACTCCTAGCGTCGCGATGAATTTTACACTAGACGAACTTGGTTCAAGTTTTTTTGTAAAATTTGAAATTCTTATTTCCTCGATGCTCTCGAACGCGGCCTTGATCGTTTCGAGAGAACGATTAGCGCGTTCTGGACTCTTCGATAGGTTGCGAGGCAACGTAATATTGCGCGGATAGTCGAGGACTATATTTGGACCGTTTTTTATTTGTCCCGTCGTTGCAAAAGTAAATGAGCAACCGTGACGCAAGCGATCACAGAACGAATTATAAAACGGGGGCTTACGAGCGGACAAAAGTTGTTCCAACCGCCAGAGAATAAGAAGAAACGATATAATATACAAATAACGAACGTGGCCCGAACTCTTATTAGCCTGTTTTACATATTCTCGAAAACGGCTTCGCGGGGAACATTTTTTTTTACGGAGCTCTTCCTAGGGAACGCACGCAACAAACTTTTCGCTCGTTATCCGAGGTCCACCGGCGCTCTCGCGCGGGTAATATTATGAATCGGATGTTTCGATAACGCGAGGCAACGAAGTAACCAAAGTGTCGTTCATAAAGACGTCTTTGTATCGAGAGCGAGACGCACCACGGGACATCTCGAGTTAACGAGGAGATCACGTTCCGCGATAAATACCGATTATCGATGAAACGTTAACAAAACTCGTCGCGTATCGACGAAAGAAGTTGCGCGGGAGGAATACGATCTACAGAGAGAAACATCACGTAAAGCATAGAAAAGTTTAATTCGTTACGATCGAGGATTATATAAGTTACAATGGTCCGGATACATCTAAAATATACTGGCTGTTTGTCTTTTGTCGACGCTTTCGTAGCTCCATCCGGCGCTATGGAGGAGCGATAAGGTCGAAAAGTGCGACGCTACCGGAAGCAATCGGTATCGATAGTCGTTTTGGTCCGGTAAGAGGATCGAGCCCGTAAACGGAACGAGGCGAAAATCGGGACTCGGTCGAAGTAGAATCCGACGTGGTCAGACACGGTCGATGCGAAACGCTCGGGTATTTAGATCCTGACCCGACGCGGTCCGGACGTTCTTCCCGAGCAATTATCTGTTTAGTGGAGCGAGATTAGGAGCCCTTATCCGATAAGAAGGATCGCGAAAATGGAGACGACGAGGAGCCGATGGAAGCAGTCGACTAGCAACGCGCAAGGGATTTCGGATTAAAGTCCCGACGACGCCTCCGGCTCCTATTTTCCACGGATTCGTACGGGCGAACAGTCATCGGGAGAGCTCGATTAGATCACCGTTGAAACTTCTCTGCTTATAATCCAGATTCGTCGCCCCGCGATTATAGTCGCCGAGAGAAAAGTGGTCGAACGCTATGAATCTCTTGCGAGACGCGCTTCGAAATGATTTTTCCAGGCGAAATAGACGGGCCAGATTGCGCCAGTTAATCCACCTTTCGGCGGAGTTTCTTCGACACGATTCGCTATCGAACGAACGGAGCAGGAAATTAATGTACTCCCGACGATCGCGATACTTTCTTTATATCCGTCCCGTTGTCGTTTTCGGAATACTTGAAGGGTGTCGTTCGTCGACGCGGCTCAAGGATTTGTTCGCGCGTAGCTTCTTAATCTATTAGATAACGGTATCGACGTCGCGATACGAATCCTTACGAGAATACGTAGCGGTTTTTCCGCGACGAGGGAGAACCAAACGAAAAGACGAATTGAAAGTCGTTATTGTCTACGATGAAATAAATCAGTGTAAAGAAAATTTGTGTTAAAAAGTGGTAGTCGCTGTCGTTAATTCGGTAATCGAGTAATTACGGAAAACACGGTGCAAGACTTATTGCGTGTGCATAATAATATTCTCGGTGGAATAATATTATTTAGTTGACACAATATTGAATCACTAAGTACACAAGCACTGTCTACCAATAAAAGGCCTAAGTCTGTCACAAGAATCTGAAAACGCGTGCATTTTTGGAAGGATTCATTCTTTCTATATTCGTGGAACAGTAAAGATGTTCTCTCGACTTTCTATGTGTTTGAAAATATAAATTAAGCGTCTTTTCTTTTCATATAACACCATGATTCAATGTACGCCGTTAGAAAGGTTAACGTTTTAGCCCATGACCTTAAAAGTCTGCAAGTTTGTAAGCAGTTCAAGTAAGAGAATCGATGTAGGCAGTGTTGGAGGTTTCGACGGTAAGATAGAAAGCTTCGCGCACCATAAGATAGTTAATTAGTAAGGAGTAGGGAGGCCTTTCAGTACTCAGGTGTTTATAAATATGTGCGCACACGCAGAACGAAGAGATTGCGCTAGAGCGAAGAGAATTCGACGGGGCGAATAATTAATTTTGTTCTTTGTATTATTATATTCGGCAAATATTTTTGTTTTTCTTATTCCTTTTTCAATATATAACAGGCAAGGATCAAAGTTGGATATCGGTCAGGACAAATCTCAATATATCAAATCTCGCTTTCATAATTAAAGCCCGTTTTAGTAAATAGTGATTTTTGTCCATCTCTGAAAAAATTCACCTTCCATTCGACAGTCTCGCTTCTTGTTCGGTGAAAGAAAGTTTTGAAATATTGGGTTAATACTAATGAAATAACTCGGATTATTATGAAACGAAGAAATTTTATTTAGGAGGCTCAGAAGGATGTCTCAATCGTTCGGCTCTTTAACTCGGAGCGAAGAAAACCTATTCCTACTTGAAAATATGCAACAGATAAATCTGACGACCACTGCCCGGAACACCATCTCCTCCAATAACGTTTATGAAATTTCGACGCGTTTCGGTAGTATTTCTATTCTGTCAGAATTCATGATCTAACTTGACACGAAATTATCGGACAGAACTTTCCGGTAGACCTAATAGTAGATTCAAAAGAAGACCTAGTAGTAGATTGAAAATATATTCGGCATCGATAATAATAATGCAATACGACGCGTAGCGGGTTGCTCTCGTTTCCGAAGAAGCGCGAACGAACGGTAGGGTATACGGAATGCATATGTCGGATCTTTGCGACGGCTCACACGCCGAGTCGAGGCAATTTTCCGTGAGTAAACTCGCCGCCTTTGGAGAACCGTGACGCGCGTTATCTCGCGACTCGAGCCAGGCTGCGGGGGCTCGAGAATCTTCGCGAGGATCTGCCAGCACGAGGATCTGCCTCTGTCGGTTCGAGGATATGGATTCACCCTCTTCTCGCTCGTACGATGATTTCTAGAAAGCGGAATAGGAAGAGGCAGGCGAGCGGAGGAGAGAGTTTAAGTGGTGGCCCGGAAAGAGGGTCAAGTAGAGAATACCGTTCCTCCCCCTACTTCGAAATTGTCTTGAATTTACCAGCGAACCAGTTAAAACTTTGCTCGCGATCCCGATAAACCGTTCGTTTACTATCGCGTTACATCGATCAAGTATTCGATTCTCGTCGCCTTCCCGCGACACTCCTTTCTTCGATATCGGAACAACGTCTCGGCACCTTCGTCGATCCGATCGAAACGTTCTCGACGGAAGACTCGACGACGGCCGAAGGAAAAAGATCTCTCTCTTTCTTAACGGCGAATCCAACGTCCGCGTGATTACGAGCTTCGCGAGATTTACGAGTTTTAGGATTTTATGTACCTTTTATCGCTGGAACGAAGCCTACCGATAACGTCCCGTACAGCGGGCATCGTAAAGAGATTAATTTCTGAATTACGATCGATAATCTCTAATTAATAAGCTCCGTAGGAACGGGTCGGAGGCGGATACCCTAACGCTTAGACCGACTTTATTCGTGGAATATTTGAATTCGCGGTTCAAATATTTTAAACATCGTTTATATAATTAATATAATGGTCAATTATTCAATTTCGGTCCAATTGTAATTTACGTAGTCGTGGATCACTAAACGCAAAGGGTCTTTACGTTCGAACTGTCCTTTAGTCACCTTGATGCCGTAACAATTCGAACCTTCTTTAATCGCTTTAACGATGTATCAATTTATAGTGAAAAAAACAAACTGACAACAAAAACCAATTACTTTATTTCTTTCTTAAGCGAGAGAAGACGATTTTACTCCGTCTCGTTCACCGGGACCTCTTCTCCGCGTGTCTGCGTCAACCGAGTCTTTTGCGTATTATATTTTACATATTTATGTCTGTTCGTACAGTTGTCTTTTTCAATGGCGATCTTTGTGTGTGGTCGGTACTACGTTTTACATATGCAGTTCTCGGTTCCCTTGCACTTCTTAAACGGGAAGTGCGCTTTTAGTCCGTGAAGAATAAAACTAATTTAGATTAAACAAATACAGAATAAATCATTTCCGATTTTTTTAACCCATTTCCAACAGGGTCAGAACGGAGGATAGCCGTCGTATCCGCGAATCGACGACACTTGTCGTCGGTGCGTTAACTTCGCGTAACCGCGCGATAATTCGATCGTCGGTTTATTTTCGGAGAACGATCGTGCTACGAGGATATCTAATAACAGGTTTCCGGTCGATAAGACGTTGAACCTGTACGTACAGCGCGTCACCAATGAATTGGCGCGCGAGAAGGTTGAAATTAAACATAAGAAGTACTCCTCTCCGTGAATCCTTCGAACTCGATGCCGATCGAGACAATTGGTTCCTGAAAGTGTGTGCGAATGTCAAATGTTCGAAACTAGAGACATACAAAAAAATATACATCAAAAACGGTGTTTTAAAGTATTTATTTATTTATTTATTTAGCTTTTGGGTGTTTTATTCATAAACTTGTCAAAAGTTAGTCGAGTACCTGCCCTCTTTTTCTTTTCGTGATAAAAGAAAAACTATTTTTCTATAACACGCGGTACCATTTTGTATTGCCCCACGTACTCGAGATATGCGTTCTCCATCGAGATCGCATTCTTCCGTAATCGTTAAAAATTTGTCCAGATGCGTAAAGGCTTCTATTCGTGTTTTCAATTGTCCAAGTCTTAGACGTTGAAAGTTAAATACAAAGTTGAATTTTATAAAATGTGCGAAAGTCGAGGGCCGCCTGTACGTCTCTCCGTGTACGCGCGTAACCGGGTGTTTCGTTACGGCGTAACGATCGAAGTTGGTACGCGACATGTCACGGAGTCGACGGTAATTAGATTTGCCGTGGGAGCAAAACGCGTGGGTAATCTCGTGGCGAACGCGACATTCGGCCGTTTTCTTATCTGGCCGTTCGAATTCGGCCGAGGTTCGCCGGTACCGTTTGGAATTAGTTTCGCGTAAATCGTGACAGAGCGAGAGAAGGAGAAGCAAAGAGAGTAAGAAAGAGTGAGAGAAGCGAAAAGTCGGTTCGAAAGGGTCAAGCACGAACGGTCAAACGGAGGAGACTCGACTCGACTCGATTCGCAGGTACGTCGATGCCGGTTCTCGCTGCTCTCTTCTCTCCGTAGTGCGTGTACGAATGTACACGCAGAGTGGTGGTCGCGTCGAGTCGCGTCCGGGGGAAACCAGTCACTCGTATAAAACCGTCGAGCGAGTCACGGCGCGAGTCAGTTTCGCTCGCGCTTCGCGTGAGTTTCGATTCCGTGTCGTCTCGAGATAACGACGCGTTCCACCGCCTCGTACGTTTCCAGTTTCGTGTCGTGTCGTGTCGTGTCGCGTAACGTCGAGTCGAGTCGCGGTGCTCCGTTTTTTTCCCACCGTCGCCACTCGATCCCGCTGGATCCGTCGGGATCCTGACTCGCTATCGCGTGCGCGCGCGCGCATCGCCGCCGACGCGCCATCGAGTTATGACGTTTCGCGTCGAGGATCGTCGCGACGACGTAATCGCGCGTCGTTCCGCCGTCGTCGGCCGGCGTTTACCTGCCAGAGAATACCCGTAAGTATGCGGGAACGGCATCGATTGCCGGTGTGCCGGATCTTCCACGGTAAAAAAGCACTTCCGCGAACGACGATCTCGACGAAGGTCATCGAGCGGCGAATTGTACTCGGCGTTTGCTCCGTTCGCGATTACAAACGCTAGAAAAGAACGCTCGAGCTAGACGATAGAGGCGAACGTAATTCACCGGGCGTTTCGACGATACGTTCGCGAGCCTGGAACGAAACTGGAATTTCAGGGCCGACCTTGGAGACCGCTCCGCTTATCGCGTCCGACACAACGTTTATTTTTCGCGGAACTACGAGACTCGAGCCGTGCCGTGCCGTTTTAGAGCGTAGTTTCTCGAGGAATCGGCCGCGGAAGACGGGGCCGGAGCCACAGGTGGCGGTCAGAATTCAGCGTGAACGGAGCGGGGGAAGTTGACGCGGTTTTCGCGGCCAGCTTCGTCCACGTCGAATCGAATTCAACGTTTTCCGGGACGCTCGCGAACGTCGAACGTCGAGGTGGAAACTCGTCAAAACGATTCGGTGCAGTCGGCGACGCAGGCGCGACGTCGTCCTCGACTACCATCCGACGAATTATTTGCTAGTTCCGAGAACTCTAGGCAATAATTAGAACGCGTTAGCGAATCGTGGCGGCGAACGTTACTCCGTCGCTCGAGAACGACGCGAACTCGCGTCCCATAAATCGTGGGTGTCGAATAAAATAATGGGGGCGGTCGTTACGCGGGTTGATTGCCGGTAAAAACAACCGTATCCGTTGCGTCGCCATTCATAAATATCGTCGGCCCGTGGAACACGAGATAAGGCCGCTAACCGTTTATTTACGATTCCTTCGGCCAATAAAACGATTGTAAAGGATTTCCCGGAGAATTTTGTATCTTCGCGGGATCGTCATTTTTCTCCTCGTTCGATTATTATGGGACGAACCTCGTTTACATCGACGCGGTATTCCACGCGCTAATATCGTGCCCGGCCACTTTCCGCCGACAACGAGAGTTTCGGATGCTCTTTGACGGAACTTTGCACCGGTTGCTCGCGAAAAACGCACCGTCGAGAAGCTTGAACCACTCGCGCTGCAATGACGCGTACTCGCGATTCAAGTATAGTAATCCTTGCCTATATTTTTAACCCTTTGCACTCGAAAGGTGACCGACACTCGCAATTTCGTTTAATACAGCAATTTGGAATAGATATCTTTCAACAAAATCTACGGTGTTGCACTTATAATCTATAAAACTATTGAAAATTTCGATTTATCACCAATTCGGTCGAACGGAGAAATCACGGCGCTCGTGTCGAGTAAGAGATCGCGATGTGGGCGTACGCGACGCGCAAAGGGTTAATAAAAGATGTCGGATAGGGGGGAAGGTGGCCGAAGCGGAAGACAGAAGGAAGCGCGAGCGAAGAGGTTGTCTTAGGTCGTGACGAGAGGGGCTGGTTGCCACGTATTTCGGTTCGAAAGTTCGCGAGTCTCTCCGGCGTCGATTCGACGTACGGCTCTCGGATATTTTCGGCGGCGATTCACCGGAGGCCAGCAGGTGCCCGCTTTTAAATTAATTACGAAACGAAACGGAACGGTCGTCGGGCGATTTTCGTGATCAAAGGAAATCGAGACGGCGGGGCTCTCGTTTCTCTCTTTAGCGAGCGTGACTTTGAAAACGTTGCCAAAACGAACGGTTTTTCCATCGGCGAAGAAAATAAAAGAGGAACACGGGAATCCGGAAAACGTTAGACGCGTTCGCCTCGTAAACACCGTAGTTTATCGATCGCGCCTCTCGTCGGAGAATTTAATTCGCGCCCGATCTCTTTTCGCTTTTGTTTTCTCGGCTACGCGATAGAGGAAGCAAATTGAGAAGGTGAGATTTATTCGCGTCGCTTATCTTATCGCGCCGCGTCACGTTTCGAGAATGTCAGCCATCGAATCTCTTGCCAAGTTGGATCGAAAATCGAATGCATCGACGTCGTTCGCGCGCAATTTCTCCGTCTTTTATTCGACGCGAGTCGTCGCGTTCTATAAACTCTCGTAATTCGTGTACGCGACGTATGTATTCCGGAGCGAAAAACCGGTAGCCATCGTCTTCTTCGAGCGCGACGAAACGAAAAACCGGCCAACGCGGAAACGAGTGTCACGAATTCTCGACAACGATCGCGGGGACATCGAGATTTACGTAATGTCGGTTGTACGAGACGAGCCGATAATGGGAAAACGAACGGAACGAGAGTAAAAGTGCCGCGACCTTTCGTTATCGCTGTCGGGCGACGATAACGGCCGGCGCGGATCGCGACGTTTCCGGACAAATCGTCGTCGTTTCGCGGCGAATCATCGATTTCTGAATGCCTGGACGGCTACGTAACGCGCTCGTATAAATATCAGCGTGCAAAAATAACCGCGACTCGCGCGCCGCTATCTGGCGTTATCGAATCAATTTGGCGCAAATTAGGAACGACGCGCGATAAAACGATCGTATCGCGCCGTGGCCGAAGCGTGCGTGGGCAGAGAGCGCTCTCGAGTGGCCAATTCCGCGTAAAACGACGGAATCTTCCGCGAACGTTCGCCGATTTCGGAAGAAGGAAATATTTCGCGAGCGTGGGCGACGGTTACCGTTGTATCTTGAAACGGTCGATCGTCGGCGACGCGACGCCGAGATACTCGACGGTGCACGATCCGGAAAAAAAAAAACGCGTCGCGACGCGATAACGGCGCGTCGATAAGCGATCGCCGGCAATCGATGATTCAGCGTCGACGAGCCGAGTGCCCCGTTCGTCCGGACGTTCTCGCGAGAACGCGATCTTCCGCCGACTTCCGGTGCGCGGTCGTCGTCCACCGGATTGTCGGCGGAATAAAAAACCGATAAAAAAGGGAGGCTGCCGGACCGACGGCGCGTTTCTGGCCGCGAAATTGTAACGACCGTTTGACCTCGCATCGCCGCGCACGCTTTTCCGACCGGCATAAATTAAAATCAAAAGTTACGGCCGGCCGTAAAAGCAACAGCGGCTCCCGTCGAGTTCAATTTGTCGTCGGACGAAGCTTCAGCCGGTCCCGCGACGTCGCGCTATAACGGGAAAAAGGCTAACGAGTTATTGTTACGTTTCAAGGTCGCTCTTTAAACGGTTGCCCGGTTGTTGGTACCTTCGATCGTATTTCGCTCGCGTTAACGATCCTGTCGCGTCGCTTCGAATCCGCCGCTCCATTACCGATAAAACCGATTCGTATATATTCCTGGTTTCGGCCGTTCCGATCGATTCCGTTCGATCCTCTTTAACGAGGATGCCAGAGATTTTCGCGCCCACACTTTTTCCATTTATTCGCGCCTTCTTTCCGTTTAGCCCCATTCGCGTCTTCGTTCGACGTCGACTCGAGTTTCACGGGGAAACGAATGACGCCCCACGATAAGTTTGGCCGTGCTTCGTTTAACGAGAGATCGATGTCGATTCGACGGTTTTCCGCTGCCGGCCCGCCACCGCCGCGTATCACCGAACGAAACCTGTACGCGAAAATCGCGAACGGCTCTTTTACGAAAATTAATATCTCGTTCGAGACACCTTGCTCGTTTTTTACGTAGCTCGAGCGGTTTAATCGAATTATTTCCACGCGAACCTCGACGTCATTTTTTCGACGGGCGCCTGCCGAACGTCGAAGATCGCTCCGAGGCAAACTCGTTCGTTGATTTCGTCGTTTCGAAAAGCGGCTACTCGAACCGCGTAACGGACGGATTACCGATCAAGTTTTAACCATCGAATTCCCCGTTGTTGCGCGCCGGAAGTTCCGACGAAAGAGAGTTAATCCCGCTAGGCTCGTCCGTCCGTTCATCGATCGAGCGTTATCGACTCGGGGAAAATGGCGTCGAGGTCGTTATTAATTTACGGATATTAGCGTTCGCGGGCGTTAGGAATACGGGACTCTCGGCGGGACGGAAAAGAAGAAACTCGAGCGTTTCGTTGAATTTTCATCGAACTTCGATGCGGTGCGAACGAGCGACTAACGAGACACGGTTTAATCGCGCGATGGTCCCCCGATCTCGACGAGATACGAATCCACGCTCGTATAAATATGCTTATCTAAATTTCCAATTAGTATTCGATATTGTCTCCGCCGGGTGTCGGCATCGAGGGAAACGGTGATCGGAATTCAATGAGTCGCGTATTCGATAAAGGGAGAGGTTCTCGGCTACGTAACGCGTCGCGAGTTATCGCCGGCCGGGGGAAACGTTCGTTATTGTCGCGTATTTCGTCCCGTTTTCTCGACGAGAACGATCGTTAAAGGCTTTGCGAAATCTCGATCGAAGCAACGTCGCATTTTATCCCCTTTTCGCGGAAATCCTTCGGAATTTTCGATGCGCCGCCGGTTTCGAGATATTACCGAATAAACACGTTTTACATCGATCTCCGTACATATATTTTTTATAAGCCGTCCTTACAAGTGGAAATTAAAATTTCGACGTCTCGCCGGGATAAAGAATCTTCGCCGCTTCCAGGAAATCGCGCGGAGGAAGAAAGTTATATCGCGGAGTATATCCCCGGGCCGAGCGTATCCTGTAGGGACTCCACGGTCACGAGTTCGTACCCTCAAGTGCCATAAGTATCTGCTATCGTACGAACGTATCTGGCTGTTTAGCGAACGTGCTTAGACGCCTATACCGCTTAGCGCGCCACCGCATCGAGAGTTTCGCCAACATTCTCCCCGGGGAATCGACATTCCGTTACCTCCTTTTCCGTTCCCCGAAATCTTCCTTCGCCGAATCTTCTCGCGTTTTGCGTACACCGCCGCGCGAAAGAGGGAAGAACGACCGTGATCGAAAGCATGCGAGCGAGAGCGAACGAACGTGTGCTCGAAAAGTCATGCACGTCGATTAACACTAAAACTACCAAAAGGGGTTAAATGACCCTTCCACTAATTTCCTACTTCAAATGAAAAAATTTGTTAAGCTGGTCTTCTTGACATTTATGTTGATTGTAATCGAGATAAAGAATGTAGATGTGTATTCATTTATGTTTCATCGTTTGTTTATTTATTTTACAACTTCATTTTTAACGTCAAAATAATTGTGCATTATACGTCGGTAGTTTTAGTCTTAACTCCGCCGGTCACATAAAAATTGTGACATTATGGATGATTATTTTTGTTTACTATCCATTCTTATTAATTTTATATACCATTGGATGATAGATACGATCGTATTTGTGCATTCTATAACATTCATTTTAATTTATATCATAACGGGAATTTTAAAGACAATTTACATTATTTCGTTGTTCGTCGCAACTTTTCGTTTTGGGAAGTTAGTCGATGCGCGCAGTGAATGGCTCGATCAAGACTAGAACTACCAACCGGTAAAAATGACTAGTTTCGAGTTTGACATTTTATATTACAAATTTTGTCCCCGCCCTTTTGTGAAAGTATCTGTCATGTTTAATCGTGCTAACGAACGGTCGTGTATGTTAGGCGATGTTGCAGTATTTGTTTCTTCGTTTTTCTACTTTATTTTCAATTTTAAAGTAAGCGTTTAACCTTTTGCGCTCGAAGGGTGACTCCGCTCACCACTTTCTGCGATACAACAATTTGATGTAGGTATTTTTTAACTGCATCTATAGTGTCGAATATACGATGCATAAACATAATTATACAGCTAATAGCAGCAATTAATGATAAAGAGGTAACTTCTAAAAAGTTCATCGAACCTTTCAAGTAAAAACTTTCGAAGTTGCTACTTGATACCGGTAAAAAATACCTTCGACGATACCAAAGGGTTGATACCGGTACTTCTAGCGTTGACCGATAATAAAAGCATTTTCGCGAAGTAACCCTGATGATCGTTCGAGACGTTGGTCGAAAAGAGACCCGCGCGATTCGTCTCCGGTTCGCGGTCGTCGAATTCGCCGAGTGTATTTTGCTTTTTACCGTCGTGCGCCAGCTTCAAAGAGCGTTGTACGTTTTGTCGCGGTTGCTCGATTCCTCCGTGACAGAAAGCGAACGCCGTACGGGTTCGTTATACGGTAAAAATGAGCGCTCGGTTGTTTGCCGCGTACGCAAAGGAGCGCGCGCGTGCGTGTGCGTGCGCGTTCGCGCGGCAAACGTTTACGTAGGCTAATGTAATACGGGTGGTGATGTCAGCGAACCGGTCGCCGGTTTAGAGGTGGTCTTTGCCGTTTCTCAGCCTCTCATTCGAGCTTCGTCGTCCGAGAATCGCGGCGTGTTATCCTCCCGTCGTTCTTTTCGCGTACGGACGATTCTTCCGCGAAACACCGCACGGCCTAGTCCCGGCAACGTAACATTAACCCCATTTAATACAATTTATTTGCCTGCTGGGTCAGGCAAAACTAAGTATTCATAGCCACGATATTAACACCAGCAAAGATAGAGAAAATCTTATACGTATTTTATATTCAATGATATTTCTGACCATGTAGACTATAATTGGATATGAACTTTATATACGAGCGTATTCAAATTTTGAGCAAGATTCGTTGCGTTTAAACTATGAGTGCGTCACGAGTCGGACTCGTCGAAGTATGGCAAGGGGTTAACGCGCCGAGTGCCACGTCAGTCGTCGACGACCGATACTGAACTCTCTGTTCAGACTACCTCAGTCTACACGACCTGGCAGTGTTAAATATGATATAAAACTAAAAAATTTACATTGTTTCAAGTAGTTACCTAAGATTGTAAATATCTTCTACTACGATAAGAGACAATGGCTCTAATATGCTTAAACAACTGCATCGAATAAATTTAAATTTGCTATTATAGTATAGTGTACTTCGCGTTGATGGACCGCGATACCAACGCGCTTCTAAGCACTAAGCGTGGCACTCAACGCGTTAATGGAGTAAATACGGCGAAGCGTGGAGTTCACCGAATAAATCGCGCGAGCGCGTTCGAGAATACATACTAGGTTTCTTCATCATTTGTGCTCCAGGAAAAAACCGATACGAGAATGTCTTCGGAGACGACAAATTCGTAGCGAGGACACCCCCGTTAGTATGGCCGTTCCGAAGGGGAATGTGTCCCTGAGAAACTTCCCCGAAGAAGGGGAAGCGTCGACAAAAGACCTGGTCCGACTATTCGTCGATTTCTAATTTTCTAACGGTAATTTCGACGTATCCACACCGCCGAAAGCGTGATTCGTTCTAAGTCGCCGGGTAGAGAAGCGTATTTCGCTACGAGTACGATCGACGTGTATCGAATTACCCGGTGCGGTCGGGATCGAGGCGATCTCGACGGACACCGGATCTCTCGCAGAACCCCGCTGGACGTCGTCTATCCGTGTCCTCGTTAACGTGCTCTCGGTCGGACCTCTGGAATTTCGTGAATCTCGAGCATCGGCCAGAGTCCCGCGTTTGATCGTTCGACTCTGAAACGCGCGCACGCTCCCCGACGGACTGCGAAGAACGGCAGAGAATCGTACGAAACGCTTTATAGCGAGCCGGACGAATTTCCACGTTATAAATCCCCGTAGCGTAATACGCGGTCGATAGATAGTCGAACGACGAGCGCGCGGAGATCGATAAACGCGGCCTAATTCGTGATAGTGCGCGATAAGGCGTCCACGTATGGCGTACGTAGCTGCCGAAATTATTACGCGAATACCTGCTCGCGCCGGCGCCACGTGTTCGTTTCACGCGATAAAGCACGTTCCACGAGTCTAGAATCCGAAACCAGGTTCCGCGGTGAGGCCGGTTCTCGAAAAAGGACAATAGTTCCGTTTCTTGTTTTTCGTTCTCGAACGATTCGTGCGTTCGATCGATTTCTCGACTAGAATCGCGTCGCGTCGCGTCGATCGTCGTTGGTTGGTAGTTCAAGGTCTGTATCGTTCGTCCAACGCGAACGATAATCCAATTGTGCCTCGTCATTGAAAATAGACCATCGGCGGCGTAACGTTCGACGTTGTACGTTGAACGAACGCGACTCGTATTTCCATGAAATATTCGATGACGTATTATTCTGGACGACCGTTCGACGCGTAAGCTGCTTCGAATAAAAGAAATGTCGCGGCCCCGTGGACGTTCAGAAGGCGCGGGATCGACTCAGGGATATATCGAGTGCTCTTTTCGGAAAAGTCTCACCGGCGGATCGATAAGGGCGGTTTATTTACGGCAAACAGAGGGGCGGAGAGAACGTGAGCCGGCATCGAGACGATACCGCTAATAGCCTGTAACCTTTGTTTGGTTTCGTGCAACGCGGCTCGATCGGATTGCAATTAAGATAACTAATCTATCGGAGCGATACATCGACGTAACGCGTTCGCGTAGCCTTTTAAAGATGGCGAGCAACGCGCCGGTTCGTCTACGGAAGGTCGTCGACGTCTCGTCGCGTGTAACGTAACCTTTTTTTTTCCATCGTCGAGTAGTCCAAGTACGAGTCGCGAATTCGCTATTCCAGCGAGCCGATTAACATTCGAAAGAGATCGTCCGTTCTCGCTGTTTACCGACGAAACCGCACCGGCAACAACGATGCCCTCGCTCGACAGTCTCGCCGCGTCTATTTATCGGAACACGTTTCGACTTTGTTAGGTAATAACGACGCCGGATATTATAGCCGAGGGAAGAAAACGGTCCTGGAAGAGCCGGGCAAGGCGAATACTTTTTCGGAAAAGTTATCGCGGATTCGTGCGATCGAACGAATCGAAGATAAGCGGAGATTCGGGAGCGAGACGAACCACGAGAAGACGAGGAGGAAGTCGCGGGAAAAGCGACAGCCTGGAAAAGCGATCGTCCATCGTTCCGTCGATTATCGCGACCGCGAATGGACGATCGGCGTTGGTGATACCGCCAACGCGGTATCGATAGCGATCGAGAACGCGGAAAAGAATCGCGAACGTATCCGATTTCGATAGCCGAGGAGAGAAGCGGAGGATCGTCGTAGGCGAATCGTTCTCGTCAAACTCGACGCGCCTCGACCGAGGAACGTCGATTCCTCGTTGGCTCGCTCTCGCATTGTTCATGAAATAGAGGCGAAGAGCAGGAACGAATAGCGAAGAGCGGAAAAGTATATATTGCGGGGCAACGAAGGAAGAAAGGAAGAGGGCGAGAAAACTCGTCGAAGCAAGTTATTAGCGGCGTTTCTAGTGGCGTTGTGAAAGAGTGTTAATTAGCAGCAGCGTCGGTGGGATATAATGGTGGCTCGTTGATAGGGGAAGGTCACGATAAGCTGTTATGACGTGACGAGAGGAAAACACTTTGATGTACTTCCGTCGCGAGCATTCCAGAAAGGAAATCCATCATGAGAGCGTCTCGAGTAGCTGCACTGTTGATCCTCTGTTGTTGCGCCATCGGTGAGTTCTTTAACGATTTACAACCTTTTCGCGCGCTCGTTTGTCTCCGACGAACGAAACCCGGTTTCGAACTTTTTTTTTCCCTTTTTTTTTTTTTTCAAAGAAGCTGCTCTTTTCCTCGACGGTCTCCCGGCACCGCGCGAACACGATCATAAATTTAATAATCTTCCTCGCGTTTTTTCGCCGCGACGCGGAAAACCGTGGCAAAGTCCGTGTTAAATCGGGCTCGTTTCGCCAACTTTTTGCGAAGGTCCGTTTAGCCGCGCACCGAGCGAGAGGAATACCCTCTCCCGTTAATCGGCCGGGTGATTTCGCGAGAAAAGTCGCGCAAAGTTTCGCGAGCCGATATTATAATCGCGAGAGCGGAATCCTCGAGCGAATCCGTTAGCGACGGGTCGCGTATTTCAAAGACGTCGGATAGACCAAGATTAATTACGCTCTCATAGGGATCGCGATCTCTTCGGGCTGCTCTGCAAAAGAAATTAAATCGTGATTTATGCGTCTCGTTTCAAGAACGTGGCCATAGCCGGTGGCGCGTTCCTTTTAAGGACTCGCTTCAATCAGGACACCGTTTTAAGGCCGTTTACTTTCTCGACCGTGTCGGGTAAACTACACGGCCGTAGCCTTGGGAGTACTCCCGAAATTAGGCGAAAGCGGACGCGTACTCGATGCGGGATCCTCTTCTTTCTTTTTCGTCGAAAAGTCAAACGATCGTCCGTCCAATTAGTAATTAAATCCTCTCTCGGATCACGGCATACGAGAACGCGCCGCGACGAGACGCGTCGGCCAAACGCTCTGTTATGCACTCGTCACAAATATTTTCTCCTATTACTCGTCTCTGACTCATCCGAGATCTAATCTCTAAACAGTCACCAAACTTTGCTATTACTCGTTCCTGACGCTTCGCATGCAAAACTCCCTTCTCCTTCCCTTCTAAACCATCTTTGTTAATAAAAATATACCAATTTTGTTTAATTCGGAGCGCGATAAATTTCTTGTGCAACGTGGGTCTATTTTATGCTCCGAAATCTTGTGCCCCAAAGTGTTAACACTAGAACTACCAACCAGTCAAAATGTCTGGTTTCGGGTTTGACATTTTATGTGATAAAATTTTGTGGCCAACCATTTGACAAAATATCTGCTATGTTTTATCGAGCTAATGAACGGTGGGATATGTTAGATGATGCTGAAATATTTATTCATTTATTTTTCTACTTCGTTTTCAATTCTAAAGTAAGTATGCATTTAATGTTGGTATTTCTAGCGTCGAAGACGAGCGCCATCGCGCTCTTCGACGTTTTTCGACCGTGTCTTTCCAACGGGATGAAACGCAGGACTCGAACGATTAATCGAGACGGAGGATATTCCTTGTTCCGCGATTACGTCGGTCGCGGTGTTCCGTATCGAGTTAAACGAGTTGGACGATAGAGACCCTGTCCGTTTGTCGATTCCGCTGGTCGATCGCGGAAAACGCGACCTTTTCCCCGGAACCAGCGAGCCGGTAAATTAATCCCCTCGTTCGCGATATCTCGTTTAATTCGCGTCAGTTTTTTCCGTTATTCGGCACCGGACGAACTATTCGAATTCGATATGAACGGTATCGCGGACAGATACGCGCACGTACGCTCGAATCTGGTCGTTCGCTCTCGACGAAACAAGCGTCCGACGGAACAAAAGTCGTGGAAAACGGCTCGTCTGTGTCGCTGGAAGCGGATCAAACGACCAGACGGAACAGGCTGATTCGTTCGAATCGAAAAAGAACGTATATGTCGCCGCGAATGGAACTCTGTCGTTCGGACCGTTTGTCTATTCGTTTCTCGTATCGGGTATATCTCCAAGATATTTTTATTACCTGCAGATAGCGATCCCAAAAACTGTTTGATTGAAAGGCGAATTCTTCCGATATTGTTATTTCTCTGTTATTAATTGCCACTATTAAATGTATCATTATATTCACGCATCGTATGTGCAACCTTATAAATTTAGTTAACCCCTTGTCATACTTCGACGAGTCTGACTCCTGACGCTCTAGCAGTCTGAACATAATAAAACTTCATACGCGTGGCAATTTATTGAAACATTGTAAAAATAAAGGTGATGTCTGTTTGTGCATTGATCACAAAAGGTTGTAACATTTTGCGTTACATATTTTGTTTTTAAGTATTATATTCTCTTCGTTAAAGCATTAAATATTCGGTCTCGTATGTATACAATGGACCGTCACGCGACAATAACAAGAACGAAAAGTCTGCCTCGCGTCAAAGAATGTCCATTCCAAATTACTGCATCGAACAAAGTGGTGAACGTGAGTCACCTTCGGAGAGCAAAGGGTTAATATTCCGAAATAATCCGTAGTCGGACACGGTGATCGTCGCGTTAACGATAAGCGCGGAGTTTGCGTAGGGCGTAGATGATCGTTTCGATGGAAAACCCGTGGGAGGAGCTCACCGTCGGACTTTACAGCGTTACGTCTTCGGAACTCGATACCATAATCGCGGCTGTTGCGGCCGCGTGCAGGTACACCGCGTATAAAAGTATTTTCGCGTTCGCCGTCACGTTTATTTTTAACGAAGCGATCGAACGAGCGAATCGGACGAACGTCGCGTCCGTCGACGGTGAACTTCTCGCTGTGACGATACTGTTTCGATAAGGTGGTTACGTCGAAAACGACGCGTAATTGCGACTCGCGCCAGTCACCTAACGATTCCGGTAAAGAAGCACTTTGCTCGTCGCGTTTCGATTAACCCTTCTCTAGTGTCACGGACCGATATATCGGCTCGAGCGTGAACCATGATTCAAATCGTAATAACTTGATACGTTTGTAATGGATGATAAATTGGTATAGTTGGAAAGGGCGTATTTTTTTTATTTTTGGTGTTACGCATAATTTTGTAATTCTTGGAACTTGGACTATATTTTTGACGCGATGCGTTTAGGTATCTAAAAATTTTGTTATTTATTTTTCAATTTTTTTTACTTATCCTTTATGTAATGAATCAGAATATTATGAACAATAGTTATTTCTTTTCTAGTCGTTTGAAGAAAATATTGCACTTATATGTAAAATACTAACGTCTTAATACAAAACTAAGGCTCTGTTTTTTCTTCGTAAGGTGTTCGAGAACTGTCGGATTGACGGTGGTACTTTTTGCTTGAACTACCGGAATTTCGTTGACACTAAGGGGGTTAACAGCGAATATTTATAGAGCGAGAAAGCGTATAGCGACGAAGATGAGTCCGTCGGTGAAGAATCGTCGGTGTTTTCGAGGAAGCCGTCCGGTAAACACGTCCGAGCCAGATGACCACGTAAGGAGGTTCTGGCGCGTTCGAAACGAACGATAATACACTCGGATTTCGCTTGGGTTCGCAACTCGCGACTCGTAACTCGACGATTCATCGCTGGCAAATTATTCGCCGGAGATATATGCACGTATACGCCTCGTCGAAAGTTACGATCATTGTCGCGATTCGAGAAAATATTCCTCGCGAAACGTTCGTGGTGAAAAATGTACGGCAAAGGGAGGGGAAAGTTCGGTACGTAGTTACCGATGACTTAAGGACGTCCATAAGTCAGCCAGGGCGAAACTTTTACGCGGAGAGCGAAGAGGAGATCGCTGAGGGTCGTGAATCAATTTGCGGGGAAAATAAAAGAATCGCTGCGAAAAGGTCGGACGAGAGACGGAACCCGTCGATCTGCTAACTTTTTTCGTTCGCGTCGCGAAACGAACCCGTGAGAAGTTCGATAGTCTCGACACGGATCGAGGGTATACGTACTTACGTATACTTCGATGTTGAAATAAATGAGTGCGAAGAAAATTCAAAACCGGTTACCGCGACGATAAAGTAATTTAGGAAAACGCATGGTCAAACGCGGAGCCAAGTTGCACCGACAACCCTTTGCTTTTACTAATTAAAACTAACTTTTCATAGCTAAAACATTAAAACGAACAAAGGAAATTAAACGATGCGAGTATTTTATATTCGGCGGTCCTTGGCTACACGATTTTGGACCCACGCTTCGACTTGAAGTGTCGAAGTCAGACTCGTCTTAAAATTTGGAAAGGTTGACCGTTTTAGCCCGTCACTCTCGAAGACTCGTGAGTTTGTTGACACTTCGACGTGAGAGTCGGTATACGCAGGATCAAACCTGGACGTCAGTCAGGATCGCGTCTTGACACATTTTTTGCACATTTATTATTAATATAGGGTTTCTAAATAAAGACTACGTCCATAGTTGGCAGAATAATTTATTTTCTATGAGGATGATGCGCTATAAACTAGGAACGGCGACTAACCGGCTTTCCCTCAACTGATTTCTAAAAAGGAAAGCTTTTCGGTCGGGGCCATAAGTGACTCAGGTCAGCGTGGTCTCTTACGCCCTAAGTACAAGTACCAACCGTCTACATCAAAGTTTGTTTTACATCGTGCTTCTTTCCCTTTTTGAAAAACTTCGCCTTCCAAAACACCCCCTTAACAATCGGGGAGCTATTATCCGCGTCGAAGCATCTTCCCTCGAAACTCGTCAGATTTTCGGCGAGAAAAGAAACGGTTTCGAGCGTGAAACCGCGAGTACGTCGTATCGACGTCGTCTCCAATGAGTAAAGTTCCGAAATTCGCGTAGCTGGCTGGGGATTTTGGAGAAATGGCGGAAATTTTCGCGAAACAGCGATCACGGCGAAGTTTGGCAGCGAGTTTCGCGTTATCCGAATCGGCCGACAGATTCAAAGGGTCGTTGCTTGTAACGCGAGTTTAACGAGGTAGTTCGATGTCGCGCGGACGATTCGTTTCGATCGTCGAAAATTCGGGAACAAACAGTATTTTGCTGTCGCGTCGCGTTCTCCTCGTGCCGAGCTATAAGTTAATTAGAGGAGTGGCGCGAATCGGATTAACGCGTCTTGCAGTTGCACGATGCCAACGAATCTTGGTTAAACTCGGTATCTTAATGGGTTTAAGATGTCAGTGCCGGTAGGTTGGTTCGAGGTTGGATGTTTCCTTCTGCTTGTTCCCGTGTTACGTTTGATACGTCATAAAGGCTCGAAACTGGTGCTAGTTTCCTCGTACCCGGTCGCGATACGACCACGTAGTTGCCGAGTTTCTCTCTTGAAGCGGTTTTTTAATATGGTCGCTCGATGGTTGTTTTTGATAACGAACATACTTTTGCTCGGAACGGTCGGTTGGTCAACGAATATATTTTGCCCGGAACGACGAAACACTGGAAGAGATCAAGAACCATCGCGTTCCTTTTTATCGACAGACTCGAATGGCCATTCGAGAATACGGTTTCGTAAGTCGCGGTCGAGGCACGAATCGGGTAAGACGATCGAGTATGTTGCACGCTCGAAACGCATCGATCGACGGCTCGTTCGCGACTTAAAATTCCACGGACGATCCCGCGTCGATCGTTATCGCGTTTCGTGCGATTACGTGGATTCGGGATCGAGACGTGTGACTCGAATTTCCAATTAACTATTACGACGCTCGAATAATTCGCTAAAAATTCACTGGATATACCGTCCCGCCATTAACTCGCCCGCTATTATTAGACGTTACGATCGTTAGCGCGTCTCGTTCGTAACGGAATTGGATCGTTAACGCTGATTTTAAAAGGATTTTTCCATTCGCCGATAGAGAGCGTATTTTCTCCTTTCGTTCAACGCTTTCTCACCGTCTTAAGGGGGCTGCCTTCGAATAAGATGGACGCCTTAATGGAACGTAAAATCGAATAAAGGATGCCCCGTCGATGTCATACCCGGTCGCGCGGACATTTCCGTTTCAGCGAGACCAGGAAACATGTATCGCCGAAGAAGATTCGTTCGCGGAGAACGCTATAGAAATCTGTTTTGCTCGCACGCGTCTTCTCGCCGGGATTAAACATCAGTCAGCAGGCACGAGCATTAAATTTGAGCCGCTGTTTAGCGAAGTGCTGGCGTCGCGTCTCGAAGAACGTTCGCGGATATCTGGTCGCGCGAACCGAAGAAAATCGTGAGTCGTTGGTATCGCGATAGTAATCTCCCGCGACAGATAATATACACGATCTCACGGTCGGTTTCGCGCTTCCTCCAGTTATCTGTCGGTAGACAACGATAAAGCACAGTTCGGTGCAAGCCGTCGAAGAGCGCCGCAAACTTTCTTCCCGGAAAGTGTTCGTATGCATAGACTCGGCGAATCGGGACAACGGTTTTATCGCGAACGCTCGCGGAAGATAAAGGAGCGGAGAAGAAAATGCGAAAAGTTGGGCGACGCGTCGGACAGGGTGACGCTCGGAATGGTTGGCTCGTGTTTATAAGCGGCGCGCATCCTCGCAAAAACGCGAGATACTTTAGCGGTAGCGGCCGACAGTTCGCCGATTTACGACGTCGCGTCTCTCTTTTAAATAACTCGCGAGCGTCGCGAGTATCGCGTCCCTTTTGCCCGTTTCGCCCGTTAAAACTTCATTCGATTCCCCGGAGAAAGCCGCCCTCCTCCCGTTAACGACGCTCCTTTAAAATACGTCTCGATTCGACTACGAGACTCGACCTCCAAGATTTCGTATTCGGTGTACGCCCGTAAAACTTTAATTACCGGTCGACCGTTTCGCTCGGAGGCTGCGAGACTCGGTGCTTTTGAGCCGAGCGAAGCTCGCGTCGCAAATTCGGGAACGGAGATTCGAGAGACGAAAAATAAAGCGAACTCGGGAATTAACGTCGGCGTCCGTTCGTATCGAAAACTACGTACCGACGGAACGGTACACGGGACGATGGGACCAGAAATTTACATTTACCGAATGTAAATACACGGAAATACGAGCACGAGAGAAATAATCGACGCGATCGGGCGAGGGAAGTCGCCGAGTCGCGCGCGAACTCGAACAAGAACCGCTTTTCCGAGCGAATATCGATCTCGAGAACCGATCGCGCGGAGTGTCGAGGAAAATTCTGAATTCGATTATAGCGCTCGTTGTACGAATTACCGGTGGAACTCGTCGTCGCGTTCTAGTAACCAAAGGATAGATTTCTCCGATACGAAATCGGTATCGTAAAACTTTATTCGACGAGCGTTTCGACGAAGAGAATAGATTTTCCCGAGGAAAATTTCGATCATCGACCGTCGGTTCGCAGGAGCCGTTTAAAGAGCGTCGAAAGAGATTTCGTTTTTCGATTCGTCAAAATTTTCCGTGACGGTGCGTCGACGTACGTAATCGAAAGCGAAATTCCGAGGCTCGCCGAACGTAGACAACGCGATCGTATTCGTCGTATCGCGTTTTCCGCGAACAATAAGGTCGACTCGCGACTCGAAAGGAAACTCGAGAGACGAGTCGACCGGCGACGAACTGCGAGCAAACATTTGCCGCCTTCTATCCTTCGGAATCCATCGACTTCTTTTTCCTTCTCCTTCTCTCGTTCACGTCGGCGTCCGTTCGTTTATCTCCGATGGAAATTCCGATGGAAATCTGACCGTGTAATCGATACGCTTTCTTTCGTCGAAGAAACATTTTCTGCTCGACAAAAACGTTTAATTACGCGTTTCGGTACCGGAGTCGTTGATTAAAATTGTAATCGATGGAAAAGCGTTACGCAATCTGGCGATCGTTTAGCATAAAACCAAGTTCCGACGCAAATCCGTCGAACGAGAACGAACTAGCATTGTTTTTGTCGAAGGACGGTTCTCTCGCGCCATTACTCGTCGATTTCCATTTTTCGTTCGACACCTCGCGTTATCGATACTCGAGTTTCGCTAACGCGTCGTACGAATCGCGTTAGACCCGTCGCTATATCTTTGCCCGTTTTTTCGTCGGGGAGCGACATAGACGAGAGACGGTAGGACCGTTTTCGACGAAACGGGTGTTTCTCGCGATAATAGTCAGTAGGGAGTATCGTTTGGCGATATTAATATTTATTTGTGGCCACGTTAGGTACGCATTGTGCGGTAAATGGCACAAAAGCTTGCGTTATCTACGCTCTTCCTCGATTTGCCTGCATCAATTACAGCATTGTCGCGGCAACAAAGGGAAATTGTTCGTTACGGCGCACCGTTACGCGACCGCGTACAAGAGTTTCGCGTTGATTTACAGCGGACAATGGATAAAAAGCATCTCGGATACGGATCCTTGAGCGCAAATAGACCACAGCCTTGACACCTGATTCTCCTATAGACACCATTCTGTCAGCCGCGGAGCCGAACTATTCATCATCCTTAACGTAAACGCTCACGCCCAAATCGATCGCCGAGTTTCTCGCGAATGCCGTGCCGCCTCTCGCTGTTACTGCGAATCGGCCATCTGTAATGTTCTTTATCGGGATCAACGAAATATATGACTCGTACATAGAAGTAGATAAACGTACGTATATTTCTTTAAATAACGCCGCAACTGTTATAACATATTTTGCATCCACCAATGTATTTACGTATACTGCCGCTGAAAAATATGTGGACGCTTCCATAATTCTTGTAACTATCTAAAAAAGTTACGGTGTCTTTGGTAAATACGATTACCTTGTACTTACGTATTTCGGTTTGTGCATGATCGGTGAACATATTTTAACAATATTTTAACAACGATAAATGATAAAAAATAATTATATCTTCTTTTTCGTCTACATATCCGTCGCGTTTACTAGTCGTGGCATCCTGGCTATTAACAGTTTCATTAGTAGAGTATCAATAAGGTTCCACTCAGATTCTAAGATCTCCCACGAATGTCCTCCGGATTTGGAACACCGTTTTCGAACTTGTCTGTTTACGTGATCCCCTAGTTTTTCTGTGGGATTCGAATCGGGCGACCAGACTGGACATGCTGTTATTTTCAATTCAGAATTCTCTTGCAATCGTTGTAAACAATTTCCACTCATTGCGGAGGTGCGCTTCGAGTCGTGCGTAAATGCGAAGTTATTTGATTACTTAACGATATTCTTTGTTAATAAAAGTATACATTGTATATTACGAATTTCACGAACACGGGAGACGTCCGCATACATTTGAGCGGCAGTGTGCATCCAATAATCTTATACATCGTTGTATCTGGGTTACTGTCAACTATCGTTTATCGCCGGTATATGGATAAGCGATTTACGAATAAAACGTACTCTGGATGGTCAAAACCGCGTTTCAAGGATTTTGTATCCGGAAGAGGGGAGCCTAACCGTGAAGCGTTCGATCCGTTTTCTTCGAAGGGGCGGAAGAAGAGGGTACGGTTAAGAGATATTCCGGAAAAGCGGTAGCTAATCGCGGGCTATCGACTCGTTCGATCGCGACCGCGAGTTCCACCCGGTGGGCGTAAAACGAGAAAGTAAAAGGAGAAGCGACGCGAGAAGAAGACGAAGAAGAAGAAGAAATAAAAGCTGGATCACGAGCGGACTTAACGAGGAAGAAGAACGATAGGCGGTCCGGTTGGCATCCTTCTTGTCACGCCAAGTACTTTACCGTAGCGTTTCGGTCGAACAGAAGGATACGCTCGGGAATGGAGATATCATCTCTTGACGGACGATAGGGAACAGGACCGGGCAGTAAATTCACGCGCAACAAACTGCCTCGCCCGATTCGAAAGTCCCGATAAAACCGATCTTTTCTCCCTTTCTCTTCCGTGCACGGCGTTTTTTGCTTTCTTTTGCAAATTTACCGGAGCATATCGAGCTCGTTACGAGGGTACCTCTATCTTTCGAGAGATCCGGACGACGACGACGACGACGACGACGACGGGACGTACGATCTTCTCGAAGGCGTATCCAACGGTTACGGTGGTAACGGATCGAGGCGGTTTCCGGTAACTCGATCGGTCATGCGCGCGAATCGATCGCCAGTAGAATCTCGTAACGCGTCGGGTCCGAGTCGGCTACCACCACTGTAAATGCTCAACGAACATCGAGAGCTATTATATATCCGCGGCGTAGGCGAACGCGTCGATTCTTTCGATTCGTCGATCGATCAACGCGTCTTGACCGGATAAGGGTTAACGAGTAAATCCGATAACGGCCGATCGGACGAGGAAACCGTCGCGATCCGTTTTCGCTCGAGTAAAAGGCTTCGCGTTCTTTCTTTCGCCGTCGTTCCTCCTCTTTCGGCGCAAATTATCCGGTGCGAAAGCTTTCGCGACGCGGTGCAGGTGCACTCGAGATATCCGGTTTCCTTTCTTCGCGTTTCGAAGGATTTGCGAGGAAACCGTGCGCGTAGGAAAAAGGGAACGAAGACGGGATACCGGTGGAGGTCGCATTCTGCGCGAAGTTCCGTCGACGTACGCTGTCGCGACGAACGTTCGATAATATTTCGGGGCAACGTTGGACGCGAAGTCGGTGTAACGGGGAGTTTGCCGTAACCGTATTAATAACGCACGGAAACGTAATTTTCGTTGTGTTACACCGGTTCGCGTATCCTCGCGCGCGTTAATCGCGTAAAAGCCCGACGTAACGCGATCGTTGCGCGATAATTGCGGTCGAATCGTTACTTTCGCGACGCGTAACGCTTCGTATCGATCGGTCGCCGGTGCACCCGTCGAATCGAATTAAACGCGCGTTCGAACTAAAAAAAAAAAGAAGGGAAGAAAATACAGTCAACCACGAAGTCGGGTATTAAATGAAGTTTCCTGTCAACGTTAATGGTCTAATACGAGGCTCGATCAAAAACGAGCGAGCGGCGGCTTTTACGAAAATCACCGCGAACGAATCGAATCGTTCTCCTCGCATAATTCGACGAAATTTCGCGGAATTTCGAGGCTCCTCCGTTACGACGCGGTCGTATTTCTCGCAGCGCCGTTATTAGAGTAACGAGACACAAGAAACGTTGTTGTCGTTAACCCAGAGAGAGGATCGTACACGACGCGCGTTGACGGAGTTCAAGTAGAGTGGTCAGAGGGCCTATCTAGACTCGCCGAGCACCGATATTGTTCTCGTGCAATTATATGTTTAGTACCAATTACGACGAGCGAACAAAAACCACGCGATGCATCTACCGCGGCTCTTCGTATCGTCGTACCTGCTTGAAATATCGCGATCATCAAGGACACCGAAAATAGACGAGAAGATCGGTTCTTGGATCGGTTTTCTACCTCCGAGTTAGTTCGCGAAGGACGCGAAGGAGAAGGCGTCGGACACGCGATATCTTCGACAACGGAATCGCGGGAATGCGTTGCACCAGCAACTCGGATCGGGCTCCGACAACTTAGCTTCTCGCGTTACGGCTACGCGAAAGCGATCGCTCCGCTCTGGAACCGTCGACGATCGCGAATTCTACACGACGGTTCGCGGAATTCCTCGTCGCCGATGTTTCTAGCCGTTTCACGGTCGCGTCGATCCTCCTTACCGAGAATAAACGTCGACGATTCGCGACGTTATCTCGGGACCAATGGGCTTCGACGACGATACCCTTCGAAACGAAACGAATCTCGATTAGATCGTTATTAACGCGTTATAAGCGGTGCGGGTAAAAATGCCTGTGCCGAGAACTGCTGTCTATCAGCGGACCGGATATTTTTATCTATTTCAATGTACTTACTTTAATACATTGACTATTGCATTGAGGCAATTAAAAATTGAAGTCAGCATTTTCATTTTTACAAATCTTACTGAACATGTTCGCGATACTCTGTTATATTTATTTTCCACAGTTTCAAGTAACTAAAGGGAGTATTTTCAATTAGGAGAGCGAAGAAATTCTGAGTAATATAGCTGTTAAATCTGATGAGGAACTTGAGTATCACCCATATATGTGTGACATGACAGTCAAAGCGTTAAAAACAGAGCAAGGTACTTTTACTCTATCGGTTTACACACGAAACTGAAAGAATTAGCTCGTACTTTTTGTTTAGATTCAACAACTTTACTATATCAGTTTGGTCTGTTTGGCTACCCGCCCAAAATGTGTTTACGCTAGAACTGCAGCCACTAAATGCGTACTTACCTTAAAATTGAAAATAAAGTAGAAAAATAAATAAACAAATACTACAGTGTCACTTAACTCGTACAGTCATTCGTTAGGTCGATAAAACGTGACAGATATTTTGACAAAATGGCGGCAACAAAGTTTTATAATACAAGCTGTCGGATCTGAAACCGGTCACGTTGACTGGTTGGTAGTTGCAGCGGTAAAGTATCCGGTCGAGAGGGAAACATCCGCTTTCTCGCGTCGTCCTCGTTATCGATATCGATCCCCGACTCGTCTACGTCGCGTTAACCTTAACGACTTTGTCGTTTCTGCGATCCACGAAGAAATAATCGCGCTCACCGTGACGGTGCCCGTCGACGAGCAACGGGTGAAGCGTATCGGCGAACGCGATTTATCGAACGCGAACGCGATAAGGGATTAGAAAAAGAGAAGCCTGTCCATTGTCCGAGGCGAGTGTGTCGCGAGGCTATCGATTTTCGGTCGATTCCACGCGTCGAATTATCGCGTGGCCTAAATGCGCGCATACAAGCACATCGGCGAGATCGATGTTGGTCGCTTTTCGATTTTTCGGCGTTGTCGCGTACAAAATATTAGTCATTGCGCGTATTTTGATGTTTCAAATATATTACCCGATGTAGACATTCTTATAGATTTTAGAAAAGTTCACTATATCGAAGGGTGAACGTAACAGCAATAAAAGACCAAGGAACGATTACTTGTCCATTTTTATTCAGCTGGTATGCACATTCAGCCCGAGGCTGGCGAAGTTGTATTTTTTTCGGTTCCACGTGTAGTTTGAAAAAGTTGTGGCGATCCTTGGGTTTATTACTGTTACGATAATTTGTAGAATGTCATAGATGGGCCAACGAGCAACGGTTTGGGCCACATGACCATTGGCAAGGGAAAGTGGGAATTATCAATTTGGGGAAAGTCACCCCTTTTCTCACTCCTTATTTTTCCCTTCCCAGGATTCCGGGAAGATATATTGTATATTGTATACAAGCGAAGACACGCAGTCTGTCTTGTGATGCTGGTTGGAAAATAAATACCACTTTATTTGTTATTTGCTAATATTTTGTTGTTCGGCTCAATTTGCAACACCTCTTCCTCTATCCAACAAAGTTGTGTTTTTAGCTTACACTAGTCTAATTTTAATGTAATAAATTTCTGCCTACCACCGTCTCGATGGTCCCAATGTCCGTTATTTTTTGAACGTCGATCTATCGTTGCCCGACTCGACTTCGTCTCGAAGGTGTTCGGTTTTTCGTGGCCGGTTTCGCGTCGACTCGACTTTTATGAGCTCCGAGCAGTTTCCGCGGCGTCGACTTTTTCGTACAAACTTTTCGCATAAGTTTCCTCTCGACTACGTGGCCGGCTACGACGCTTTCTTCCGGCAACTTTGTTCGCGCGTCGCGGATCCTATTGTCCGCGTTTCGTAGCTTTTCGCCGCGTAAACTACGCATCGAGCGAGCGTTCGCTGAAAATCGACGAGTAACGAGACTATCCGGTCGTACCCGTGTCGAATTCTCGGCTCGACTTTGAAGCCACGGGCGTACGCTTTCGCGCGAAAACGTTTGGCAACGTTCCTGTTCGCGGGCTGTTGCAATTTCCTAACATTCTATCGGCCAGGCGGATTTTCTCGCCGCTCGTTTAAATCGCGAGCGCGCGACGAGCGACGCGGGACACGCGACGAGCGACGCGGGACACGCGACGAGAATACGTCACCCACTCGTCCACTCGAAGCCGTTGCATTATGCATCGCGGACGTCTCCACGGGACACGGCGAGAGTAAATTGGAACTATCGCCGTTTCGAGTCGATGGTTTTTTCTTTTTTCGCGAAACCGTCGTACCGTTTCCAGCGTTGGCTAAATAATTTACCGTGGAACAAATTGCGCGACGAACGATCGTCGGCCCGAATGAGTTCGCGCGACGATCGATCAAACTCGAGACAGTTTTCGATTTCCCGACAGAGTATCGCGACCTTCGGATGTTTCGAGCTCCGCGGCGCGAGCGCTCGTATATTCTTCCCCCGAACGTCTTAAATCTCTCGAAACGACGATATTCCGACGTTTCGACGGCTTCGAGATATCCCGGACGTTTATCGCCGGAAATTGGCGTCTCGAACTTGAATACAATTTCGTTTCGGGGAAAAGGAGGAAGTTGGGCTTTCCGTTAAAAGTTAAGACCAAAGTTTGACGTTTCCGCTCGGTTGGGGGGGGGGGACTCGAGAAGAAAACGAGGGGGCCGGAACGTTCGTTTTCCGACAATTTCTACAGTCGGTATTTAAACGAACCATTCATCGGGCCAGCGTTTTTCTAATTGACCTCGTTTCATTGGCTCGCGAGCCCGTATCTTTCGTCGTCGCGCGAGCTCCGCAGCTGGCCGCTAGTTACATCATGCCATTATCTAATTGCGAAGACGTTCCCGTGCGTTTAATCCGATCGGGGAGTTCGATCGGGTTCGGTCGCGTCGTTTCGTGAAGGCGTATCGGCGAAAGCGGCAATGTCCGCGTATCCCGGTCGTGGGAAAGCGTTCGCGAAAGCGGCTACCTCCGAGCCATCCTCCGCTCCTCGAATATTCCCTCGACGATAAGATTTTTGGCAAACCGCCTGCATCGAATCCCGCCGTTATTCCCCTACCGCCTCGTCCTCTACAAATATTCCCGTTTCCATTTGTTCCGCGTATTCGTTCGCGAGGATGTTCGTTCCGTTTCGGGGTGAGACGCTCGTCTCGAGAATTCCGCATCCCGTTCGACTCGACGAGAAAATCCTGGTCTCTCGATCGCTCGTTCGCGTTCCCAGCGAAAGAACGAGCTCGTTCGAGCGGCGAGACGGCACCGCGCGGTTTCCGGTCTTTCTGCTCCGATATGTCGAGGAAATAGGCACGTCAAAAAGAGGAAATTAAACAGAAGACGGATAAACAGCGGGCAAAGATTAATGCTCGGTACGTGCGAAGGAGACGTTACGTGGACCGTCGCTCGCGGCTCGCTGCGAATCTCCGTTTCGCTCAACGAACTTTGCCGCCGATGTCTCTCTCGCGGCGAAATTCTCTCGTTTCTCTCGGCAGAGGTCGAGAACGGGAGATCGCGAGAGCGACGTCGCGACGCGCACGGATCGTGCGAGCGTTTCGCGAACCGACGCAAAGCGGCGACTCGAGGTCGCGGCTAGCGGTTTTCGTTCGGCCGACAACCGGTTTGCTCGCTGCCGTCTGACGTCATCTTACCTGCGCGCGATTTTGACGATGCCGAAGGACGAGCGAGGCAGGTGAAAACGCGATCGCACGACTTTTCTTGCGATTCCGAGCTCCGCGATCGCGAAATCTCGACCGAAGATCCGTGTCGTCGATTTCGGACAAATTGTCCTTAAACCTGTGCACTCGAAAGGTGACTCACGCTTGCCATCTTTTTCTATACAGTAATTTGGAATAGGTACTTTTTAACTAAATCCATGTAGCGTTGCACGTACGATGTATGAACACAATGAAACAGCTATTAGTGACGATTAACAATAGAGTCATAATGACTTCGAAACAATTCATCGTAATAGAGCGAAAAGTTTTAAGAGATGCTATCCGACACGAATGTACCTTTGTGCACGAAAGTACCTTCGAGTGCAAAGGGTTGATAATAGACAGATAACAAGTTTGCAAGAACTCGTCGAACCTTTCAACCGATAAGTTTTAATATTGCTATATCTGCTACGAGTAAAAGACATCGTCGAGCAAAAAGGGATAACCCTTTGCACTCCAAAGTATTTTTACTCGTAGCAGGTAGCATCTTTAGAACTTTTTGTTTAAAAGGTTTGATGAATTCTTAAGAAAATACTGTCTATTATTAATAGCCACAATTAGCTGCTGCATTATGTTTATACGTCAAATGTGAAGCACTATAGATTTAGTTAAAGAATACCTATTCCAATTTACTGTATCGAACGTAATGGTGAGTGTGAGCCACCTCTGGAGTGCAAAGGGTTAATCGTCGTCGCGTTTCTCGCAGAGGAATCTCCGCTTCGATTTGAACGAGGCCCGTCAGGATTTTTCCAGTATTCCCGGCGAAGGACGCGATCGATCTTCTCGATCGAAATCTCCTAAAAAAAAATCCTGATTTAGCCGCCGACGAGCAGCTTGGTCGAGGGAGATTACGGAGCCGACTCGAAACGCGCGTACGTAGGAAGTTAGCGTTCGGGCTCGTATCGGAGCGAGAAATTTTTCGAGTCGGTACTCGACGATAAATTACTAGATTTTCCAGCGACGACGGTCTCGCGCAGATGCTCTCGACCCTCCTTTACGTATATCCGGTAAACGCCACTTTCCACGGCGAATTTTCGCTAGAAGCTAGTAACGGGAAGAAGGTTCGGCAACGTCCGATTCGAAGCTTTTTGCGGGAGTGTCGAGCTATCGCGGAGAAAAAAAGGTTAACCCTTTGCACTCCAAAGGCGACTTACGATCACCACCTTGAATAGGTATTTTTTAACTAAATCTATAGCGTTGAACGTACGATGTATGTACAAACACAAGGAAGCAACTAATAGTGGCAATTAACGCTAAAACTGCCGACGAGTAATGCACAATTATTTTGATGTTAAAAATGAAGTTGAAAAATAAATGAACAAACGAGGAAACATAAAGAACACCCTTATTGATTTTTTGTCTTGATGACAATGAGTACAGGTGCGAAGAAAAACAACTTAACAAATTTTGTCGTTCTAAGTACGGAATTTGTAAAAGGGTCATTTAAACTTTTTGGTATTTAATATTAATAATAGGGAGACGAAAAATTCATCGAAGCATTCAACCAAAAAGTTTTAAAGTCTCTATCTGGTAAAAATAAAAATATCTTGGAGCGGAAAGGGTTAATTACGGACGTTTTCGAAAGGTCGCGTCGAGCTGCGGGTATTATCTGGTCGCTCGCTCTCTCGTTCGGATATTCGCCCGAGGCGAATGCGCTCGTTCGCGTCGAACGAGGCAAAACGAAAGGAACTCGAGCCGAAAAGAGATCGCGTCCCGCGGAGAAGTCGCGGCCGCGGATAAGAGAGGATCCGAGAGAAAGGAGACGGTGTATCGTGCCGGTACGACGATATCGCAGCGAAAAACGAAGCGAGCGAATTTCGTGCCGCGTCGCCAACGATCGATACTCGCGGGCTTTCCGTTTCGAAATTAATCACCGTGTCCCGGATAACGCGGAAATTTATCCGCGTTGTACTTTCTGGTCGATCGGTTTCTCGTTGGTCGCGTGAAAAATCGAACGACGCGCGTGCGACGGAACGAATCGAATCGAATCGAATCGAACGGAGAGAGAAGCACAGGGGACGCGAGGCGTAACAAGAATTCCGGGCATTCCGACACCCTCGAGGCGCCGTCGACGCCCGAAATGAATTTTCTAATTAAGATTCGGTCGCGTCGCCCGGCGGTTCGCTCTCGACCCTTTACGAGATAATATTCTCCCTATCGTTTTCCGACGACGACGAATTACTCCCGTTTCAACGACGGCACGAACCTCGTCGTCGCGAATCCGTTGATTCGCGCTCGTCGCGAGAAAACTGAATCCTCGAGGGTTTTCGGCGAAAAAATCGTACGCGATCGAACTCGACAAGAACATCTGGATAAAAGCCGCGCGAATCGCGATCGCGTAAGCTGCCGGTGAACCGTAACGTTTCATCGCGATTCGCTGTGTCCTTTTTCCGCCTGAAAACATTTAATCTCCGCTCGAAACGCGTAATCCTTTCAACCATTATAGGCCGCGTTCGTCCGCTCGCCTGCTCTCGGAAACGTTTGAACGGTCGAATGAAAACGCTCGAACCGAGAGCGAGCTCTCGCTCCCTTTTTGCTCGCCGCGTTCCGATCCTCCGGATCTTTTTAGATATCGGAAAGAACGTAAAATTAGGCACAAAACCGATATCGGACTCGAATCTAACCGATATATATCGGACCGGGCTCTATCGATCTCGGAAACGTTACCCTCTGTTAGCGAACCACGATACGTCGCTCGATCGTCCCGCAGCCTCGAATAATCGCGTCTTCCGCGATTTAGCTTCGCTCTCGACTCTCGGTTCGTCGATCGAACGACGCGATACAAAAAAAAATATACGCCACCCTTTGACGGGATCGCGACGAGAGATCGAATTACCGCTCGCGTAATTACAAAGTCGAACGCGAGCGCGTAATAAACGAGCGATCTACATCGATTAACATCGATTGCGCCGATTTTGAGCGTCGCACGCGGAAAACGGGCCACGAACAGCGTAAAAGGAAAGGCTCGTTCGGGAACGTCGCTCGTCCGAATCGACGTAGCGAAACTCGCCCGTCCGTTTCGGTCGTTTGGTCGACAAACAGGAGCAGAAGACGCATCGCTACCCACCGACATCGATTTCTGTCTCGCGTCACGAATTCGGCTCCGTTAAAGGTCCTCGAGCGACACGCGCAATCGATCAAAAATGTTTTATACGCTTGTTAGAATAATTCTTATTTTAATGCTTTCTCGATCAAGATTCTGCAGTAAGTGTCAAGAGGTCGAGCTTAGTCCTTTTACCAGAAGTCTTTCGCGTCTTCGCCGCCCCGTGGCTAGATCTTTAAACAACAAAGTTCCTATTTCAAACGGACAAACAAACAATCCTGCGACATCCGATAGCCACGTGACTCCGAGTCAATAGCCATCGTCTATCGCCTCGCTTTCTCTCTCAGAAACATCCCCCGCATTTACACCTCGCACAGTCCATCCCTATCATAAACCGTTCGAAAGCAAAATGGGGGCTGGCTAATTGCCTTCGTCGATCCTCAAAAATACTTTGACGCCGACATGCTCGATCGTTGCCTACGTCGCCGACGACGAACCGCGTTACTCGGTTTCCCTAACCGGTCCGTGTTTGCGCACGGGATTACAGGGGCCGCGTAATTCCGAGCGCGTCGGACTAATCCGAGCGTAATTCCGCCAGGGACTCGATAACTGTGCGTCTCGCGAGTTCCATAATGAATTTTACGCGGATAATCGTAAACCGGTTTCTCGCCGTGAACCTCTTCGATCCGCCTTGGCGCGACCTTCCCGCCCGAAAAACGCGAGCGCGAAGATCGTTCTTGCAGCGAGAACGTCGGAAACGCGCGAAGAATGCGTCGACGATGAAAAAAACGCGACGATGCCCGGCGCCCGACGGCCAAACGCTGGCTCAGCTGATCGGCTCTCGGTGTTTTCGACGTACGCGTATGATACGCCTCTATTACTGGCTACGCGATTAAAACGGACGATTACGCGAGCATACCGGACGGAAATAGACGCGAAGCAAAACACTGGAACGTATCCTTCTCTACCAGCTGTCTCGCTCTTTCCATTTCGTGTTTCGTGGCCGACGCGAGGACTGCCCGTGTTTCGCGAAGTTAATTTTCGTCGACTCGACGTACGATCGATTTCTCGTTAAGGTATAAAAAAGATCCGAGTCGAGAGCCATAACTCGAGGCAGTTACTCGTCTATTATTAAGCCGCGCCGCGAGCAATGCTCGTATCATTCTCGAAATATTTCAACCGCGTCATCGCAGACGCCAATTATTTCTGGTGCTCGTTAACAGCGCCTCGTACTTCTATTTTTGCGTACGCTCGCCCGTCCTCGCGGGCTGTTCGCTAGCGGCCCAGAACCGTCTTCCGATATCCGTACACGGCCGGAACTCTTCACTTTCCCGGGACGAGCCTTTCGCCGAATCCAAAGCCCACCGCGAAACGCTCCTCTCGCCGACCCCGCGAACGATCTCCGACGCGTCTCTACGGCACGAGGACAACGCGTTCTCGCGTCAAAATATCGATCGTCGTCGACCGATACTTTTTCCCCGTTTACTCGTATCGAGCGTAGCAACGTTTCTCGCGTTCCATTTCTCGCATCACCGACCGACCCGTCGAATTCTCTCGCGGGGACGGGGGGACACGCGGTGTTTCGCCGTAGGAACGCGTTAATAAAAGTACCGCGAGAAACTGGAACGTAACACCGCGGCTATTTAAAATTATAATTAAGAGCAGTTGTCGGCGTTAACGGGCCACACGGTGTTCGCGAATCGAAACGATTCGGCTTACAGAGACGAATGCGGTCGGCGTAAGTGTGCACCGTGACTATCGGAGAGAGGAGTATTAATATCGAAACTTTGCTCCCGGCGAAATCGGCTTGCCGGCTTTCGCGGAGATTAATGACTACCCGTTACTCGGGCGCCGTTTTTAACGCCGGTAGCACGAAATTCACGCGCTTTGCTGCAAATTCGATCGCGAATCGAGTCGTGGAGAGGAACCCCGGTACGAACGATTCTCGGGTTCGTGCTTGTTTCGTGGAAAATGGCTGGAGAACTCCTTCGCGAGTCGACCAATCGCTTTGGGATCGCTGACTGTATCCTAGCAAGGATACGGAGCAAGGATGCGCAAATCTACAGTCACTTTTTTTTTTAACAAAACGTAAACGATTTCATGGACAAAATACTGCTTAACTAAACCGGTTGACGATAAAAATTTACGACGGTACGTTGGACGAAAAATACGACTCACGATGGTCTATCGATTATGGCAAGAAAACTCATTCGCTGCGAATTCTATGATTCCCTAAACGGTTCTAACTAGTATTAAGCGCTTAAGTGTCTTTGACGACTATATCCGTCATGGAGATGCGGCAGAATTTTTTGTCACGACGAGTATACCCCTAAATCGCAGCTAACTGGTTCACCACATAAGTCGATATTCATAATATAATTGTCTATTTTATAAAATAGACCCATCTTCTTCTGATAAACGAGTATACTTACAAAAGTAAGCGCCACAGTTAACTGGTTAAAGGCAAACGGTCATAGATCGCAGGTGCAATTAAAGCGCGCACGACGCCGCTGAACTTTTGCAGGGTCGCACCGAGGCTCGGCAGTGTCTGGAGTTCAGTACATTTCGGAACAGTGCTCGACGAGAAAAGAAAAGCCTTCGTTCGTCGACGCGACGTTCATTCCGAATCGATTGTTCGTAGGTTTCGCCGGGAACGTCGCTCGGTGTCTCGTCGATCTCGAGAGGTTTGGCCGTTTGCCGGGATCGAGAAGGAAAGTTTGGTGCGGCGGATCGGAAACGGGGCTAAAAGCGGAAAACTCGTCGGTGTTGCGTTAATAGGAGGAACGGACGAAGCTCGAGAAAAAGAGAACAGCTTCGGAAAGCTTCGGTTGCACGTGTACGCTAGGAAGAAGCAGAAACCAGCGAGCTGATCTCGGTTTAACGAGCCTGTCTCCGTTAGTCTCGTTGCCCCTTTGAAACCGATGCCACGGAAACTTTTTATCCACCCGTCGAAAACCACGAAGCGAAGTTTCTTCTGTCGACGAGTTCCCGACGCGCTCGCTCACGGCCTTCTTCCGCTTGCGACTTTTCCGCTCGCCGATCCTTTCTTCCGGCTTCGGTTGTTCGACTCGCGACGCGATTTCGTCAAGATTCCCATCTGGCACACCGTGTCGAGTTCGCCGCGGACCGATTAACGGAAATCGATGGATGAAATTAAGCCGTCGCGTTGACGGTTTTAACGAACATTCGAAAACGTCCGTCGACGGCGATTAGCCGGGAGACTTTCCCTTTTCCTCTCGACCTCGATTCCGACGCGAAGAATTTGTCGAGATCGAGGCTTCTCGATTCCGTCGGTCGATCGGAGATCCTCGATAGCCGACAAACGAAATTGCTACGAGCTCGCGCGATGCCGTGTTTCTCCTCGAATTTCCAGGAACTCGCGCTCTCTATAAAGACGGCATCCTATTCGGGTCCCTGTCGGGGGAGGTTCTCGATTTACTCCGGGATATAACCTCTCTTTCTGTCGTGCTCGCGAACGGGCTCGAGCGTTCGAGGAACGCGGGACAACGTTCGAGGTGATTCGCGGTTTCTCCGATGCCGTTCTGTCGGATCCGTTTGTTCCCTCTATACGTATATTACGTTACGAGTTCGACAGAAAGAAAACCTTCGTGAAACGCGTAAAACTCTCGAGTTTATTTCACCCTTTCGTTCGTTCGTTCGCGCAACTCTCGCGGACATTCGATAATTTCGACGAAACTTTCGGCGGATCGGGTCGCTCTCGAACACGTTCGACTCTTAATCGAAACATTTTTACCGCTGTCGGGGTCGGAATTTCACCGGGAATTTCTCGTTTCGCGTTCAACAACGCTCGTGACGCGCTCGTGGTTCGAGTTTAGTCGACCTTCTTCGTATTTCTAATACGTTCGAGAGTTCAATTTGAGTCTAATTGTAATTTGTACTTTCTTTAGTCACCTTCGTGTTGCACAAGCGAATAGTTTGTCGTGTCTGACGCATTTCTCGTCTAAGTTGCACTGCATGAGGTTCAGAGACCTGTTCGGTGTTGGTTGGAAGGCACTAACGAACTTTGTACCGTTCTTGTAGCTTACATTTATGCCTTATTGTCGCAAGTTCACGAGCCACTAATTAACGACGAGTTTAAATTTGACAAAGTAACTAGAACAAAATAATTATCTACTCGTAGACACACTAAAAGTACCGGCATTAAATGCATGCTTACTTCAAAACTAAAAATAAAGTAGAAACATAAATAAATAGATATTGCAGCATCATCTAACATATTCAACCATTCATTAGCTCAATAAAACATGACAGACATTTTGACAAAAGGACGGTAATAAAATTTTGTAATAAAAAATGCCAAACCCGAAACCAGTCATTTTAACTGGTTGGTAGTTCTAGCGTTAATATACAACGAAAGAACGCCTTGAAAAATCGAGTCGATAACGTATGGTATAATTTTGAGCGTGTCTCTGGTGAACGGTGTATCGAAACGGGTATTCGAAAAATCGTGCGAGACCGTGACTCGAACGCGTCGCCTGTCTCGAACAATTCCGGGACAGTTTCGTTTCCGATATCGATCGCGAGTCACGAAATCGTTGGAGTCTCGCGACGCCGATCGAAAGCGGGCTGTTTTCGTGGAACGATCCCGACGAAACGACAACCGCGAATTCGAGTCGTTCGAAAATTTGTTATCGTGGCCGACGTCGACTCGTCGCGTGCCACGGATTCCTGTCGCGTTACGCAACCGTTGCAATTCCGTTGCTCGTTATTTTTTTCTTTTTTTTTTTTTTTTTTTGCCTCCGTTCCTCCCCTCCTCGAACATTGTTCTCGACAACGAGCTCGCGATCCTCGACCGAATATGAAACGAAAATGCTTCGCGCGTGTTTCGAACGTTTCTAGTCCGCCCCAACTTCATCGGCGGTTCGAAAAACGTCCTCTCGAACCCGATACCAACGAGATTCTTTCGTCGACCGTTGATCGATGTTCCGTCATCGACTCCCCACGATACACCGACTCTCCCCGAATTACGCCTCGTCCTAGGTTACCCTCTCGTTTGATAGGGAATTACGCGTTGGTGTGGGAGATTTCGTGAAATCAAGCTGACGCGTAATCGTGACATATATACTTATCTAGCCTCTCGGAGAAAGATCGAAAAGCCAGACGCGAGAGTTTCCCGAAGGCCTTCGAAACCGGGCTCGAATCACGGAACGGAAGCGTGGGAGAAGAAACGAAAAAGAGAGATGACGCAACGCGACAAAGTTGCGACGCCGAGATGCCGACGGCGAAATAAATCCGTTCGAAGGCCGATGACGCGAGTGCACTCGTTAAAGTATGCCGAGTTAAATCTCCGCTTAACGACCGAACCGGTAATAATTATGCGCGTGGGTCGCGACCGAATCGAAGCTCGCTCGACGCCGCGAATAACCTGCGCCCGCTATGGGAACGATTCTCCCATTCGCTCGGTGAATTCCGCGACGAAAGACGACACCGCCGTTTCGAAGGTGCGCTACCTAGGTGGTCCGTCGAGTTCGCTCGGCGAGCGGAAACGCGAGAAGAGACGTTCGCGAAGAGGGGCTATTTCGATGAATGAACGCCGTTTCATTGCGTGTCGCGTGTACGCGTAACGCGCAACAACGAGAAGGGTGCGTAACGCGCTCCTATGAATGGACGAATTCGACCCGTGCGTCACCCGTTTCGTCGACGACGCTTTGCGAAATCGCGATACTGCTTCGTTCGCGCGAAACCTAACGCATCCGAACTTTGTCAAAAAATTCGTGTATCGCGGAAAGTTTCTATCTGTAAAAACCACGAACTGACCTCGAGGAAGCCGCGAAGAGCGGCGGAAATGAGAGAGAGAGAGGGGCGAATAGCAGCGAAACAATCGTAATGTTTCATCGGCGTCCTTCTCTCCCACGGAAACCCGCGGCGGTGAAGAAGCGAATGGATTTTATCGAGATTCGAAATGGAAAAGCAACGTGGAACGAAGCTCTCGAAGTTTACCCGAGTACCTACTTTTATCATCTTTCTCCACCGCTTGTAGATTGAAAACAAACGCTCGGAGTTGAAACGGAGGGCCGCGAGAAGTAACCGAAAGAAATTTCTCGAGAACGAAATAATTGAAAGTACCATCGCGGTCGAAGTTACCCGAAAAATACCGTTTTTATCGAGACCAGATCGTATTTTCGATTTTTAATTTCTCCGCTTCGGCTCGGAGAAAGATGCCATAAAAGACATAGATTCAGTGACCGTTCGACGATGCTGTATAATAAACGTTTTTCCATGTTTTCCGTCAGTCGTGCGACAACCCTGAACAGAGTAACAGTTTTCATGGTTTCGTCTGCGTGCTTTCGTACTTCACTTAAGATGATTTTCTTGACATCCGTGCCGATTGTCATCTAGACAAGGAATCAATAAGTGTATTCATATATGTTTCATCGTTTGTTTTTCAACTTCGTTTTTAACTTCAAAACAATTGTGCATTATACATACGTCGCAATATGCAGATTGCTGTCTACAGAACCGACAGTATTAAAGACGGTATACCGGTCTCGACGTTATTCGCGACAAGTTTTTCTCCTTTTTTCCAACAATGCAGGATACGACGCAACCGCTAAAAATACACGACCGGACCGTTCGTACGGCGACGTTGGAAAATGGAAAAGTCGACGGACGCTCGTGTTTTCTGGCGAACGTTGAAAGAAGCCGTCGAAGGATAGCGTCGAAGCTTTCCGGATTTTTTCCGAGGACCATCTCCGTGAGTTACGATTTACGAAGATCGCGCGAGAAGGAATCGCGAACCGGTGACGAGAGAGACGTATCTCGCCAACGAAGTTAGGGCGCGAGCCAAAGTGGTTCGAGAAGCCGACTTCGAAACATGCGGTCACGGCTGGTCGGATCGCGAAGTTTCTTTTCCGTTGGATATTCGCTGGAATGCCGGAAGCGTACGCGACATCGTCGAGAAAAAAAAGAACGAATAAAGAAACGTTTCTGGAGCGCCGCTCGCTCGATCATCTCGATCGATGATAGACGGCCATTGAAATTCGTTTGCCGGTACCATCGAGTCGAGTGCTTTCTTCTGGCGTGAATCACCGCCCTGGCACGCGGTGATGTCAATCTTTGCACAGCTGACTGCGAAAAGCACGGAGACGAGCCTCACCTTCGTCGATCTTTCCCTGTCCTTGCATTCCTTCGATCAACCGCGATCGACTTTATCGCGATGACGCGTAGCTCTTGTTCGAGCGGCGTTCGATCTGTGAGCAACGCTCGAAACGATAGAAATTCCTCGATCGATCGTGGGCACGCGCCAACGCTTTGCCGCGAGCATGACCGAAACCGTTCGAATTCCATCGGAAACGAATCATCGAAATAAATCGAGCATCGTCCGTCGATCGGTCGGAGCGAAGGCCGACCGAAATCGCGGACAACGTCGCGCGTGCGTTCTTGGAAAATTTCATCAATGGCCCCGTTGATCCGTGAAAACGCTTCGAAAAGCCCCCTGACTTCCACGTTCCGACGTATAAATTCTGTCCGCTACTCGCTCTCTGTCGATTCCCGTTGCGATGGCTATTCGGTTAAAAAAATATTCGAAAACATTCCAGCACGGCGTTGAAATCCGCTTCGATTTATCGCGTTTCGAAGAGGGACGGTGCTCGAGGATTTTTATGCGCGGTACACAATCGTTTCGGGAACGACTTAGACGATGAATCGAACTCCAAAAGGATCGACTCGCGACCGTCCACGAATCTCGTTTCGGACGCGATTTTGTCGGAGGTGGAAAGAACAACTCGCGCGCTCGCGACGAAAGATCGCCGGTGAGGACATCGAGGCGGCTCGGAGGGATCTCCCCGTTGCGCTATCTCGTCGAACTTGATTTCGGGCTGCGTCGAGACCCTCCGAAACCCTGGATAAATTCCGACAAAAATTGCCACGTCCGTCGATTGCGACGAATCCCCTCCGGGAACGTATCTAATCTTTTCTTCTTCTTTTGTTTCAGGTAAGTCCGGGAATGGCCCGTTCCCGTAACAACGTAGACGTAAGTAGTTTTTCGACGAGACGATCGACGTTTTGCGAACGAAAGCAGATATTTCCGTCGTGTACGCGCCAATCTCGAATGTTTTCCCCGTGAAATTCGATACGTTGCCGTCCACGGAATACGTGGTCGGTTCGAACGTCGCGTAGAGTAACGCGTCCGGAACAACGAACGCGTATTAACGCGCCACCACGAAGCGCGAATTAACCCCTTGTCATACTTTGACGTCTCCGACTCGCGTAGCTCGGTTACTGCACGTCTTACTCGGATTTTGAACGCGTTTCGATTCGAAACTCGGGCCCAGGTATAATTCGCAAAGTCGACAATCGCCGATTACGAAATTGACAAGTCATTTTGATATTCTTTGTTCGTTTTACCTCTTCACGCTCGCCACTTTGTTTAATGCAGCAGCGTGGAACAGACATTTTTTAACTGAATCTATAGCGTTGCACTTACGACATATAAAGATAGTAAAACAGTTTATAGCGACAATTAATAAAGGGGTACAATAACTTCGAGAAAGTTCATCAAACTTTTCGACCGAAAGGTCTCGGAGTTCATGATCCGCTACGGGTAAAAATACCTTCGAGAGCAAAGGGTTCGTATCGTAGCTGCTAATAGTTAGTATTACTAACAGGAAAACAAATTGCACGGCAAAGGGGTAACGTTGTAGTAGCAAATAGTTTGTTACGTCCGCATTTGCCGAATAAGTCGAGGTGCAAGTGGCTAACGAATCGCTGTAGGCGCAGGACGACTCGAAAGCCCGTCGGCAAGTCGAAAATCAAGTCCAACTATCCGCGAGTCGTTTTCGCTTTTGCTTTCTAATCCCACTGTCACGGATGGACGCGCTACGTACGGGAAACGGTAGAGCATAATTTCCGGTCGTTGATCGAGAAAATATCGTATCGTCGATTTCGAGGAAACGATGCAACACGTGATCGATACGCGTCGAACGAAAAATAATGTCCGTTCGACGAGGTAGCCGCGCGTAAACGAGCCAAATACGACCGCAAAGGGGTTAAGCCGTTTTCCCTATGCGCGAAGCCATATACTCGAACACGCGTTTCCACTCGACGCGATGGTCATATTCGACCAACAACGTTCCGACTTTCGCCCCGAATTCAATAACCGCGAATAAACATAGCGAACGGCGAACGTTCGTTTCGTCCCGACCCGACCGATTAATCGAATACATCGACCAGTCATCGCGATTGCGCCACTTAATCGCGTTTATCGTAATCCATTCGTGTCCGGATCCATGCTTTTAAACGGTAACGGATCGAGCGTGTTCATTATCGCGCCGCTCGTATCGGATGTATCGGTGTAATTAATTCGCGGAGCGCGGTCTCGAATTTACGCGCACAGAGTCGCCGGTGAAACGGCTCGACTTTTCCGTCTACCGTCGTTGCGCCCGTTCGGCTACGAAAGGGAACCAAAAAATAAAAGAAACGTCCTCGTCCGCTCGACCGACTAATCGTCGAATTTCCCCGCAACGGGAAAGGAATTTCGCGTTTTCCGCTCGAGGACCCGTCTCGAACGGTCGAGGTCGATCGCGCGTAATCGAGAGATCCGTTTAATTAAACGATCGAGCCGGGTGTTGGCGGTGGCGTAATAGGTGGCCGAGTGGTCCGAAAAATGTCCGAGTGGACCGCGTCGTCGCGACGGAGCGTACGCGATCGTAATTTATTCGAGGCACGTTGTTCCGCGGATTCGAACCAGGAACGGGAACGTGGGATGGCGTGTCCGCGTATAGAAAACGAGAGGAACAGAGAGAGCGACAGAGGGAGAAAGCGGCGTCGGTCGATCGGTCGAGAGAAAACCTGTTGAGCGATTATTACCCTCGATTTACTCTCGACGCGGGCCACTTTTCTTTTTATTATTTGTTTTTTCCTTTATCTTGTTTCTTTCCGACGATCCTCGCGGTTTCGCACCCGTCGTTTCCTTCTGAACGGGAAAATAGCGCGCGTCACGGGATACTCTCCCGAGGAGCGTTCGCAATTTTCCTCTTTTTTTCTTTTACGGGATAAATCTCTGGAGCACCCGCGGGTACTACAATGGCGAGCGCAACGCGGTTCCAATTACCGTCGAAAACGGAGAGAATTTCCGAACAAAATCTGAAACAAAGGGAGAACTTTGAATACCCTTGGAAAATTCGACCGCTCCTCGTCCAATTAATCGATCGGAGGGGCTCTCGATAAAAAGCGCGTTTCGGTCGCGCGCGTCGACGAAAGGACGGAAAGGCCGAACGCGAAAGACGAATTCGTAGAAAATTCGTCGGAAATTCGCCCGGAGATTCGTCATCGTGCGCGATTTTTCTCGAGTCTAATATTCCGCGCGGAAGCGTCGAGGAGCGTACGCGAGCGAGCGTTTCGATATCGGGAAAAGCGCGAGCGGACACGATTTATCGGGAAACGATAACAAAGTATGCCAGCGCCGATGAACTTTTCGGAATATTTTCGTTAAAAATGTCGCTCCAGATACGCGTTATCTCCGCGAACGATCGGGATACCGATATCTACGAACGACTCGCCGCATAGCGATGGAATGCGAGTTTATCATCGTGCCAACCAACCGGCATTCCACGCGCGACCGAAGCTCGCGCCCGCTGCATACCCGCTCGACGTTGTCTCGCCTCGGAGATGGACGGATTCGCAAAACGAGCGTACCGCTGCTCTATGAAACGCGCTATCGCCTACCTACTCGCGCGAACCTTCAAAAAATCTGCCAGCTCTCGGACGAACGTTCGGATTCGGGATCGATCGTGCAGGCGTTTTAATTAGTTAGTTATAAAAAAGGGTCGGATAGTAACCAGTTAAGGATCGGAGGCCAGTGGCTCGGACGTAGCGTCGATGACTCGTAATCCGAGGGGCGCGAGCCCCGAAGTCCGCATTTTTTTTTCGGATCACTATAATACGAATTTCGACCGAATCTCCTTCCTCCGCGAAAGATTGTAAAGATTTCGAAGAACGGCGAACTCGTTCGAACGATCGAAGATGCGGGGGAAAATCGATAAAAAGTTTCGGTGAGACACGTCGAACGTTTCGAAGATTTTCGCTATTTTCTCTATTCCGTAACGGCGCGAACAACGGTACCTGTGCGAGCACGTAGATGCACGTATAACGCGCAATCTTTTCGAGAAATTCGCCAGACTTGGAAACGTTCCACGCTCGTTCGTATGACTCGGCTCGATGCTCGATTCGTGTCAAGGTCGCTGATCGAATCTAACCGAACGACGCGACGCGACGGCTTGCCACGAATCGAACCGCGTACTTCCGTCCCCGTTGCCTCGCTTCGATAAACGCTCGTAGATCTTCCGTTCTAATTGCACCGTACGGTTCCGTTCGTGTTTTACGACGCCGAAGACGAGCCCGGAGAACGGCTCTCTAAATGCCACGGTCGTCGCGTGACCCGCGAAAACGCTCACCCTCCGTGTCCGACGATTCCGGATTCCCCTTGGCCGATTGCCATCCTACTACGCGCACCCGGCGTCCTAAACGTCCGACCTCGTGAATTATTATCTATTTCTAAGCCGTTTTCGAGGCATCGCGGCTTAATTGAACGTTATCGTGACCGTGAGCGACTCGCTCTATTAATAAACGAGCGTTCTCGCGCGTCGAAGCTCGTGGGCGAGCGCGTAAACGACGCAGAATTCCAACGGTGCGTTGGAATAATAAACGCGTTTTCCGTCGCGAAACAGAAAATCGCTCTTTTACTTTTCATCTCGAATTCGCTATCACGGATTTTTCCTTGCTGGGATCGTCGCCCCGAGTTCACCGCCATTCGGAATCGTATATCCGCTAGTCGGAAAGGAAAAGACGAAATTACTTTCCTGCTTGGCCCGTTCGTAAACATACCGGTAACGGGATGGTAGACGTTGCGTCGGTAAGTAATTTAAACGAAGCTCCGTCGTAGCCGGTTTAGAAGAGAACCACCGCGGAAAGTAAAGTTCGAAATCGAACAAAATATTTGTACGAGAACTCGACGTCGTGCGGGAACCATCGAACGGGAACCTCGTTACTCGTTGATTACCCGATCGTCGAGATTCGACCGACTCAAAGGAAGCGCCGACGATCGCGCGTTTCCGCGACCAGTTTCGCGTTTACGCCTTACGTGAACCATTGTCTCGATCGTACGATCGCGAGTAATACGAATTTTCGCGAAGGAGAGTTCGGTGTACAATCGATGTACTTGATAAACGCGTCGGACGCGATTCACCGTGTAACGTTCTTTATCGAGATAACAGAAATAAATAACTCGTAAATAGAAGTAGATAAATATATAAATATATTTTTTTAGACATCGCCGCGATCGTAATCGACGATGTTTCGCCTTACGCGTTTCCGCGTAACCATACGCTGTTAAAACGATCGTCGTTATAATACATTCTACATCTATTATTTGTAAGAGTTGTCAGGGTTTTTATTTAAGAGAAGACACGATATTTCATATAAATCTTTATTCCACCTATTTCGCTCAACGATAGACGATCGATCGTCCGCCCGTTCGCTCTTCTATGAAAAATCAATCGAACGTCGACTCAACGATATTATAAGTGCACACTGGCAACTAGGTACGTGCTTACATATTGCACTACTACTCTCTTTCAATCGCTACGACATTGAGGTGACTAAAGAAAGTCCGAACGTCGAGACCGTGTTACATTCAGCGATCCCGGGCCGTTAAAGTTACAATAATCTCGCATCGAACGTTCGACCGTGTTAAAAATATGAAAAAGTTTTATCGTATTTGAAGAGCGAGTGCGTCACTGGCGTAGCTCGTCGCTGTAATAGAAGGGGATAAAGGCGCGAACGCGAGGGTGCGAGATTCGTTCGACCTCGAACGTTCCCCGATACCGTTTTACCTGAAACCGTACTAGCTGCCGCTGGTACCAAGAAAGGTTTCGAGTTTCTTCCTTAATTGGAGAAGACGTATTTGCCGTCGGAGAATCAGCCGGCGGATTTCTTCGCGTAAGAGTTCCTCCGAGACGCCTTTGTTACATTACTCCGCAACGAGAATACTCGGTTTTTTCCTAGCGTCGGTTTTCTTTCGAAAGCGCAAGGACGCTGCGGCTTCCTCGGCGGTGACTGGTCGTGATAAGCTGACTTTAGGATAACGCAAAGAACCGCTTCCTCTACTTACTAAGTCGCGTCCTTTCTCTATCGGACTCGTCGTTGTTCGCCTCGTTCTCGAGAGTTTCGCGTCGACGACGAATCTCCGTTCGGACTGTTCATGGTCGATCTCGAATCGTTTTCCGAGAACGACGATGTAGCGCGGTGCAACGAACCAAGGAGTTTCGAGAGCGCGATACCGGGTACGTCGCGAGGGAAACGACGACTAGGAGGTGGTATTCGCGGAGAGAAACGCGAGCACGAAAGCTCGCGAAAATGTACCGTCGCTCGAGGGTTCGAAAGAGCAAGCGCGCGAAACCTCGAGGCCCTCCCGCGACGGTCTCGTCCCTTTTCGCGGACTGTTCGCCTCGGTAATTACATTCCTTTTAATTACGATCCGTTTCACGGGTCCGCGAGCATCGCTCGGAGTCGGTGAAAAAGCAGCAGTATCCAGAAAGTGGATCCGGGGAGCGGGACGCGAGAGAATACGAATCTGTCCAGTGTCACGAGGGTTTGTACTTTATGTTCGTTTCGACGTTGAAAAGAGCCGTTGAAAATTAGGGCCATCTCGGACTGGCGGCTTTCCGTGACGCCACAAACGCGCAACGGGTACTTTTACGCCGTGACGCGGCTACGAAACGCAACCACCGTGACACCTGAAACGCTGTTCCGTGGCCGTCTGCCTTAGCGAATCGAGTAACGTCGGTGGAAAAATTCCTGGAAAAATAGCGACCACGGAAATCGTCCGCCCTTCGAGACCTCAGCGATCATCGGCCGCGTTTTACCCCGAGGTTTCTGCCGGTTCCCATGTTTTCGTTCGCGCGCGCGCGCGTTCAACGAGCACGACCTCGATACGCCGTATTAATAACAGACGGTTTTATACGGTAACCGTGGTTCGCCGAGGACGCTTCCGCGACTCCAAACGAGATTCTACCCGTCCAGACGTTATTATTCGCGTAGCCCTTAACATCGCATTTACGCGTTTCTCCTTCGGAAGGCGAACCAGTGCCACGCTCCGCTGTGCCTGAAAGGATCGAGGGTACCGTGGCTCGTTTATTACGGTAACTCCGTGTTCCCTTCTCGTCTCCTCGCCGCTATTCGCTCGAGAACGCCCTCGATGCCTTCGCTCGGCACCGAATGCGCGCAACATTTTACCCGCCACGAAATCCTCTCGTCTCACGAGCGCGACCTTTCGACGAAAAGGGAATTTCGCATCGTCCGATCGCCGTTCGATACGAAAAACGGAACTCGAACCGAGAAATTAGTTTTATACGCCCGACTACTTGGAAGTACCACGAGCCTGTATCGAGAGGACATCGATAATCGTCGGCCGATCTCGATTCGCGAACATGTTCCTTGCGAATTTGTCGCGGAAAAATGATTAAACTCGAGTCGAATAAATTTATAAGACGAAACGGGCGAGCGTGAATTATGACCGACCGATGCACGCCCATTTGTAGCAACCATAATTTTTCCCGTCGACGGACGCTGCAGCGAGGAACGCGAATTTTCAAAGCACGCTCGCCTTCTAGATACGTATATTTCCGCTTAATTAAAAACGTAACGTTCTCGTACCTCCGCCCCGTATAAATTACGCCAACTAAACGAACGCGTTGTCGGTTCTCCGCGTATCTCGCGTCTACGGAATTCGTAAAGAGTCGCACGTGTAGTTTCTCGCGTTCGTTCGATAATCACCGACGCTTCGCTCCGCGACGTTTACCTTATCGATTACGAGCGACCTTCTGTTCTCGGAGCAAGAAGGAGGAGAAGAAGAAGAAGCCGCACGTCGGGTTCTTTCCGCGTAATTCTCGGAGCGAGCACGTCGCCGCGAAATCCAGCCGGTTTCAACGACGTCGCGAGACGGCGTACAAGCTGTCGAGGATTTTACGAGGTACAAAGGTCGTTAGGTTGAGCCGAGAGACACGAGCGTCGCTCGCGAAGTCGTTGAACGGCGAGGTTGTTTCGGCGGTGTCGTTCGGTCGGTCACGCTCGCCGTCGAGAGTTGGCTCACGATCTCCCAGTTGCCGCTTAACCGTGGCCGAGATTCCCGCGTCAAAAGAACGAGGGGTTCGACCCAGGGGATAATCTTTCGAATCCGTTATGTCGTGTCGGTGCGCGAAAAGATAGCGGGAAACGAGAAACGATCGGACCCGGTCCACCGTTCCCGATAAAAATGGCTTAATTCCCGGCGTTCCGGCGAAACGAACGGGGATTTCGGGCGCGGCAGATTTCCTATCGATTATTATTATCGGACGCGAGCGTTTAGTCGATCGGAGCCGGATTCGATAAGGAATCGCTCGTACATGCAGACTCCAACTGGGAAGATGGGTGGAGATAGACGAAGAAGGCCCAAACCGATGATCGACTGGCAAAAGAAAGGGGACAAGCAACTGTTGTACATCCACGATATTCTAGCAGGGTCGAACACGCGATAAGTTACCTTTTGGGGTCTACGTTCGATGAAACGCGCGTATTCGAATCGAAAGAGACGACGGCGGTAGGCGGACGGAAACTCGACAAAGGGCTGGCGCGATTCCACGGATCGACGCGACATCGGGCCGAAGCTGTCTTACGAACGGGCCGAAACAAACGAACCGCAATTTATCAAAGTTCCTGGAGTCGGAGGGCGGGTAGTAGCGTTTCCTCATGACGGGGAAACTTAATCCAGCCTACCCGTCACGAAGTATCGAGTAATTAGTTGCCGGTAGCTGCGCGCGTACCGTGCCTTCTTCGCCTCCCACCGGCGATACCGTCGATTAATTAATCCGAAACTCCCCGACTATCGAATCTTCCTCGACCTATCGTCGCTCGGGAACGGGTCGCGAATTTCGCCGCGAGAAACGATTTTCCCCGCTAATTATTCGCGGTTGAGCCGACCGAAAACTCGTCTCGACGAATAATCTCGAGTCAGCCTCGAGAACGAACGTCGCACCGATCGGGACAAAGACTTTTCGTTACGTCGGCCGCGTTAGCCGACGAAAACGAGAGGGAAGAAGATACGAGGGTGGCCGGTCGTAACGCGTTACGGCGAAAATGGGTTGCGAGGGTGGAACATAAGCGATCGACGATCGAACGGGAGAGGACAAAGAGCGATCGGGTCGTTCGGATCTCCGGGGACGCGTCGCGTCGTCCCGAGTTTACGAAACGTCCAGCCCTCCGTGAATCCGTGCAATTTACCGACTCGTACGACCCCCTTTTGCCGTTCCGAAAAAGCGGAACGTTGCCTCCATCGCGCGTAGACAAAACGAACTGTTTCTTTCCCATCGGGACAAGAAGAAAGGCACAGAGAGGATGGGTCGTCGACGGCTCGCGAAACGTTTCGGCGAATGCCGATTTTGCGTCGACGACCGCATTTCCGCGCGTAAACGAAAAGCTTTTCGTCGAATTTTGGCGTTACGCCAACCGTTGCGCTTCGCTGATTCTCGCGGCTACCTATCGATCGAACGCACCGCTGGAACCGGCTATAACTCGGATCGCGTTAGGCTACTCGCGGGGTAGGCGCGTTCACGACGTATTCGCGCTTTTGCGGCTTCGCTTCGGTTAATTGGAGCGTCGAAGTTTTACGGCGTCGCGGTTGCCCGTTGTCATCGGCATCCTCGGCCTCGTTGTCGATGTTCGCTTCAAGATCCGCGCGTCGGAATTCGCTTTGTACCGCGAGCGAAGTTTCCTCGATAATGCGGTTCATCTATAATTAACGACGGTCGAAACGTTCGCGAAATTCCAGTCAGACGTAAAACGATGGCCCCCGTAGCGGTTTGCAACGATTCGATTCAACGCCGTCAGAATTAGCGATCGACTTTTCCTAGACACCGGTAACCCACGGCTAGGCTCGGAGACGAATTTTTGAGGTAGAAACGAGGGTGCGAGGTAAATAACGAAGCGAAAGCTTCCTCGGATAAGAGGAATATGGCTCGGAGCATCGAAGCCATTATCGCGCGCGTCGTTTTTAGCTCGCGACACGGATATTCGCCCTTTTATCGCGTCATCGGCCGTCTCCTCGCTCCGACGATACCGCGGGACAAGAAGGCTCGGTGGTTCGACAAGGACTCGCGGAAGAATCGGTTCGAGCGAGAGGACGATTCCTCTTCCAAGGATCGCGGACGTACAGCCTCGGCGAATCGATTCGCCCCCTGATACGAGTTCGAGAAGGAGCTCGCGCGCGAGTACCGTCGCGCGTACCCGTCGTTTACCGTGGCGTCGAAAACGTCGAGCAACCTCTCGGCCGAGTCGAGTACACGATTCGAGTACGCGAAGGAACTCGGAGGGAACGGGGGCAGGATCCGGAGACAGGAGAGGAGGAGACGAATCGTCGGATATTGGCCACGCCTCGATAGGCTCTCAATGACATTTGTGAAATCGCTCGCGGCGTCGGTCGGTGATAGGCCAGAAACACGCCCTGTCGAGTGCGACGTCTTAACCCTTTGCCGTACTTTGACGACTCTGACTCGTGACGCACTCGCGGCTCGAGGGGTTGTGTTTAAAAGCGGTGACAAATCAAAGGAGGTTGCTCTGTCCTCTCTTCCGGTCACGTCTTTTTGGGAAAAATCCAAGTTCGCTTGCAGGTAGTATGTGTCGTCCGGAAGCGCGTACCGCGATTATAAAAGGGGAAGTAAACCCTGACCGTAATTAGGTATTTTTCTGATCAAAGATTTAAAAAAAAAAATTAAAAAATTCGGAATCGGCAAAGGACCGGTCCAAGCTGTAAAAACAAAATTGTGCTCCCAACAGGTCCGATCATAATTCGTGTAGTCGAGGATCGCTGAATATAAAATACTCGTGGCGATTAAATTTCTTTTATTCGTTTTAACGTTACAGCTACAAATAGTTACTTCCGTCCGACGCATCCGACAAATAAATGGCACGAGAAGGGGTTAACTAAATACAGAGCGGGCACCTTCGGAGCGTGTCGCGAACGCGCTGAAATCGTGTCGTCGGGTCCGTGCACGATCGACCACGATATATCCCGACGCCCCGGGGATTTCGAGTTTAGCCTGATCCGTGAGACCGAGTTAAGTCCTCGTTAAGGCGAGATTAACGGAACGAACGGCTCGGCCGGCGGCTTCCGCTTCGACTTCCAGCGAAGTCCTCTCGACTCGGCGTACTCGGTCGGCGGAATCGGTTCTCTGGAATCGCGCGACCCGGACGGCGAAACTCTCTCGTTGGCCAAGGTTCCCGCAACCGGTCGACCTCGGCGAGTTACGCCGCGCGGCGAAGCCGATCCTCGCGACACGCGCGAGCCTAGCAACCGGCTTCGCGAGATGGAGTCGTTCGAGGACAACGCGCAACCGACGCGTAAATTATCGGTTATCGATCTTCTTGGCAAATTACTGGAGGGTAAAGCCGGTCGATCCGTCGATGCCGCGCGTTTACCGAGACGAACGCGGGATAGAGAAGACGGAGGGAGGACTGGTTGGCTCGCGGCGGCGTCGGAGAGTGCCTCAAGGACGAGGCTCGATCCATTTCTTCGAGAGCCTGCAGCCAGGATAAATTGCCTCGGGATGCCCTCGATCGAGTTCCGACCGGCTACGCGTTGCGAACGGCTAACGAATCGTCGCGATCGATCTCGCGATCGGAGCTCGCGATCCCCGAATCGCGCGTCGCGGCGTCGACGCGACCGGCTTCGTGTCAGGTTGTTGAAGTAAATGAGCGTTAAGAAAATCCGTGTTCAATAGCGGTAAAAATCCTCACTGCGACTATAAAGTAATTGCGGACAACTCGAACGCGAAGCCAGGTTTATTACCTTGCTATCTAGCAACCGTTAAAAAGGGTGATCGTTTTAACCCTTTGAACTCGAAGGACTTTTACGGGTAGCAGATAGCGACTCTAAAACCTTTTGCTCGAAAAGTTTAATCGATTCTTTGGTAGTTATTGTTATATCTATCGTCGACTGCCAATATTAGTTATTTCATTACGTTTATACAGCGTTAGGCAAAAAATTTGTAGGCAATTCGACAAAGAGACTTGGTACAAGCAGGATCAAACCTGGATATCGGTCAGGACAAACCTGAACATATTTTTCTTACAATTATTATCGAAGTTCGCTTTACCGAACAGTGTTCTTTTCCCTTTTTTGAAATACTTCGGCTTCCGATCATAGTCCCCGTGAACGCGGGCGCGAGGTCGGTATACGCCGTTCTAACTTTTATTTCTCTGTAGGTTAGCGATGAAATGGTCGAGCTCGAGGTATATACGGTTCTCGGCGAGAAAACCTTTCCGTCTCGATTTCGCCGCGATCCATTAAGAGTACGTACGTCGTGTTATTTCAACGAACGGTTACGGTTAAGCGGAATCAACGCGTCGAGAAATTTCAGGAAAGTTCGACGCCTACGTTTGCTCATCCCCTCGACTTTCGGCCGAAGTTATGTTAATGTAACGGGCTCTTCCGAGAGGTGCCCTTCGAGATCGCGCCTCTCGCGCGAGAAAATTACGAGCCAAAGGCGTTCTCTCGCTGTAATTGCCGGAACAGCCGGTCCAAAGAACGGAACAGTTTTATAGAGTAATTTCGTTTTTAATCGTTCCTCGTCGGTACTTTTCTCTTTGGCGTTCGGCCGCGATCAACGAACGGCCGCCTTTTTTTTCGGATTATTCGAGCGAACGGGAACGGCTTTCCGCGTCGCTATCCACCGAGTATCGACGTTCCAACGCGGCCATAATTTCCAGCTCTTTATTTAATTCGCTCTCGCGATAAGGCGGAACAACGACGATACGGAGAAATCGTTTGATAAAAATCGTACGCGGAGTTAATTTCGTTCTCTTTTTTTTTTACGCGTCCGATCGTTATCGCGGAGAGGTCGTCGCATAGAAGCCCCGGTAACGAGAGGATTTTGTCGGTAGCGGGTCGATCGTAACCGCAAAAAGTGTCGATACGGTCGAACGATGTCCCCTTTAATTTATATGCAAAGCGGTCCATTGAGCATATTGTTATTTTAATTGATCGAATCGGTTACCCACGGTTTCCGAACATAGGCAATTCGATTATACGCGTTCTCTCGCAATTTCGAGCGGCGAATCGTGGACGGGAAGATTTATCTATCCTCGCTCGTTCTCCGGTTGCCGATTCTCCGCCGACGCTCCCCCGTCCCCCGTCCCGCGTCGCACCTGGGTCGCCCGTAAAAATCTCGAAGTTCGTCTCCGATACGCGTTCGTAGGTTTCCGCGGAATATTTTTCTTTGTCCGCCCGTCCGCTGCGTATTCCACGCGGAATCTGGACCGGCGCGCTAACGAGCCAGGTTCCCGGAGGACGCGGCCGCAACCAGGGACTTTAACCGTAGTCCCGTGACCATCGATCGTGACCAAAACCTCCATTCGTTATAGACGGCGAACGACGCCATCGGTTTTTGGCATCGACCGTCTCGAGGATAGCGGGATCGTATCGCGGATTATCGTAGATTCGAGTACGCGGCTCGAGGGACTCCCCGGGTTGATCCCGCCGTTCCAGCGTCTCCGAAGCGAACATATTTTAACGACCCGTCATCCCCGGATGGTCCACGTTCCACGATATCGAGCCACGAGCGAAAATTGAAACGAATACGTTGGTCCGTTTAACGAATTTATCTCCGCGTCCCGATGCTGACCTTCCCGTCGCTCTTCGTTCCGTTTTTCTTCGCTTCACCGTGCGCGCTTCGTGTTTTCGTTTGTTCGATTCATGGACGCGCGTTACCGAGTCGATTCGGGTCCGCGTTTCGCGCGCAACGCCGGCGTTGTTCGACCGAACCTATTATCGCAATTTATGATAATCAAAGTTGCTCGAGGCATCGCCACTGTACGCGGCGGACTCGATCGACCGCGTCGTGTTTATTTTCGTTCCGCTGCGATCGCGAGGCAACGAACAACCGCGTTAATTTCCCGTTTACCGCCTGGCCGTTGTGTACGATACACCCGATTCCTCTGAAATTTCTTCCGGTGAAATTGTGCACCGATCAAATTTTCGGCCGTCCTCGCTTTGGCTACGATACCCGCATCGCCGCGAGGCTTCTCTCGACGCGCGTCAAACGATTTCCGACGACTCTTTTCGACTCGGCACGAACGAGCGAAATACCGCGAGCCATCGATTTCGCTAGATACCGGCTAGCTACCGACGCGGAGAATTTCCGGGTGAAACGGGGCAACGTTTCGAATCTCTATCGCCGCGATTTTCTTCGTCTCGAACGCGTGTCTCGATCGGCGAAATAAGGGAGATACGTACGTCGCGAGGCTCCCCGCCTTTCGTCTTTCGAACGATTTGCCCCAGCGACGTTAACCGCCCGTCGCCGAGGGCCTCTTCTTCCTTATGACGGAATCTCGAGAATAGCGGGAACAACTTACAACGAGTTCCAGCGTACGACGTAACCGTGATTTCCCCGGTGGCGTTCGTTTCTGGCTTCTACGCTTCGCTTAATCGGCCGTCGACTCGCTCCCGTTGTTTCTCTTCTCGCCGCCGCGCTTTTACCGCCACGTACACGCAACACGAATCCGTGACAACGTCCTTGTTGTGGACTGAAAAGAACGAGGGGAGATCCTCTTGTTGCATAATTAACAGAGTGTTTGCCTCCAACAAACGCAACGAATATTTATTATAATAATAACAAGAGTAAAAATAGAAAAAGCTTTGTGTAAATTGTTCGGTCCTGATGACTGTTCTTATTAGGTGCTGGTACCGAACTGACTGCATGGGACGTGTTGCAGAAGGCTATTTTACGCGAAAAAGGGAGAAGTCTAACTATCCACCCCCGAGAAGAGAGAATATTGCTTTCTCTTAATGATCAGCTACGATCTCGGCGCAGGGCTCGAGCTGACCATTTTTTATGGCCCTTAGCCATACCTAGATGTCGTTGAACGTACGTTTTTAGCTGCGAAGAAACATATTTAAAATTACTTCAAAATATTATAAAATCCGACACCTCTCGTTGGACACCGTACGATTACTCCGAATCTCGCTTCTCGCATACCGACTCGCGTCGTTCACGTCGGAGCTTCGGATAGAGGCTGCGATTCCTCTCGTTATTGGGCCACAAGTTCCAGTTTTCGCGCCGTTATCGTTCTTCCGCGATTACGCCTCGGCCAGCGCCGATGCGCGAGCCCGTTATCCGTAAAGTACCGGTTGAACGGGTTCGCGTAGCACCGATGGAACGTCTTTCCGCTTTTAGCAGCGAAGAAATTCGTTTTCGTTGTTGCGAGTTCGCGATCGAGCTTTCTTCCGCATTTCGAAGAGGATCCGCGAACGTATCAAGCGACGAACGAAAGCCGCGTCGTCCGTTCGCTAAATTAAGTAGACGAATTTCCATCGATCCGCGAGATAACCCGTTTTTCTCGTCCCACGGCCCTCCGCGTCTCTCTTCCGTGCCGTGCCGTCTCGTCTCGCTCCGACGGTCTCGATTCGTTTTCAATTTTGCTCGTCAAATATTAGCCGAATCCTGGAACGTCGTCGGATCGTTTCGGCAGCGTAATTGAACCAGCGGGTAGCATTAACGAGAAATTAGCCCGGCCGAATTATCGAAACTCCGCAGTCCGCATCCACGGAATCGCTTACCGAAGCGCGCGCGTGGGGATCCGCGGAAATCGGAGGAGGGAGGAGAACGTGCCGGAACTTTCGTGACCGATCGAGTTCCTTTTTGCCGGCGAATCGATATCCGGATCGGAGCGAATGAGACGGACGGAGGATAGACGAGGTTTCTTCCGAAGTTTCGCGAAACGGGCGGCGCGTTGGCGCGCGATAACGACGATAAAGAGCTTTTTAACGGGAACAGGAACCGCGGAGGAACGCGTAATCCCGCAGGCGATGCGCACACATCCCCCCCCCCCGATCCTTCTTACTTTTCCCGATGTCGTTGTTAGCGAGAGTAATAATTTTTAATTCTTTCCCCGTTATCCTTCCGCGAGCGTCGAAAGGTTCGTAAATTCCGACGCTTTTCGTTCTCGGGGCTCGTTCGCGTTCCGCAACGACGCGTATCGCGAACGAATCGAACGCGTTACCCTCGCAAAGGATTCCGAATTATACGCCGGAGAAAGCGAATCGATCGATTCGCGTCGAACCCGACGGTTCCTGGTCGCTTCGCTGAGTACAAAAGGACAACGCGTGGCGGATAAAACCGAACAAAGAGGGGAAAAAGGAAGTCGTAAAGCTTCGACTCGGTCGAATTCGCGACAAGAACGGAAACGCGGCGTCCTCGTTAACGAACTCGTCGTAATCGGAAACGTTGCTTACAGCTTGTCGCGATTCGCGTTCGTTTCGAACGACGTGATCGAGTTTTAGCGAGCGTCCTTCCAACAGGGAGGGTCAATTAGACGAACGCGAAGAGAGCGGTTCGGTTGCGGGGGAAGAGTAACGCGCGTTCGTACAGGAACGATTCCTCGTAAAACAATTTGTAACTCGATCGTAATCGTTTTTATCCCGGTTATTTATCTCGGCGGGATAAACCGTTCGCGTACGAAGCGATAGCAACGAGGCAAGAAATTACTTTGTAAAAACCGTGGGCGAGATCGCGCGTCCCGGTGACCCAATATTCGTCAAACAATGCGAAATTACGACACAATAACGCTGCCGTTTTCTCTTTGCGGCTGATAAAAACTGATGATGCCCTTTCAGCGGCGGCTTCTCTTATCCCGGTTAATAATCTCGCGGGGAACGTTGCTCGAAGGAGCAAAGGAAAAGGAACAGAGCAAGAGGAGAGTGTCCGAAAGTTTGTACGCGGCGCGACTCGTTTCGCTTATTCTTTTTTCCCGAAAGGTTAAGATTCTTGTAACGAGTTAACTCGTCGTAAGTTTGCTCGTAGTCGTTCCCGTTTGTCGGTGGAAACACCGGCCAAGAAAATTTCAAAGTTTGCCAGCGGATCGTTAACGAAATTCCGCGATCCCGTTTCCCGATAAGAACGCGGTGTCGTCCGCTCGAGCTTCCTTCGCGATTCTCGTCGCGCGAAAACGAACGCTGTTCGATCGTTTCGCGTACCGCACGTCGCGTCGTTCCGGGACCGTCGCGCGTTCGCCCCTCGGCACGAACGAAATCGATATCGTTTCCGAATCGAGACGGCCGTCGGTCGACCGAACCGGTATAATGGAAAATGTCGAGTAATCCGGTAACCGTTGACCCTTGCCGGAAAACGCGTGCCCCGTACAACCGCTTCCGAATCGAATTCCCCGTGGCGAGCGAATGTCCGATTAAAAGCAGGGAAATTATATTAATAACGTTCGTTACGGCCTCGCAAGAATCTCGACCACCGCGCATCAATTTCAATTTCGGTTGAACCCCTTCGAACGAATAATAGCCGTCGGAGGTCGGGTTACGGTCGGTGATTCGAGGTTATTCGACGCGAAAATCGTGAACGAGTCAGGCGAAATCCCGATGATTCGGACTACAGTCGACGACCGAGTCGAATCTCTCCGAAAGTATAGGGGGAAATAACGTCCGTGGTTGAATCTCGTTCGGAACAACGCGCGACGGTGTTCTTTCTTACACGCCTTTCTTTCCTAAATACCGGTGATAGAACCGCGCGACTGTTCGCCGACTGTATCTTCTCGACGTTAACGGACGGCACTAACTTTTGGAAACCGGGTTCGTCTCCGCTTGTTTCCGCGACCGCCTTTTATCTCGGTCCGTGTTTCGAACGGGAACTTCGGGCGGTTGGATGTTTATCGAGGATTCGTCAGACGCGAGAAAATTCGTAAATGGACTAGTTGGGGGTTCTCGGTCGACAACATCGAGTATCCGTGCCAGAAACCTTTGTAACGGCAGAAGTCGCGCTATAGAATCCCGCGCGAGAAAGGGGGGCGTTAGAAAGGATTTCTGGAGCACGAAGAAAGATAAGGGAACGCGCAGCGTCGAGATAGCGCGCGTTATGCGAATAGTTTACCGTTTTCGCGAACAAAGGGTAGACGACGAGATAAACGCGGATCAAACCCGGTAGATAGGTAGGCTCGGTTATCGCGTTTTTACCGCGATCCTGGGCAATCGGGCGAACGGCATATCCGCGCTTGCACCGTTCGCTTTCTCCTCGGAAATGTCTTCGCGAGAACGCGTCCACGAAACGGACCGCACAAACTTTCTGACGGTAGAGAACGAGGCTAGATAAGAGCCTAATTATTTTTGCGATTTCCTGGCGAAGCTTTTCGAAAGTACCAACGACCATCGTCGTCTATCGTAAAAAGTACGATCGGTACGAGTCTAACGTCAATCACGCGCTCACGGCTCGAACGCGAAAAACTTTACTCGAACTTTTAACGCCCCTCGACTCGACGTTTAGGTCCGATTATAATTCGTGTAGTCGAATAAAATGCTCGGAGCGCGTTCGACGCATCCGGCAAATAAATGGCACGGGAAGGGGTTAAAATCCGAGGATATCGATTACGCGGGAGGCTTCGTTCGTCGGTGGTAAAGTTTCGGTAGGCCGAACGAGTCGAACTCCGTCTCGTCGAGACACTTCGGAGAACAGTTACTCGCGCATCTTCCGCGACTAATTAGACGTACAAATTAAACGAGAGTGGGAATGTTAATTACTCGATTAGCGCGGCACGCGCGCTAGGCCAGACGCCGGTGATTTATGACTAGGTTGCGCCGCGGTAATTCGGGAACATTAACGAGGAAAGAGGAATCGTAGCGCGGCGCATCGACGAGGAGGACTTTATTAGACGTTGTTCGTGCGGTCGTTGGTCGCGTGGAGGGTGTCGAAGAAAACGTACGCCGTAAGAGCATCGTTCGACTTCAACCGAAACTCGTCGAACGATCGTGGCACGAATTCGAGCGATCGATGAATCGTAACGGTCTCCTTTCCCGGAGAGGGAAGCCCTCGAACGTTCCTGTCCTACTAATCTACGGAAACACGCCGCTTAACCGTTTCACGAGCACGCATGCTATGCGCGTAATTCTCCGCTTAATGGGCCGCTTTCCTCGCTAATTTTCCTCGAATCGTGCTACCCCTTATAGGCCACCTGTCCGAAATGGCTGACCGTAAACGGGCCAGCGGCGAATTTCCGTAACGATCGACTTCGTTTTCGCGTATCTTTCTACGAGCGTCGTACTTTGGCCGCGTTTAATTCCCGGCCGTTCGCGTTGTTTCGACCGCATCGATGGTCGGGCAGCGTAGGAAATCGGTTTCCGTATTTAATTCGAGCGAGTTCGTTTCGTAGGGAATTACCGTTAGCCCGAGAATTTTCTCGTTCCGGATACGCGTGACAGCCTCGAAGGAAGAAAAATCGTTTTGCCGACTTTTTCGTTTCTACGCCGCGAATATTCGCGAACAACAAATTTTTTTTTGTCGACTCTTTCCGTATCCCGCGCTTCCATACGTTACGTGCCGGAAAGAATAGGTTGGCCATAAATTTCCGATCGAACGCCAGATTCCGAAGCGCGGTGCTCTGTCAGGAACGTCCGTCACGCTCGCGTACGTCGACTGTCGCGGGCGAAATTGTTTCGACGTTGCCTAAATAATTTTCGGTAGGTTCCCGCTCGCTCCACCAAGTTTTACGTAATTACGTGCGCGCGAATTCGTAGCGGCTAAACGGCGCGACGGAACGCGACGCGAGAGCGAATTAAAGGAAGCAAGTTCGTGGTTACGCACGCCCGTCGTAATAAAATTTTCTCGCGACGACGAGCTCCACCGTGTCTCGTTATCGCGCCGTTTTCGACGAAACGCGACGACGGTACGCCCCGAGAAACCGGAGCTGGAATTATCGAGGATCGGTCGAGCTGTCGTCTTCGTTCGGGAAGCGCGGAGAGAACGCAGGGACGATAGAAAAATCGTCCAACGAATCGAATCGCGCGACGGAACAATGACGTTAACGAGAGCCGGTCGACGGTCGTCGGGATTCGACGACGCGTTTCGTGGACGGTAGTCGGTGTCAAAAAGCGAGTCGAAGCGGCGAGAAGACGGGACAGGTGTAACGAGGACGACGAGCCGAACGCATCGATTTCTAACTACACCCCCGAGAACGAACGAGCGCGGCACCGTTATCGAAATCGATTTAATTACCGAACCCATTAAGGTAATTGCTCGCGGAAACGTGGATTTTTCGCTACGGCATGGCGCGGCATGGCGATTTCGCGTCGCGACGTAGGCCGATCGATGGCGGCGCGCGCGTCGATTACTCGATGAAATTGCGCGCGTCCCGGAAATAATTTCATTTCGAGGTACGCGCGCGAAAGGTCGGCGAATATCGCGAGATTACGCGAAAGCTCGATGAACGACGGGCCACGCGACTATTTTCCGTTCGGGAGCTCGCGACGTCGTTCGCTGTCCGCTTCCGGTTAACCCTCCGTTGCCAGCTCGAATTTCCGATCGAATTTAACCCGCGCGATTCGTTCTCCTCGAGGTCGTTCCCGATTCACGGCGAGATCGTCGAACCGGGCCAGCGTTTTGCGCGAACCGCGTTATTAATTTCGAACGGTTCGTTTCGACGGCATTATCCGCGGTCGGCAAACGCTGCCGGCATCGATACGCGTGCCCGATTAACGGCCAACGTATCATTGAAATTTTCATGCGTTATGCATGCCGCGTGGCCGGTAATCGACGGAGCCGCGTGACTAAACGCGCGAATCGAAACGATCGTTCGCCGATTCGCGCAATTTGCTAGCAACGCCATTCTATCGTTTCTTTCCATTCCGCCGTTTCAACCTCGTCTCTCGTCGATTATCGACCTTCGCGGTTCGAGATTCGACGTTCACCGTCTCTTTCCAGGTGACGATAATCGTTTTATGGTGCGGAGGAGCGTACGCGCAGCCACGAAATTTCGTTCGATCCTCCCCGTCTTTCGTTCCCCTTCCGAGTTTCCGTTTCCGTGTCTGCGGGTACCTACGGTATATTAGAGGGTGTTTACCATCGCGGATATATCGGGTATCTACGTAACTCGAAACTATCTGCGAGGGAACTCGTTAGTTGTAATATTTTTTGAACGATACGTCTTTCCTCGTGCTTGCTCGTGCCTATACATATAATTTTGAGCCACAATATGTGGCTCGCCTTCGTACACGTGGTTCTACACGTTCGTACGCGTATCGGTCGTATATCGCTACACTCTTTGTATACATATGTATAAGTAATCGTCGAATCGTTATCGCTACGGAATTTGGAAGTAAAATATACGTAGCTTTAAAACGAGCTTTCGTTAACGAACCGCTTCTCTCTTTAAAATTAATTAACCGGGAAACAAGTCGAGAATACGAGATATTTTCGCGCAAACAGTGGGAAAATCGATAAACCCGACGCCGTTCGGAGTCGTTAAAGAAGGATTACGAGCAGCCCGGAGAAAAGGAAGAGAAAAAAATCGGTCGAGGGTCTCGCTCGACCGTGTTCGATTTTTACGTCGCGTTCCGATATAGCAGGTGGTGTCCGATTTTAGCTTGAGGATACCGTTTCCGGAATCCCGTCCTTTCTTCGTGGACTTCCTCCCTTCTTATCTCCGCCCGTACTTTGCGTCGGTTGTTTCGGCGAAGACGTCGCGATACTCGGTCAAGAGTAGAGAGATTTTCGACGTCGTCCTCTTTAACCGACAGAAATTTCGCGCTCGCGAAAACTTATTCTCGAGGGAAGAACTTTGTTCGCGGAACGGTGCTCGGTACATTTTCTGAAGAAATATTTTGCGGCTTGCTCTCTCGTCCGTACAGGGCGTCGAGGAAAATTCGTTTTTCTCCGGCAGGAGAGCCGTACAGTCTCTCGTCGAGGATCTCCGTCGCAGGCCGCGCACGCGGCGTCGCGGCGCCGAGTGGCGTCTTAGACTCCTCCGTAAACTTTCGCTCCGATCCCTCTGTTCGCGGTCTCGAGAAACTCCGTCACGGTTGCCGGGCTAATTCCATGGCATTTCCCGCGCCCCGTTAACCAGCTAATTGCGCGCCTTCTGTCTACCGACTCGTCCACCGACATCCTAGCTACCGGAGCGCTTCCTTTCCGCTCCGAGCCCCTCGCTCGCTTCCGATCCTTTTACCCTTCCTCCGTTTTCCGGCTGAAACGCGCGAATCGCTTAATTACCTCTTCCATCGACCCTCCCGCGCATTTCCCTCTTTTTACCGAACCTCCGCCCACCGCGTTACCTCGAATCTCCGCGGATTCTCCGGCTCCGATTACGATCGAATAGACCATGCCGGAGAAAAACCCGCTCGCTCGAGGTTTTCATCGCGGAAATTCGCCTGCTTCTCGAACGTAACCCAGAGAAAGAGATCGAAACGCCTCGTCACGGTGACCGTCGCGGCCGATCGATACAACGACGAAAACTCGAATGCGACGAGACAAAGATTCGCGACCGGATTTTCGTTCCGAAGCAGTTAGAGAATCGGATCGCGAAATTACGCGACGGAAAAGATCGGGTGCCGGTATCGAATATCGCGAGACCGCGTCGCGACGCGTTACGAACAACGAATCGGAAGCGCGAAACTTCGGGATTAACCGTAAGAATTCGCGAGAAAGAAACGAGTCGCCGAGGACGAGGAAGCTCGATGGCGGAGCTTTCGATAACGAGGGAGCTCGAGCGCTCGCGAGACCGGAGGAACTCGAGATCGAATTTTGTTCGCGGAGGAAACGGTTTTTCTTCGCGAAGCGTCGGAGTGGTTCTTTCTTGTCGCGCGTGGAAAGCAGCCAGAATCGAGAGAGCGAAGCGAATTGGCGGGCGTCGGGAAAGCGGGCAAACCGGAATTTTTCGGTAGCACGGATTACCCCGGCTCTCGTCTAACCGTCACGGTCGACGCGCGCTTCTGAAAAGCGTCGTCTCGGTGACTTATTTGGCGTCGCGAACCAGTTTCTCTCGGTTCTCGAATATTCGACGCTCTCGCGGCACCGCTATTTTTCCTCGTTCCGACGTAACGTCCCCGTATTCGACGATCCTCTATTCGCACCGGGAGAGCGTGACCCCGGTGAATGGACTCGAGCTTCCAGCTCGAAAATACCGCCTCCCAATGGGGGACGAAGGGACGCGCGAGTTTCCGCGAACTCGGCGGATTCGCGCAGCCCCGTTCCGTGCCGATTTCCCCGAATCGTTTCTTCTCCCTTCGAACCCGACAACCCTGGCCCGGAAAGGGCGACGTGGCAATTTGCGCCGAGAGGACGATCGACGTTCGCGAAAGTTTGCAGGACCGGACGAATTCGGACGAGCATCTGTCGCGCGAAAACTGGCAACTCGCGCGTTTAACGACGAAACGAGGCGTCGCGACGCTTTCGAGCGCACGGAATCGGAACGACCGCAAATCTCGTTCGCAAACTATCCTCCCTCTTCCGCGCTTATTCGCTCACCCGGTCGAGTCTCGGCCGTTTCTCGTTTCGAGACCACGACCGATCGATGGACGATTTCGACGATCGCCAAAAACGATGGTACTCGTTACGGGACAACGGAGCGAGCGGTGCCGAAAAAACGACGCGGCGTACGCGCGAGGATCGCGGACGAAGCGTAATCGCGTTGAGCGCGTCGCGAAAAATACGCGACTAAGCGGATTTCCGTCGTCCTCGACCAAGTCCGTCCGGATAAAATCCCGAGCGCTTTCTCTCGACCGAGATCTTCTTTCGCGGTCGGTTCCACGACTTTGCCGCTCTCCCCTTTATTCGACCGGATGGAGCGTAAAGCCGGATGCCAGCCGACCAGACAATAATGGCGATGCAACCGCGACGCGACACCGTTTACCGAAAGTTACGCTCGTACAAGCGTTTATACCGGTTGATCGTTTTGCCGATTCAGCCGTGAAACCCGTAATCGGTTTATCCGCCACGAACAGAAATATTTCGCTTCGCGAAATCAATCGAGAAACGGCTTCGCCCCTCCTTTGCGCGCGATACGGCACTTCCGTCTCGGGGGATGCTAAACCGCGTTCGCGAACTTTCGTTTCCTTGTCTCGAAATCGTTATCGGAGGAACGCGTTTCCGTCTCGCGAGAAGACCGCGTTAGACGTCGTTCCGCCAAAGTTTCGTCTCGTGGATCGAACGAACAGGGTCGGTCGCGCGTAATCGTTTTACGAGCGAACTTTTCGCGAGATCGTGGTTCTAAACCGGTGGCGATAGCGAGGACCCGCGACCGCCCCCAATTAGGAATCGCGCGAGACGGAAGACGACTCGCTCTCCGGAAAATACGATCGCGGAGACCGATGACGAGCGCGCTTCGATATCACGAAAGACATAAAGGCAACCTGGCGCGTTCCATTAGAACGATGTCTACGGAGCAGCTATCAGCGGTAACGGACCAGCTGACGCGGCAATGCAAACGCTGCCTTTCCGTCCGACGCAAACAGCCTCCTCTGTCCTTTGCCCGACCGCGCGTTATATCCGATGCACCTACCTACGCGTCCCTTTCGCCGCCTCCTCTCTGCCGGATATATAACCATTTGCATTTTACAACTAACCGCGGCCCTCGACCGGCTGCCGGGTTACGGCCAACCGAAAACCCCGTCGTTGCTCTCTTCCTCGATCCGATCGAATTTTCCTACCGAAGATCTTTCGCGAGACCATCGTCTCCGTCGAATCGGGCAGATTATTTCGCCGGGTAGAGACTGCACCCGTTTCTGTCTGCCGGTAATCTCCAACCGATTATCTCGACTCGAGTTCGACTCGCGACGTCGCGGCCGAATCTTGTAACTCGCAGTTCCTTAAGCACCGGGCAACTTCTCTCTGTTCCCTCCAATTATGACGTTCGTCGGCTCCGAGAGGCCGTGACGCAAGCGCCCGAATGGATATCGAGTTACTACTCCGTTGCTCGCTATCTACCGAATACCGTAACTCCCCGTAGCGGTGCCGTAGGTCCGTACGCGAGTACCGTGTATCGCGTATTAACCTCCTTACGGACGTTAGCTACCGAGATTGCCTAACGCGCAAAACCGACGCCGTTGGACGCGAATCGAACGCGTTCGTGACCCGAGTTTCTCGAGGATACGCGAGATAAGGTGTTTCGGCTAGGCCAACCGCTCTCTATCGACGTTTAGCGAATATGTTCGCGCAAATTCGACGATCGCGAAATACGAAAGCTCAGCTTCGTTTCTCCTAACTCGCGCGTTTCGCTGTACGGAAGGTCCGACGAGAAACGATCGATCTCGAAACTTCCTGCGAATCGAACTAACGAGTCGAGCCGAACGTTCCATCGTGTTTAAGCAACCGCGAAATAATATTGTTCGAGCCCAAAATAATGGCTTCCTGGTTAGATTTCCGCCGTTCGAGTTTTTATTTTTAATTATTCCCCGACCCGAGAAAAAGGTTGAACGCGTTCGGCAAAAGTTTGATTATTTATTCGAAGTCGGTGAATCGCGAAGCTCGACTCGACTCTACCATTTTTCGAGGGTTCGAAATCGGGTTGAATCTACATATTTTGAAAGTCCGAAAGTTCCATTTGGACGATCGGCGCGAACGGGCGAGGTAAGAAGGAGAGTAAACCGAACGGAAACAACAGGCCGGGGGGAAAAATCGACGAAGGATTTCACCGAAGAAGGTCTCGATCCGGTATATTTTTGTAGTCGCGGGACCGAAGCGACTTTCGCTTCGATAAATACTCGGTTAGGCGATCGAGATTCGCCAGGAGGTTGGATGTCGCTTTATCCCGTAACCGCGAGTTCGTAACCGGTAATCGATGCCCGATCGCTGCGTTCAAAATCGTTTCCGTTCTCCTCGAAGGACGGTTCGATCGGGACGAAACGTTTGCTCCGGACTCGTATCCACGATTTCTCCGAAGTAACTCTTCGCGTTTCTTCCTCTCGAAAGTAACGAAGGAACGAAATGCGGGAGAAGGTCTCGTTCGTGGTCGTCGGCGCGATTAGAAAAGGGAAGTACCGTCGTTACCCGACGGTACGTTTTCCGTTTCTCCGCGGCAAACTTCCGTGTTCGAGGATCGCTTTCGCTACGTGGTGAAGACGTTCGATCTTCGTCGAGCGTCGCCACCGACGAGAATTCGATGCTTGGTACGGGCGAAAAGACGAGGTTCGTCGACGAAAACGAATTTATCTCGCTGCTTTCGTTGCTCGAACGAACGCGATGGCCGCCGGTTGGGTGGTGGACCGGTGTGTCGGTACAATATTTCGCGAGGTTTTTCCTTCGCGATCAATCGCGCTAATTCCGCGCACCTTTCTACCGTCCGAAACGAGACTACGCCGTCGGTCATTAGGTCCGTTTCACCGGCCTACACGATTTCAATTAGGCTAATGATTTCAGCGAGGTACGCGTCATTTCTGCCGGGAACGCGGTTTCGGTTCAGATATTTTCCTGCGTTTCCGCCTGATTGGATTTACCGAAAGTTTTCGTCGCGTTTCGCCCGGCAGAAATTATGGTTTTATCGGTGATCCAGCTGCGCGAGCGAAGCGGAGTATTCTCGAGATGGCGCGAAAGCCGCGTCGAAATTACGCGATGCGAGAAAAAACGTCTCGAAAGAACGCGGTTGTTTTCGTTCGACGCTTTCGTCGACGCCGGCGGACGAGAGAGGAAGCTCGGCATTTTGCAAAGTTTTTCCGGTTTATCGAGACAGAAAAGAGGATGGAAGAAAGTCGCTCGCGTCGGAGAAGAATGACGCGAGGCGGGAAAAAAAAGTAACGCCGTGGTAACGGCGCGTCGTCGCAACGGGGAAGAGGAGGAGCGCTCGCTCGCCCTCGAGCGGATCGACGAACGACGCGGACAATGCGGAGTGTCGCGCATCGCGGATGCTACCAACGGCATAGACAAAAGCCCGGGAAAGAATTAATGGCGGGCCGACTCTTTCTCGTCGTTCCAAAAGCCCCCGACTCCTACCGAATCTTTCGACCATCGCGCTCGCCTTTCTTGCCGCTCGTTCGCCTCTGTTTTCCGTTCCCTCTTCCCGTTCTCCCTGTATCCTCCCTGTAAACGAGTTACCGAGCTCGGCCCGCTTCGTCTACCTCGGTTGAAAAGAGGCGGAAAGGAAACGGGAGCGGAATCGCGGAACACCGCCGCCGAAATGAAGCGCGGTCTCGCATCGGCGGCGACGACGACGACGCCGCGTTTTTCCCGCTCGATGAATCATACGGAAAAGAATATCGGGAAGCTCTCGACCGTCCGTGGTCTCCGCTCGGTGAATTTACGATCGGGTCGCGGGAACTGCAGGAAAAAGAGCGACGGAAAAGGATGCTCGCGGAATTAAGTAATTTCGTTCTGACAGCCGGCAGTTTGCAATCTTCCTCTCCCTTTCCGACCGGATTTAAACGACCAGATAAAACTGATTTATTAAGAAGAGGATCCGTTCTAGTTGGCGCAAGAACGCCGACGGACGTCGGCTACGCGGGGACGTTTCCCCGGCGGAACAGCTAATCGATCGGGATCGATCGGCCAACGATCGACGAGACGGTGTTCGCGACCTTCGTTCTTCCGGTTCTCGGAACGTCGAAATTCTCGACTCGCGTCGTATCGAAACGACACGTAGCCAATTCGTCGACGAGCGGCCGCGACTCGAGAGAAGAGCTCGGTCCGTTTGCAACGCGCAAACGCGTTACGTCAACGACGATGTTGCTCGAGAGAACGTCGCGTGCCGGTAATGATCGTGCTCGTTGCAACGCGTCTCCTTTCTGGCCCGACTCGAGATCGGAAAAACCCTTCCTCTCGTCGAGCCGTTCAACTCGAAATTCGATCGAACGATCGATCCAGAGGTCCGCGCGCGAGACACGATCTCGCGTTCTTCCGAGCCGTTTCGAGACAGCTAGACGATTACGGGTTTCTCGCTGTTAGGTTATTGTATCGAACTTTTCTTCGATACAATGGTTCAAAGATGTTTTCGTTTCTTTAGATACATTTGTAGTTTAGAATAATAGTCTTTACCCGTAGTAGAAATAGGAATCAGGGAATCATTATATTCTAATCAATTTTTCATCGATTTATTGTCAGTCATACCTGGATGTCAAAACCGTTAGCCTTAGCTTTTAAGTGTTTGAACTTTCCCATTCGTGTCGAGGTACTCCTTGAGTTTATTACTCGCTACGGTCATTTTGAGGAAAACACAGATATTTCCATTTCCACTCGAATTTAGTTAGCCAATAGAAATCAATAATCCCTCACCAACTTCCACCATTTTGTACGCCTACTCCGAGTACCTATTGGTAAAATGTAAAACGTCTTCGGAGAGGCACCCTCGACACGATAGTTAAGAAGTACGCGTCAAAATAAAATCCGAAGTCATCCGAAGTCTGACCCATTCATTTCAATACGGTCCACTTTTATCGTTTATCGAGAATGTACTGGTTCCGCGCGTTGTTTAATCGTCGCTTAACACCGTTGACGCTGCATCGCGCATACACTCGCCTTTTCCCTCCCTCTCTGGGGACGATCCTCGAAAATCCGTAACTCGTAGACGAACGAACCGTCGTCGAGCCGAAAATCGCGCGTCTTAACGAGAACGCGTGTCGGTCGATCGGGGGCGAGCAGACGCAGCGACGAGGATAAAATAGAGTCAGAGAATAGAAGGGAGGTCAGGTTCAACGAGTCGAAGCGAAGCTCTCGAAAGCCGCGCGTTCCATCGTCGAATCGATCAAAGTTGTTATCGCCGGTTCGCGTCGCCTCGCACGGCTATACCACCAACGTTCCTATACTTGTCGTTATACCGTACAGTTTCCGAGGATGGTTCGAGAGTCGACCCTCGTTTAATTGCTTTATCGAACATCAAACTATCCATTCCAGGGTAACCGCAGACGTTTACCCATATTCCAAGGGTTCGCGTACACGATGCTTTACCTTTCTCCGTTTAGACACGAGCGACTCGCATTCCGCCAACGTTTCGGCCAAGGGGATCTGTTCGGTTCGTTGGCTCGAAACGTCCATCGATTCGATTACGACGCCTCTTTCGCGCCTTCCCCATCGAACGACGTTCTTTCCTGTACGGAAATTGTTTGTTTCGAACCGACGAGCGTAGCGCGTACGAGGAGAAACTTTTCGCGAGAAATCGCGTGCCAAACTTATCGTCGGTTAACGCTGGAAATATTAATATTTTTATATCGTGGTTTTAATTTAGATATAAATGATCACTGATCGTCCGTGAAACCAGTATAACTAGGTAGAACAGCGTAGACAGCGCGGTGCCTTTGAAATCGACCCCCTTTTATTTCTCCCTTCGTTTCTCTCGCTCGAGCAGATTTATCGTCGATCCCTCTCGACCGCTCGTATTCGTTGTTTAGTTATAAATCCGTGCTATCCATCGACTCGGTTCGTTCCGTTACGAGGACCTCGTCCGTGCAGAACTTTCGCGAAACGGGTTCTCCTCGATCTCGTCGAAATCTCGGTTCGACGAGAAGAATCGGAGCTTCAAAGGTCACGGGGTTATCGAAGGCAACGGAGCAACGGAGCGGCCAACGGAATATAATCGCGTTATCGATTCCACGATACATTCGGGTGGTTCGACGCGAACGTTGCCCGCCTATTCGCGATTCATCTTCGAGAATTAACAACTCGTCGTACTTTCATGTTTCCGACTCGCGACGCGCTCGTACCTCGATTACGATACATCTTGTTCGGTTTGTTCATACGTTTTAACGCTAAAACTATCGACGCATAATGCACAATTATCTTGATGTTTAAAACGAAGTTGAAAAGCAAGTAAACAAACGATGAAACATAAACGAATACGCTTACAGATTCTTTATCTCGATGATAATCAATATAAATGTCACGAATACCGGCTTAACAAATTTTGTCATTTAAGGTAGCAAATTTGTAGAAGGGTCATTTGACCACTTTGGTAGTTTTAGTGTTAATTTGTAGCTCGAGTCCAAGTATTTTGATATTCTTTGTTCGTTTTAATCGTATGGCAAAAGGGTTGAGCTCGAAAGTAACTTGAAATGTGGACACGCGCGCGTTCGTGGACTCGACATCCTCGTTTTCCAGAATCGTTAAGCACGACTCTGTTCGGGTAACATTCTAATATTCCGTAATCGTTGCGACCCGAATGGCGGCATTAGCATCTTCGGTATAATTATGCCTATCTGGTTGCGCGAACGAAAACGAAAAAGCTACTAACACTTAGTACGGACTGACGTACTTGCCAAATAAGTCGCGCGATAAGAAATTAACCCTTTACCCCGTAACTACGTACCGTGATCGTGACGCACTCGCGGTTCGAATACGGTAAACCTCGTTTATATTTTTAATGACGTCAAAAGTTGAATTTCGGACTATGTAATCGTAACGTGTACGGTCGAGGATCGCTGAATACGGAATAAATCGTGGCGCAAGGGGTAAAGGGTCGTCGTCCACCGTGAACGGCGTCGAATCGAAGTCGATCGACCTTCGCCGTTATTAATTTACGCGAGAATCGTTGCCTCGCGGCCGCCTGCCTTTCACGGTTTCTCGAATCCCCCGTTATTCGCGCGCGAGTAATTTTTCTCGGCGAACGCGCGCTATCCTTGGGGAGCGATATTTCAACAACGGGGAAACAACGTTTTGAAGCGCGCGGACGAGATTACGTTAAATCGATCGATAGCTCGAAAGAAGCTGTTCCGGATACGGAGGAGGAAAAGCGGAATACGCCTTCGTTCCGGATCGAACGTAACTTTCCCTGCGGAATTTCGACGCGCCCCGTGAAATAAAAGGCTTCGCGATCGTCGCGGGTCGGGTCCAGGTTTACGACGCGGAACAGATCGTCCGCTGTCCGTACTCTCGCGAACGATGAACCGTTTTGGAATTCGTATTGTCCGAAGGCGAGACGATGTCGCGTTCGATGCCGCGCTTTTTGTACTTTGCTTACATTAATCAAGATTCATTCAGCGAATGCGTCAGACACGACGAACTATTCGCTGCTACAACGTTAAGATGGTTAAAGAAAGTTCGAACGTCGAGACTGTCTTTCGTTTCGTGATTCTCGAGTGTACAAATTACAATGAGACCATAATCGAGCATTCGACCTTACTAAAAATATAAGCACGGTTTACCGTATTTGAACCGCTGGTGAGTCACGAGCGTAGCTCGTTATTACGACGCAAGGGGTTATCCGTTAACTTAAAGATCTTCGATACGAGCGGATAATCGATCGTTGCGTTTTTTTTTTTTTTTAAGGAGAAACGGGTGGAGCGGAGTGCCCGGAGGACAGCGTAAAAGGGGAAAACGGTGACTGCAAATGCGCGCCCGAGTGTCCACCGGCCGAATGTCCATCGGGTCAACGACCGGTTCAGGTGAAGCCGGCGGATCCCGATACGCCCGGTAGCTGTTGCGCCCGTTACGATTGCGTTCTATCAGGTAAGGAATCGCGCGACTCCGTCGAATCAGCAGCTCGTCGTCGAGTACCGCCGCTGTCCGTTCTTCCTTCTTCGTTTCGACGCGGCGAACTTTCGACGCCGCGACGCGCATACGATACACGGACACCGAATCTGTCTGACGAGAGCGTCGTCTTTCCTGCGAAAGAATCTCGAGGGTACGAGCCGTGTCCCGAGAACACCGTGTTGACGGAAGACGGAGGATGCGAGTGTGCGCCCTGTCCAACAGCGAGCTGCCAGCCCGGCTATCGCCCGGTTCAAGTGAGGGCTGCCCTCGATCGCGAGTCGCCCGATAGCTGTTGCCCTCTGTACGACTGCAGGCCCGCAGGTAATTACGAAAGCTCGCGATCGTGGCACGCTTTCGTCGCTCCCCTCTCACCGATCCATCCTTCGCATCGGTTTCACCCTTTACCGACGGGTCGATATCTCCCGTATTCCCGACATCCTCGCGTCCCTCCCTCGCCTTTACTCTCTCCGATCTCTCTCTCTCGCTCGCACGGCTCGCCGCTCCGAACGTCGATTTCTAGCAGAAAATCGCTGGTTCCTCGCGATCGATCCGAGATCGAGCGCGATCGAATCGTCCCACGGTACGAGGAACCTCGAGGTATGTACCGCGCCTCGTGGCGACCGACGCGAACTTTCGATCTACCTGTTGAATTTTAACGAGTCTATTCTTACTTGGCGGACGCTCGACGGCTCGTCCGTGGCGAAATTCGGTAAGCGTTCGCGCGAGATCGGGAGATTCGGAGAGGAGCGAACGAGAGAGAAATCCTTTTGAGGAAAAACGGCCGTTCGTTCGAACGCGGCGTCGCATCGCGTCGCGAGAGGAAGAACGAGACGCGATCGGAAATTACACGCACGGTTATGAACAATGGCCACGTTTCGGATTGCAGAATCGGTGTCGTGGGTGGAGGCGACGACCGAGGAGCCGCACAAATCGAAATACTGCATTTACGAGGGCAAGGCGAGGAAAGTGGGCGAACGGTGGCAACAGTCGGACTGCGAGAGCTGCGTCTGCCGGGAGGAGGGCGCGCTCTGCCAGCAGCCGATGTGCAAATCCTGCGAGAACGCCATCCCGCCGGATCCCGGCGAGTGTTGCCCTCATTGTCCCCCGCCGACCAACGGGACTCTCCACGAGTCTTGCCCGACGTCCTTGCAAGGGTGCCCGTTAACCTGCGAGCACGGATACGCGAACGACGAGAACGACTGCCCCGTCTGCAGCTGCATCGAGCCGAAGGTACGCCGTCTCGATCGTTGCCCACGCCGCCGTTCGCGATCCGATAATCGCTATTTTTTCAGGATATCGACGACTCGCCGACCGATCGTTCGCCATCCGACACCGACGTCGACGAAACTTGCCCCGAGATGCCGAGCTGCGGCGCCGACTGCGACCTCGTCAAGGACGAGAGAGGCTGCTCGGTTTGCGCCTGCGAGATTCCGCGGATCTTCGACCAGCCGACGAACGACAGCTCGGCGATCGACGACGCGAGCAAAAAGATCTGCCCGGAAGTCAAGTGCGATCTCCACTGCGAGCGGGGCTTGGTTATGGACGAGAACGACTGCACGTTCTGCAAGTGTCGAGCTCCCGACTCGAGCTGCCCGCCTCTGATCGGTTGCAGGAAACGCTGCGCTCTGGGCTACAAGACCAACAAACGCGGCTGCCCCGTAAGTGTCGCAATCGTCCCTCCTGCGAAACCAGAGTAATCCTCCGCGTTCCTCTGTCGCAGATATGTCGCTGCAAAGCTTACTGCACGGACCATCGAAACGGCACGCACCCGGAGGGATCCAGCTGGCAGCCGAACTCCTGCACCACCTGTACCTGCGAGTCCGGAGGGCGGCTCGTCTGCAAGGAGATCGTCTGCTCCGTGGCCTGCAACGACCCGCTGCCCCCGGAGCCGGGAACCTGTTGTTCCACCTGCCCGATCACGGTGAGTTCGCCCCCGATAGCGTCGAAGCGGAACGAACTCGAGTTCGCGCTCTGTTCGCAGCCCCCGAAGGAGAACGAGCCGCACGGACACCACCAAGGATCAAAAGGCTGGGGCACCGTGCCGATCACCCTGATCGTGATACTCGGCGTGCTCTGCCTGCTGCTGATCGTCCACGTTATCCGCGCTCGATTCCGCGGACGGCTCTCGCCAGCGGACGCCTCCTATTCGTCGTACCCTCCGCAGTACTACAAGTGCGTGCCGGCTTACGACGCGCCGATGCATCGAAACGAGAAGATCGTGCCCCTCTAAGGGAGCCGGACACGAAAACGGACCGACGAATCCTCCGTTTCGTCGAGCCGAGGCCGATTCGAGATCGAGAACGCGTTCCCATCGGCCGTAAAATACGATACGTAGAATTCTCAGTATTATTATCGTTCGGATGTAAGAAACGGTATCGCGGACGAAAGAGAAGAGGAGAAAACGATAGAGGATAGAGATGCTCGGTGTAGCGGCCGTCGAAACCCTCTTGATTCCCCCGAATCGATGCGAGTATCGCGTTCCAATTCGTAAATTATAACGTAAAAAAACGTAGCGTAATTATCGCGGAGAGTCAAGAGTACGCGTATCGATATCGGCGAACTCGCTGGACCTCGTTATTCGAACGAGTATCGTCGTAGCGAGCCGAAACAGAGAAACGGGCGAAGCCAGCGAGCGGCGAAGCGGATCGGCCGATTTATTGACTCCGCGGTAATTAGCTCCCTCGATCTCCGCACCGTCGTCGCGACGACCGAACTCCGCGATTCCGTCGTCGATAATCCCTCGCGCGGATCGTTCGACGCTTTTCCAAAACGATCCTCCCTTTCGCGATCCGTCGCCGTCTCTTTCCTCTCGAAACGCATCCGCGCGAAACGTCCGTTCCGTCATCGAGGACCAACGACGAGCTTTTCCGCTTACCTACCGCGTCGTCGGATTGTTCCTATATTCCGTTTGTTTCGCGGTCGCGATTGTTCGTACCCTCGTCGATTTCGGGCACGGATATAGCCCTCACCCAGGATTCGGCGCATCGATTAGGTTCTCATTGGTTCGCACGGTCACGCTTACAGATTGACCCAATGAACGTAAACGATCGGCACTCGGCGATCGACATCGAGTTCGGAAGATTCGGAGATTAGATGTGTACTTCTTATCGCATCGACGGCCGGTCCCGCGAAAACGCGAGTTTTTGAGTCTGTCGCTAGTATTTCTAATTCTTCAAGTACTTCGATACTTGTTCCTACACCTCGCATTATCGAAATTTGATAGCCTCCAGACTTTCGGGCGATACAAACGAACATAAAGTTACCATAATTCTTGGATCGGGTAAAAAAACCGATACGTACGACATCTAAAGTTTGCTCGATACGTTGCCGCGGGCTTTAACGCTAGAAGTACCGGCATTAAATACACGCTTACTTCAAAACTGAAAATAAAGTCGAAAAATAAATAAATAAAAATTGCAGCATCACCTAACATATACAATTATTCATTAGCCCAATAAAACATGACAGACATTTTGACAAAAAAGACGGCAATGAAATTTTGTAATAAAAAATGCCAAACCCGAAACCAGTCATTTTGACCGGTTGTTAGATCTAGTGTTAAATGTCTCTCGCCGGCTGTCAATGCGTTGTGTCTCGTTGCAGCCACCTCCCGCGCCAACTCCTGGGTGACGCGCAGTACGTTTAGGGAGCCACGTTCGCGCGCGGAGGCTTCCTCGCGAAGTTCGACGACAAATTTTTCTACGGTTTTTGTACGGTACTCGTTTCCGAGAGAACGTCGTTCCAGAGTTTGTCGATGACGTATCGTTTGAGCTTCCGTTTCGTTCGTGAATCGACGCGCGACCCTCCGCTACTCCGACGACCAAACGATTCTAGTATTAACCCCTCCGTTTCGACGCGACAACCTTTACGCGTTCGATTCCGTTTAACGAATTCGCTTCGATCTTCGACGCGCGACAAAACCGCCATTATCGCTTCGACCGACTCGATGACAAGCCCGTTAATAGACTCTTCGTCGCCGCTATCGATCGCGAACGAGCGGCTCTCCGATATTTTCGGTGTCTCGATTCCGAGCATGCTCGCGAGAAGCGTCGTTCCGAAAAACGGACGAACCGGAGGGAAACTATCGAAGCATCGGGTCGGTACCGATCTTCCCTTCGAATCGGACGATCGCGCGTCGGCACGCGCAGTCCGGTCGTTCGCGAAAGAACGAGAGAGAAGACGATCGTCGGGAAGAAGGAGCGCGTGGGCGGTGTTACGGATCGTCGAAGGGTCGACGAAGAAGATGACCAGTGTCGGCGGTTTTCCTGCTTCTCGAAAAGTCATATTTGACCGCGATCGTCGCGCAACGCGAACCAGAGACATATCCGTGCGCTTCGACGGGCGCCGCGCGCGCCTGACACTCGCGTCTTATCATTCCTCCTCGTCCAAATGAACGCGTACATACGTATATTTTTCCAATGCGACACTCTCGTCTTACTCTGTACATCTTCTCTAACCGTTTATCGTCTAGTAATACTAAAAGATAAGAGAGCGTGTTTGGCCGCGTAGCCGTTGTTACTTGGCTGCCGCGCGTGTCGCGCCGTTTCACCGAACACCGAAACGAATTTCAGCGAATGACGCGATCGGCTGAACTTTCTTCGAATTCCGACGTCGTTGATTCGAATTCGATCGTCGTCGATAGATCGCGAGCCGTCTTTCCTGCGTGTACAGATGATTTGTGTTGTCCTTTCGGACCGCGTCGACGACTCTTCTTATTTCTTTCCGTCGCTCACGAACGAACCCGTTGTACGTATTATAAGAATCGTCTCGGAAATGACGTCCACCGTAAACAGCGAGGTCGTCGCGGGATAAACGATCGTAAAGGCGATTTCGAATTTTATCGCCGGCGTATATAAGCGATCGGAGATCGGCTCCTCGAGCGGCCAGATTAGCGCTCTTTCGTTCGGCGAGAATAATCGGGATGGACGAAGAACGGCGGGTTTTACGGTGTACGTCGTTTCGCGGGCGTTTTTACGACTGTACGAATATGTGTCCGAAGGAATAATATCGATCGGTGTTACCACGAAGACGATATCGACGCGGCATGGCCTCGATCGTTTCTCGTTGTTTATCGCGCGCGACTCGTTCCACCAACGGCAATATAACGCGCGCCGATACTTCGACCATTCTTCCGCTCGTCGAACCACGGAAAAGGAAGACAGAGATCGGCGTTGTAAACGGTGCGATCGGGGCCGTTCGGATCCCGAAAAAGGGAATCGCGGAGTAGCGAACGAACGAGCGGATTTTCGCGAACGTCCCAGGATTTTCCGCTACCTCGATCCCCGCGAACCACGGATTCCTACGACATCGCGTAACGACGAGTTACCCAGCTCCGAGAGAGAACGAAGAGGCCGAAATAAGAGAACGATCGATCCCGTAGGACGTTCGAGACGGGACAAACGAGATAGCGAAGCCGAACGAGCCAGAGATTCGAGAAACGATGAATCTCGCTTGGTTGCCTCCGAGAAAGCACCTTGCCGTGTACAGTAATACCTTAACGAAGTATCATATCAGTGTAACCTAAACTTATTTAATATGTGCGAGCTCGTATGCGTATTAAAAAAAACGTGCGTCATGTTTAAAGATAGCTCTTGTATGTTAAATAAAACACGAGACTAAATAAAATTGTTGATATGTGATATATTGTACAGAGGAGGTACACGCTGAACGGCGAACAATTTATTCATCCCCCTGCCTCGTTCGAACACGAATCTGTCCGGATTATTTTCGCGCGCCGCTAAAACTATGCCGGAATTTACGACGCGACGTAATTCTCTTGTATCGAGTGGCCCAGAAGTCGGAGCTGCGCCGTTTCCGCTGCTTTAACACTAAAACTACCAAAGGGATGAAGTGACCCTTTTACGAATTTCAACTGACAAAATTCATCAAGATCGTTTTCTTAACATCTGCACCGATTGTCATCGATATAAAGAATCAATAAGTGTATTGATTTATGTTTCATCGTTTGTTCGTTTATTCTTCAGCTCCATTTTTAACTTCAGAATAATTGTACATCATACGTCGGTAGTTATAGCGTCAACGCGCAGTGAAAAATCGAGGGCGGCTTAACTTCCGCTGTTCGCCGATCTGTCTTTTCGAGCAAACGTTGTTTATTCGCGGATAATTAGCAACGGCTACCGTTTCGACGAGTCTTCCGTAACTTTTACGAGGATTTTCGTTTACACGGGATTTAACGCGCGCACCCGCTATCTTTTGCTCCTTGGTTCTTCGTCTTTGAAAGAAGAAACGCTCGAAAACAAATATTTTCATCGTCCGAAACTTCGCGAGCTTTTAAGTTCCGATACTCTGCGATTTTTCTGCTTATTTCGATCGGAATTTTAATTTAATTAGCGCGCACCGACGATCGAAGGACAATGAATGCCGAAAGCGTAAATCCGTAAAGATTCCAGGCTCTGAAATCGCAGCAACGTATCTCGCGACTAATTGAATACCCTTTTGCTGAAACTTTTATACTCGTTCGCGTAACAATTTATTAATTACGTAACGAGTTATTAAATTTCTCGACACCGGAGACAGAGAAACGCTGTAGCCATCTCGCGGTTACGAACGGGAGCTCCTGGAATCAAATTTCGAATAAAATTTGTATAATTATTGACTGTTAGAAATTGTCGGCGCATACCGACAATTATTAAATTATTTTAATGCAATTTAATAGTTCATTTTGAAACGTATTGTCGCCTTTAGAGTCGAAAAAAATCAATGTAAATCGAATTGGTGCGAAAACGGTACTGTCAGCGTTATCTAACGGCAAACGATGGTTCTACGAAGTAAAATATTGCGTTTTTCTCCAAAATTAAGAAATTTTATGCATCGCCGAGCCAAATACAGCATTTTACGATATCGGTAGTACCGGAATGACATCGTTATAGCGTGCTAAAATCATTGGGTAAAAAGATTATTTTTAATTGCATTTCATGGACCAAAAAAATGCCGTCCATCTAGCGGCGAACGGTGGAACTAACAAAACACAAAATTCCATATTTCTCCAAAATTAGAGCATTTAATGCGTTTATGAGGCTATCACCGCATTCCACGATCACGATAGAACCGAAATAAAGTCATTACATCGTGCTAAGATAATTAGGAAAAAAATTTTTTTTAATTGCATTTCATGGACCAAAAAAATGCCGTCCACCTAGCGACGAACGGTAGAACTAACGAAATCGAAAATTGCGTTTTTCCCCAAAATTAGAGCTTTTAATGCGTTTCTGACGCGATCATTGCGTTTTACGATCATTATCGGACCGAAATGAAGTCATCATAGCGTGCTAAGTTGATTAGGAACAAAAATTTTTTTAATCGCATTTTATGGACCTAAAAATGCTTAGCCATCTAGCGGTGAGAAGGTGGAACTAATGAAAATAGATTTAAATCAAATCATCGTACGAAATATCGATTACTTCGTCTTATTAAACAATAATATGTCTTAAACGTCGTTAATAAATGATTTTATCACATTTAATATGTGTCCCCAATTCGCAAAAGTCAATAAATAAAAAAATGACGTTCGAAATTTTTGTCGATTAGTTCCTATCTCCTGCCGCTAGATGGACGGCATTTTTTTGGTCCATAAAATGCAATTAAAAAAAATTTTGTTCCTAATTATCTTAGCGCGGTGTAATGACTTTATTTCGGTTCCATAATGATTACGGGACGCAATGATCGCCTGAAAAATGCATAAAAGTACTTCATTTTGGAGAAATATGGAATTTTGTGTTTCGTTAGTACCACCGTTCGCCGCTAGATGGACGGCACTTTTTTGCTCCATAAAATGCACTTTTTTTTAAATTTCGATTATAAAACTCCGTGCTTACTCCAAAGCCATTTTTCCACCATTATCTAGCTCGTAGAATGACTCGCGACCAGTGGCAAAACTTAAAAAGGCCTTATTTTTCGAAAAAATGAACTTTTTCGATTCGAAGTTTCGCGTTTGGCCGCTAGATTATGCCAGCGGTACTGTTTTTCGAAAGCGCGCGAAAATATACGTATATTTAAAAATAACAGATAAACACGAGGTTATTAAATTACTTTAGAAGTACTTTAGGAAAATAATATCTATCGACAATAGTATTTTCGACAGTAATCGGGGCATTAAACTCGCGAGACACAAACACAATGATAGTATTCGAATCGCGATACACTTGCTCTAGCCATACGCATAAATCGTACGAAGTATAATAAACTATAATATTTGTGCTATACGCATTCATTGATTGATAAGATTTCTTTGGTCCGCCTATTAGCGGATCCATTTCGTTGTCAAAAGCGCAGCTGTTCTCTTTATTTGAATGCACCCCTTACGACTTTCAGCGCGGGTAACGCTTTTCGGCTCTACGCTGTTTGAAACTTACAGCAATCTAACGTATGTTCCGTTGGGCAACGGGAAATACGTTCCTTTATTTCGATATATTTTATAATTATTTTAAACGAGATCGGAATAACTATCTTTTCATCCCGTGCACAGATCATGGGGAAAGACAATTTATGAAAGAATGCCGTTCACATTCTATTCTTATGCGTCAACGATCGATCTCTCATTGTACTTACTTTCTACATTAATACCTCGAGTGCCCCCCTAAAGCAGTTTCAATCTCTTTTAGGAAATAATTTTATTTTCGATCAATTTTATGGACAATATTCATGATATTCTATCCTCGTTTATTCGATAGGCTTTAATATATTTACAAACATTTTTTTACTTTGTTATGTTAAATGTTTCAATTAAAATTACCGATAGATTTATGTATGAATTCATACGTCACCCACGTGGGTGACATGACGCCCAAAGTGTTAATAAAGAGTAATTAAAGATCGAACTGTGTATCATAAGAAAGATGCGAATTTACACGAAGGTACACGTTTTCGTTCTTACATCGTTTTAGATAGTCGAGTTTCGGACAAAGAACGCAAAGTATAACATTGACCTCACGATCGCGATATCCGCAGCCAATAACCCGGTTTTTTGACATCCGAAATTACTACAACAGATTTTATGCAACAAGGAGAAACTATTGGTCTTGTACTTGTTCGTTGTTACAGACAGTGAGGGACAATAACACGGAAGCGTACCATTCACGTATTCGTATTTTATTTCTATACACTTAACGCTCCTCACATAATTTTACAATAAATTTTGTTCGTTTATATAGTACTAGATTCGAAGAGATCCTTCGGTTTCGCGTTGGCAGACGCGACGGGACATCGAACCAGCCAAATCCGCGACGAAAACTATTTTTCACGGTAACAGACGATCTTTCCGGTATCGAACGATCATCGATGATCGTCGCGTTCGCGTACGAGTGTCCTCTCGATGATCGTCGCTTAACATAAATATTCGACGAAACACGCAAAACGACGTGCACATCCACCACGTAGATCGTTCTTCAACGATCGCATTAATCGAGCGCGAAATAACGAAGAGCAGCTAGAAGTAGGTAGACGCCATCGCGATGTCGAGCCGTCGCGAACAGGGTGCATGCGTGAAACCAGTTCTCCTTCGAAACTCCTCCCAGAATTTTTACGGACGAGCTTACGTCTCCATTGGCTAGCGGATACACGGTCGATGGTTCTTCCAACCACCACGATCTCTCCACCCCCGATCACCAGCGTTCCAGTTCGTCGGCGGAAAACTCGCGAGAGACTCGAGAATTATCGGTCGGTCGCGATACCGCTCGAGAGGAGAAGATGAACACCGAGTCAAGCGAACGCGTGGACCCTCGCGAACACGTCGTCGGCTTGGCCGTGGCGATCGGCCTCCTCGTAATCCGTTGGTCACGTAGAGTGCTGGGGCGGCGGCAACGCGATCTCGTATCCCGTCGGCATCCCCTGCTGGTGGTGCTGGTAATGATGCGCGCTCGACATCATTTGATGATGCGTTTGCTGGTAGTATTGATGGTGCATGCCCGAGTGGCTCGAGTAGTACACCGAGCTCTGGTCCACGTCTTTGCCTGAAACAGCCGGTTTTCCCGGAATCTCGTCTAACGCGTTCCTTCGTCTCTCTCTCTCTCTCTCTCTCTCTCTCTCTCTGTTTGTTTCTCGGTTTAAGCGAGAACTTACCGGTGTCGTAGACGCCGCGGCCGTAGCAAAGCGCTTTCACGTCGTTCATGGGGCTGAGTGCTCCGTTGTGGGGGTGGGCGGTGTGCACCGACGAGGGTGTAACGGGTGGCGCGTAGCCGGGATGCCGGGGAGCCATACCCATCGGGCTACAGGGGTTCACGCCGACCGGCGACATGCCCATCGTCGACAGCGGCGACATCGCCAGATTAGAATTGTCCGAATCGATGCTCTGCAACGATTGAATGCTTCCCCCGTTGCTCACGGCTCCGCCGATCACGTTGCTACCGTTCTGGCAATTCAACGGCATCATGTCCCTGTAAACGACGCCAAAGAAGAATAAACGCGTTCGTCGGGCGAACCGAACGATCCTAATTGTTCCGACGGTACGCAGAGTACATACAAACATCGTTGGGGCCATGGATCGTCTCGGGATCGCGATCGGTTAACCAGTTAGCCGTGATCGACGAGTATAGTCGTCATGGAGAATAGACATTGTTTTGTGTCATGACGAGTATACTCGTCGTGCAAACAATTTAGTTACCATTGGTTATTTGAATCGTAATTTTTGCAAAAGTTATTTAACCTATAATTTTTCGTAGATTCTAAGATGTTTGGAGCATTTGGAGCCAAGGTGCAGCGAAACGAACAAATAAAATGTATAAATAATTTGTGATAAATTTATGCATCCTGGAGTTACTCATCGTCGTCGATATTCACGACACATACATGTACAATTGTTCCGACGGTAGGCAGAACATATCGTTAAGGCCAAGGATATCGTCTCAGGATCGCGATCGTGTACGATCCCGGATACGTAAGTACATAATTTCTTGCGCCGATCAGGAGGGTCACGCGAAAAGTCGAAGCGTTAAATCGGACCGTGACGGTCGGCGCAGATAACGCACGTGCGTGGTCGAAAATCGGTGTCGTTAAGAAAAATTGCCAGGGACCCGCCATAAATCTTGGTCCGGTCCGTCGGGAGGGAAAGGTCCTGAACGCGAAGCATATGCGACGTTCCTCATTGTCTTACGGATCGGAAAAAACGTCGGACCCTCGGTCCAGGCAGGGCCGGCCGGACGATTAAAGGGTCACACGCATACGCGCGCATTCGTTCCAAGAAGTTTCTCTCGCCAGCGTTCTCCCCGAACGAAGGGAACGCGACGAAACGAGCTCGTACGAGCACCGGCCATTGTTCGTTCGAGAGGAACGCGCGCCTGTTCTCTCTCTTTCTCGTGATTTCTTCGTCCGTTTCTCGGTCCGTTTCTCGGACGTTGACGCGTAACGACGCGGCCAAGAACGAGAACGCGCGGTACGGCGTTCGCGACACGCACGTGTACGCACGGTGGTCCATGCGGAGCCGGCTCCGCCCCTGAGCACGGTTACGTTCTCTGGCTACGTCGCCGACCTCGCGTCATCGTGATCGCGCGTTTCAAGGTCCGCGATTTATTCCGCGAAAACGCGTCTCGCGCTATCCCCCGAGAGAATGGTGGTCGAACGGAAACGGTCCTCGAACGAGTCGAGAACGGCTCGGGAAGAAAGAGCGTAGTAGGTAGTTTGGATAAATCGGAGCAGCGTCGGAGGGCCGGTCGCGGACATTACGTAGTAAACTATTGGTAGCGAGAACGGCTCAATGGTGAAACGAGAGACGTAACCGAAGCTGCGTCATAAAGCGGTAATGGGGCGTCGCGTTTCCTTTTTGTACGGTCTTTGCCGGGGGAGGACGTTAAGGGCGGAACGAGGGGAACCTCGTGCCGAGCTTATTCGCCACCGAAAAAGAATTTTTCGCTCGTCGTGAGTTTTCGAGAAAGCTCGCGCGACCGTTCGTCGAAACCGCGATCGAAAAGAAAAATCGGCGAGCTTCCGAACGTTAGCGACGGCGAGCGAGGCGCGAGGCCCAAAGCGGACCGTGACCGTAGCCGCCTCGTAGCCATAACAACGCCGTTGCTGCCTTTCCTCTCTATCTTTTGCTCCTTTTCTTTCCGTGCACGCGCTCGCGCCGCGCGTACCTCCTTCGCGGCGAAAATTGTCGCGATCGAGACCGCGTTTACGACCGCGTTCATGAATTCGAACGATCGTTCCGTGAGCGTTCGCGAGAAGGTATTTCGTGGGTCGTGGAGGCGCGAAAGGTCGGACGGAACGAACGTTCTAATCTTATCGCGATTCGCGCGTCTCGTATCGATAAACGAGCGAACGAGCGTTATCGGAGCTCGAGCAGGTCCACGTTCGTTCCGACACCGCTTTCCCCGTCCCCTATCAACCCCCTTCGTTGAACGTTTACAAATAAAGCTCGCGAGCGTATACGAACGGCGATTATCGCGGAGGACGCCGAGTCTGTGGTAGGAACGGTAGCGGGAGAAGCGAAAGAGAGTCGGAACGCGCGATTTCGAGAGTCGATGGATCGTTTACCCCGAAGGAATCGTTTTCGAGGGCGGTCGGGTATCGCGGCAAAGAGGCTCCCTCGTCGTGCTCGGTTTCGGCTCGTACGAAGGATGATTTACAGTCTTGGAAACGGTCGGTGTGCCCCCGTAGGAAAGACGCGCGACCCCGTACAGTGCCGTACACATGTCGAGACACTTGTTGCTCGGTGGAAAAGTCGAGACCCCCCGTTGACACACGTGCCCTCCATGCACCGAATCTCCGCAGCGGGACGCTTCGGTACCCCGGTAGACCTCGAGACGCCTCGCGTTTCCACGGAAAATTTCGTACGCGGAAAACGAAATAGAAACTTACGTCCTCGTTTGCGGCGTTCGATCCCTTTGCCGTCGATTTTTGAACCAATTCGACACCTGGGTGAGCGTCAGTCCGGTCTTCTTCGCCAGGTTCTTCTTCTCGTCGGACGCCGGGTACTTGTTCCTCATGTAGCACTCTTTCAACGCGTTCCTCGATCGCTCCTTGAAGCAGTACACCACTTCCTCGCCGTCCCAGATCGTCTTCGGCAACGGGTACTTTTTCCGCAATCGATACTTGTCGACGGCGCCCAACGGCCGGCCGCGGATCTTTTCCGCCTCGCGGTAGTGCGACTTGAACCACATGTCCTGAAGATCCTGGTGGCGACGCGGCGAGAACGGATGACTCTCCAGGATCGAGTAGAGCTCGTGATAAGCGCCCCGATGAAAGGCGACCGTGGCTCTTGCCATGAGAACGCTCTCGCCGCCGCGGAGCAGCTCGCCGGGCGGTAACGACCATAGAAACCTAACATCGAAACGTTCGCCGTTTTAGATTCGGATTCGCGGTTTTTACTCGCGAAACGATAGATCGATTCGAAACGGAACGGAAGGGAACGAACAAAGAGCGGACTTACCTCGTGAGCTTCTCGATATCCTGACTCTGCGATAACGCCTCGCACATGCAAGATATCTGTTCCGGCGTAAAGTTACTGCTGGTCGTTCCCAGAGAGAGTCCGGCGATGTTTCCGATATTGGTGGACGCGTTGTTGGAACCGCAGGTGGTCAATTCTTGAGGGTAACGAGGACTGTCGTTCGACGCGGGCGTCAAATTTTGCGAATGAGAATGATGGCTCAGAGGTAGACCGGGTATCGACGAGTCGTACTGGCCCGACGTCGCGTTTTGATGCATTCCGCCGATTTGGCTGTTGCAGTCGCTGTTCGGCGACGACAAATGATCCGAGCTGTCGGGCATTCTCGGGCGCTATTCCTCTTCGCTCAGCCGACGATCATTTCTTCGCGGAATCGAGGTTGTCCTCGCGAACGGCTCTTCCTCCGGTCGCTAGGTTTCGCGCGGCTGCTCGTCGCTAACGAACGATCTCCGACTCGCGTTATCGATCATTCACGAAGGAACGGTCGAAGACGAGAGCGAGCGTCCGCCGCTCGGACGATCGACGTCGTCAAACGATCGTTCGATCGCGCGTTTCGCCGATCGAGTTTCCATTCGTGGACGCCTCGTTACCGCGACAAATTCGCGGCTTTCGCCAGCGACGTAGCTCGGTTTCACACCCTCGAACAAAACTGCACTGCCCGAAAAAAAACACTCGGCGATCCGTACTCCGTGACGCTCCGTGGACGAGAACACCGATCGGAAACGTACGAACGCGCGGCAAACTGTCGGAATTCACGATTTTCACGATGTGACGCGACGAAAAGCGATTCTGCCGCTTGCCTTACGAGGACCACTGCCACTGCCGATTATTCCGCACCGATACCGTTCGCGTTAACGTTGTCGCGGCCACAACCGGAGGACGTCGTGCTCTCTCTTGCTCCGTAGTTCGGTGTCTTTTTTGTTTTTGAAGGCGCAGCGGCGCGGAGAGGAGTGGAGCGCGGCGCGTTCGAACGGGGGACGCGCGCGAACGCGTTCCTATTGGTCGTCGAGTAGCGCGCGCGTTCGTCCGATTGGACGAACACGGGGGCGGCGCATATTTCTACCCCCGGCGAAAGCCACCCCGTTTCGTGGCCACGGATACCGGCTTCGTCTCGTTGCCGGATCCTCACCTGCGAGCAACCTCTTCGCCGCGTTCACGGCCGATCGCTCTCTGTCTGTCTCCGTCTTCGTGGCTAGTCCACCCTCCTCTTTTTATTCTCCTCTTGATCGCGTCGTTAATCCTTTTCGCGACGCGACTTTGTCGCGAGAACGAGGAGATTCGGCTTAATCCCCGCGAGCCGGACGTCGGCGAGCGATCGATCGTCCGCGTAATTATTTTTCTCGCGGATCCCGATCGCGATAATCGCGAGGAAACTGCGCGCGTGTGGTCGGACGCGCGGGCGCGTCCGTCGGTAAAGCGCGAAGAACATAGGAGATAACCGACAAACACCGGAAACGGAACGCGACAACGTTACCATACACCGTGTTGTGATTCTAAGCGGTGCTATCGCGTCTCGCGTTCGATTAATTTCACAACAACCGACAACGATTCCCCTGGCCTTTCCCGTCGCTCGGCGCGCCCGCTCTTCTCCTATCGATAGACAAGGAGAAAACTCGGAACGAAGCGACGAAATTGCCGGATACGCGAACCGTCGGCGTCTCGTTCCGCGTACGTCGTGCGAACGACGTCCGGGAGAACGTACAAATTGCATCGACGCGTCGACATCGATTCGATACCTTTCAGGTGCTACGCCGTCGAGCGGGCAGCGGTCCTTAGGCGTTTCTCCGGACTAGCAATTACCGACGAAAGGCGGCGAAGAAGAAATTTGCAGAAACGGAAAGACGATCGAGAAGGGAGGAAAGCGTCGCGCGGAACGTAAAGGGTAACGGGATAAGGGAGTCTATGCCGCTGGAAGTCGATGAAAATAGCGTCAGAACTGTCGGGCCACCGGTGCGGCGTTAAGTAGATCAATGAGAGCCGGTATTCCGGTAGACGAGCGAAGACGTCTCTCAGCGATCACCGAAATCTCTCCGTTTGCCACGCCTGGCCAATCCTTTCAATCCGCTCCGCCTTTTCCGTCTAATTGCCACCGGTCGGACGTTGCCCGTCGTTCCACCGTGACGGGAAGCATCCGTGGCCACGAGACTTTGACAAATTCGTTCGGGGGAACGGAAGAGTTCGCGCGAACGACAATCGACGCGCGACGAAACGACTTACTTACTTACTCTCTCTCTCTCTCTCTCTCTTCCTTTGCCCGTAGACGGAAGCGAATCCAGCAACAAGATCTTTGCGTGGAAACGCGTTTATTTGTTGAATCGATGCATAGTTCGAAACAAGGCGAGTCGAACGTTCTCGCTACTACCGGTTAACCGGGTTGGATCGATGCTACGAGTACGCGTTACGTCGTTACTCGGGACTGTTTTCTTCGATTTTTCTTTCGCATCCCGCGACGAAACATCGAAACGCGTCACGGATCGTCGTCGTAGCGCTTTCCCTCTCGTTTCCCGTTTCGTCGATTTTCGCTAAATCGAGACTCAGATCGTGCCACGACAAAACGCGCGACGAACCGTTCGTGGCACGGTGTCCGTAATCGGGGAAAAATCGTTTTAATTTAGAGAGCGCGCCCTAGGTGGAACGACGACACCGGCGGAGCAAGACCCGGTGATAGAGGGGCGGTGCCGCGCTTTGCGATGGCGTCTCCTTCGATTTGGTGTCGGATGTCCTGCGAGCCGCCATTTTCCCTCTCCCTCTCTGTCTCTCTCCCTTTTTCTCTTCCTCTGCCTCCTACACCACCCCCTTGTCATACCTCTTCGCACCCTACCTGCACCGACCTCCGCCAATCTATCCCTACCGGCACCCCTACGCGTTCTCTCGCGCGCTACTCTCGCACCGGGAACTCGCTGCCTTATCGAACAGATCCCGAGATCGCCGACGTTTTTTTCCTCCTCTCCCCTCGTTCTTGCTCGCGTCCCGTTCGTTACGTTCGCTTCTCGAGGATTATCGACAAGTTTTTCGGCGAGAACGAGGGACGTCGTTGCGCGTCCAACGAAATCCGCGATGACTCCAAAAACCGCGGAGGATTTGGCCGTTTACGAAAAATCGGCCGTTCTTTACTGAATAAACGGAGGTATTCGTAACGCGACGAGCGATAGGTGCAGGGGTACGAAGATGGGCTAAGAGGGTGGTCGGAGGAGGTGGAAAGCAACGATGCGGAGTAAAGCGGAAGAGAACAGAGCGAAGCGGCACCGGTAGCAGCGACAGCGTCGTATTTCGTTGTACCGCGTTTAATTGCATTCCAAAATGGCTCTGTGCAAAATCGACCCGACGATCCTCTCGCGCGCTCGCTCGTCCCCTCGAAACTCGTCGGCAGGCGGGCAGACGTCTTCGTCGACGCAAATCCGAAGAAATTAAACTGACCGTCCGTATCGTTGAGGACTTCCTCCGAAACGAATACGGCCTACGTTTCGAGCGGATTATTTCGAACGGGGCTCGACGACGGGATCGTGGAAGGTGGACATTCCACGTTGCGATAAGAAATGTCGAAATTACGATAGATCGCGTTCACGGGAGAAAAAGCGTCGTCGCTCGAGGGAGGAAGACTAGGTCCGTCGACGAGCGACCGTTTCGATGAGTCGCGTCGATCGAACGAAGCGACGAAAGCACCGTCGCGAGCTCGTCTCGTATTTCCGAGTAGACAACGTCGATACGCGCTCGAGCGTAGGTACGGGTTCATATCTATAAAATTAATACGCGGGGAACAATAAAGCGGGTTCGACTCGCGGGGATCGAAAGTGCTGGCGGTCGCGTTGGTGGCCGACATCGGACACCACTTCGTCGAGATAGCGGCTATCTTCGCCGCGCGTTACGTATGCGCTCGCAATCGCGCCGTCCGAGTCGTCGGCGATCGTACAGCCAATTTATTTTTAGAAGCTGACATTCTTGTTACTCGCAGGTGAACGAGCTCGACCAGCGTTTCGCATTGTCCGAGCACTTTCGTCCAACCGTTTCGGTTCTTGAGAGGGAGACCGAACCGAAAACAACGGAAAAATCCGGCTTCTCCGGTCGTTTTGCCGCGTCGCGACGCAATCGTTCCCGCGATTAGGAATAATAAGAAATTCCTGAAGATCCGAACGATTTTTCCGTCGATCGTTATCGGGCTGCGGAGATTTTTCGATCCAACGGGACGAGACTGCGGAACCGAAGATGAACGATCTCGAAGGCTGGCGAAGAGAAGGCGCGAGATTCGCTCGATTCCCTCGCGACAATGAGATCGCGTTAGCAGGAGGATTAGGCGACGTAATCCGTCGGTTATTTGCCCATTAACGGGGCCACTGGGAAGATCGGTGCGGGAGATTCTGGTACTGGCAAACGCGAACAGGCGTGAACCGAACACAGGTAGTTGGCCGGAGCCGGGCCAGATCCCTTCCTAATACCCGAAAATATGCTCTTTATGTGTCACTGGCTACTTTATGCGGTGGTTTCGTGTCGTCGCGTTCGCGTCCAAATCTCGAGCCGTTCCGCGTCCTGCGGCTACATTTTCCCGACGCACCGTGTCGAACGCGACTTCTGCCAGGATTATTTTGAAATTCGACGAAAGTTTCGAATTCGGGTTACTGCGCGGATCGCGAACACGAGCTCGCGACGAGATTCCTTAATTGCGTACGTCGTTTCGCAAAGTAGACGCTCCCCGGCTGTACTTTGTGCAGGACGAAAAGCGTGGCGCACAGGATGTCGTAATAGGTTGGAATCGTCGATTATACGGTTAGTTAGACGCGCTCGGTGATTTGAGGGTAGTTCAAACGGTGGACTGTCATCGTCGCCGTTCCGACCTGCGTCGACCGTGCGCGTCCACCGGTAAGTATCAACCGAATTAAACCGGGGTTCGAAGACGCCTCCTCGTAACGCCGAAACAACGGGTTTCGCTGTCATTCTACCGACGCGTTCTTTTTCTCGCTTTAGCGACGAAATCTGGTTGACGAATTACGCCGCTTTTTATCTTCGCGGGACGAGCGATTGCCCCCCTGCTCTAATCGGTTGGTTACGCGAGGCCGGCAAGATTTATAACGACGGCTAATTATTCGCGGGTCGAAGCGGGTTTCGAAGAGGGACGAGGAGATCGCGGCGTCGCCAATTACGTCGATTCGTGAAGATACGATACGAGTATCCGCAGGCAAGGGGGTTCGGAACTAGAGATCCCTCGTCGTCCTACGAACCTAACTAACCGGACCGTATGTTCCGCATGATGGTTCGTCCGTGGCTCTCGCCCGATAAACGACGCCGAATCGTGCTTACGCCGTGTCCGTTCCCCGAGAAAAGAAATCGCGGTCGGTGTTCCGTTTTCTTGCAAATTTTACGCTCGAATAATATTTTGATACGGTGGCAACACGTGCCGCTTGCTCGGTAAGCCCAGTTATAATATGTGCCACCTGGCACATTTAACGTCTTCTTATCTACGAAGTCCTATGTCAGGTGAGTTTTGTGGGAAAAACGGTGGACACAGGTCTCCGTCTAGAATCGTCTTACGCTGACTCGCGCTATTTATCTGCGAGTATAGTACGACTCTTGCGTCGGCGTCGTCGCATAAATTGTGCCAAGCTCTATAAACTCGGTTTTCGCGTTTCGAGCCTGACCGTAAAAACTTTCTGACCGTGCGTATATCCGAAAAAAAAAAAAAAAAAACTGTACGTCCCATTTTACTTCCTGTCACGGAAAGCGAATTCGCGCGACGAGCGACAATAAAGGCTTGACGCCATAGAGGTATTGCCACTGTTGTACCGACAATATGTTCCGGATCCTTAATAACGTCGACAGCGAACGGTATTAAGAGGTATTACAAAGCGGCGACACTTGAATGCGCGTCGAAGAGGGTCTTGAAAAGAGCATCTGAACACAGAGAACCCTGTTGCCCCTCGATGTTATTATGAACTCCCTCCCATTCACGCCACGTTCCTGTCTTTCCCTGCGTTTCCCTCTCCCTTTCCTCTCTTTTTCTCCCCTGCTCCTGTTCCTTCTCTTTCCCGCACGCGTACACGCACGCACAAGCCGGTGCGCTCGGGCTCGCTCTCTCTCTCTCTCTCTCTCTCTCTTCCTTTTCCTTCGTTCTTTCTTCGACCCTGTAAACTTTCTATCTTGCCCCGTCGCGATCTCGAGAAACAACCACATGGTGGATCTCGCGCGCGCAGCGTGTCGTCCACTTACGAATTGGTTGGACCGTAACGAGCCGAAATTTTCGAGTAACCCCCAGATCGACACCGGTTTTTCCGAAGGTCCTGTCGTTCGGGCATCGAATGACCTCGCGCGGAACGAAATATCGCGTTTGTCGCTATTCGGAGACGATTTCTGCTCGAAGCGCCGAAAGGTTACCACGGTGACAAAGTAAAATATGCGAAACAAGGGGGAAATTTCGTGGGCTTCGCGTTACGTCGCGGCACCCCAATAACGAGGGTAGACGAGTACGTAGCCAATGGACCGATTCGTCGACGTTCCACGAACATTTTCTATCTTCGTGTACGCGTATCATCGCCCCCTTGTCCCCGTCAAGGGGATAGCTTTCAAACGATGAAATTGTCCATACCGCAACCAGGATTTATTTAATTAGAGGTTGCGCCCTCCGTTTCGCGTTCACGGTTCGCCCGTCGCGAAAATTCTTGAACGCGGATTCTCTTCCGGATGGATCCTCCCGCTGTTCGATCGAGCCGGAACCGATAGCCGGAAGAACGAGTCTGTCGCCTGTCTATCGGTCGTATTTTCCCGTCGTGTTTTTGTAATAGGAGAATAAATTCGATCTGTTTGTACGAAAGTGTTCGAAGCGCCTGAAACGCAAAGATCACGCGACTTTTTTTTTTCGACCAACGATACTCGACACGTTCGATAACTTTGCTTCGAGTGGAAAGATGACGTGCCGGAGACGAAAATGAAACGCTGTCACGACGATTCTTCGCGCTGATTGTGCAAGTGGCTCAAGGCCGTACCGTTTCTCTATCGGCTTATCGCGATCGAGTTGACCAGACTACTCGCTACGCTGTGGGAATCGAGTGATTATCGCGTCATGCCTCCCGGAGTCGTATTTATAGCGCCTCCAGGAAGCGTCTCCCTAGTCTATCCACGTGTACCACCGATTAGAAGCAGCCAGTAGCGCGTCGTGAAGCCGTATGACTCGATTGCGCTCGGCGCTTTCGAGTACTTGCGCGTTTCTTCGTCGCGTTTACGGCGAACAATTGAACCGTAAACACGCGAAAGCCACGAACTCGTCGAAACGCGGTTACGATCGGTTAGCCAGGAAACGCGTGAAAAGAGCGGCCCAGGTATCCCGGGCAGCTTTTCAACGACCTAAACGGATTCCCGGTTACCGATCGCCCTCGCATTTTCGCACAACGAGGCGTCAAAACGCGCTTTTCAATAGGAAAATGGTGGCGTTCGCGGCCGACGGAGCCGAATACAACGCGAATGTATAAAATATACATTGTTCGTCGATCGCGTACGCTACCGAAAAGCGAAAGGGTCGATCGCGCGGTACAGCGACGAGAAAGCAGGATTTATTAAGGCGAAACCCTCGCGACGACGTCGCGCGTGACGTAACTTATGGTTAGACAGCGATGCAAGCGATACAGAGAATAGCCGTATATAACGAAGGTTATGGTGTTACCGGTGGAGTGGCACGGTGTCCAGTGACTCCCATGTCGGCTTGTTATCCGGACCGCCCCATCGTTATCTGCAATTACCCCAAAACAGCCCCTAGTTTATAAATTATAGACCATTCCTGCCCTCAGCCCCCTCGCACCCTCCCACCTATCTTCGTTCATGCGTCCCTACCTTTTACCTCCGAATCCCGCCAGGATTACATCTGTCATCAAACGTACCCAATTACGTTCAATTATCGTACCAACCAACCCCTTTTACATCCTGATCACCCGTATCTCGCAATTTCCTCGTTACGAGTGGTTGCGCCATCGTTCGGAGAATGCGCGCTTTTACCTTCGTTCGGATAACACCTGAAATTTCTCGCGAAACGAGCATCGATGGCGCGACTCGCGACGGATCGACGATCCAGAGGCTCTAGATTAAGAGACGTAATCCTTGGTGATCTTTTCGGCCGCTTTGCTCCAACTACCCGTAGCTAGAGGGTCGGGATGTACGCCGACGACAATGCGAAATGCCTGGCTCGACCATTGTCGCGGAGATTTCAATGGACATCGCGACAATGAACTATCGACGACCGTGCCTCGCGTTACGTAAAGGGCGAGGGATTCTCGTCGATGAGCATAAGCCTGCTTGACTGTACTTTTCACGCCCTTTTCCAGAGCCCTTCGCCAAATTATTATTTCATCGACCCTTCACGTAGCACGCAAACACCCGTCCCGTCTACGTGTCTATACAAAATTTCACGCGATCCTCTAGTACGCTACTTACGCCTGTTTGCGGAAACCGGGACAAATGAATGGTCAACGAACGAGCTTGTATAACAGCCTTTATTTTAATCGATATAATATAATTGTAGCGAGCACGCGTTACGCACCCATCCGTATCGTTCGTACAACGAGCTACGGTAACGTGTTACGAGACTTTTACGATATGATAGCGATATGATTCGGAATTATTCGTTCCGTCGAAACTGATATTCCCCTTCTGTCGGCCCGGTTCTCTCGAATCGTCCGGTTTCCCTAACCGATCCGATACGATTCGGCCGTTCCGTTCGATCGACCTTCCAGCCGTTAACGATATCTACGATAAGACTGATTTTAGCACAAAAATACATCTTCGCGATTACGTCTAGATCGTGGTCGCGAGGACGCCTCGTTGCGTCTGGAACAGTTTAAACGACGAGACACCTCGTGGTCTACATAAAGAAACTCTCGATCAACGGTGTGTGCCTCCCGAATTCTTCGAATCGCGCCAAAAAAGAAACACATTCTTCTATTCTGCCGACGCGAACTCGAGAATCGACCACGACCGCTTCGACTTTCTTGCGGAAATACGATACACGATATTCCTAACGTCTCTCACTCTCTCTCTCTCTCGCTCTCTTTCGCTCTTTCTATACTTATCCCTATATACGTTTATATGCATATTATATATATATATATATATATATATATATATAATTTATTTATGTATACGTGTATTTATAATATGTATAACGCGGTCACGTACGTGCACGCGAGCAAACTGCGCGTAATCGTTTACGCGCGCGCACATACACACGCGCGTATACGCTCGAAATATATATTTACACACAAAACTTCAACTTTATTATGCATTTGGAAGACAGAGGTTCACGTTATGCGTAATGTCGCTAATTGTAAATTTATTCTCGCCATAGGCGTGTACGTGCTGATTATGCTTACAATTAGGTACTCCGTTGCTCGTTAGCTGTAACCGTATACCGGTCTGATATGCGCATCGTTCGATTCGATATACATATTTTTTCCGTTTGCACAACGTTCCTTCGCTCTTGTACCACGACCTCGCCTCGCCTCGAGTCGAACCGTTCCACCTTCGGGATACGGTGCCTCTCGATTTCGTTCGACCGCTCTAAACACGAATTTATACGCTAATATATCTCGTAAAAGTGAACTATCCATCGACTAGTAACGAATGCGCGCTAGTGGCGCGTTAAAGTATCTTCGAAGATTATGCTCGATCGGCGAAGCTCGCGAACAGCATCCGATTTGCTGGCACGAAAATAGACCGACGCATCGACGCGAACAGATGGACGCCGTCGATGTAAGACGTAGAAACTGACGTTCTTATCCGGCAAGAGATTTCCTCGTTGCGAAAAATAGAAAGATCGTCGCGTCACGAGTTTCGTCGTTCGTTTAGAATGGTACATAACGTATGTACATGATATGTTACATCGAGAATCGAAAGATAAAAATTAATCGCTGTATGTTAATCGTTATATCTTATACGGAAAGTAGGTAAAACGAAGTGCGACCCGAAACCGATACGACGAATAGAGTCGCGATCTTTAAAACGGCGTCGCGTACATAGACAGGAAAGATTTTACACGACGCAAGATCGGCATTACTTCCCGAACGCTATTTACACGTTGAAAGGAGAAAATAATTACGGAAGCTTAGGATATAGAACCGTGACCAACGTCAAATTACATACGTGCACCATCGCGATATGTTTAATTCGAAATTGACTACGCTATTCGTTTCCCTAAAACTTTAGCTGCCTGATAGGGCTTCCATGTTCCTCCAATTCGAGGACACCGACGTTATCGATGAGATTCTTAATGTTCCGAGCTATACGATAATAGTTCGCGAAAAAGTTACGATCGAAACCGCGAGAGAATAGTTTTATTTTAAGAAATAGGAAATTTCGTGCATAGAAATCAACGCGTCTCGATCTCTCGTTTACGTTACAACTATTTACGTGAATGAACGCGAAACTCACGAAGAAGAAACTGATACTTTTCCCGAGAAATTTCTGTTTCTAGACAACGTTCGAGCGCTCTTCCCGGCGGGGAAAAACGAATCGACGTCCTCGGTTAAAGATCTATCGTTACAACCATCAGAGCTTGCGACAACGAACGGTAACGAGTGTGCTGCCGAGTATCTCGTATACCGTTTAATATACACGAGTTTCGTAGTTTCTTTTACTTCTCTAATCGACATTTTTTTACACCCGAGAGAATCGAACGCGTACCGATCCACGAAATTCGGCTTCGCGCGTCGCGTCTAGGTATCGCGTACGTGATCGGTATATATTTTATGGGGAAAAATCGCGTCGTTCCTATACGGAAAAATTAAAAACGCGTACTCGCATCGGTGCTGTTACGAACTTTCACGAATACCTTCGGGACGTTCGAGAGATACGCGTGCTTTTCGATAAACATTTGTACCGGTCGCGTTCCAACGATCGAGATATGTATGTATGTCGTAATGACGACGACCAGCTACTCTCCGCGTTGATTTTCAGCGAGAATCGTCGGCGTTGTCGCACGGTTTTGGCATCGTCTTGGGCAGCGTTTGCGCACAGTTTTTATTCCATGGTGTCGTATTTGACCTTCTTCACTTTGAAGTAACGATAGGCTGCGTAACCGGTGATGGTGAGCAGAACAGCGGCTGCCAGAGTCGAGCCGACCGCGACGGGTGCCGTCTCGTCTCGAACTCCGCGCGCGCTCAAAGACGTGCACGAGAATTCGGCCGCGAACTCGTTGTTCTTGAACTTGAACGGCTGCAGCTTCATATTTCTACGGTTTCGGAAGGAATTATTTGCCAAATTTTCCAAACCAATTCGTGACGTATCGCGATCGCGAATCGACGTACCTGAGAAGCACGCTGGCGTGATTCTTTCCGTCGGTCAGAGGAATCTCCGTTTCGTCGTCGCAGGCGTACGATTTGCCAACCGGCGTCGGGAACAGCATGTAACTGTGTTTCTGGTCGGTACTCACTTTGATCGTCTTATCTTGAACGAGAAGAGATCGGGTTTACCGCGAATTATTCGCACGAACGACAGAGTCTTACCGTTTAACCGAACTTACTTGGTTGCTCGATGTGTTCGAAGTGACGATCGCTGGAGTTGTAAGTCAACTGAATTTTCTCGACGTACCATCGTTCGCCCCCGGGTGTCTGTAACATCGATTGTCGGTTTTAACGTAACCGTAAGTCGCGCATACGTTAATTAAGAGAAAGATTGCGAAGGGCCGAATATCGATTTCTCGACTGGAAATGGCCTTTTCGTGCACAGGTTGGGCGCGGTAGTTTCGTGACCCGACATCGTGTCATTGGATACTTGCTCGGTTAAGGGAAGAAAAATGACGTCGCGTGTCCAGACGGCACGTCACATCGAGTCGTTACCTTAGCGAAACGCCACAACAGTACGAACGCCTTCCACTTCAGGGACATCGTCACGGTGTTCTCGTTGTTGCAATTGCCGGTCACCGTGGCGTCGTTGGGAACGTAAATGTTCGCTTCCTGCAGAAAACGCGTTGTTTAAACTTTGCGCGAATTCTACCATTCCTCATATGTATTTCGTACGCGCGAGAACGAGCCTTACTTGATCCTCCCCGAATTTCGTTCGATATTTCACCGTGATCAGAGCGTCCACCTGTAGAAGAATACAGGCTTGTCCGTTGCTTCCGTCTAAACGGTACAACGGCTGTTCCGTGGAAAATGATCTGTGGGTGGTCGTTGATTCCGTCGACATCGTCGTGGTGCTTTTCACCTTGAAATTGTCCACCGGCTAATAAAAAATATTATTAACTTTTTTAACTTTGATCGATTACAATCGATGCGACGGTGCAGATAGATACTATGAAACGATAATGATTCAGGAAGAGTTGAATACTGTCTTGTAGGTAGTATCGTTTGATCCTTGTCGGTCGATCGTTACCGCAATATCGTTGAAAGCTCGCGCTACCGGTGGTCGTAGTAGGCCATTTTACGGAAATAACGTGAGAAATTGCATTGTTACGAGAGCAACGACAGCGAGAAGCAACAGGCTGTGGCTAATAAGTTACGTTGGAAAAAAATTATCGCTTGTTCTAAACCACGATCTCGTCTCGAACTTTAAGCCGCCTTATCGTCCGCGCGCATCGAGCGAATTATCTCGATCTTTATACGATTGAATTTTTCGTTGACGAGTCAGACGTTTGCTGTTTAGCTCGTAGACCGATTAATGGCCGCATATCACGAATCTACTGGCGAAGAAACGCACGGATGTGTTTCCCCTCCGACTTTGATGAAACTTGGCCAATTTGTTTACGTCTCGTTATCGCGTTTAAAAATCCATAAAACTTTCCTAGTAAAGGTTATCGTATATCTTTGTTGGTTTCCGTGACGGGAAAGCGTCGCGACTTATCGAACGTAATTGCGTTTTAGAAACACGTTCTTACCAAAGGTAATTTTGATTTAGCAGCGGACATGTCGACCACTACGTTCGGCATCCGACGCGTAGTGTACAACTGGTTATCCAATTTTTCGGTCGCTGGCGAATAATTGGGGACGCTGAATACCGTGCTCAGGACACACCCTGCAGGAGAACTATGCGTTAGACGGTGAAATACATTTTTTAATAATACGCGTCGATCTCCTTCTTCCGACATAATTCGTCTACCATAAGATTATCGTCTCTCGATGCAATTACTGAAACGACCGAACATATTGTTCTCGGAATTTCGTGCAAGCCTGTCAAACTTCTTCCAAAATTAAGAGCGCGACAATTTGTCCCGAGTGAACAATACCGAGCAATAACGTGAACTTGACGAGTTATCCATCGAGTTCGGACAGCAAATCGCGCGTCGATTCCACAAAACGAATTCGAAAAGTCCAATTTGCAGTGAAGAGAAAATTAAAATTGCAACGATAGAATCGCGATAGACGATCGTCGCAACGATAAAACTCTTGCGAGTATCTTGTCAGATAATAAACCACGCTATGCCTCGAGATAACGTAACACCGTCATCGATTTCCAAGTTTGAACGGTGATCAAGAAGAAACATGGTAAACTGGTCGCTGCGTCATCGTAAAGCCGACGGACTCTCGTTTCCGCGACAAACGAGCGGAAACACGATATCCTTTTAACGTCGCGAACAATTTTCACGCAACCGCACCACAAATCAATTGAAGGACTCACACAATACGAAGATCGCCCTGGTGAAATCTATGCGACGTGCCATCTTGCAGATTTCGCTATTCGCAACGAACAACGGGTAAAGGGTAGGATTCAAAGAAAATATACGTTTCCCCGTATCAGGTGTACGCGGGATGGTTTTACCTAGACAACGTTCGCGAAGCTTGTGAGACGAACGGGAAAGCTTGGTCGCGAATGGATCGATAGTGGAAGCTCTCAGCATGCGCCACGATGCCTTCTCGTATAGCGGTGTGAGTGTACGCGTATTCCTGGAAAGCATGAGGAAAAAAGTTCGTTCGGTATTTCTCTTTGGGATGGCGTTGACGGTGACGTCGGGCGTCGGCGTCAAAATTCGCGTCGGCGTTGTCCTTCGTTCGCTCGATGCACTTTAACGACGCGGCTCACAGAATATGCTCGAGTCAACTATTTTCAACCGAATCACCCTTCCGACCGATCGAATGGTCCCTATATAGAAATTTACCATTCACGAAATTGTCCGATAAAATTGATTCTTCCTCGTACGCTATTTCGAGACGCTCGGAATTTATTTATATCCGCGTATAGTAATTCGTTAATATTCGTCCGGTACGATAAAACGATTCTTCCTTTACATCGATAACAACGAACGCGTTACGAGTACGAAATATTATTATTTCTTTTTAGTTATTATATTACAATCTTTAATGGGATGTATTTTTATTTCAAGATACGAACGCGCTTATGTAAAAAGATTATAGTCGCCCTTAATAGGAAAAGCTTTGAATGACATTTAATTCGAGTTGTATATTCTGCCGTCGGTGAACATTGACCAGCGTCATATGCACCCCTATTACGCCTACTACTGTCGACTCCTACGCACGACGCGGTTGGTCGTAATTTCTGTAAAAGATTATTTTCCATTGGAAAAAATCGTTAAAATAACCGGAAGTACTTATAATAATATCGATAGTCGTACCGATATCCGCGTACGTTCGAATAAATAAAATAAACGATTCTTTGACGAACGCATCGCGTTTTCGAATCGATCGAATGGCGATGTTACGAACGTTTCGCGTTCAACCGTTTGTAATTGAGGACGCTTTTGATATACGATAATTAGAGATTAGCGAAATTCGAATATGGTAATCGAGGATCGAAGTAGATGGCATACAAGGACGCGCCTCGATAGCCGATTGTTCGCTCGTTTCGCCGTCAGATGTCTGCACGCGCGCGTCGTTACATCAGTGACAAATTCGTTGCTACGTTTTCACCGGTCATGATCGTAGCCGAAGAATAGAAACAAAACAACTGTTTATCGTACGTGATTTCTTCGGTAAGATTCGACTCGACACGAAAGGAGAAATATCCGAGTCTCGATTTGATTACTTATCCGTTCAAAGAGTCACGAATAGATAATTGACAAAGGTCGTGAGCGAGTTGTTCGAGAAGATTATGTTCGCTCTGAGAGTAAGAGACGTCAGGATATCAACGACCGAGTGAACTGCGTAAAAGTGAGAGGAGAATCGTTTCTGATTTCCAGGCGAGCCTCGCCAATCGTTTCGCGGTTACCGCCGTAGCCCGATCAATCGTTCAGAATTCTTTGGGTGGAAAGAGGTTCATCGCATCCGTCAATCCTGAAGCGAAGATGTCGTTCGAAGTCGAGAAACGTAAGGAACAGAAATACATTTATTTTTATTTATTTCGGTAGTTACGTAAATTGTAGCCGCGTCGATCGTTCGAGACGATCGAAGCTCGTTACGCGAATAACGTTATCCTTCCAAAATCCTCTCACCGGCTATGCGTTTTCGCGAACGTCACGGGCAAAGTAACAGGAAAAACTGGTTGATCGTCGTTATTCCTGTTGAACAGAGAAATTCTTGACGATGCCGTTAGAGGAGAAAAGACAATATTACAAAGGAACCGTAACCACGTTGGACGATATACCGACGTGGGTGGAATACTGGAACAAAAATAAGTCGAATATCGGTGTAACGAATCTCGAAAAAGTCGAGATAGTCGACGAAGATATAGCGAAGAAAGTTTCGATGTGGCAAGGCGATATCACGTCTCTCGAAATTGACGCGATCGTTAACGCTGCGAATTCGAGTCTTCTCGGCGGTAGCGGAGGTACATAGAAACGTTACTTAGAAAATGTTCAAAACAGGAATACGCCGATATTAAAGTATGCAAAAATATTCTACAGTTGACGGAGCTATTCACAAAGCTGCTGGACCAAATTTAAAGAAAGAATGCGCTACACTGGGAGGATGTCACGTAGGAGAGGCTAAAATAACAGGGGGTTATATGTTGCCAGCGAAGCGTTAGTATATTAGATGGAACAAAAAACGAGAAGGTTCTTTCACGAATGTAATGTTTTAGATGTCATTCATACGGTTGGTCCGCAAGGGGAGAAACCAGAAAAGTTGAGGGAATGTTACGAAAACAGTCTTGCCGTTGCCAGAGAGAATCAGTTACGCGTAATTGCTTTCCCTTGCATATCGACAGGGATTTATGGATATCCTCAAAGACCCGCAGCCAACATAGCTCTGTCGACGGTTAAGAAGTTCCTACTCGATAACAGAGACGCGGTAAGAATTCATAGCGACAGCGCGCGGCGGTCGAAAAACGTGAACGACGATATCGATACCTGTTTCAAACTTGCAGATGGACAGAATCATCTTTTGCCTGTTTCTGAAAAGCGACAAAGACATATACGAGGATTTGTTACAGAAATATTTTGCTATCGATTAAATTACCTGCCGGCAAAGGTATCGTTATTTTAAAACGAGATTCATGATAAGCAAAGTAAAACTGTACGAGTGTATACGCCCAATAATATTCGTAGAAAAATATGAGAAGATGTATCTTTCTTAGACATTTCCTCTCGTCCGAATCGCGCGGTAATCGCGAAAGAGCGCGTTATACTAGGGGGATCGAGCGACCGTGAAAGGTTACCAGGATTAAGAGCGGTTCGAAAGTTGGCGGGTAATCGCGCGTTCGTCAGTCGCGCAGTGTCGGTGATTCGCGCGATCGTGGCGCCGCGACTTTACGGCTCGTCCGCATCGCGTTTCGGCTCGACGACGGCGCGTCGCCATCTTGAAAAATCGAAGTGTGGTAATGTCTGTATGTGGTAATAGGTGGGGGACGGTCGTTAATGTGGTGCGTCTCGTACAGAAAATCTGTCACAAATGGGTAAATATCTGTTGTATTGAAAACGCTCGATCAAAGGGCCGTTCGAACTCGTATTTATCACGTCGGACGAAAGGCGTAAACGTTGGTAAACGAAGCACACCCATCGGTTCGTGGTGCTCTCGCCGAACTGTCGTGGCGAAGGTGCGCTCTCTCGAGCAAGATCGCGGCTAGTGAGCAGTGCGTGCGTTTAAAGTACAGTGCCGTTTTCGCGAGTCTCTCGTACGATTTTCGGCTCGATCTCGTTCCCATGGACGAATTCGCGTTCCATCGAATTGTGGAAGGTAACGCGTCGTCGAACGTCCAATAACGCAGAGTACGTGCGTATGCGCGTTCGCGGCATCGAGTATTCCCGGATACGTTGCTCCGTAAAAGACCCTTCGAAAAAAGGACTAGGATATCGAAGTATCGGCTTCGAAACAGGACATAGATCGTACCACGTCGGTGTTTTTCGTTGTATCGTTCGGTCGCTCGGACAAGGCGGACGTACGGACCGAGTCCCGTAATCCTGAATGGCCGCCGCCACCGCTTTCTAGGTTACTGACGGACACTCGAAGAGAGCGACGGAGAACGAGCGAGAGAGATAGGGTGCACGCGAGATAGAGATAGAGAGGGAGAAAAAGAGAGAACGCGCGAGCGAAAGGGAGAGAAAGATAGGGAAAGAGAGAGAGAGAGAAAGGCGTAGAAAGAGAGCGAACGAAACAGAGAAGGGGCGTAGAGAGAAAGAGGCAGAAAGATACCGAGCAACCGCGAGCGCGCGCGCGCTCGCGATTCCACGTACGACCGAACACCGATGTGCGGCCACCGAGGTACGCGATCACCACCGTATCCCGGGTGTTTTTCTCGCGTACGTCGCCGATCCCGGATCGGAGGCTCGCTGCATGCGGCAGACGAGGCCTGAGTCGCTGGTGCTGCTACTGCCGCTGGTGCTGCTGCCACCGCCGCCGCCGCCGCCGCCACCGCCGCCGCCACCGCCACCGCCGCTTCCACCGCTGTCCTCGTCGCGCACCTCGACATCGACGACGAGACTTTACCTTAGATAAACGCGTGCTGCTTTCGTATTCGTACGCGCGTGTATGCATCTTGACGCGTACGTATCATAACGAACCAGTGATATATTCCCGAACGCGTTGCATCCTTTGCCTACCAGTACAAGTGGGTGTGGGTTTTGTTCGTATGGCTGGCGTGTGTGTGCGCGCGTGTGCTCGCGTGTACGTGCCGTATGTACCTGCGCTCGCTCGCGCGCTCTGTGCCCATGCATGACCGTTCACCGTTCGCTTACGTGCACGATCGTGTAAGCGTGGTAAGTATCTCCAAAAAATCGGACGCACGGGGAAGGGGTTCAGACCAGCCAAGCTCGCCGCGAGGAGACGCTCCGTTTTTTTTTCCTTTCTCTCGTTGAGTCGCCCTCCGATTTGGCTCCGAAAAGGCTTCCTTCCTCTCGTCCCCGGCTTCCCTTCTTATTTTCGTTCTCGTGCTTCTCGTTCTAACACCACATTTTCTTCGCTCCTCTGTCACGATCGCGTTTCGAAACTAACCGACGAAACGCGTTCCCGGTCGACGCGTCCAGCTGTCTACCCGTTTGCTCGTTCTCGATTCGATCGACGTTTAGAATTTTTTCGACCGTTCGCGACGCTCGTAGCTCTGGATCATTAACCGGTCCTTCGACGCGCGACACGGCGATAACGACAGCGTCGTCGCATCGATGTACGTAAGCGTATCGTGCTCGCGGCGTTTGACAGCCCGAAAGCGTTTTCTCGACCGCGTACCTCCGCGCGCACGCCGGCCAACGCGATCGGCGAAATTTGTCGGTCGATCGCGACCGTTGTTGGTGTCCGTTCGTCGTCGAGTCATCGATGAAAAACGACTGTCGCGACGTCGATCTATCGATACCCGACGTAAAGATTCGCGGTCTAGCCACGTGCGCGCTAGCGATTGTACACAAACGGATTATACGAATTTTCGGTCCGCGTACGATTTCGAATATTTCACGTTTTCTTCCCCAATTAACGGTCTTCCGGTTGTTTCGCGGTCGTCTAGGTACGCGTATACGCGATCCGCGTCGCGACAACGATCACGAACAACTCCGTTTTTGCGCGAATTACGCGAATTACGCGACTGTACACGACGAATCGTTACGTCGACTCGAGAACGTCGCGGTGGCGTCGATCGTCATTGTTTATCGGACGCGTCACCGTGCTCGCTCCGGTTGTCGCGCGTCGGTTTCGGTATCGACGATCGACGCGCGTCTCGTTCCTTTCTTGGTTCCTACTTCGAGCCGGTTACGCTCGATACGCGCGCGTACCGGGCGGAATAATCCCTCCGAGCGAGCGAGAGTCGGACGTTACTCGTCGGCCAACGATTTATTCTTGGATTACGTTATGGAACCCTGGTTCGCGGCTTTACGTAATAGTTTCGCCTCGTGGCTACCGCTTTACCAGCCGAGGTGAAGCAAAGCCGAACAAAACAAACGAAACGGGGAAACTTTCCTCGTAATTCGTCGAACGGTCGAGTCGAAGCAGGAAACGCGTAGCCCGTTCAGCGAACGGATGCTCGCGTTCGTTCTCGAGTCGCGAAACGATTACGCGATAAAGGCCGGTCGGTTCGATCGGGCGTCGTTCCGTCTCGCGCGTAAGAAAACGAAGAGGATCGTCGTAAATAGCGGTCGTGGCGGTGATCGGCGTGGTGAGGCGCGGGACGCGCGGAGTACATAGTCGCGCGCGTACCGGTGACCCAGTTCGTAGGGACACGGACTAGGACCTAATTCCGCGCCGCTCGGAGTAGCCCACTTTCCTCTAGCTCGATCTTCCGCTTGGGCGAATCCGGTAGCAGTATCTTCGCCTCCTCGAAGACGATCCCGATCTTGCTCCCGAATCGGTCGAGCACCGAACCCGCCCGCCTTTCTCTCTCACGACATTCGCGAGAAAATGTATCGTTCGCCTCGCGAAGGGCGGAGGCTCGCCATCGAACTTGTCGCGAGCGTGCACGCTCGCGCGCGCTCCCCGCTATTATTAGCCGACGACGCCTCGCAGGTGTCGACGGAATAAAAGTACGCTCGAAACACCTGTTTCCTCGCCCAAGTAAACCGTCGTACCGTGCTGCGACGTTTTTTGTTCTTAGCTCCGATTCAGCACGGCCGACGATCGAACGGAAAATTCGTTCGAAGAATCGAATGACCGAGTTTCTCCGCGTTATACGTGTCCTTAATATTTTATATCGTCGAGCCGTTCGTAGCTTTTGTGTCGCATGGCGGTCGAGCAAAGGCGGAAGCGCGTCGATCCTCTCACTCGGTGGCTCGCGTCGCGGCAAAAGGCTGTCGGCGACTTGCTCCGTTTACGAGATTCAAGCACCGTGCTCCGAGTTTTCGCGAAAGTTTCAAGTTCGCGGACAATCGGCGTCCCTCGCAAATTATACCTCGGCGACGCTTCGTTACCGCGTGTAAATCGTTTTGCGCGTTCGATTCGCGTAGTCGTTTTAATCGACACGACAAATTCGTTGGCTCGCGACGTTTTATGTCGCGAGAAAGTTGCAGCGAAAGAGTAATTGCTCTTTCTACGCGGCGTTCGGAGGTCCTTGAACGTTACCGAAGGAAATCGCGAGATTTTCTCCGCGATTTTCTCTCGGCGAGCGGAGAATCGATTTTCGTTTCGAAACGATCTCTTCGTGGCTATTAATTTGGATATCGGACAACGACTTTCGCTGGGTTTGTTTTGCTCGAGCGATCCCGGCGGAAAAGGCACGCGAATCGGACGACGATTTTTGTCGCGATATTTTCTTTCGCGCGGCGTTGATCGATCGTTTCCGCCGCTTCCTGTTCCGAGCAACCGGATCGACGGAACTCGAGGCTAGAATGTCGTTGATCCGCGCGTTTTATTCCGCGATACGATTCGCCGTTTACCGCGAATCGGCGCAACCTTCGTACGTTCCAAGTATTCGATCGCTGCATCCTGTATTCCGCTGAAATACCTCGCGATCGGAAACCGTTCGTAAGTTCGGTATCCCTCGTGTCGTTTAACACAGGCTCTGGCGAACGCGGCTGTATCGAACGTGCGCGTAAAATTGCCAACGCGCTGAAACTCGAGAAATTTAACGCCCCGATTTATCTCTCTAACGCGTTTATTCGTTCTGCCAACGTATCGACGACAAATAACGATAACGAAAAAGTAGTCTCGCGGTGCGGATGGGCAAGAGTCGAAGTTGGCCCGTTCGTTAAGCGACTACACGTTCCGATGTACGGCCGACAGCGAGGTATGATTCACTCTCTCGCCTACCTGTATAGGACCGTTTCGATGGCTGACCTAATGCAACAGGGTCCGTGTCCTCGTTCCTAACGTCTCGTTAAATATCGAGTTCTCGTCGAGCCTCGAAATCGACCATCTTTGGCATTCGCGCGTTATCGCGTACGCTTATCGACACGATCGCGAAGAAACGAGTTTTCTTCGTTTTATTTCTTTCGACCGTAAATAAAAAAATTTGCGGTTCGATACGCGACGGTTCTCGACGCTCGCCGAACGAGAGCTCCTCGACGGAGGGAAAAAGAATTGGGACGTGTCGTTGATCTTTGGGATGTACGTTTTGTTTCAGGCGTAGGGGGAGAGGGTGCATCGTCGAACCGTTGGAGGGTTTGAGGCTGTGAAACTGGCTGGCCTACAATGTCCGCTAGTATGCGGAGCACTCTACAAACTGTTCCAGAATCAGTGCCGGCCGACCACGTCACAAACTCCAAAGTAAGTGCAGAAAATATCAGACACGCCAACGCTCGTTTATTCGTAGCTGTTTCCGTATCGACCGCGAAACGACGACCGAACTTATCCATACGCGTTCCTCCGCTTCCGCTTCCGTTTCGAACCGGCGATTTTCCAACGACCGACAGAGAAGAATTTTCATCGTATTTTTGCGCCGCGTTAAAGAGAAAAGGGGAGGCCTATCGCGCGGTCCGTTACGCACGAGTTTTCGGACGAACGCGTTAAAACGTCTCCGTGATCGCGGCCGTTTGCCGACCTTCCGACGCCTCGCAACTACGCTAACCGCACGGGGGTTGAAAATGTCACGGGTGCACCGTTGCTGGATTCACCGGTGACCCTCTGATCGATCATGCGCGCTTTAATACGTCCTCACGGTTCGTTTGTTTCGCGAGCCGATCCCGAATACGAGCTAGTATCGTAACGCGTCGATTCTCGAGACGTCGAGCAAACGACGCGATCGCGTTTTGTTTTTCTTATCTTTTTCGAGCGTAACTCGAAAACGGCGCGACGATATCGGTGAAAACAAAGCCGGCGTCGTCTCAGCCAAAGAGAACACGGTCGTCGTTTCGTCGGTCGATAATGTGCCTCGTCACGCAAAACGTGTTAAGGGTATGGTTCGAACGATTATGCTCGGGAAGTGGTGCGCGTTCGCGGTCATTTATTTGTTCCAACGCGCAAAAGCTTTTCGTCGATCAAAGAGATCGGCTGTGACTCGACCGGAAAAATCGAGAACGCGAACCACTGTCCGGGCGCACTCGTTCACGCATTACGTATTGGTAAGGTTGTTCCGTTGTGAAAAACGCGCGATCGCGAACGTGCTTCGTGACGTCTTTTAGCAGCGCAGCGATTCAGGGTATTTACGGTGTACGTACTAACAGCGATGCTTCTCGAAAAACAGCGCGATCACGAGGAGAAACGAAAGCGTGTTATTCGATTCGTGAAATCGAAGCTAGTTCGATCGGCGACCGTGCGAGAGCACGCTATCGGCGATATTCCGTTTCGCGGATCGAGAAACGAGCGACGGTCGTCGCGATGACTCGGCCGAACAGGTTTTCGCGACTGGTTGCTTTCGAATTTTCTCTCGCCGGTGGCTACCGACCGAGGATATAGCTTCTATCCTCGCCGGAGCATTCGCGTTCTCGACGGGGTCGTCGTTCAACGACGACGATTCGATCGCGTAACGCGTCGTTCGACGATGAACTTATTCGACGACGAAGGTCGTCGGAGAAACTGGATCGTTTCTCTTTTCGTGGTGGACGGGTTTACGAGGCTGGACGCCGCAACGCGGTGTCTCCGGTTTGCCCAATCTCGACGAATTAGACGTCTGGCAGAATTGTATGGGCGCTGAGTCGTTTACAAACGTCGCGCGCGTACAACCGGTCGAGTTTAACTAGGCTCGAGAGCGACTCTTCTTCCCACTCGTGGCCTCTCTTTCCCTCCCGTTTGCCGGAGTTTCGCTCCTTCCGTCGACGAGCCACGCGACACCGACGCGAACGAGCTCGTTTCGCTTCGCAAATTGTCCGTCGAGCACGAGTACGACCGCGGCGACGTTCGGCGACCGCTCGTTCGCGACGGCGTTCTTCCGATCGTCGTTCGACCATATTTTATCGTACAACCACCATCCCGTTTTCGAGACGGTATCGAAAACGTTCGTTCACCCGTTCCTTTTACGATGCCGGGGGTAGAAGATGGCGGTGAGAGGACGATAAACCGCCGGGGGGTGTAACTCGAACGATGTAGCGCAAAGAATATAACCCGTCCACCGCCAGCTACGCGATATCTCGTAGTGCCTATTAATTTTTACTACCAGACATTTCGTAGTTGGCAGTGAATGGTTTAATACGGATAAAACGGGAAATAGAGGTGAAAATGTAAATCCATCTCGGTACCGTGTCTGCAAACAAACATTATTATATTTCGTGAAAATCTATTTGTTTTCTTTTATCGTGACACTCGAGAGAGAATGATCTCAATTCGACTGTCAGTGAATGGGTTAATGACAATGCCTCTGCGTCGCCGAATTTAGACGCGCTAACGTTCCGCCGGTTCTATCGTGGCAACGGAACGCGTCAGCAACGACGAGACAGGGTCTCAAACTTCCTACAAAGTCGCATAAAATGCCCCGAAACTATACATCGAATTACGATACGCGCTCGGCGATTAAAGTATATCCGTCGGAGTTCTTCGTTGCTAGATAAAAATAGTCGAAGTAACCGATCGTTCGGGGTAGCACGCGACCGTTCGGGTATCGATTAATGGCACCCGTCACGGATAAAGCGTGGAAAGGAAAGGTTGTCGGGTGAGCCGTCGCACTTATTATCCTGCGAGGTCCCCGTTCGAAAGGATTTTCTAACGCGTTGCCAGCTTAAAGAGGTTATCGGTTCACCTTGAATCGCGCGGATCCGATTGACCGCGAACTTAGCGCGGCCGCTAGCTGACGCCTAAGTTTAGCCACTTTCTTAAACGTTCGTTTATAATTATTCGTTAAGCGCGAATTTAGTCCACGGCATTTCGCCAATTCACCGGACCATCGCGCGTCTGCCGTTTCCTCCTCCCTCATCAGCTACTTCGTCCAATGTTTCGAGTCGATCGAGGAATCGTGAAATTTCCGATCGATGCGGGTTACTCGAACGGTAACCCGGTTCGCGAGTTTCGCTCGTCGGTCGGAAAGTTTTGCTCGTTCGCGATCCGATTCGTGGCAATTCGAAAGATCGAAATTCGTCGAGAGGAAGCGGCTTGCGTGATACTTGGCGACCGCTTCCGAATTGTATTTTCCCGCGACGCAAATCCGCGCGATGTTTACCGTGCCGGGTTGTTCGCGCAAAAACTTTCGACGAACGCGATCGTTCGGAAATCACCGGTAGAGTTTCGACGCTCGTTCGAAGCGTTACGAGTGGCAACGCCAGATGGCGATCGCTGTCTTTTGCGCTCGGAATCCGTGAGGTGACAAAAGCGGACGAACGAACGCGACGATTTTGCTGCACGAACTTTTCAGAGACGAGCTTCATCCCTTTGGGGCACGGTGGGATTAAAAATGTTCCACCTTTTTGATGCACGGTGGGACATTTTTAGTTAAAAAAATTAGTTCAAAATATTGCAATAGCTGCACACTCGTGCTTGCAAGACTATTAGAGGTCCTATAACAACATATTTAATCGAATTATTATTATTTTTTTGTGTATTCGAATTATCGTTTCTGCGTTAATAACCACTTGGGCTGGAATTTATTCTTCAAACCCGTCAGACATAACGAACTATTCACTGATACAACATTAAGGTGACTGAAAAAAATTGGAATGTTGACACTGTTTTGCATTTTGAGATTCTCAACTATGCATATTACAATTACACTGAAATTGAACATTCGACTGTATTAAAAATGTAAACAAGGATTATTATACTTGAATTGCTAGTGGTTAAAAATATACCAATTTTTAATTCAAAACGCGATAAAATTTCTGTGCAGCGTGGGTTTATATTATTTTCGGAAATTTTGTGCCACAAAGAGTTATGAAAGGTGTTTGCAGAAAAATGTTTGTAAAATTTTACCGAGGTTGCTCGCGAACGATCCAAGAGTTCTTGCCCGACGATTCGCGATTAATTTTGCAGTAGAGTAGTATGTCGTAAGGGAACCCGTGGATGAATCGTAGAGCGCGAGTACATGGAACGAGAAACGGGCTCGCCACACAAATAATTGAATGGCAGTGCCGTATATACTTCGGATTCTCGGGGACCGTGCTCGTCTGGCAAGGAGTTTCAGCTTGCCAAACGCATTGTCGAACTTCCGTGCATTCATAAAAGTGCAGGGAACAACGGCCGGGAGGAAAGGGACGAACGACACGGTGATCGCCATAAATGGTAGCGTGACCGGCTCGTCGAGAATCTATTGTCCTCGCGATCGTGCAGCTTCTCGATACCGTCTTGATCTCGGTCCGAGTCAATTGTTTTCAAGTCGATTTCCACCTACGGCGAGTCGTCGTGGCGAACCGCCCCTTTGTCGCGAGACCCGCGTTGGTCGAACTGGAACCTCGAATCGAAGGAGAACCCACGAAACGAAAACCCACTTTTCTTCCGCGAAAAGATCCTCCGTAAAATACGGAAACATGGTTCAAATGATACCTTATGATACCCTGGTACTCAGAAAAAAATTCAGCTTGCGTGTACGAACGGTTTCAGAGATCCCAAGGATCGAAGTTGAAAATATATTGGATCTTTATATGTCAAAATGGACTAAGTCAGCAACTCATAAAAGTGATTTTAAGGATGAACATATGCGACAGGGTCTTTATAGTATGGCCCTAAACTATGTTCCTGCCGGTGGTTTGCTTCAACTATCTCTTGGAGCTCAGACTACTGCGGTAAGAACATAGGTACGTACTCGCCAAAAAGTACCTTTATGTGTCATTCAAATGCTCATTTCCCTTGATTTCGGTGTTTAATTTGGTTTATAAAGCCATGTTTATCGTCATATGCTCGTATTGTCCTTCACTTAAGTCCGAACTATTAGAATTTTACTCACGAAGCATATCGATCGTTTTCAAGGTGGTTTTACGGACCGCCAAATGGCTCATCTGTACAATTTTGACATTTATTTGTACAGATGAGGCGATTTTCGAGGCCTGTAATTCGGCAACAACGCATTGTTATCATTTTTTGTGTCTATTTTGTTTTAAATATATCCGTGCTATAAAGGCACAGTTTCATAAACACATAAGCGCCTTTATAATGACTTTTAAATGAAAAGGTCCTATATTTTTTCAACTTTGACCCTCTGTATCTCCGACACCGTTCTATAGGCGTGCTAAAATTTTATGAGAATCAGGGTATCATAAGGTCTCATTTGGATCGTGTTTCGAAGGCATCATCATTGCGAAGGCTCTTTGCACGTTCGACGAAAAACGAGAATCGCGTTGCATCGCGAAAAACGGGGAAACCTTGACCTTTCCGTGCAGAAAAGAAGCTTATCGCGAGCACGGGACACCCGAGCGAGATGTTGCCGTTTCAGCAGCGACCGCCGAAAATCTCGACTACGGTTCGAGTACCGTGTCCTTGGCGAATCGATCGAGCACGCGTATCGGGTTTTAGCCGACGCAGGTTCACGTATTTGATCTTAGCACGTAGCAGCTGGTCGGTAGCCAGTTATTCGGGGGGCGCTTCTCGATTTCGTCCCACGGGATGCTCCGAATTCGACGTCGGCGACCTCTTCCCTCGATCTCTCGTCTTTCTTCGTCCATCGTTCGATACGTCGACGATTAGGCGAAACTTGCAAACGATTTGCCCTCGAGAGCGACTTTGAGCGTGGCTGCTTCGAAGACGGTTCTTTGCTCGACAAATTTTTGAACTACATATTTCAAGAGTGAACTAATATTTCTAAAGTTTAACACTTTGCTCTCGAAGGCATTTTTATTGTTGACTGTTGTATAACATTCTGTATAACTTTTCAAACTCTCGAAAAGTTTAGTGAATATTTTTGAAATTCGTGAAACATATGAGTCGCGTGAAATGTGTGACATAAATTCACGACCCAAAATGAAAGTAAAAATTTGGCAGTCAATCGGTTAACCCTTTGCGCTCGAAAGGTGACACACACTCACCACTTTGTTTAACAGAGCAATTTAAAATTGGTATTTTTTAATCAAATCTGTAGCGTTGCACGCATGATGTATACACATGATTAAGCAGCTAATAGTGGCAATTAATGATAGGAATGTTTCAGAGTCGTTTTCTGTATCAATAAAAATATCTTCGAGTGTAAAGTGTTAATAACGTAAATAATTGATTCACGCATAAATTTAAGCGTTACCCGTATGCGGATGACGTGGCAGTCGAAGTGTTAAATCGAAAAGTGAAAGGGTCATATCTCGAACAAGCGATCGCAAGTACTGAAAACGCGTTAAATCGCGAGGTATAAGAATCTGGATAAATGGAAATAAATTGCTGCGACGAAGAAGCGTTCGATCGATGGAAAAACGATAAGAATTCGTTTGTACCGAGGTGAGAGCCTCGAGAAGCTTTTCAATAAATAGAAACGATCGAGTTTTTCGCCCGGAGCTGGTTCACGTAGTCGGCCAGCCGATTCGTTAAGGGGAAACCACACCTTATAAAGCTTTTTTTTCGCGGTTATATCGTTCCTGGGCGAGATTACGTAAGCAAACTCGACTTCGCTCGATCGGCTCTCCCTCTCGCGTCGTTCTCGTTGCTGTTGCGACGAAAGCGACGTCCCCGATATTGACACGGAGAATACCGGTAAATATTTTTCGCTTCTCCCGTTATCTCGAAAAGTTCGCTTTTAATCGCGTCGTACGCGATCGATCGATCGTTCGTTCGTTCGTTCGGTTAGGCTCGCGAATCGTCTCTTTCCATCGTGGACGTCATGGAATTCGAGAGAACGAGGCGGCATGCGAGAAATACGCGTTCCCTGTTTTAGATGCAACGGGAAAAAAGAGAAAGGCAAGGCACAAGGCAAGGTTGAGCAACCGTTTAACTCGAGTCGACTACGAGATCGACGGAAGTCGTTTTTCGATCGCGTCGCTTCTGAAAGCGGTCGCGAGTTAAATCGTGATAGCCGATCGTTCGTCCGAAAGTTAACCCTTATCGTTCCTAGCCCATGCTCGACTTCGCGTTTCTCTTAGATCGTATAAATGATTCGGATAAATAGATTGCTTGAATACATTCTCATTTAATTGCTGCTTATAATAAATTCATAAATATATTTGTTACGCATTCCGCGCTACCGCGATACATTTCACTGAAAACACATTTCCTGATCTATTGTGTAAATTAATTGAGGGATTTATAAATAGGTTGGTGGATTATATTTTCATTTGTTTGATGCTCGAAAGACACGAAGGAGTATAACAGGTTAAAGAATCAAAGAGCTTTCGAAGTTCGTCAGCCTCCGAGCGAAAAAATTAGTCTCGTCGAATGACGTTTCGGGTCGTTATCGTTGCAACGGGATCTTTCTCGAAACGGATCCAAAAGCGTTTCTTACGGATGCACTCCTTTCGAGAGCGCTTCTATTCTTAATACAATGCCAAGGACGCGCGTTTCACTCACTTCGCGTTGATTATACGGGTTTGGGGGGTCGATAAATCGAAGGTTGTGCGCACGCGACACGTGTGTGCAGGAACAATAATATCCATCTTTCACGAAAACCGTTAATCTTTAACACGGTGCAAAGATCTTCGCGAAACCGTTCCGAGAATAGTCCGCTCGTCGAATTTTGTCAGCCTCTCCGTGCAGAAGGGACGAAGCCGTTACGTTGTTTACCGGCGTAACGAAGCGATCCCTTTCCACGATAACGAATCGATAACGAGACGTTATCGGTACAGCGCGGAGATCGAACTGTCGAGAAACCGGTCGCCTTTGGTCGACACGGTTTTCTTCTTCGAAGCGGAATGGAACTTTGGTCCCCGCGAGATCGCGTTTGCGAGATGAATCAACCGTTCGTCGAAATCGAATCGATTCGATTCGCTCCGCGCGCAAACTCGCGAATTTGTTTTTTGCGCTTCAGGAAGGGCCCTGTGTTGCCCAGTCACGCCGACAATTGTCCGCAACGACCGCGATTTCTACCCCTCGAGTCAGTATCGGAACTTTGTTCGATAAAGATGATCGACCCGTCGCTACCGGTGCGTTTGCTTGATCCAATTTTCCTGCCGGACACGTATCGTGCGCGTATTTATAGCACGAAAAACAAGCAAAATATCTCGACGTCTTATTCGGTAAAATCCATCGGCAACATTCGTCGGTAACCGGGGCAACGGGAACGCTTTCGAGGATTTCGTTGTTGACGAAACCAATAACCGAGGTCCGTTTATCGAAACGACGCTAACGGTAGCGATTAGACGATCGGGGTCGTGGCCGTTACGTCGCTGATGTTTAAACGACGGTGGTTCATACGGTTCGAGGAAAAAAGGAAACGTCAGCGAACTCGTTGACTAGGCGGTCGTGAATCACCGAACAATACTCTATGACAAAAGTCGAACGCGAGGAACCTCGATACCGATCAGGACACGTGCGTCATAATTCGATGCTCCTCGGAATATGCGAATCTTTGACGAAAACAGGAAACATATTTTTCGTCGTCCAGCAGAAAAAACAAATTGCATAAATGAGATCCGTCGTCGGCTGGTTCGGTACGAATCGAGTTCGTAAACATCGATCTCTCGTAAAAACAGTTCGTTTGTAGAAATAATTTTCGATTCGTCCGTGATAGGAAAGTTACTTTTGAACGCGAAGAGGGAGATCGTCGAATTCGTGCGTATAAAAAATGTCGATTTTTTGCGGTACGATGGATCACCGAGCGAAAATCGCGGCAAGACGAACGTACGCGCGGGTCATCGTTCGCGGTATGCAACAGCGATTCGCTCGGAAGCTGGGACATCGTTTTTCAGCGTCGACCGCTTGCAAGAAGGAGCGTTAAAATAGCGTGGTACCCTTCGGTTTTTCCCTTAGCGGCGGCATGTACCAGTGATCAAGTAGGTTGATCTTCGCGCGCGCGAACGGACGGTGTCAAGGATGCGTGCGCGAAGTCGATCTCCGGATCGATAATCGCGCTCGTTCCAATTTCGCCCCGACGCGCAACTTTGGAATTTTATTTAAAAAGTTCGCAAACTTCGGCCCCGAAGATTAACCTCGTCGAAAAACTCGAGTATAGCGCGGAGGTGTTTCGAACTTTTCGATCCGCTTCCGTTCGTCGTACGACACCAGTGTAAGATTAACAGTAAAATTACCGGCGTATAATGCACAATTATTTTGATGTTAAAAACGAAGTTGAAAAATAAATGAACAAAGGATGAAACGTCAATCACTTATAGATCCTGTACCTTGATGGCAATCAGCATAAATGTCAAGAAGATCAACTGAACAAATTTTGTCACTCGAAGTAGGAAATTTGTAGAAGGGTTATTTGATTACTTTGGTAGTTTTAGTATTAAATAATAATAGAGTTGTTTGTTATGGGCAAAATAAAATAAAGTCTCTTCGAACACCCTAATATGGCTCGCTCGGGGGAGAGTAACAAATGTCTGTCCCGCTAGTAAATTCCACTGCAAGAATCGCCACATTAACAAAGAACCTCGCTGTGGCAAATTCCAATACAAAAGTGTCTTCGCAGACACGGCGAATTCGTACCGAGGACACCTCCGTACAGCTATTTTTTTAGGGCACTTAGACCCGGAGAAGCTTCCTCTAGAAAGGGGAAATGCGCCGAGGAAAAGACACACGGCCTGCCTCGACAATTCGTCGTTTTCTATTATCTAACACGAGAACCAACGAAATTGAGAAAATGCCATTAAAGCGGAACGGGTTCGCCTTGACATTACAACGTTTTTTAGTCACGAGACCAGTCACCGGAGACTCGTTCCACGCGTCTTGTACGATGTAGCGGGTCCCAAAGTCAATTAATATAATGGATCCCATCTCTCTGCCTCTCTATCTTGCGCTATCTTTTCCCTTCTCCTCGCGCAACACGCTTCCTCCGTCGTGTTTATCTCCCCTCTCCCCCTGCTTCTCCCTCTCTCTCTCCGTTGGCGATGCATTCGCGTTATTCGTTGCACAACGAACGTATCTAGGCACGGTGCGGTCCGTTTAATTTCTATTCAACCGGTGTCGCTGGATGCACGCAGAAACGCATGCACCGAGCGGCGTCACGCGTGGCCGGAGCGAAGGCACGACGCGCAAAAGCGACTCGCGAATGCACCTACTGACCCCATCGACCGAACGACAACGATTTGCGTCTCTCGCCTATCTGTCAACGGTCATCGGGGTTCATCGCGCGTGTCCCACGGTAATCGACGAACGAGCCGATACCGATTAAGTTCCGCTGAGCTCGATTTCATCGAACGCGACGATCGAGGAGGAAGAGAGGCGTTCCGTGACGCTCTACAGCGAACGAAGGACGCGGGAACGACGAGAAAACGCGCCGTGTCGATTTGTTTTCTACCTACAGCCGTTTCCACGTTGCGAATACTTGATCGTTCGTCGCTGCTAAATTATGTATCGTCGAGCATCCGAACAAAGAATCGGAATGACTGGTTGAATAAAATGAGCGAACGCGAGTCGCGAAACAGCTGGAATTAGCGATAGCGGCCTTATATGGTGGCTTCCGCGCGTTTACGCCGCGGTCCGGAAGGCAATGCCGTCACTCGCCGCAACAGGCTAACCTCCGAATAAAGTGTTTTTCTTTTGTTCGGTTAAAACAGCCCGTTTCTACGGAAAAATAGTTAAAACGGCCGTAAACTCGGAAACGAGGTCAAACGCGAACTTTTTCCATTATCTACGTGTCCCGCAGTTTATCGCCGGAACGAGTCGCAGATGTTACGAAATGCCCGGTATACACCCCGTGAAAGTTACCCGTTAGAGAGGACAGTAGCTTTAGCGAACCGATATCGAACGTATCGTTACGGCACGGCGTCGGGAAAACGAAAAAGGTTCGCGACGGATCAAGTCGTTCTTTTCGCGGCTCGCGTTATCGACGTAAACGCCGTGCAAAATTATTCTATCGCTTATCTCTCCGCGTACGAATACGGCTGCGTTTATTTTGCGTTTCGTTAAAGCGCCAGCGTTTCCGATAACACCGACGCGTTCGGAGCGTCGGTCACGAGGTTAAATCGCCTCGAATTCGTAAATTCTTCCGAATCGCTCGGAGGGAGACAGAGAGAGAGAGAGTGAGAAACGAGTTTCGCGCGCAATAGCGCAATGGGCTTCTATCGGTACCTGGTGTCTCGACGAACCGATCGTGCCCGCTTCGAACGCATCGGTATGCGTTCGTCTACGCGTAGACGCGAGTCGAAGCGCGAGAGCGAAAGAGGGAGACAGAGCAGCGGGGCCAGAGAGCAATAGAGAAGGAGAAAGAGAGAGAGAGAGAGAAAGAGAGGAGGGCCGAAGCGTATCGGCGGCGTAAGATCCAGTAACGAAAGAGCTCGGCTCGAGCGGAGCTCGCGTGTCCACGTCACGGCCGTTCCACGCTCAGTTAGCCGGAGACTCGCGATCGAGCAGCACACTCGCGCGACCTGTTCGCTGATATATCCTCGACGAACCGGCTCGTCGATCGTGCTCGCGTTCGGTTTCGATCGGCCGCAGGATACACGGTAAACGTAGCGGAATCCGCGTGGCAGCGCGACGCTTTAACGTTCCGTTCTCTCCTCGATCATCTGCCGCGATCCCGCGATCCGCGGTGTCTCCGCGCGAGTGTAGACGGTGGAACAAACGTTCGGTCCGTGCGATGCGAACGTCGTTCGATTCGTCTCGCTGTGCCCGAGATTCGACGCTGCCCGTGTCGAGACCAGACCAACGAATCGCTTCGAGGTACACACGAATATTCTATCGTTCGCGGGTTACGCGATCGAGGATCGACGATCCGCGACACCGAACGATCACGAACTCGTTAATTGGCATTACGAACGGACACGCGGTTATGGGTCGATCGTGAATCGCATAATGGTAACAGATTGGCACGCGATAGGAAGACAAATCGGAAGCATTAATCGTATCGACGGACGCGTGTACGACCCGGTATCGTTATTGACAGGCGTTATGCGGGTGGAACAAGGACACGATAGGGTCCAATACGGCAGATAACGGTCTCCGTCGGACGGTATTATAAACGCGATCGGATATACGGCGTCGCGACGTTCGGACCACCCGATCGAGCGCTCGAAATCGCGAAACGGAATTGGTTCTCGAACGAACCGCGGACGGGATTACGCGACGGCTCGTGACATTGACTATCGTCGCTTCATCGATCGAACCGGCACGGCAGCGTACGCCGCGTATGGCGGAGGAGACGCGTGACGCGGGTAACGATCGGTGACATTGCGCGGCCAATCGGTAGGAGCACTACTCGTCGAGCCTTCCAATTTGCGTCCCGTCGACGCAACAGGTTCGTCCGTTTCCTCTCGGATCGCGCTCTCGAGCCGTTTCAGCGTGGAATCTAGCTGAACCGGTCTTCGAGCCGATACCCTCTAGCCGTGGCTCGTAGTCCGCGCGAGCCGGACGATCGATCGGAATCTAATAGGTGGATCCCTCCGTTGGAATATTTCGTTAAGGACCGGTCCGCACGAGGAACGAGGGATATCCGTGCGTTATCGCCACTTTCGTAGTCGTCGCGCGCGCTTTACCCGTTGGAAAGTCGTTAACTATGACGAGTGGACGCGAAACGCCGCGAGCAAAGCGGACCTGGTCGCTTACCGTGCGTCATAGCGGCAACGCGGACCCCGTTCGTCACGCTATATAGTCTAAGGTTACGTACTTGTCCGCGTATCGAAGAACTGGCCTAATTCGTTTAACTTAACGACATTAGGAAGTCGGGCGCGCGTTCCTCCTCGTCCCTGCCCCCCGCTCGATCGGCTCGATCGCTCGCCTCGCGGGCGAGTCCGTGGCATTGTTCTCGACGGAACGCGGCGCGATCCGCGTCGTTGTTAGCGAGGGAAACGGCCCGGCCGCGTCTTCTTTATCGTCCCGTGTCCGTCGAAAGTTGGCGGTAACGCGAAGGGAAAGCGTCGCGTGTTTCGTCGGTGACTCTTTCTCGTCTGGCCGATAAGGAATTTCGTGCGAGTACGCGCGCTCGGAACGAGCGCGAGGCGGCGTGGGTCGAATGCATCGGCGCGATACGCGCAACCGGATTTTCAAGGAGATCCGCTCGCGAGTTCGCTAGTGTTCATCGTCGTCGCCGAATGCTCGACGCTGTTTCGAAATCGCGCGAAAGGGCGTCCGCGAAGGGCGCGGCTCTATGCGAGGCATGGTCGTTCGTTGAACCGTAGTTCGCGTTAACGGAGGATTTTCCGCGCGGTTCGCGTCGAAGACAAACGACCGGCTTAAGTGGATTCCCGCTCGAACGGATTTACTCCCCCCACCCCGCCGCGGGATAAAATCCCTTATTACGATATAATCCAAAGCGGTTAACTCCGATCGAATCTCTTACATAATTTTCGATAAAACGACGCTCGGGTAACAGAGGATCGAGACAAGGACGGACAATCCGCCGGAATGTTGCGTCATGGACGGGGGCTCGATTTATTGCACGCTCGTTCCATCGGCGATCGCGTAGCGAACGTTTCTCGCTCGTGTCGCGAACCCAACCTTCGATAGATCGCGGCTACGGGAAATTGCGCGATCGACGAGCGTCGTTCCGCTCGCTGGGTTGTCGTCATCGGTGATATCATAGTTTCTCGGATAAACGAAGTTAACCGGGACGAGGGGTAAATATCGCTTCGCGTCGACAAGTTGCAAACTCGAGGCTCGCGAGACGACGGACCGGCTTCTCGGGCAACACCTGCCGCCTGCTGCGCCTCCGCCGATTCGGCAAACACCTGCTCCTCCGTCGATTCGCCACCGGTCGAAAAGGAAACAAAAAAGTTCGCGCTGCCACTTACGGATTTACCGGTTACGTCAGTCGAACGCTTCTTTTCTCGCAGGATCGCCGCTGCAGCGGCAAAGCCACGGCGACGCTCAACGAACGCGTTCCAGTGACGACGCGAGTGCGCGATCAGTTTCTTTTTCGGCGTACCGGGAACGCGATCGTTGCCGCTACGATTCGATGATCCGGTCAGGAAACGATCGCACGGAATCGTTCCGCTTAATCGACGTATCGTCGGGATACGTGATCGACGACGAGCGGAGGAACGCGTCGAATCCGTCGACCGATCGAAAAGGTTCGCGAGGCGGTGTCACGCGTCGATAGAGAGTAGAGGGGAAGCCGAGAGACGCGCGTGCCGGCGCGGAGGGTGCGCGAGACTTCGCAAAAGTAGCAAAGCCGGCCGAGCAGCCAGCCACCGCCGCTCGTACGGACGAGTTTCGCGCGCACGGATCGGAGACGAGTCGGCGATATAGCGCCACGCGGGAATAACGCGGCTGGCATGTACGTGACGGAGACGGCCGGTCACAACAAAGTTGCTCCGACGCCCGCGACCCGGGTGAAAATGGTCGAGTACAAAGGCACGAACGAACACGGCGGCGAACGCGGAGCCGGTGGTGGCGGCGGTGGCGGTGGCGGCGGGGGCGGTACGCACCTAGCCGCGACCGTGAAAAATACCGTACGCCGTTTGCTCCGTCGCACTAAGAGCCATCGGGACGCCCCGACGACGAACGCCAACGCGATCACGCAGACAGCGAATGGGAATCGCGCGAACAATCAAGTTACCGTAAGGAACAAGCCGAACAACGCGAACGATCAAGCCGCGAGAAGATCGCAGCCTCCTCTCCCGCCGTCGTTCGAGCAACGCTCGACCAGAAACAGCTACGTGAAACGACACGGCAAGCCACGCGTCAAGCTTCAGGTAAGAAAACGACGAGACACGCGGTCCCAGATATCCCCGAGTGTGCGTCGCGACGCCTCGAACGGCGGCTGCGCGATCGCCGCGGCGACGCCACCCCCTATCGCCTCCCCCCGCATCGATCGGCAATACCTGCGAATCTTTAATCGCGAAAACGAGTTTCCCGCCTTCGCTTCGTTCCCGGTTTCGTAATACGCGCTGTTACGTCCTCCCTGGGGTGACTCGTCTTCGTCGCTTCGATTCATCGATTTACGTAATCGCGACGTAAACAACTTCTTTGTAAATTAACGATTTACTCCATTTGTTTTCCCGATGACGTTTCTCGGAACATCGTCGATCGCTTACGCAACGAATCAACGATTTCGTCGACGCCTCGATTTAACGATCAAGATCAACCGGACCTCCGCAAACAGAAATCGAAAGCGATACTCGTCCGTTTCCGCGAATTTTGCTGCACGGAGGAGACTCTCCGACCGTAGAAGATTCCAGCGAAGCGGTTGTCGGTCGTTAACGACGTAATTGACCCGGTCAAAACGCGCATCGCTCGTGGTTTAATCGACGTTCGAACGTCTCGAGTCGCGACGAGCCCGATCTCTGTTCCGGCAAAGAGTTATCTTATCGTTGGGAAATTGCGATTTTTCCGTTGCTCGTCGAACGACGCGACGCGACGAGTGGAAAAGCTCGACGCGTCTGCCGCGTGAGTTCGGCCTCCAGCAGCCGCGATAATTGCTTCCTCCGCTTCGTGGCGAAACAATAGATCCTCGTCGATGTAACCGTACTCGCGAAACGGTGTCTTTGTTCGACGAAACGAAACGACCGCTCGTTCCCTGGCCAAACCCGTCGATCGATGCTACCTCGAGAGCTCGAGAGGGAACGCTCGTTACGAACGGACTCGCTCTCACGCCGGATACACGACATCACCGCGTGTTCCTTTCAACGCGGACCGCTCGTTCGCTATCTAATCTAATGCAGTTTTCTTCCGCGTTCGACGATTCGCTCGGGCGTCAGCTTAATTCGCTCCTCGCGTAAATCAAAATAATCCCGTCGGGGGACGCCGATGAAAATAGCGACGACTCGGTAAATACTTCTCCTGGTTATCGATGCGCATTTTCTTTCGCCCGCGTGTTGCGAGACGCTCGACGAACGACCTCGAGACCAAAGCAAGGATCCACCGAACGTCGGTGATCTCGAGAGCGAGAACCGTTTTACGTTTATCTATTTGGGTGTTTCCTCGATCGCGGAAAAAGGGTATCGCGTGACTTTAATGCGGTAAACGTCGAAATATTAGTCGCGAAGATAGCGACGGTTGCGAAACGTGGCCTCGATAGATCGTGAACTCGAAGCGCGATTTTATCGCGCGGTTAGTTTACCGAAAGCAGAGGAATTTATTTGTTAGGTAGGCGGCTCGATGTGCCCTTGGGACGCGGTGTTTAGGTAACGTGGCGCTATCGAGACGCGTTACAGGTCGGTCGCGCGTGCAGAAACTCTCGCAGCAACCGCGTGCAACGAACTCCAGAAGGTATCCACCGTGTTCTCGATGCTTCCTGTCGCGGATACGGTGCAAGTTCGAGGTCGAACGCGCTACCCGATGTGGGAAAATTCCTCGGGCGGTGTATTCTGAATCGCGAAACGATTCCACGATCGCTGCGCGTCCTCGAGAAGTAGATCGGTCGACGCGCGGTATCGATCGGGTCGAACGTTCGCGTTGCTCGCGTAAAGAAGCCGCGCGTCGACGTTTCGGTGCGCTCGCGAATACAACGAACACGTTTTGCACGGTTATACCGTGTAATTAACGCCTCTCCTCGGTACTTACCGAAGGTAACCGAGTATTAGCGTATCTCTCGTCGATAAACAAACCGACGTAAAATTATTAAAACGAGCTTATCGTTTCTCGAATGTTTACGCGTTATCGGAGGTCGGAACGACTCCGAGGATAGTTCGTTCGTGCGCGGAATCTTACACGACGCTATCGGGTTCCTCCGTACCGAATATTCCGTGAAAATGAATGAATCGGCTGGTCGTTCGGAGTTCGAGCGAAATAGCAATTAGCGGGAAGCAACGACCGATACCCGAGCGCGATGCGTCGCTCGCACGAAATGTTGGTTGCACGGTGACGGTAAATATTCTTTGTCGACGCCGGGTAACGACGACTCAAATGTACTTTAAACGATTCACTTCCGTGATAGCCATCAGGGGTCTGTACGTACGCGCATAGCCAACGTTCGTACCAACATTGGTTGGGAGTTTTATCAAGGCCGTTTCCATTTAACGAGCCGAGTTCCCCTAGCGTGCGCGTCGAACTCGCTGAAAAATTATTTTCGACTGTCATCGAACATCTTCGATCGGTCGACGATTAAGAGTCGACGGGCAAAAACGTCCTCGTGCCACGGCTTCGAGAAGTCGAAGACTCGAGATATCTCGGTGTCGTTCGAAAACGTTTCGACGATAGATCCTATCGAGCGAGGAATATACATCGAAAATAGCGTCGACGATGACCGGTCGCGGTACGAGAGCCAATATATCGACGATGGGATCGTCCACCTCGGCGTAATCTCATTGTCGATTGCCTCGGGTGCATCGACACGAGGGCGACGGAGAAAGAGAGAAAGAGCGGTGTCGTACGCGATCAAAAGGGACAACGCTCGTAAGCCCGTGGTCGCAATTTTCGACGTCTCTTCTTTCTCCGACAACGATCGTCCATGGACCGATAAATAGGCGCGAGAAACGTTTCGGAGCGTGAAGCTGGTCGAGCGTCGTGATCGGTAACGACGACGATAAAACTGGGTGAAAAGCGAAACGAACGGTTCTCCTGCATGTCCGATTAACCAGTAATTAGCGGTAGATGCGTCGCGAAACGCGCACCCGCCATTCTATCTCAGCTTGCACGGCCGAACTAATTATCTTCGACGAATCGATCGTTGCGTCTAGGTGCCTTCGCGCATTCTCGAAAACCGTAGTCTCTTTTATTAACACGGTGTCGAATTTTTGTCGTTTAGAACGTTAGTCACCCGTTGTCCGAGATCGAGCACGAATTTTTTCTCTGCTTTTCAACACCCACGAAGAGCGGTCCGGGTCGTCGATCGTTGCCGATTCGATCCGAGCGACGTTCTTCGTAGCCGTTCGCTTCCGGTGGTGGTCGATCGAGAGGCATCGGTTCTCGTTCGCGGTTCTCTCGTCGTTGCAGCCTACTTCAGAAAACGTTTACGCCAACGTTTTCTGCGGCTGTTCGCGACCTATCCGATGTCCTCTCGAACCGACCGACTCTCGCAACGTCGAAACTCGAGAGCCAATCGTTCCTCGGCCCCGTTCGTCGAGAATGAACGATCGGCCAGAAAGAGAGTAACCGGTGTATACGAGACCGTATTCTCGATCGGAGAGAGAGAGAGAGAGAGAGAGATCGGTTTACGCGGATGACTGGATCCGCGCGTTAGCGTAGGACGCGCCGCGGTTCACGCCCACCTGCTCTCGAACGCGAGACTTTCGCGAACGTACGCGCAAAACGAGCGATAGTTTCTTGGAGCGAATACGAGCCTCGAGGGGAAAGGTTTATTCGTGTTTAAGATACCGTGGATTCTCGTAATTTAGACGTCGCGCGACGTAGGTGGAAAGGTTGGCGTATTTCCATGTTTTCCTATTGACGTTCCGCCGTCAGATTTTCTCTCACGCCATCACCAGATCAGATCGTTCGGAGTCGACAATATTTTCTTGATGATATAAGATAATCTAGATAAGTAGGTACCTACGCTACCTTTTACGTTTACACGCAATCAGAGCGAAAAAATTATTCGATGCGCACAGTTTCACCGAACCGTTACACTTTCTTTAGCGACCATCGGCTCGCCACGCGTCGATCAAGATTTATCGAGACTCGATGCTCGAGAACCTTTCATTCTTTATTCGTCTCGACAAACTCGCGCGCCCATCGATAATGTCGATTTCTGCGGAGTCGCGACGCTTATCCCGTCGTTCTTAACCTCTTCGCTCCGAAGGGCGCATATATGCATCCACGAAGAATGAACATCCCTATACGAAGAGCGTACACATACGTTCATACCATATATACTTTTGTTTAGCAATTTTGTTATATCTTATTAAAGAATATTATATGAACATTATATTATATTTATTGGAATGTGGGATTAATTGTAGTTGAATAACTCGGATTATTTAGTTGTAACAAGATTTTTATTATGTAGGCTCTGAAGGACGTAGTTTATTTTTTTATTTCTTAGCTCGAAGTAAATAAAAGCTTTGTTTCGTTTAATAACAGAATGTCTCATTGACATGATGCATTTTTGTATGTATGAAAATATTATAATAATCCAACAATAATATTTTCAAAAATAAGTTATAATTATAAGTTTTTATATTATCGAAAATAAAATGATATTACTAAATATAATAAATGTCGTAAAATTTAGAGAACAAGAAACGACTTGTAATTAGTTCGTAGCATTTCGGGCCCCACTGTCATCTAGTCAACGCGCAGAGGTTCGCGTTTGTTCGCCGATCGACGCAGAAAAAACGAAGGACGCGCTCGCGGCAATCAGGAGATAAACGCGAATACGAGTTTCTGCCTTTGTGGTCAGTGTTTCGCGGGACGCAGACCTTGAGAGCGCCCCCAAGAAACGCGTTTCGTTTCTCGTGGTTTTCTCCGATCGAAGGGGAGCTCGTCGATCGCCGTAGAACGCGTTCGGGATCGGAAAATCGAGAAATCGTCTCCGCGGCGTGGCGTGAAACGTTCGAAAGCGTTCTCCGCGCTCGTCGTTGACTCACCGACGCACCTGCTCACGCGGTTCGAGCGTTTTGCTCGTGGAAAATGCCATTCCACGGTATTTCAAGCCCCGAGCAAAGATGTCGGTGTCGAGAAGCGAATCGGATCGATCGATCGAAGCCGAAAGAGCCGGTGGCACCGAGGTATCGTCGCACGGGCCTGCGGCGAGCTCTCGCACTTTGAGCCCGCGGCGACGGGCCACGGCCACGATAGGCGTTCGACGCGAGAACCGAGCGAGGTTAGGTTAGGATACGACACGAAGCCGAACGTAGCGGACCGAGCTTAGTCGAGCCAGCCAGATCGGTTCCCGATGCTCGGCGAGCCGACGCGCGACGCTTCGGCGCGGAGCGGAGCGGCGCGGCGCGGCGCGGTTTGGCGCGTGACTCACGAACGCGGCTTTCGCCGGTCGCTCGTTGCGCGCAGTTGATCGCGGTTTGCGTAGCGGCTATCTCGTTGGTGCTTTTCGCGCGACTATAACGCACGATGCGATCGGCGGAGGCGACAGCACGCGCGTCGTTAGACCGGCCGGAGATGGACGAGGACGAAGCGTGTTTCGGTGCCGGCTGACGCGCCTCCGTACGACCTTCGATCGTTTCCTAGTATCCCAGTTTCCGAGCGGGCCGGGTATCGACAGCGATCTCGTCGCGCTCCGTTCGGTGAACGCGAGTTTCCATTAACAGTAGTGCGAGTGCTCGGACGCGGAAAGCCGGTGAACGAAACGCGGTGAATCCTCGACCGGAAGAACGTTTCGGATCGGGTAACGAACGCGGTCGCCCGATCATCGGATCCGATCCGATCACCTTCGCGTATACGTTTCTTTCCCCGCGGAACAGCCACGGCGGATGAAAGAAAACGTTTCGCTCGTTGTTCGACTGCGGTCGAGAGAAGTGAGAGAAGCAATAACCGTGAACGGAGAAATAAAACGAACGAGAAGGAAGGTTGGCATATTAAAGCTTTACGTAACTCGCGTGTAACTGGACAGTTACGAACGATGTATGCGGGTAATTAGTACGCTAACGATCGCGGGTTCGTTTCTTTTTTGTCCTGGCAACTACGATTTCGCGTAATCGCGAGTGAACTCGAGGGTGATCGTTCGAGGGAGGAAAATAATTCGTTCTCGATCGCCACGACCCGCTCGAGTATTCGTAAATCGATATCCGAACGAACGCGTTAAGGTCGTGCTCGATAATTTACCGTCGGCGTATTAATTAGAATCCGTAACGGGGCCGAACCGCCTTGAAAGTCTTTCGTTCTCGTAGTCACGGATCGACGCGTACTTTACCGGTCGAGCGGATAAAAAAAAGGGAAGCCGATTCGTCTCGAGTCTCGGTTAAAAACGACCGTTCCTCTAATCGCGACCGCGTTTCGTCGAAGCTCGCAGTTTTTCTTCTAACGGGATGTTCGCCGATGTTCGATTATCGTTCTATTAATAGATCGTCGCCGTTAACGATTAGCGGGTGCACGAACGATAGTACCGTCGAACACGGAGCGATAGGTAACGCGTCGAGTCCACGTGGGCGAATCTAGCGTCCGATTAGAAGCGGGTATACGTATTTTTCTCGCGCCTGGCCTTGCCGGACACCTGTTCGATTCTTAAGCGCTACGGTCAGCTTAGCCGAGCGTCGCTGCGCTCTAACAGAACGCGGTAGGTGACTGCTAATTTAACCCTTTCGCGTTCGCAATCCCATTTACGGCTTCGAGCGTAATCCGCGCCCTTGCGCCTCCAGTCGGAACGCGACCAATCGTTCTCCCGGGTATAAAAACTTTACAAAACCACGATACGATAACGCGTAACACGTCTCTCGATAAGCGACGATGCGTTGAATACTCCGACAAGGAGTTTTCTTCTTCTCTTAACGCTAAAACTACCGACCTGCAATGCACAATTATTTTGACGTTAAAAACCAAGTTGAAAAATAAATGATTAAACGATGAAACATAAATGAATACACTTATAGATTCTTTATCTTGACGACAATCAGCATAAATGCGAAGAAGATCGGATTAACAAATTTTGTCACTCGAAGTAGGGAATTTTTAGAGGGGTCATTTGTCCGCTTTGGTAATTTTACCGTTAACACGTTGAGTACGAAAGTTAAAAAATAAGTCTGGTAATTACGATGAGATTTATTGAAACGCCCTATACAAAAATATTGTTTGCTCTTGTACGTATTAAAAAACGCGATGACTTTATTTTTGTCAAATTTCTGACCGTCTCTCGTCCAAATACAAACAACGTGCTAACATCTCGAACAATATCATCGAATTTCGGGAACGTCTCCTTCCTGTTTTCATAATTGGTGAACAATTATTTGTTCAATACGCATCAGAATTTCCTCGTTCGATCGTTGCGTAAGCGCAACCATCGATTGTCTCCGAAATGCGACCGATATTTTTTTTACTCGTTACCTCTCCGTACAGAGCGTTCGTAAAAGCGGTGTTTGCAGGCTCGACGCGTTAACCGATCAATAGCAAGACCGAAATAGCAAGATCGTAACAGTCACCGAATATTTTCTAAATCGAGTAGTTTTTACATTTTCGCGATTTCCGTGCGTCGACGCTCGAAAGAAAAACTACGTTCGCGCTCGAGCGTGCGTAATACGAGAACGATAAAACTCCCCTTCTCTTTCCGTGCCAAGTTTTACCGTGTTTTCTCCGACTTCGTGGACGGACGAGAGAGCAGCTAAAACGCGCATCGATAGCGAAAATATCTTATCGGCGATCACGGCGCGGCCGTAAAGAACGCTACGAGATCGACGGCCGAGCAAACGTTTCCCGACGACGACGTAAACCTGCGCGAAATAAAACGATCGATTCCTGTCGCGCTTCGACACCGAGCGTGTGCTCCGAAGCGTTGGCCACGCTCCAGGAGCAAACTCGAAACGTACTTTGCGATGCAGTTTCCGAAGCGACGCGTTTCTAATTTTGCTCGAGTCGCGCGCGTTCGTCGAAATATCGCGGTGACGAAACTCGTGCGACGCACGATCGGAATCCCTTATCCGAATCACAGGGGCGACTAGAACTCGCGTTCCCGTTCCCCGACACCTGCTCTATGCCCGTTTTTCTTATTTCGACCGTCAAAAATCGCCGCTCGATCGAGAGTCGACGTCCTTCGAGAAAAGTAGACTCTCTCCGCCGAGGCGGAAACGTTCAAGGTACTTACGAACGACTAGGCACTCGAGATAGCGCGAAGTCCATAGGAAACGCGACTAGATTCTCCTCGTTCGAGCACGCGTCCCGTTTTCGTGTCTGTAGTACCTCCTGGTCGTATCTCCGGCGCGAAAAATCGTTCTGAAAGCGGTCGCGGTAATCGGGCGGGTGTATTTTCTTTGGAGAAACCGCGTTCGAAAGATCGTCGCAGCGGGTATCCGGTTCGGGTTGGGTAGACGGTATCGCTTATCACCATCTACCGCTGATAACGGTCTGACGAAGTCGAGTTGGCCGGCCGAGCGCTCGTCGTTCGGGGGGGAAATGGACCCAGTTGCTCGTAGCCGGCCGTTCGCGTTCGACCTTTCGACGTTCGATCATGGTGCCTCGCGTCGGACCGAATCGCGATTTCGCCTAAAGCGTCGTCACCGTCGGTGGATTTCGCGAGAGGAATCGAGTGCGTTACACGAGAGGTATACCCACGGGCGTGTTCCACGATCGGCGCGTCGCGTTATCGCCGCGCGATAACGATCGAACGAAAAAGGTGTCGATCGGGCGTCGGCTAATTCCGACGTTCTTTCTTGCCTGGAAATTACGGTGCTCGCGAGTCGACTCCCGATCCGGCTGGAAGTCGCGGGACATAACGCTTCCGACGAGAAACGCTCCTTATCTCGGCACGACGAAATTTTCCATCGACCGGTAATGTTCTCGGAGCGGAGGTGCGCGTCGTTCGAACACCCGGTCATGCTCGTTGTACGCGAGAACCGGATTCTCGGGCGACGAAACGTTCGTTCGAGATCGGTCGGATCGGGGGCCGCGGCTGAACGCGAGTTCGTGGCTTCCGAGCGATAAGCCGAGGAAGAAGCGAACCCACCAACAAATCGACGAGTCAACGGCTCGAAAGTACACGGGAGGTGCGTGCGCGCACGCGCGTCCGCACGCCTTCGTTGTTCGGTACACCTGCATTTCGTCGCGTACACCGATATTGTATAATATTTACCTTGTTCCTTCTCTTCTCTTCGATATCCGCTCCCGCTTTGTCTTAGCTCGAATCGGTATCGTTCGACGACCGGTATCGTCGGAACGGACAGAGTCGAACCGCAACCACCAAGAAAGTTCGCCGATCGTGCACGATCGGCAGTGGAAGTTGGAGAAATAGCGGGAGATCGCCTCGATCGTGGAAAGCTTTCGTGTTCTTCGACGAAGTGTGCCTGTACGCGTCGCTGCTTTTTATTGCTTATCGATATTATTTATACGTGTGATTGTCGCCGTCGAGAGGAGGAGCGTACCTGCGACGGATCGTGTCTCGTGTATTCGGGTTTTGGGTAAATGTGAACGTGTCGAGAGTGTTGGCCGTAAATAATCGTCCCGCCAATCGTCGAACCGTGGATGGATCGGCCTCGTCCAACGAATCGACGAGCTCGTGAAAATTCTACGGGAGGATAACGCATGTTTTTCTAACAGAAATCGAGACGAGCAGCGGACCGCCAACTTTGATCCGTCCAATCGACGAGTCCATGCCGAGGAATCGCCTGGACCCGTTCGAAAGTTTTCGAAAAATTACGGAACGCGACTCGCGGGGAAAGAGTTGGGCCCGATAACGAGCCGAACACGGAGCGACGGCGCTCTCTCTTCCCGTCCGTTAACGAAGCCGGCCACGAACAAGGCCCGACCGGTTCGAAATCCCCCGCCATGGACGATCGGGAGAGCCCGTTCTCGCGGGCGCAGCCTAGCAGAGGCTCGTTTCGATCGCAGACCGCTCGGAAAAACGTCGCGGCGGGCTATCAGCGTCGAGCGGTGCCCCAAGGGCGAAACAGGGAGACGAGCGCGGGCAGCCCGGCCGCGAGCGGCAAGCTCGTGGCGCCCCGTGCGCCCTTGGACAACCTGAAGCAATGGGAACTGGTGGAGGGCGATCGAGGTCTGCAGGTGGTGGAGAAGAAAAACGCCGGCGGTTTCGTTCCGACGAGAAGCGCGGAACGTCCGGCCGCCGAGATACGAAGTCCGTCGCTCGCCGCTAGAAAGACGCTTCCGGCGAAGGATAACGTCGCGACGGACGCGAATCTCGAGGATAAATTGAAGGCGTTCAAGGACTCGAAGATCTTTCAGCCATTCGCGATGGTAGGATGCGATCGCGAACCCGACGACTCGAAGATCGCGATCAATCTCGACTTGATCTTGAAACAACAAAAGGGATCGACCGCCGAGAGCATCGACATGCTTCAACGTTTGGAACAGCAGGTCAAGGCCATCGAATTGGACACGCTCGCGGCTAGGACGCGTCCACTGGAGATCAGCTCCGATTTCGTGCCGGATATTCGATACAGGGAACACGAGGATCTGCTTCGAAACGCGACGGACGACGAGGCCGAGGGGTAACATTTTCTCTCTACTCGCGTCGTACGGAACAGCTATTATTTCGCCCCTTTCGTTTCGATTTTTTTTTTTATTTTTTTTTTTATTTTTTTTTTTTTTTTTTTTCTTTTGTCTTTTTGTTCCCCTCCCCCGTTCTCTCTTCTTTTTTTGTTCCTCCGGTCGGATTCCGTTCCGTTGCGTGATTCGTCTCGAATCCGTTAAATCGGAGACGCGAAAATCACGTAAGTGACGATGGTGAATTAAAACGAAAAGGGCCTCGCCGTTGCACCGAGGAGACGCAACGAGGAACTCGACGGGTAACGCCGGCGTCGCGACGAAGAAACCCGCCACAAAATTGTCGAGAACAGCCTCGGACACGAGGCGGGGACAGGCAACGGAAATACCCCTGCGAGCGCATCCTAGGATACAGCAAACGCGCGCGTACGCGCGGCCCATCGTCACGACAAAAGATCCTCGACAGCAACAACAGCAGCCGCAGAAGCAACAGCAGCAACGACAGAACAACGTGATCAGCAACGCGCTCAAACCGTTGACGGACATCATGCAGAAGGGTGGTCAAAATGAGAAGGAGGTAGATATCGTTTATATCGGTCTACGGTGATAAATAAAGGTAAACCCTGGCGGGGCGGGTGGGCTGTCCGATCGAACACAGATCTATCCTAGGATATATGTCGGGGGCGTAAAAGTTAGGGGTTAGAGAAAAAGGAAACGGAATCTTTTTTTAAAACGACGCATAGTTACGCGATCTTCTTGCGGAAGAAAAAAGACCGCTCCTGGCCGTTCGGTGCGCAGGAACCACGCGATATCGTAGGTTCGTCGTCGATGTAGCGTTCGATCTCTCGCAGCGCGAATCCGCTTTGCTCTTCTTCCGTTCGAGCTAAAATAACGCGGATGGCTTCCCTGGCTGTACCCGTTCGCTCGTATCGCGCGAAGGCGTATCGCTTAACGATCGCGAAACCTATTCGAGCCGATTAACCTCCTCCGCGTTACGCGCATCCTTTCCGTTCCCTTCTTCGTCGTCTCATTTCTTTTCTTCTCCTTTGTGTTCTCTCAAGTATCGCGACGAAATCCCCGAATCTTTCTCCTCGAATAATTTTCCCTCGTCTTCCCCGACATCGTCGACAACGTCCCCGTCCGTTCCCACGAACGGTACGGACCGGCAGTTCGAATTCGTCGACTCGGAAAAGTTGTTCCGTCGATTCAGGCTGAACAGCTGATCGTCCGAAAACTCGGTTTCTATCGCGCGCGCGCGTGCTCCGGCGTGAAAGGGGCAAGCCGCGTTTCGTTCGCGCGGACCGCCGACGAGGACCCAAAAAGTACCACCGGGGGCTTAGAACGCTCTAGGATAGCGAAACGGTGGTGGCACTTATTTCCGTGGCAGGCGCATGCGTGAAGCATCGACGACGTCGTCGTCGCCGTCGTCGTCACCGTCGCCGTCGCCGTCGCCGTCGCCACCACCACAACTACCGCCACTACCACCATCGTGGCTGGCGTCGCGATCGCGCCGGGGTTGCTTCCAAGGAGAAAGAGAAAGAGAGAGAGAGAGAGTGCGCGCGTGTGTGTGGTTACAGAGGTAGGCCTTTCGAGGGTGGTTCGCTTCCACGCTTTGAACAGGAGCAGCAGCAGCAGCAGCAGTAGCAGCAGCGATAGCAGCAGCAGTAGCAGGGGGTGGCGGCATTACGCGTATTGATTCTCCTTTCGCATCCCTCGACCGTGCGCTCCTCTCTGGCCGACAAACGTCTCGGTCCGGTCGAACGGGGCAACGGCGAGAAGGCAGTCGCGTACACGGTCGTCGTCGGACGACCGCGACGACGACCAACCTCGACGACCGCGTTTCGTGATCGTTACCGTGTCGCGAGTTCCTGTGTCTCGTGATTTGTGTGCATCGTCCAGAACGAGAATGCGTATCGCTCGATCCACGCTCGATCCATCGGTACCACGAAGACGACCACCCGTTGTAATCGGTGACGTCGGACGCATCCATGGCACGCCTCCGAAGCCTCGATTTCTTCGATCGTCGATCGGTGCTTTCCTTGCCGAGCTTCGAGCCTCTTCGAATCATCGCACGAACCGTTCCGTTTAACTCCCGGATCGAGCTGGCAGCTTCTTCTCGTCCGAGCGTATTCGTCGCCGACTCATCGAAACGAGCACGAATCCAACGGGAATCGGTGCCGCGCCTCACCCACGAACATTTCGTCACACGGATTCGACCAACGACGAGACTCGCGCGAACGAGCAAACGTTTCGACGCGAACGCGCCGGATCGTCGCGTCCGATGATGCGCGACGAACGATAGATAACTTTCTCTTTCTCGCCGTGTTAGAATAATTTTCGTCGTTTCGATAACGTAACCCAGTCGGTTAGAGACACCTCGCGCTTCGCTTTGGACGATCGCGGTTACGAGGTTGCCGACTGCCCGTTCGAAAGAACCCTTCTTCTCCTCGTCGTTTTCGTTCGCGCGTCCACCACCGCATCTTCCATTTTTTTTACTTTCAGCCGATACGTTTCGTCGACCGATTTCGTGTACGCGCATCGACCAATAAAAGTACCCGTGTACCTGATTATGCGGCTCGTAACGAATTATTCCCCGCAAAGGACCAAAAGCATGCTTTATCTTACGTCGTCGCGTCGTTATCGATTTTAACGCGACAGAACGATACTCGTAATTTTATACTCGCTCGTTACTCGCGAGACAGCCGCGGTTGATCGAATTCGCCGCGGAATCACCAAGAATGAGAGGAAAGTTATCCGTTCGATCGCATCGTCCGTTCGAGCCTTTTCCTCGCGCGTTCCAGACAATAATTCCTGTTCGTTGAATCGAAATAGCGAGGACATTCTCGTTCCTCGGCGTCGAGAGGAGACGCGCGTCGTCGATTCTATCCCCGATTCCCCGTTGATCGTCTCGTCTGTCGGCCCGTCGAAGAGATCGTCGATCAAGCTGGCGGCCTCGAAAGTTGCTGCGGCCACCTCTTGCAAGATGGTCACTCGTGGCCACACGCGGGTAATTCGCTTCGCACCGATTAACCTTTGCGTCGTGCTCGAATTTTCTCTCTTTTTCTCCTTTGTTCGCGTCTCGGCCGACGAACCGGTTCGCTACCGTCATAGAAAGTGTCGGAAGCTTACACGGAGAGTGCGAGCACTTTCGATCGAAACCGTTAAATCGGATCGTCACGATATCGTCGTTTCTTTTCTCGCGTCTCGTCGCGAGTCACAACGGATAATAGAGGTTTCGTCGAGGAAAACCAACGAGTTGCGTTTCGTTCGAAACAATTGGTATCTGGTGCGGCTTCAACGAGCTTCAATTAATTCCATCGACGATTGCGCGTCCCTGGAAATGTCTAGCGTGCACGCGCGACGCGCAAATAAACGCAACGACGCGGGATCGTGTTCGACGATTCCGAGCAACCTGAACGTTTCGAAGAGAACCCCGTTTCTTCGAGGCTTTCGTCTTCGAACGAAATTAACGACCGCTTTAACCGCGTTAAATCGCGATATACCGCCGAGCGGCACAGAAACAGAGTTACGCCGTTAATTCGTTTGCGTCCAAGATTTGCCGTTCACGTTAATAGCGAGGATTTTTGTCAGTTACAGACAGGGGATGGCGTGGGAGTGTCGAGTAGCGGTGGTCGGCTCTCCTCGAGGAGTCGCACATCGGAGGAGCCCCACATCGGCAAGTACAAATTACTCAAAACGATCGGTAAGGGTAACTTTGCCAAGGTAAAACTTGCCAAACACGTACCCACCGGGAAAGAAGTGGCTATCAAAATTATCGACAAGACTCAACTGAATCCCGGTAGCCTTCAAAAGGTAAGCGTTTCGTTACGACGTTGGTCGGTTGTGGGCGGAACCGAAGGAGATGGAGCGATTAGACGGTTGAATTTGAAGCTATTTTTACGTTACGTTCGCAGTTATTCCGGGAGGTAAGAATAATGAAGATGCTCGATCATCCGAACATAGTGAAGCTTTTCCAAGTGATCGAGACGGAGAAAACACTGTACCTGGTAATGGAGTATGCTAGCGGCGGCGAGGTGTTCGATTATTTGGTTCTACACGGTCGAATGAAGGAGAAGGAGGCGAGAGCGAAGTTCAGGCAGATAGTGTCTGCCGTGCAATACTGCCATCAAAAAAAGATCATTCACAGGGACTTGAAGGCCGAGAATCTGTTGCTCGACAGCGAGATGAACATCAAGATCGCCGATTTTGGTTTCAGCAACGAATTCACGCCGGGCAACAAGTTGGACACCTTTTGCGGATCGCCGCCCTACGCGGCGCCCGAACTTTTTCAGGGTATAATCGCGCGAAATTCACCCTCTTTTCGTGTTTATTTTTCCGGAAGCGCGACACTGACGACGCTCTCGTTCATCGACAGGTAAAAAGTACGACGGACCCGAGGTGGACGTCTGGTCGTTGGGAGTAATATTGTATACTTTAGTATCCGGTTCGTTGCCGTTCGACGGCTCGACATTGAGGGAACTCAGAGAAAGGGTGTTGAGAGGAAAATATCGGATCCCGTTTTACATGTCCACCGATTGCGAAAACCTTTTGAAAAAGTTTTTGGTGCTCAACCCGACGAAACGGGCTTCTTTAGAGGTACGTACACGGCCACGAGTTCGCTCTCGCGCGGCGAGCCTCGTCGCGACCTACTTTTCTATCGTTCGTTTCTTTTCCTGCCGTAGACTATAATGAAAGACAAGTGGATGAACATGGGATACGACGACGACGAACTGAAACCGTACTTAGAACCTGAACCCGATTATAAAGACCACAAGAGGATAGGTGAGTCTGCCAGTATGTACATAAAACACTTACTATTTATTGTTTACATAGCGAGTACAAAGTTGCGTATCGTTACGTGCCGCTCTTGTGCCATCTGTAAAGTTTAGCAGTCGTAGAGATCGTATCCCCCTTTTAAAGTCTGTGCGTTGTTTCCGGTGTAACGATCGTTCGAGTTCGTCCCTCTAGAAAGATGATCCCCCACGTTCTTCGTCCCGATCGATCAGCGTACGCGCGAAACGATTATTAGAATTAGCATGCGACGTTTCGCGCGTCGCGTCGATTCGTGTCGCGTCGCGCCGCGGCCAGTCGGTTTTTTGTTATTTCGATGTTCCTAGTGGTTGTGACTATGCCGCTACGCCTGTTTGTTTTAGAGGCCCTGGCTAGCATGGGATACACGAGGAGCGAAATCGAGGATTCGTTAGGGCAGGCAAAGTACGACGACGTGTTCGCCACATACTTATTGTTAGGAAGAAAAACGACCGATGTAAGTGAAATGCCGGTAAATAGAGTCGAGTGTCTCTCGCTCGTACGTAGAATCGTAGCGGGGGTCAGGTAACGATCGTCGATTTAAAAACGTAACATCGATGTGTCGTAGCCTGAATCGGACGGTTCGCGGTCAGGCAGTTCGTTGTCGCTGCGCAACATTCCACCGCAAGCTGGCTCGGGCGGCGGCGGAGGAGGCGGAGGAGGAGGAACCGGAGGAGGAACAGGTGGCGCGGTGCAGAGTCCGTCTCACAGAGGCGTTCACAGAAGTATTTCCGCTAGCAATCCAAAACCGAGTAGACGAGTTTCGTCCGGTCTCGAAACGCTTCGTAAGTTTCTATCTTCTTCGGTGGTCGTTCCCCTTCGTGTGACGATTATTTATCGGATAGCCAGTTCGGATCGAACCGTGTCGTCGACGTTTAGGTAAAACCGAGCGCACGTTTAGGTAAGAAATATCGAGTCGGTGTTCGGATCGTCGCGAGCAAAGTCGATTCTCGGCCGTTCCGTACCGGATCGTACGCGTTTCGTTAACCCCGCGTATCGAACCGAGTAATCGTGATCGGGTCGATCGCGCTAAACCGTATTGTTCACGCCGTTAGGAGCAGCGCCGAGTCCAGGAAACGCAACGAACCATAATCACGCGACCGCTACGACCGGCGGCACCGTGACTGGAACCAGCGGTAGTAATTTTAAACGACAGAATACCGTGGACGCGGCCACGATCAAGGAGAACAGTGCTCGTGTATCCGCGAGCCGACCCTCGGCTCCTAAAAACAGTCCAGGCCAATTAGATACCAGTGAGTTCTTTTTTTCCTTGTTCCGTAACTGTTACTTCTTTGTTTAATCACCTTCTTGTTTCTCGTTTCCCCCCAAGCCCCCTTTTTTTAATGCAACTATGCGATATTTTGTACAATTTGTTTTTTACGACGCTCTACTCGTAAAGCTTCAGCAAAAGTATTATCCGCTTTTGGATAAGGTTGCCGTTACTCGTCACCTACCTGATCCGTCGTATTAATTTCGATTAATTCTTGTAATTTACTCACGTTCTTTAATTTCCGTTAATGTTTCGCTACCCGTGCTCCTAATTTTGCTAGCCTTTCCATTTTCGAGATTAATTTAGAAATTGACTCTGGATCGAACTTCGACGCTGCACGCTTCGGACTTTCTTTCCCGTCGATCGAACGGACGCTTTACAAAAGTTAACGACCGTAAGATATTGCCAGACGTTTGATCCAGTGTCACAAAGTTCTTATTGTCCGTAATTGTTTCGGCGTCTTATCTGCCTCCTCTTGATCTCGCGAGAAAGAATTTGTTTCCTCGACGACGAGAGATTTAGCAAAGTCCGTTTTGAAAAGGAAGCAGATAGGACGTCACGCTGTTTCCCTGCGTTCTAATTCCTCGTTGCCGTGCCTTTTTATAATTTAGTCAAGTACGCTGCTTTGTTTTGTGTTGAACTATATCTAATGAGGCTTGCAGTGACAATGTTCATTCTAGGCGTGGGTACAAGTCCCGGTGGTAGGGGATGGACAAGCAAGAGCAACACGATGAACGCAGGGGTAGGTGGTGGTCGGCCACTCACCTCACCTGCCCCTAGTTCTGTCGGTCGACGTAGTACCATCTCCTACGATCAAGCGAAAACGTCCTCCTCGTCTACCGAAAGAACCAACGACGCACCCAGGTATAGTGACATCCAATTGTTTCTCGAATCGTATGTTTCATAAGTGTTGCGCCAAGTTAAGAGACGGAAGTTGAAACGCGCTATACGAAGGTTCCGTGCGATTTCGAACCGCGCGAAAACGAACAACCCTTTTGTCGCGTAACGACACACGTTTTCCGCGAACACGCCGAACTCGACGATCGATGAATCGATGCGCGACGAAAGGGTTAAACGAGCATACACGCGTACATCGATCGAACACACGTTTCTTAACGCGCACCTAAATGTTTGATTTGTGAACCGCATACTTTGCAGTGTCTCTCGTTGACTAAACATTTTTTTTTTATTGTATCGACTAACCCCATAGGTGATTGATTTGCTCGCGCGTTAAGCGTACTAAACCGAACGGATCCGGTGAAAATAATCGAGAAAACCGGTCGATCCGATAACGGAAAATCTGTCGTTAAGCCCCAGGGAGTTTCTTTGTTTGTTGCATCGCTCTAGCATGTTGGCTGCTGCCTGTCGATCGTTCTCGTCGCAGATCACTTTCTTTATGGCTTGACGGATTAATTAAACCGTATAGTTCGATCAAACGTATATATACCTACATTTATACAGATGCTTGCTAAAAGTTTTATACCGAGCCACAATTACATTTCACACGTTTCCTTACTATTCTTTTACAATCGTATATATCTTAGAATTACCGACCGGCGTGCATAGAAACGACCATTAACATCATCATCGTGCATTCGTCATACTTGCGTTTTAGCCCCCATGTTTCGTTACCCTTTATCGTAGCGGACAACGGTCGTTCGCGACGCGAAACGAACCGAATCGAGGCAAGATTCTCGTTCGCGCCCTTTTTCCTTCATCGTTTCGACCCGGTGTCATCCGCGTACCACCAACTTCTCTAAATATCAACTTGTACCTCTTTTATTTCTCCGTCGGCGTTTCTCCGTTCGTTTCCGTGTCCCGAGAGACAAACAATCGGTTCGCGGTACAAAAAATTCAACCAAATTCATCGTACGGACGACGAGAGTACGAGGGTCGCGTCGGGGTTGCGTGGCTCTCGCTGCGGGGCTTCGACGCGAGACAATTCGACGATAAACGATCGCTCAAGCGGTCGTCGAGAGCGGACGATGATTCGCGATTCGCTATAGATTCGCGATAGAAATCGTAGAGGACCCAGGGTCGGGCAGTCTGTTGATTAGTTTTGTACGCAGCCTGGGCGAGGGCACTAGACCAACGCGGGGTCACACCAAGTCTGCGAGCATCAGCGCAGGTCACCGTTCCTCGAGTGGCGTACCCCCCAGCGACCATTCACTACTGGACCCTCAACCACGCAACGCCCACAACTCCTTACTCGCCACTGCTGACCCTCTTAGACAGAGGTACAGATCCCCAATGCCTTATCAGCCAACCCGTATACGTTCCTCTACTAGATGCCTCCAAAAGTCTGACGTGCGCCCAATCCGACGAGAACACTCGCGACATTTCGCTTTCGACTTTCCCTCTTCTCGATCTTCCTCGCGGCAATCTCGATCGCGATACGCGAAGAAACCGTCCAACGCTGTACCATCTCCGTCGTCAACGAAGGTCGTCATGAACGCGCGCTGGACTATTGGAGCATCCTGTATTGCGACAGATATTCGGATACTTTTTTTCTTTTTTATTCGATTTATCTACTACTTTCTTGGGCCACTAACTTTCTTAGGGTAACTAGGACTCGTGGTCTACGCGGAATACGTTAACCGTGCTGGTTAAAGCCGTAACGACGTTCGACGGTACCCGTAATACGTCTCGCGAGCGAGCGAGTTGTCCTCGTAGGTTCTCTAGGACAGTTGCTGGTCATTTTACTCGTTCTTACTTTCTTTATTTTGTCTAACTTACGTTTCTAACTCGCATGCTTTATCGTTGTTACTTTTCCATGTTCTGATCATCCGCTTTGATCACCGTTTCATTTTCTGAGCATTTCTCATTTAGCGCACTTACTTACCGTTGAACGCGAACCACGGTTGTTCATTTTCGCTCGAACGCGTAGAACGTGTTTAATTTTTTCTTTTCTTTGCGCGAAACGACGTAGACGCGGTAGTTGAAAGCCGTCCGTTTCGCGTTTTCCTCGATCGTTTGCTCCGTCGATCGCGCATTTCGTCGTCGCATGCTCGAACGAACGCAGACCGTTCCGACGCATCGTCCACACACACGACCGTCACGTAACTTTTGATTAGCGAGAGCTAATTCGTTTAAAGTTCCGCTTCTTTAGCTGAAGTCGTCGAAGCTTGTTTTGCAAGACACCGAGATATCGCTTGTGCATCGTGTACACCGACACGTTTTATATACATACACACGATTGTCCCCGAGCGTGCTCGCGCTAACGACCAAAATGTTCTTTTTTTTTTAATTTACTTTCGACGCGCGTACTTAATTTTTCTCTGCATCTTGTCTCTAGCTTCTTCCGTAACGAAAGATAAGCAAAACGGGAACGAAAGGTCTACTCGTATTACACGTTACTCGTGCACAAATTGCTGGTTAACGAAGCAACACGAACGATGCAATTATTCTTTATATGTACATACTGTTATACGTACGTAACGCGCGTACGCCCGACGATCGTCGTCGAACCGTTTCAATTTGATAAAAATCCTTGTTTTTTATTAGCTTGGGCGTGTCTCCAAGCAACAGACTGGCAACACCTACGACACCGGCATTTCCTCGAAATGTACCAAGCCGTAGCACGTTTCATTCTGGCCAGAACAGAGCTCAGCGAAATCATACTCAGGTTCGTCGTACCAAGTTTTATGTTCTCGACCCGTACGCGAATCGGTCGTTTATTAGTTTCCATCGTTGGACGCGAACGTCGCAAATCATTTTAATCGATCAACTTTTCAGGGTCACACGCATACACAGGATACAAATGCAATTAGCCCACTAGCGAGACCGTCCTTCTTCTCGAAATTATCCTCGAGGTTCTCCAAACGGTAAGTTCGATCGATTCGTACGTATACATCGTACAGACGGTTTTTTTTCTTTTATTTTTATTTTTGTTTATTTATTTTTCTTAAATATCTGACAGCATGCTAGTACATGTACCACTGTAAAGTTTCCACCGTTCGTTCAAACATAAATATATGTATATATATATATATATATATACATGAAAAAAATGCATACACATATATACATATATATATGTATATAAATTTCTTAAAGTTTAGACCGAAGTTCGGCCACGTGTCTTTTCGTAATGTCGATACCGGTTCAATGAGCGATAGGATCGATTTTTTGCCTACCAGGAACAAAATTTTGTTCCGTTCTTCGTGAACGAGAGAAAGAAACACCGTATCGCGGTATTGTTCCATCCGATAATTTCGTAATTAATCGCGTTTACCTGCTATCTACCATTTGAAACGATCATCGAGGATTTTTCCACGAATCATACGATCCGATTTCGTCTCTGTGTACATACCGTATAAAAAAAGAATACAACACGGCAGCTTTTGCAGTGGACCTTCGATGCATGCGTAGAAATTGATCTTGTAAAAAGAGATATATAAGACAAACGATTTTGGACCGTATTTACGTATATCCATGCTGCAAATAGTTGATAAAACGAGTCGAACCTTACAGTTTTGCATGCAAATACGACATTTCTGTTTTAAGGATGCACAATGACTATGTAACTTTCTGAAAACTGTATGCTGATACGACATACGTTTCTGTTACCGAATTAATTACAAATTCTTACATACTTACACGTACCGTTATTATCATTATAAAGAAAAAAAAAAACGATAAAAGAGTATGATCGCCTAGCAATCCGATGAGCGAGCAGCGACCATTATCAATGAAAGCCAGGAACACACGTTGCTTATTCACGATATCAAATATTATAGTTTCATTTTGTTTTTTCCTTTTGTTCTTTTGTTGTTTATACGCTACTTTTGATTCATTCCAAAGTGAAAATCGCGTTTACGTAACAATTTTTAGCGTTTCTTTGCCTCATAAACGTATCTGCTTGAAAGGTTTCTAGCACCCTTAGTTCGATTCTTCGTAGACCGAACGTTACATCCTCTCTGTCTCTCTCTTTTTCGCTCTCCCTCTCCCGCTCTCTGTCCATCCCTGCCTATTTCTCTCGCTGTCTCTCTCGGTCTCTCTCGTGCTTTCTCTTCGTTTCTCTTCGTTTCTCTTCGCCTTCGTTTCTTTCCCTTTCCTCGATAGAACAAGATTCGTCGTTCGAGACGAGCGCGAAACGATCGCGTCGACCATCCGCGGAACGTATTCGTTGTCCGTCATCGTGTCCGTGTCCGAGAGCGTTCGATGGACGCGTTCGAGACACTGTCCAATTTGGAATCAGGGAAAGCCTCGAGAGAGAGAGATTCGTCGACGAAAGTAACGTTTGCTTGGCCGTGTTCAGGCCGCCTCGCATATTCATTGTGCATCCCTTTTTTTGACTCGACTTGTAGCGAGGTATATCCTTGACTTTTAGTACTCTACCCAGTCGATAAATGGTACACCTCTCACTCTGTCACGTGCAACGATAAACGAGAACGATCGCTACGGTGACGAACGCGGGATCGTCGTCCGGTCGGGTAGAGCAGACGAAAACGGGAACGGTGCACGAAACCGAGTCAGAAAGATCGCGAATGAAGAAACCGCGAGGAACCGCGAGGCCACAGAATAACGGGAGTATAACGGTCCGATTCGTCGTTTCGTATAAACGCTGTTTATGTACTTTCATGATATGGTCACTGTACGCATTACGCATCGGCGATAACCGCGATGAAACGCGATACAAAGTTTCGAAAGGAAGAGAAAACCAAAAAAAATAAAGAAAGAGAATTATAGAGAAAGAGTATAGCCGATTTTACCGACACAGCATAGCCATTGGTGCATCGCTTAACATTCTCTGACATTTGAATTAATTTATACCGGTGTATTGTGTGCTACAGGACATGAACCGATTAAAGCTTGGCTTCGCTCGAGTTCCGTCAAACAAAGGCCATAGACAAGCGCGAAACTAAACGACCGATGCGCGCGCTAGCTCCGAACTAAGAACTAAGAGCTCAGAACCGAGAACCGAGAACTCAGCATGCCCGACGAGCCTAACGCGCGTTCGATCCGACCGGAAGAACGGCAAACGAGTTCGCGGTACCGACCAACGGTCCACGGATTATCGGGATGCGTCGGAGAGAAACGATACGCGAAGCGATGAAAATGCTACGAGAAAGAAAAAGGAAGTAAAAATGCGTTGATTCGCTCCGTTATTCTGTGGTGCATCGCCCAACGTCCGGTGAAACGCTCCGTCGTTTCCGGACACAACGTTCTTCTCCCCGTTTTGTTCACTCGTCCTCTCATCTTTTCCTCCCTTCTCGTTTTCTTCACGCCCATATATCGTTTTTACTTTTGCGAACGAAACGAAAGAAAAAAAAAAAAAAAAAAAAGAAAAAAAAACAGAAATGACTCCGATGCACCGAACGCGACACGTTCTCGCGTTCGTAAGCATGCGCGATCTCGACGATTTTCGACCGCGATACGTCTTCCTGACGCGCGACGGTGCAGGAAGGCGCGCCTTATCCACTTACAATTAGACATAGCGTTCGAACACTTGTGCCTTTTCCTAACTCAGCCTGCCAGCTATAGCGAACGCGCGCGCTATTTACGCCGCTCGTCATTCGAAAGACATATACTACCTAATCTCTTTCTATTTTTATACTCGTTCGTCGTGACGTACTTCGGCTTCGTTTTCCTTTTACCATAATACCCTCCCACCCCCGTAGGGTAAACGCAACGAACCTCGATCGTTCGTTGATTCAGTTCGTACGTAGCGATAGCTTTTAGAATTAACTTCCGATAGCCATTTAGCCGTCGAACCGCGGCTCCGTTCTCCATCGAAATACGTATTTTCTGTCGCGTTATCGCGTTATCGATCACCCTCCTCCGTCTGCGAACAGCCGTTAAACGATATAACGGGACCGCGAATGTCCATGGGGAAAACAGGGTAAAAAAAACGAGATCGTTGCAACGCGCGTGCCGCTCGCGTCCCATACCGCGTACGCTTTTACCGATCGTGCAATTCGAAACCGCCCCGCTCCTGAGATCCGCCGATCGATACCTATCGGTCGCGCGCAATGGTCGACGTGTGGTCTCGGATTTCTCGCGGATAGCGTAGAAAACACAGTGCCTGTAAACGCGACCCTTAACGCGCGAATCGAACGTATCGCGTTCCAGGACCGTCCACCACGACGAAGCTTCTCTTCCTCGTCGCGTTGAAAATCGCGTTGCCCCAGGTCGGCGAAACGGGTCACTCTCGTCTGTCCCGACGTCGTTCTTTTTCCCAACGACGACGTTTCACCGACGCGACCGACGGACGACGAACAAAGCGTTACACCGCGAAAACGTACGCGTGCACTTGAGCGCTCTTAACGAAACGTTTACGAAAGTGGTATAATTGTACTAACAAAACGTCACGCGGTCAATTTCACAAAGATGATTAAAGTACATGGAAATTCTTCGTACGTTGACAGGTTTTCTAAGTGAAGGCTGAAGTCTCGCCTTGTTTCCCCCGGGCCGAAACGAGAGCGAGCCGCACGCTGAATATCAAGCAACCGCAATACACAGACATTTTACTGGCAATGTAGTTAAAGTCTGATTAAGTGGCCAATCGTGACTTCCTACGTAGCGTATTCTTTTCATTTTCCTTTTTTTTTTTTTTTAATTTCACCCTGTATCTCTCTCTCTCTCTCTCTCTCTCTCTCTTTCTCTTTCTCTTTCTCTTTCTCTTTCTCTGTGAAAAAGAATACTGTCGCGCCGAACGGCGTTAACGTCGAACTTTATCGATGTCGTACGCGGTTTACGAGTCTAAGGGAAATATGTTGGATAACGAATTGATTCGTTTTTCTTTCGTTTAACCCGAGTCATCGAACTTTTCGTTCTTCCTCGCCATTCCGGACAATCGAAACTGTCGCGTTATCGAAGAAACGGTTTCGTGATCGTCGTATTATTTTATCTCTTCTCTCGCGTTTCATTCTGCCTTTTTTTCTCTTTCCCGTAATCGGTATCCAGCATATTCGTTCCTCTCGTGTATCGGATAGAATGTCACGCGAAGCTTTTGTTCCGACTTTGAGGCATAAACGCGATAAACGTCCGCCGGAAGATTTTTACCTCGATTCTTTCGTTCGATCACGAATTTCCCTCGCACGAATACTTGTACGCGTATATGCGTGTAATTTATGTAAATATATTGTACGGTGGTCTATGTATCCGTAGCATTTGCATTTCGTAAAGTATTTTGTACAGCCTCGTGACGCAAAAGCAGTACCGTTTGCCGCTAACGAACGAAAAAAAAAAAAAAAAAAGAGAAGGTCGGTTGCATCCACTCGTCGTTCAGCGTAATTTTCTCGCGACGTATCGCGCTCTCGTCAGACGAATCGTCTTCTGCTCCCTCGTTTCTTCGTGTCTAACGCCCGATGCTGTGCCTAACGATCTTCCATTTTCGCTTTCGCGCAACATGACGCGCTTGCTCGATGCGATTCGACGAACACGCGCGCTTCGCTTTCGACCAAGCGAGTTATCGCTAACACGATCGAAACGTACATCGAAGCTATTCCTAATCACGATCGAGCCACGAAAGAAGAGACGGAGAACGCGCGAGAAGGAGCAACGGATATATCGTGCAACTCATTTTTTTTTTCTCAAACATTTTCGCGCGTTTATTGGCATAATTATGCTCGACGCGTGTGGCATGTACACGATAAAGTAACGATTATCGTATTATTTACTTGTAAGTGACCGAAAGGAAAGAAAAGAAATACAAACAAAATTTTTGTAACGCATCGTGCAAAAGTGACGCGCGAAAATGATGCGAATGGGCGAGCGAATGAGCGAACGAGCGATAGAAAGAAAGAAAGAAAGAAAGAAAGAAAGAGAGAGTGAGAAGGCGGGAGAGTGCCGTCGAGTTAGTTTAACGGCCAGGATATTGCTCCAGCTTTTTCGTTTTCCACGGATCGGAAAGATGGGTTGTGCCTAAGTTTCCGGAGAAGCTCGGTTGCGCACGGTGATACGAGTACGTTTTGTCGCGCGTAAGCCTTTTACGTTTCGCCTATGATCCGTCGACGACGCACGATCGTACACGATTCCTTTTCTCTTCTTTCCAATTCATTATTTGCATTTCATCGTGATAATCGTAGACCGAAAGTTCCGCGTAACCGGCAACCCGCAACAGGTGCGTTGTACGGTACCGATTCCTATTTTTTCTTGTATGCATTTTCAACCCGTCGAAGGATCACGCGTTTTCCGTTCCTTGTTCGTATTTATCGATGCTAGTATGCGTGCGACGAGATCGTAGACTTTTATAAACGAATAAAAATAAAAACGAAACAAACAAAACAAAAAAAAAAAAAAGAAAGAAGAAGAAGAAGGGGGAAAAATCGATAGCGCATTCCTATAAGGCCACCCACGAATCGATCGATCTGTAGCGTAACACGCGCACGGTAAGAGAGAATCGAGAACAGATATCGAAGCATTTCGATCGTCTTAGGCCGTCGTATACGCGCGTGATACGTGTACAGTTTACGAAGTAAAGAAACGAGAAACGGTATAGTACGTTTATATGCAAGATTTACAAATATAGCACATCTGTAAATGAACAATGCTCTTTGCTGCACTCCAGAACTCCGTGACCGTCCAAACGTTCTGAGAATCATTTTTTTTAGCATTTTTTTTCTTTTCTGTTTTTCGTCTTTCTTTCATTTTTTTTTTCTTTTTTTCTTTAATTCGTCGATGAACCTTTTTTGATCGAAAGTGATTTTGAACCGATATCGAACGAGTCCATCTCGAAAGCATCTTCTTTTAGATCTTTACGAACGGAGGGCAGTAAATAGCCGATAGAAACTGAGTAGAAATATTATTTAAAATAATTTTAAGAAGCAATAATAGTAATAATTTCGTATTAATAAATATGTTAAAACTGCCTTGTACATGTGTTGTATCAATTTATTTCTGAATCCTCTAGTCGAAGAGAATCGAGTACGTTCGATGTATTTTCCTTTTTTTTTTGTTTTCTGTTCTTTTTCTGTTTCAGTAAAAGCATCGCGCGCAATTTGGTTTTGTTTCGAGCAATGAATTTTTATTTAACGTTGCACGATATTAGGCACGACGATCAAGCTCGTTGCGTTCGTCGATAGATCGCAAAATACGAACGTTCGCGTTCTCACTTGGAAGGATAAAATTGCTGGAAACAACCCGACCGATTTATAGTACTAATAGCGATAATGGTAGTAGTAGCGTTAGAAATAATAATAACGGTAACAACATTATTATATATGTATGTTATAGTAACGATACGAGTAATTATTTTTACACGATTTAAAAGGAGAAAAGAATACACGAAACGACATTAACGATTTTTGGTATCCGGCGTCCGCCGATACACCCGTAACTCGTCATTTTTTGGCAAATAGATGCGCAGTGATTATAGAGTGGTGGTGGTTACACATGAACTGAATTTGAAACACGATTTCACATATTTAGCGTTTGTTAGCAACTACCTTTGTTTTGTTATTTCAGCCCCATGGACCCATCCGTACCCCCCAAGCACCCAGTAGTGAGGTACGTTGCTGCATACCATAATACCACGATCCACGCGTTCTAATTTCTCGAATCTGAACCCCTGTTCGCTTTCTTTTTATTTCTTTTTTTCTTCCGAATATTCTAATTCCGTCTCTTCCCGTTTTTCGTTTGTCATGATCGTCCAACTCTTTGGTTTCGTTTCGAATCGTTCTGGTACATGTCGCGGATTCGTTTTGTGCCGCGTCGAAGTAGCATACGCTCGTCGTTCGTTCGATAACACGGACATATCGGTACAATTTCACGGAACGAGTTCGACGAAACGTGACAAAACGCGTTAACCGACTTGGTTCCTTCCGGCGTTACGTCGCGATTAACGAATTTGTAATTTATCGCCTAACCGCTGTGCGTAAAGTAACACGCGCGCTAGTTAAATACGTATCGTTGCAACTTGATGAATTTATTTGCGTTCGTACATGCCAATTGTTTAGAGGAACGGGGTATTTTCGCATTCGCTTCTCGCGCCTTTATCACATCCTCCTATCTCCCGTTTTCTCTTGCTTCTTTTCTTTTCTTTTTTTTTATTTCTGTCTCGTTGCAGCTCTCGAAACGTTCTCGCGGAAACGTCCGCGTATCCTACGATTCCCTTCGATCCTTCCTTCGCCTTGCGAAGCGAAGAAAGACGGGGAGAAACATTCCCGCGCGTTTCCGCGGAAGATACCACGCGTTTTACGTCCAGTTAGGGGTGGAGTATTCGTGGCGATCGCGCGAAAAGACAAAACGAACGATCGTGATAGTTCCAACGACCGATCCTCTTTCCTTTTTTTTTTCTTACTTAATTTATCGGTGTGTACAGAACACGAATTGCATGTGTGCACGCGCATCACGTTATACGTGTTACGTGTTACGTTTTTACGTGGTGTCCTTCAGAAGTTTCGCCGATCGACGATATAACGCGCGATCTTGACGCGCACGAAAAAATTGCGAGGAAACGAAAATACGCAAAACAGAAGGAAAAGAAGCGAAAGGCGTACCACGGAATACGAGAATAACAAACGGGCTAGAATAAAAGTACGAGACGCGAATACGAGAGAAAAAAGAGAAAGCTGACCGATATCGAAATAATCGGAAATAGTCTGTCGCATGTTGGACGGAAGCATAAAACGGTAAACTTAAATCGTGCGGATTTAAGACGTTCTTTTGTTACAGCGGAGCAACCACTAACGATGAGCAGGTTAAACCACGCAGTCTACGTTTCACATGGAGTATGAAAACTACGAGTAGTCGAGATCCGAACGAAATCATGTCCGAAATTCGAAAGGTATTGGCCCACACTGGTACATCCTAAATGGGTTTATGTCCGTTTGTTTCGCACCGGTAGGGGAGGTAACCGAGAGAGAAAAAGAACCGAATAGAATCTTAGCTACTCGATAAGTTAGAGTTGAGAGGCGTGTTAGGTTTGCTAGCGTGTTAGGTAATAACGAAGGTGAGAAACGAACGGTTCAACTAACGTTTGTCGATCGCTTCAGGTATTGGACGCCAATAAGTGTCAGTACGAACAGCGCGAAAGGTTCCTGCTGCTGTGCGCGCACGGCGACGCGGCGACGGACAGTCAAGTACAATGGGAAATCGAAGTTTGTAAACTGCCACGGCTTTCTTTGAACGGCGTACGGTTCAAACGCATCTCGGGCACCTCGATCGGTTTCAAAAACATTGCCAGCAAGATAGCGAACGAGCTCAAGCTGTGACTGCCGACAACAGGCGCCCTAGCCGCCCGCGCCAACCCATAACGCCCTCGTGATCGATGACACGGACTCGCAACCGCAACCGTTCACTTTCACTATTACTTCTTCTGGGATCTATGCCTCGATGAATCCGCTTCTACTTCCGTTTCCGCTTCCACTTGCACGTCCACCTCCGCGTCCACATCCGATTCGCGATCCCGATCCTCCTCCAAGTCCGACATCGATTCCTGTTCCCAGTCCGAATCCGATCCGACCCGAGAGATCTTCGTTTAACGAATCCTCACGAGGAGCCCAGTCGAACGGCGAAAGTAACGTCGACCGAGCCGAGCCGAATCGAGCGGAACGAAGCAGAGCCGAGCTCTCGCCGATCTACCAACGCGTAACGATCGTGCACCGGCTTCCAGACACCCTGGACACACTGTGATTCACGTTCTAACGATTGAACACGCGTACTCAACAAATACTCTCGAGTGCCAAAACGAAACTAGGATCGGTTCTCGAAATCATGACCGACGCGAAACAATGAAAACGAAGAAAACACCGAAAGACGCTCCGGTGGCAGCGATGGAAGGGACAGCAAAACCGAGCGACAACAAAGTAAGAAGAAAACAAGAGGTAGAAAGAACGGACCGCGATGGATAATCGTTTCAAATTCTTTCTGTTTGTACGAAAAAAAAACGCCGTGCGACCAAAATCGTGTACGTTGTACCGTCGCGTGCTCTCTCTCACCCTCTCTCTCTCTCTATCTCTCTCTCTCTCTCTCTCTCTTTCTATTTCTCTCTCTCCATTTCTCTGTTTCTTGCTTCTTATCTTATCGAAAGGATTATCAACGCTTCGCGTTTACTATCGCAGCGAACGAAGCAGATTTCTCGATACGTCGCGGCTGTTCGCGGTGCGAACGAGACGAATAAGTCAGGAACACTGTAGCGGTTTCGTTCGCGATCCACTTTATCTTTCTGTTCGATCAAAATCAAGAAATTCGACGAGTACCTAACGAGACGCGTTGACATCTTGCGTTCCGATCGTGCCTAACGAAACTTTTTTGTACAAAGAGCGAAAGAGGGTGAGAAAAAAGAGGGAATGCACGGAGTAGAAACGTGCCCGTTAAGAAAAGAACACGAAGGAACAATCGTAGCTAACGAAACGATCAAAGATGTTCGATCGAACGCGTGCATCATCATCGTGCGGAACACACTTACAACGTCAAGAGTCTTTCTTTTTTCGTAACGTTGTCTTTTTGAAATAGGTTTTATATTATTCTTAACAAGACAAGCGGTCTGTTTGTACATAATCGATCAAATTACTCGGGAAACTTGTAAAGGAACGCGTAACAAAAAAAAAAAAAAACATTCTACTCGTCAAAGTACTATCCTTTACGCTCTGTTATCGTTAATTCATCGTTCGTCGAACGTTGGAAGCAACTCAACGGTGTGAAATGTAATAATAACGCGAGCGAATTAGCATCGCACACGCCGAACCATTTACTCTTTCAAATATTTTTATGATACTTTACTTTTTTTATCTACGTTATAAGTTTAAAACTATGCAACGCAACTATAGGCGTTAGCTAATTAATGAATGTCTAATGATTATGATGATGATTATTATGATTATTATTATTAATATTCTTATTTTTATTTTTATTAATAGCGCATAAATAATATTATGACACAATATTAAACGAGACAGAGGAGGTGATAGAAAAAAATGGAGCTATTAGTTAACATAAATTAAAGATCGTCGTCATCGCCGTCGTTGTCGTCGTCGTCGTCGTCGTCGTCGTCGTCGTCGTCGTCGTCGTCGTCGTCGTCGTCGTCGTCGTCGTCGTCGTCGTCGTCGTCGTCGTCGTCGTCGTCGTCGAACAATCGTATTCGTACCTGCGCGGTACGGGTATAGACACAAGGGTACTTTTGCTCCGAACAAATTCCGACAGTGTATACCTATGAAATAATGCACGCGCGCACGACACATCGTCGATTACGAGATCTGTTATTTCTACGAAAGATACCGTGTAAGATTATATATTTAAGTACTGTAATTGGCTATACGCTGTTACGCTATTTAATCTTTTATTCGCAGATGTATTCGCGGTTGAATCAACTTAAATTAGAATTATTGTAAATGTAGAGGCGACTAGAGAAACTTGGTGTATATACATAATATAATATTCGAAGGTACTAAATTAACCAAATAAATGAAGCCTCACACCAAGAAATGCGAACAAGAAAGTAATAAAATTGAAAATAAACGAGTGAATGCGGGAGAAAGGAGGAACGAGACGGTGAGACGATCGAAGTGGAGAAAGTGCAAAAACCGTAGTCGAGAGAGATGAAAACTATAAAAATTACACGCAATGAGACGACACAAAATATGAAAAGAGAAACACTTCGGGACTCGAGTATACATATATCGCGATCTTTTTATATTTGCCTAAGATTAAACAAATACATTACGCGGCTAGGCGATTACTAATTTATTTAAATAAATACAAAACTCGAATGATTTTTTCACGTTTCTAATACACGCATACACGCGCGTTAAGTACGAACGCGTACACGCGACAAACGTCGTGTCAAAAAAGAAAAAAATAAAGTCGAGTCAATCCGATAGAATTGTGACCCTTTCGAAACGTTACAAACGACCGATATGCAATTACATACATATACTAATTACCGTAAAATAGTCTATCGGAAATGTGTTCGTTCGCGAAAGCAAAGACCAGCGAAACGGAGTTTTCGATTCACAGCGAACCATTTTTTCACGTACAAGCGCATCGAAATTTTGTTCATTACCGCTTAACGAAACGACGAACGATAATTCTTTTGGTTGATCGTCGACGAAACTTGATGTTGTTCTCGATACGAATGCCGCAACGTCGAACGCGAATTCGAGCGAAAAACGGACGCACTGAATTAAAAGAAAACGAAAAGGAAAGGACAACGGAGAAAAGAAATCGCATTACCGTGTAAACTACAATTTAAAAACTTCTCTTTCGTTTATTACTTTTTAACCGAGAGAAAAGAAAGAGAAGGGAAAGAGGTATAAGAACAGCAAAGCGAAGAAATGGAAGGTGCGACGATCGCGCGTCGATGAAACAAACATCACTGTGTATTAATTCAAAACATGATCGCCGTTGAAAAAAAAAAGACGAGACATACCGTAGAAAGATTTATCTTTACGATAGCGGTTACGAATTAATGTTACACAATAAGATCCTTCGATAGCATTAACGGTATATCCCTTAAATGATGCAAGTAGTTGGAAAAACGATTCTTCACTGTAACAATATACATAAACACGCATTCATCGTTCATTCGTCGATTCATTCGTTCGTTCGTTCGTTTGTTCGTTCGTTCGTTCGTTCGCTCGCTCGCCGTTTGCTTGCTTCATCGAGACACGCGTATAAAGGACAAGTTTGACGAAGTTACGAATGACTCGATAAGTGTCGTTAAATGCGATGAGTTCTCGAGAATGATGGAAAAAAAAGAAACCCGAACGAATTTGGGAAACGGCGCGGCGGGCGCACGCTATGATCGCGTCGCGTCGCGTTTGCTCGCGTGTTGGCACCGCATTGGCGAACAAACTTTTGTGATTTTTTTTATTTTGTAAGTAGTAAAAAAGAAAGGATAGCGAAACGCAGGAATATCCGAATCCGATCCCGGATCGGATCGGCTCCGGTTCGTCGTCCATCCAACTGTATCACTTCGCCCTGCACGCGCGCGCGCGCAATACATACACGTGACAATTTGTAGATAGGTACAGTACATACAGCTTTGCTAAATGTTTTCTGGTGATCGGTATCTAGCCAACAAAAATGTAGCGAAAACGTTTATAATAAAATGGTAACACACGTTGTTTCCCAACTAAGAATCCTTTCGAAATTGTACGCGCGTGATGTTTGGTACTATGAACGGTCCGTTCTTTTTCGAATCGATACGAAGGAAGAGGAACAAAGTCGAAATACACCTACCAGCGATCGCGTATATACGTATTTTAATTTTAATTTTAACTTTAGCCTTAATTATAATTTGCACGCTCGTGCTTTTATCGCGAATAACGAGACCCGTACTACAACCGCATTTCCGATTTCGATTATTGAACGAAATCAAACGAACGCGACATTTTTATAAAATCTCATACAAATAATATAACGTTACCGCCTATTCGAACATGCGATCATTGAACTTCGTTTCCAACAAAAAAATTATTGTTTCCGTATTAATCTATAGAAAAAAATGTTGTTATTTATATGTAGTAGTACTTTTTGTCTACTTTATCCCGCAAATGTGTACTCCTTAGCATTTTTTTTCCTGATTATAACAGCTGATCGAATTATCTAAGATAGCGTGTATTGTATATTCGTAATTGGATAACCGTATTACAACCCCTGTCTGTCGTTACTTCGCCGTTATTTGTAGTCGCTAGTCCATTCGTATTAATAATTGTAGACCGACGCGAACACGATGGCGACTCGCGCTTGTGGTTTCGTTATATTTCGTCGTGTTCAGGGAGTGATCCAATTTCTTTTGATGCAAGTTTCTTATGGCCGTCATCACTGGACACCGCCAAAAGGTTTGTAACGTAACTGGAATAACCTTGTAACTCGATTCTGTACTCGGATAAGCGCTTCAACTTTTCATTTATGCATATACATACATGCGCATAGGATGCCTGATTTAATTCGAAACAATCAACTTCCATTTCTTTCATTGATAATGATTGTTTTCGCCGGGCGAACAAAGACTCGTTTCAATGCTTCAGTTACTCGTAGGTCATGTTGATCCCGGTGAATCGGATATGGAGACCGCGCTGCGTGAAACGGAAGAAGAAGCTGGTTTGGTAGCCGATGATTTCACGATTTTTAAAGACGTGAAACATGAATTAAAATATGAAGTAAATGGGAAACCGAAAATTGTTATTTATTGGCTAGCAGAACTATTGAATCCTGACAAACCTGTTCGATTATCCCACGAGCATCAAGCATTTAAGTGGCTACCGCTGGAGGAAGCTTGTTCCGTAGCAAAGTACGAAGATATGCAGAATGCATTGAAATATTTCAACGACTACATACGTACGAATCTTTCTTAATACAGTGTTTTTTAACTATGTATGTATGTAAAACCTTGATTATCAAAATTAATAGATACGCATGTAAGTAATATGTGTACTTATATGTATACATATATTTATATTAATATTAAGATTAAAATATCTTTTCAAAATGGTATAAAGTGTGCTTGTAAATTTGTATCGTTACATTTATATTACGATCAAGAAAAACTGCTTATCATCGTAAAAACGAACCTTCATGATCGATCGAGATGCGACAATTATCGAAGTTGGTAACCTCGATAAGTACTTACACCGTGCTCTTATCGTGAAGTCGAAACGTAACCTTGCTGTTTCAATTTAAAATTCTTGCGGATATTTAAAATCATGATTAGTACGTTGCAAAACCTATTTTCGTTCTTAAAATATTGGTACTTTAGATACATGCTCGTTACAGAATTGTATATGGTTGAAAAATGGGAAAGAAACTTTATCAGTATCCTTTTAAATCTTGTAAACAATCAAATTTGACTAGTACGTATTAATATAGAATCAAACGTTTCAAAAACAATATATTATCCTATATTAAATACAGATATATTCCTTGTCGTACTCTTTATTTCTTTCTTCTTATTCAATTGCAAAGTATTATTGCCAATTGTGCAATATATTTTGCCCTCAAAAGAAGTATAGTTTTCTGAGTAATCAAAAGTACTATGAAGAAAACTGACACAAATTTGTGCATAAAGTAACATGAAACGTTCCCATAGAATAATAAACCAACATACAAAGTTAAATTAATTTATTTTAATTTTAATTAATAAACTAGTATTTTTTGTTATACTATAAGCATTGTGTTGTATGGGGTAATTAAATGTTATAATTGTCAAGCATTTCATTTTCATCTTTATTTTTATTTCTATTATAAGATGATTAAACAAATCTTATGATTAATACTTATATCATAAATATAACAGTGTACATAAACCATTAAATAAGAAACTAATTTGTTCGAATATTAAAAAATACTGTTCTCCCTAAGGTATAAAATAATTATGTACACATAAAACAAATTTCATTTTGTTTATTTAATAATGATAAACACGAACACTGATAGTTTCTAAATTTATCATGTTTCATATAAGTAGGCACAAAGAGAACGATACAAATCAAATTTTCTAAATATTTTAATTCAACTAGTATACTCAAGATTGGAGTATCAGAATTTTTAACACTTTCAATCTCTTCTAAGCGCAAACGTATAAACTAACTTAGTTTCGAACGAATATCGATCAAAATTAAATTACAAGTATCGAAAAATGTCGTAAGAAAAATTTAACTACTGAAATATATAAAACTTAATAATACACCATGTATTTTAAGCTGTTATAAAGTATTTACATGTTATTGTGTGTAACTCGATGCACTTGTATGTTTGTGATGTAAATAGTAAGACACAATGACAAAGTAAAAATATTAACTACCGTTTGAATTATATATACTTGCGTTCCTTTTTTTTCTATGTAGAATATGTAAAGTTTACTTGCTAGTATTGCGATTTCTTATTGAATGAAATATGTAAAACAATTTCGATCTTCAACATTATAATACTGTGCATATGAAAGTAGTGGGTCCGGATTGTTTACTTTTATAATCCTTTACATTAATCGTTACTTTTGAAAATATCGATACTCATCATAGGAATGTAAATATAATCGCAGGCTGTAACAATTTTTTAAAAAGAAATAATATTTTATCTGAAACTGCAGACTGAAAGAAACAAAGGACGGATAGCATTAAAAAAAGAAAACATTATTTCTTAAATTTTGTAACACTTGCAAACATTTGATACATCTTTTCATACAAGTATCGATACTTCGTGTAGTGATGTTAGTCCCGCTACTGTACATATGCTGTACATGACTGTAGTAAAGTAATAGATATGAATGCAAGATAAATAAAGTAATGTAAGTTCTATTGAATATGAATACCAAAGATTCATATTATAGGTAAATATGATATGGATCTTCCATCTGATTGTAAATCATTTTCGGTATCTAACCGCCTAACTCGTACTCTTTGCTTGTAGTGATATTCCTTGAGATAGCTTTTAAGCGTCTTTGGCAACTGCAACTTATTTATACCATCGTACGTCGTTCGTGTCGCAATTACCGCACGACATAAATGTTGTAAAGGAAAAGCGAAGTTTCGATGCAATGGTATTGTAAGCATGGGTTCAAAAAACATACCACAAGATGGATCCTTGTAATGTTCTATTAAACCGCATATCTGCAAAAATACGTATCGAATATTACTCGGATTTTCATTGTATAAATGTCTTTTTCTTTCTTTTACTTTTTTCAATTTTAACGAAAACAAATATTCTATTATTTAGAAGAATTTTCTACTCCGTACCGTTTCCGAGGCATAAACTCCTGGGTCATGTACATCGAAACTAAATTTATGATTCCACTGTTCGATTCGAGCATGTAGAGATCGCCCATATTTTCGAAAACTAACAGAGAACACAAATTCCTCTTGGGCTGAATCTCGCAACAAGAATGTACCTTCTTGTTTACCTTCTAATAAACGTTCTGCTTCGTATCTATCCATTTTTCCCCAATAGAAGGAGCAAGCTGTAATTGATTTAAGATCTGGCACAAGGCAATGTACATAATCGACCTATAAATGCAAGACAATATTAGATGACAATGACTAATCATGTTTTCGTTTCCAAATAAAAAACGGTTGATTTACCTGCGTATGTGCTGGCCTTTCAATGTTAGGAATTAACGTAAAATCAATTTGTGATAAAGCTGTGAGAGCAGCAGCTTGTATACCAGCATGTGCTTGGAATAAAGCTGCTAAACTGTCTACTGTAATCCCATTTGGATGTACTTGAATTCCTGAAAGGTAATTAGGCTTATATCCAGGAGGAGGTTCAACGCCTTCCTCTATTTCTCTAGCACGTTGTAATCGAGCTCTTTCATCACAATCCTATCATAAAATTTAATCAAACAATTATAATACATTTTATACAAGGGTAGTGCATAAACAATAATAAATACATACTTCCATTGGAAATTCTTCTGGATTGAATCTTGAAAGATCGATTACAGGACTGGGAGGAAGAGGTCCAAGCACTGGACTTTGTGGAGCAGATCGGCTATTAAATATGATGCTAGCTCCCATGGGGTGTTCGTCGGTTCTTCTGTAGCCAGTACACACACAATCTGAACTATTACTTCCCTGACCAGAAATAATATCCGTACTTTTAGAATTTTTACTTTTGGCGCAATTAAATTTCAACACCCAACTACTTCGTTTCTTTTTTGAAGATAAAATATGAGTACATACTGGACTTTGATCCTTGTTGCGTTGTTTACCTGATAATGTTAAATGTTATATTGGCTAAACTTTTAGTAAACAATGCTATAAATAAAGAGAATTACGTTATTACCTTTTCGTTTTCCAAATGATAATGTTTTGGATGATCTCCTTAAAGGAGGATTTACAGGACTATCTTCTGAACTAGTACTAGTGTTACTACCTCCAGAACCACTACAACATGCCTCATGCTGCTTGAAATGTATCTCGCTAGTAATGTTTCCATTGCTACAAACTTGCTTCGAATCTTGAGTCTCAACTGGTTGACTATACAAACTTTCAAATCTAGAATTATGATTATCTAGATCTAAATTTAATCGATCATTGTCCAAATTTCCATCCACCTTGTAGTCTTCTTGTAAAATTAAATTTGAATTCGATGCAGGTACATTTCCATTATTTTCATTGTCATGCAAATTTTTCATACCATCCTGATTCATCATCTCTAATTGTACAGAGTGGACAATGTTAGCACACACTTTAGAAAATTGCCTCTTGCTATCCATTCTAAAAAATTCCTTGAGACTAGCGAAATGCTGTCCCATTATTAAATGGATTGCCAGGCATCTTATTGCCTCAGAAATATTTCATTTGTAATTCTCTTATGAAAATGTTACACACAACTTTATGTCATACAATATCATCTTATTGTATCACACAAGTCTATTAACCAATGAATTCTTGATTATCTAAAACAAAATACATTGTTGTAAATTATTAATAGATAATATATTAAAATTTAAAAGAAGTCATAAATTACAAAATTACTGCAAAATGATTACTCAAATTTTAACGTAAAGGTTTAAAAAATAAATTACATCTATTTTTGTCAAATATTTCATACATATTTGATAGATATATATATAATATACACATATATTTACCAATGGTATAAAACGCCTATAGTTTCTTCAAAAAAGTTATTAAAAAATTACTTCACATATTCATAATGTGTACTTAATGGCAGCTATTTGAAACACGTCCAGACAAGTTTTAACAAGATTTCCTTGATTAGTTCAGAGTCTGAATTTTCGACACACGTATCGACAAATACTTTCCGTATTTAATAAAATACGTACCTCACAGTATAATCGAAATCATACTATAAAATATTATTCTTTTTCAAAACTCCTTTTTAACAGTAGTAATCAAACAAGTAAAATTGTCAAAACATGACCCAATGTATCGCCAGCCATTTTTCCTAACTGGTTCTCCCTCGTATTTCATTGGTAAAGCGCAAACTAGATAGTGTTTCATACATTAAAATAAGAAGTTATTTCCAAGAAGATTGATTTTCAAGTATTTAGATTAATAGTACTGAATCAATTTTATCTTTAATTTATTTCTAATTAAATAACAAATAAAATACTTTTCTTGTTAAATAAAATATTGTATATATGTATATTTATCAAGTAATGTTCGTATTCAATAAGTACCACAACTTTTGTCTGGCGTATTTGATGCGTTAGCGTAAACATGTTAGGTATTATTATCAAAGCTTCGTTTGTAAATAATGTTATCATGATAAAGTAAATAGTAATATCTTTGTAATAGAACAGTAATTTAATGATGGAAATTGCTACGAAAAAAAAAGTTTTAATAACTGGATTCGGTCCATTTGATAGTCATATTGTCAATGCCAGCTGGGAAGCTGTAAAAGAATTAAAGAAACTCTGTGCCATCTCAAAAGAATTAAAGGATGTTGAAGTAATTATAAAAGAAATTTCAGTTTCATACGAAGATGTAGCCAATTATGTGCCGAAACTTTGGGAAAAATATAAACCTACAGTAAATTTGTTTATCTTTCGTCTAGTTAAGGAATCATATTATTTTTAACATAAACAGTTTCCTTTCTTTCAGCTAGTTTTACATGTTGGTGTATCTAGTAAAGCAAAATGCTTAACTATAGAATGCTGTGCTCGTAATTATGGCTATTTAAGACCAGATATATATAATAAATGTGCAGATGAAAGTAATTCTAAATCTAAAATTTATGAAACGAAAATCAATGTTAATAAAATATGTGACATAATTAATCAAAATCCAAATAGAACAGAGTGCAAAGCTTGTATTTCACGTGATGCTGGACAGTATTTGTGCGAGTATATATTTTGCAAATCCTTACAAATTGAACCTGCAAAAACATTATTTCTTCATGTTCCTGATTTTGACCAATATTCTAGCATACAAACTGCAGAAGGTTTATATGATATTTTATGTCACATAATTAAAGATATGGAAATTACAGGGGATTAAGTTTCTTTGTGCGAATGTTATAAGTTAAATAACTTTTTAAAATAATTTATTAATTGTACTTTTAATAAAAAAGGAAAGACAGTTGTACAAAATATAAAATTATTTTTAATACAATAATTGTTATTATTCTATACTGATATATTAATATATTACAAATTGAATTATTGTCTTATTTATGATCCTCCATGTTGAAATCTTGTACGAGCTGGTGGTATATTATATCTAAGTTCAAGAAATTCAGGTTTCCTTATCATGGAAGCTACATGACCCATTTGAATTGTACAATCAGGGTTTAAATTTGGTGGTAATAATGTACATTCACGTTCTAAAATACATGCCAATCCTTCCAAAAGTTCTACAAATCCCATTGATGCAGCAGCTCTCCGTAATCGATTTACCTCCTATTCGAAAGTATATAATTTTTAAAAAGAAGTTTATCATGTCACATATTGTGATCTTACCTTATAGAAATTTTGCGTTTTTTCGGGTAATTTTCTCGCATGTCTTAAAATTTTCTGAATGTCAGATTGTAATCCAACTTGTCGAATCCAAGAAGGTGCATTCTGAGTATAACTTCTTTTCTCATTTGGTCTAACTGGAAAACTAACAGTAATACCTTTAGCTGCATCAACTGGGCCTAGGTTACTAAAGTTTCCCAGCCAAGGCACAACATCTAAACCTGGTTCTAACACTGTTAACATCAAGTTTGACTTCTTTTTTGTGTCTGCCCATGAATATATAAAACCATACCATTCATTATTTAACAAACAAAGTGCTACCATATTTTCAACCTGTAAAAAAATAATTTTTTAATCAGTTAACTACAGAACTCAGTTACAAAAATGCCCTGCACAATGCATAATTAAGTTAAAACAATAACGAATATACATGTTCAATGCAGGGCAAATGCCCCTATTATGAACTTCATGAAAAAGATGAAGCAAAATGTGGAAGAATTGTATCTTTATTCGTTAAGAAATTAACAATTTTCTAGCATTGATTGCACAAAAATGAAATTTTAATGTATGTATGAAATTAAAAAATTAAATTAAATGAAATATTACCTTCAAAGCACCGTGTAATAACACACAGAAAGAGGGTACTTTTCCTTCATCTCCATTTTCATCTGTGTCCGAATCTTCTTCTAAAGATATTCCTTGCATGCTTGAACTCTTCTCTGTAGCTAATGGTAAAACAAGATGTCTAGATATAGCACTAGGACTACCAACATCTGCTACTGATATAAATCCACAAATTTCTATTGTTTTTGATATCATTAAGCCAGATACCAATTCAAAATCTGTTTTTTTAGTATAAGGCTGAAATAGTATATCTTACAATTGATATAAAATAATTAATATTTTTTTATATTTCATTGTTTACCATAGGTGCAGGTGATAGAAGGACACGAGATCCTAAATTTCCACACTTCAGATATCCTTGGAAAGAAACATAATTAGTTTCTGCCAATTTTTGGAAACAAGTTGTGACTGAATGTTTTGAAAGTGGTGTATCAGGAACAAGTACTACGCTATCCCCACCAGCCAGTTCAATTAATCGTTGGTAAAGTGGTAAACCAATATGTAAACCCACATCTAATAAAGCATTGACATTCATAAAGTTAATAAAAAAATTGCTTAATATTATATATACTTATTTAACACATATGCATACCTTGTTGTGGTGCGATACATACAATACTTAACTTTCCTGGATAAGGAAAGGGCAATGGAAATGGATTTACATCTCTCGTTAAATTTAACGAATTTAAAGAATCACCTAAGGACATTGGTCCAACTCCAGGATTGCCATCAGTAATTAATACAACTTGACATGCTGTAGTATTACCCCATTCTGCCATAATAACATTATTAACACCATGAAGAGCAGTTTCTATACAAGTTTTATCACATTCTTCGATGCTTTGTAATCTTGCACGTATACTATCATAATCACGAGTAAACGGACAAATAACTTCATATAATGACGAAAAAACAACCTAAAATAAGAAAAAACTGCTATAATTACAAAGAGACAATAACACAACATTTATTAGCTTAAAGCATTTACCAAAGCCACAAATTCTAATTTTGAATTAACTTGCAAATAATGTAGTAATGCATTTATTCCATGAACAGCTAAATGATGTCGAGTTAATTGTTCATTCTGATTATTTTCACCGGATCCATTGCTTAATATCGATCGTCTCATTGACAGAGATACATCTAACGCTATAACCGTTGGCATTTTTATTCAAGAAAGAATAAAGACTTTAACCCTATTAACATGTGCACGGTTTTTTAATAAAATTTGGTTTCTTATTCGTTGATCAAAAATAATATGTCAAAAATATAAAACTGTTAGGTTATAAACCCTGTTTATATTATAAATATCGCCTTCTGAAAGCAATTTGTGAACATTTTCGAATACTTATACATTACTCAATTAATACTGTTTTATCTTTTTCCTTCATATATAAACAGCAGTTAAAAAATTTAAAAACATTTACGTAAATATTTAGGAAATGTTACATAGATCTTTGTTCAAGTATAATTGATATTCAATCACATCGCACACATGCATTCATCCATACTTGTTACAAAGTTCTATACAATAGTGGGATTATGAAGTTTTGTTTGTATCAACATATACTTTCTAACATTGGACCATAATTCTCTAATTATATAAATAAGAATATTGTCAAATTCATAATTTGTATACAGAAAATTAAAAATCACAATATTTGTAAAAACATTATTTTACAAAATAAATTTTTACATATGACATGTCGAACATTTTGATAAGATAAATTGTTATTTATCTGACATTTCTGCCCTTCACATACAGATTTTTGTATATTTAAAGCATCTCGAAAACATAATGCTCTTTATTCTTGATTTTCAAATGTGTCTGTCATCAGTTAATTGCGCAGTACACGGGAATAACGATTGGAAATATAAACGTTTGGCGTAATATTTAGGTTTATTCAACAGAGACTTGTGTAATCGGTGCAATTATTGTTCTTAGTGCTGAGGTTAATTTTAAATATTGAATTCAAGTGCAAAGTTTTAATGAAATTAAAAGTGTAATCAAATGTGCATCTATTGTACATACAATGCGTTTATACTCGATTATCTATACAATCATATTTTCGTATTATATTTTATCTGTAAAATCGAAACAGTTTTGGAATAACCAGATATCTCCCGTTATATTGGGTAACTATTTGTTATTATATACAAGTCTATATTCAATTATGTTAAACATTGAATTCTAAATAAATATTATGTCGAAAGTTCCAGGAGATGGAGGTAGTCAAGTCGAAGCAAAACTTAATAAAACAAAGGCAGTACATTATATTTGCCAAAAAGTTTCCAATGAATATTTCAACATCTGGTTGAATTTAGAATTACTTGTACCAGTAGCTATAGATTGTTGGGTAAACATTTTTCCTTTTTATGCTTTATGAATAAAATCATAATTCACAATGATTAATAAAACAGTAAACCAATTGTTTTAGATTGATAATATGAAACTGATCTATAACAATGTTACGAGAACAACAAGAAACCAAGATGGTGTTGATATTCGAACACCAGGTTGGGGCGATCCATTTGTTGTTGAATATTTAGACCCAAGTAAAGCTTCTCTTGGTGCTTACTTTAAAGATATTGGTAATATGTTAGTTAATGAACTTGAATATGTTAGGAATTATTCACTACGAGGTGCACCATATGATTTTAGAAAAGCACCTAGTATGTATATGTATATTGATATTTTTCTTAACAAATTGCATATAAAAATCAGGAAATCTTGTTTATAAATATTTTAAATCATTAGAAATATATTAAAAAGTGGTTGTTTCACACAAAAAACTACTGTGCAATGTGTTAAAGTATTGGTAGTATTTGTGGTTAAATTTTATTACATAACAAAAACTTCTTTTAGATGAAAATGAAGAAGTTTTTATTAAGTTGAAAGAATTAGTTGAAGAGACATATAATATGAATAAGCAAGCTCCAGTAACATTAATAGCCCATAGTATGGGTGGACCAATGACACTTATTTTTCTGCAGCGTCAAAGTCAAAAATGGAAAGACAAGTACATAAATTGTTTAATTTCACTTTCAGCTGTTTGGGGTGGTAGTGTTAAAGCACTTAAAGTATTTGCTATTGGTAAATATAGATATTATTTGTGCGTCACAGAATTTAAAATGTATATTTTTAATTAGTTTGTTATTATAGGAGATGACCTGGGTGCATATCTTCTGCGTCAGAATGTTCTTAAAGATGAACAAATATCTAGTCCTAGTTTAGGGTGGTTATTACCATCAAAATTATTTTGGAAGGAAAGTGAAATATTGGTGCAAACAGAGCAAAAGAATTATACTTTATCCATGTTACGAGATTATTTGATGTATGACATAATGCATGCAATACTTATTATTTTATAATCAATAATTATATCTCATTAGTTTTTGCAAAGTAAATAAAGATAGTTAATTGTTGAATTCTACAGAGATATAAATGTACCAAATGGCTGGGAATTTAGGAAGGATAATGAAAAATATCAGTTAGATTTTACGGCTCCAGGAGTTGAAGTTCACTGTTTATATGGAACTAATTTAGATACAGTAGAAAAGTATATTTACTAAATTTTTATTAAATGGTTGAAAATTTTACATTTCATTTTTAATGGTAAGCTTATTCTTTTCAGGTTATACTACAAGCCTGGTACATCAATAGAGGGTGTTCCAAAATTAATACCTGGTGATGGTGATGGTACCGTAAATTTAAGAAGTTTAGAAGCTTGCAAATATTGGCAGGGAAAACAGAAACAAAAAATTTATTGTCAATCTTTTCCTGGTGTAGACCATATGAATATTCTGAGAAATATTAATGTTTTAAATTACATTAAAACAGTTTTAAAAGTGTAATATCATTATTTAGACGAATATGAAATCTTTTATTCTTGACAGAGCTATTTAATTAAAATTTGAGAAAAACAAATCTCATTTCATGATAAATATATTTCATGTTCATATGTTATACTTAAAAAAATAATATTCAACTTACTTGTGTGTACATATATACAGTTCTTTACATGAAGTAAATTTAAATGAGCATATTGGAATAATGCTCTTACATGTTTCTTTTTATTAGTACAAAAGTATATATGTTTGTAATTACAAACAAACGAAATTATTACTTACTTTATATTTGGAAGTTCGTTACTTCTTTAAAATTTTAATACATATTTTATTTGGTATAGCAATAAATAACCTTATAAACAATCATTTTTATTCTCTACAATAGCATATACATTGCATGTATAATGCATTAAATTCTGATATTTCCAGCATTTTTTTGTATAGCATATTTTTCTTACTTTAATATCTCAGGTACAAATTTATTAAACATGTATGATTTCTGTTTGTAATACAATTAGATTTATTGAAAATTATTTCAATAAAAATGAATGATAAATCTTTAAATGTGAATAGGAAGAAATAAAACTAAAAAATTATATTTTTTTGTATTAATTGTCTCTATTCCATTGTTGCAAGTTACTCTTTGTATGCAAATATGAACAAACGTATCTTATCATTTAAGCGAGACATGGGCACGGATATTTTTTTTAAATTTATTTATGTTGGGTTTGTGGAGTGTTACAATTTATTCTATTAGTACCTTTTTGTAAATGGCAAGAAAGGGGAAGCATTGAAGAGACGGGCGTTCCAAATGGGATGTTGAGAATATAACGATATTGAATGAAATGCGAAGAATAGACGACAGAATACGGACGAGCGTAAAACATCAGAAACTAGGTTTATGTGCTTTTGAAAAACTGTAAAATTCGAAATACTTTTTTTTCTAACATGCAATTTCGGTCGTCATCAAACTTTGGTGTATCAAACATCGACCTGATTCAATTTATTATTTACTACCCATGTCTGACCTAAATTTATGCAATAATATATCATACTTCAATTTTTCTTTCGTATTTCAAAATATTCATACTGCAGGGCTATCGTTTTTTTATAAATGTATACGTTTTTCGTTCTTTCATAAATTTTTGTTTGCATTCCAGACACTAAACATATATGCAGAGAAGCTTGATGTTGGTCTTTAAAGAACACAGTATAAAGGCAGCACAGGAATGCTCGAAATACTCCTTGTTATATATTCAAAAACAGATTCATTCAGTCATTATTAAATAAAATTCTCAACAATACTTGATCATATGCTTACATTTTGCGATGTTACACCTTTTTGTTCGCTGGTGTGTCCAACAATTCCGATTATTACATTAATAGCATATAAATAAAATAAAAGTCTGTTTCAAGGACACACAGATGAATCTATTTTTTAAATAAGTTCATTTAATGTCAGTTAAGACCAGATGAAGATCTTAAAAAAGCATATAATCCTAAGGCCAAAATCGTTACTACCGTAATCGTTTTATAACTTCTAATGCGATACGGTACTCTCGGAGTCGATTGTACAATTCGTAGTTGACGCTGCCTTTCTCTCTCTTGACGACTTGCTTCCGCCTTTGCTTTCCATTCTTGTTCTTTACGTTTCCTTTTTCGATCATATTCTATAACATCGTTACTTATAGATTCGGGAGGATATTGACGGTATAAAATTTTTGCCTCGACCAGAAGCGTTTCAAAAGGCAAATCATCTGGTAACTATAAACGAGTGTAATTTTTATGTAAAAGTGCATAGAACCAAGAATAATTTTTATTTTATTCATAAAATAAAGGCGAAGCAATACTCACAGTACATAAAACTTTATGCGTATGACCCATATCAGGCGTAGTATTAAAAATTTCTGTCGCTCTATATGCTACAATCACAGTACTTAGATAAAGTGGCATTAATGGAGGACTACCAAGGAAATAATCAAATAATCTATGTAACAATTTTCTATTTTCTGCATATTTGTGCGCATACCATGTTGTATATTCAGCCAATGCAAAATGTGGAAATAATTCTACGCTAAAATACATATAGGATAGAATATAGAACAGATTTAATGTCCATTACAAGTAATTCTTTTGCAAACTTCTGAACAAGTATGTACATTATTATACTAACTTTTCCAAGTGTTCTAACAAAGTAGGGTGCACTCTCTCTAGAAGTGCAAATATGTAAAATAATTCTTGATTTACTTTTTCCATTGTCTTCTCCATAAATCTTTCAAGGAACTCCAAGGAAATACTTTCAAGAACATGTAAACCCTTTTCTAAGCCCATGACAAGTAAAACAGTTGCTGCTATATCATTATATCCCTGGTAATAACTAAGCACATATTTTATTTTTTATTATCTATATATTTGAATTTTAAACTAATATAACAAATTTAAAACAAGAATTTAAAAAGAAATATCATCTTGTATATCAAATATGTATATATATGCATATACTAACTTTAACATAGAATGTTTACAAAGAACCCAACACATTATTTGTGTTAATTGTTCATGAAAATGGTCTATTTCATCTTGTGTGGCTTTTTCAGAAATATGACTTCTACTACGTGCTACATCCTTTAATATTTGCTGATACACTTCATTTGGTATATGATCATGTATAGTTTCTAATTCATCCAGAGAAAGTCTACTTTCTTCCGAAAGCCTTAATAGTTTTGGCCATAAAACCCTTCGTATATCATCTATAGATCGTCTTTATGTTTTCAAGATTTAATTATAAAATATAAAATTATTTTCAATAAGGAACCTACAATTTTATGTTTTGTTACTTTGAATAAACATACATAACGTCATTTTTTTTTAAATTAATATTTAAGAATACTTAATTACATTATATTATCTACATAAAGGTTCCTTGTTGATAATAATATATTATTATGTTAATAAAATACCATGAACAAAACCCTCACTGCTGCAACCCAATAATTTGAGTTCTCCTACTGTCAAATTCGGATTAGCAACGCTCCCTTGAATAACGCTTATCTTCATCCGTTCTCTATTTATTAATGTCTCTGTATCACCAAAATCATGTTCTAATAAATTGCTATCGTCATCACGATTTAACACTCCGTTTTGTTTACCTGATAAATTACAGTCCGCGATATCAGGTATTTGTGGTATAATATTATTGTACCATGCCTTCGTAGAATCAGATATTCTTACAAGAGGGACATCACGTTCGAAATTCGAAGTTTTGTCTTCTTCCGATAAAAAATTTACTGCCTCGGTCACGTTTCTTCTCCTAACTTTCAGGTTATGCTCTTCCGTAGAAACTGACATTTCCATGGACATTCTTGAGACATTAGAATCCAGAGATATTTCATCTTCTTCGGGTTCCATCTTACTTGATATAATGAATTCATACCAAAACTTTCTTGAAATTTTTCATAATACGAAAAATTTATAAAAATCTTTTGAAACTTTTGACAAAATGACAAACTGTCACAAATGACACGCATCGATCACTGTTGCACACTCACAAGAAGCTACTTATCAATCGAAATTGAACACATGTTAACGCAACTACTACAATGTAGCTGGTCGAGTCACTGACGTGGCCTAATACATGCAATACATATGTATTTCCCTACTTTCGCGCTGTTTTGCACTAATTCTCAACCATTCGCAAAACATTAGTGGTTAAATCATTTACCAAAGCAGATTTTTTCTAATACGCTATTATCGACTTTTATTTCTAAAGAAAATATTCAATAAAATTTTGTTTAATCAACAAAAGATATAAATGGTATTATATCATGGCAATGTACAAAACGGACTTATCATCTTATAGGATTTCATACGCTACAAACTGAAATACCGATTGTGTAAAAACTCCGAAATTTTGCTGCGTTTTGTACAATGTAAACAGAATGAAGTATTTATCGATTGATAATTCTTCTGAACCTCATTGTTTTGTATATTGGAAGTGGCGACATCTTGCTTCGCGTAGGAAAGGTATCATAGGTGAATCTGTGATGTAACTTTGGTATTTGCAATTTAATCAGTTTGGCGAGAAACAATATAATACTTGTTTCGAAGTTATTAACGGCAAACATTAAGTATATTCGAATCTTAAAATAAATAATTTAGTCCGAAATAGAATAATTTAAGTTAGAACAATGGCAAATGTCGTATACAACCTTTTTTTCAAACGAACTTCTACAGTCACATTAATTATTATAGCGAGCAGTTTTCTGTTCGAACGAGCTGTTGATCTATTTACGGATAAATTGTTTGAACATGTTAATAAAGGGGTATGTATAAATGAACATAAGAATTTTATGAAAGATCTAATCTAAAATCTTATGTAACTCAAAAGAGTCAACTTTATGTAGATAGTAATCAGTTATTGGTAATATGGTAAAATAACCTATTTTTTACTCTTTTAAAATAATTGAAATTTGTTTTATTAATGCCATAAAAAAATAACCAAATGAATCGTAATAAAAGTTCGTGTTTATCGTACATTCAGCTTAATGGATCTTTTTGTTACCAACTATATAGATCTGTACCGATAAGATAAAAAGTAGTAATATTAATTTTTGGACATACAGGCACAAATATTTTAAGCATTTATAAATATTATTAATAATTTTTGTTACAGAAATTGTGGAAAGATATCAAACATGAATATGAAAAATAGGTAAAACAAATGTTAATTGTATTGCATTAGATGTACTTGTACAAATACAATGATGTATTGTCTAGGAGCATCGTATTTCCTCAATTATACGAATAAAAAATAATTCATTACATACAATTTAGTTCAATCTTTGATTATTTCAGTACCATTTTAATACATATTCTTTATTGTATAAACGAATAATCATTTTCTTAAGAACTACATTTATGTTGTTACATTATAAAATAAAAAGTGAAACTTTTAAGACTATATTATAAAATGATTGTTAAGCACTGGTAGTTATACTGGTTCGATGAAACGGCCAAAAAATAGTGTCATATTTGTTACAGAATCGATGACAAGAAATAGAAATGGTCTATCCAATTTAATGTCGTTACTCCATGATGAAAGGAACTGATATCCAATTTCTATTACAATAAATTATCATTAAGAAATTATAGACTAGAAATTAGGGAGTAGTTAACAGGTTTACAACTGCTTTTAAAGTGAAAATATAGTTTACCTGTATCAGCTGCAGCTAGCGTTCCTTCTTCGTCTATTTCTATTTTAACATTTTGTAGGATACTGGTTACACGTAAAGAACCATTGGATACCATGTTGGTTAAATTTGCGTCAGATTGAAATATTTTTTCAATGCCCAACTGAAATAACGATTGCGTTGATAACTTCTAAAAAGTGAAATTTACGTAGGGAGACTCACATGTTGTAACGTGGACATTAAATTCAGATTGTTTTCGATAGTAAACTTTGGAAGATATATGGTAACATCTCTTTCCTTCAGGTTCGACAGTATCGCAGAAATAGGAACCGTAGATAAATCTTTAGATAAAATTCGAAGATTCGGGTCCTTTTCTCTTTTGCTTGGCATGATCGTTAACATCGACATTTTCTGATCCTAAAAATTACATTTAACATTATACGGATACCGAAAACACGTTCTGTGTATACGATCCATTTATTGTACCGAGTATGGAATTTGTAAAACGTGCGCATCGATGGAGGATATGTACGCGTATCGATACGTAGATTTATGTTGCATGAAATACGTGTTCTTGCATACGCCATTGGGACCATAGAAACATTGTAGTTTCGTTTTCATTGGATCAAACGCTTTTAGCCAATGTCCTTTAAAGTACGTAATCGAAGTTAGTACGAGACGCGTATCGGGTTGAATATTGCTAAGTAAGGGTGAAGAAACTGCTTTGCGCGCTGCTTGACGGACCCAGTCGTTGATAAGACGCCCGGTATTTTGTGTATCCATAAAATTTACATTTTCTACGTCTCCTTTATAACGTGATTGCAAAATGTCTTTATAAGTGTCTAGCACGTGCAAATTTTCATGTGCCCACAATCGAGTGGTTACATCGATTTCCGTACCATTCTCGTTTCTCTGAAAACATAGCATGTAAAGCATAGTGTTCATATGTCTGTTAAACATCATATAATTTACAGTTACATAGTTTGAGAAGAAAGCGATTTTTTTAAACCCGTTGAGGTGAGAGGTCATTGATAAACGCCTACCTCGCGAGAAAGTACAAACCGTTTCTTAAATATATTCTTGCCTTTAAAGACGCGAAAGTTCGTTGCGTGAGTTCTCTTATATTCGATTCATCACCAGGCAACCTCAATTCCGAAAGAATCTCTTGTTTCGTGTCACCATTTGCTCCTTCCATTAACATTGTCAATATCATTTTAACGCTCGCTGGCGATGACACTAGATTTCCATTGTATTCTTTGCTCAGCGCCTACGATAATGTATCAATTGCTACTTTGTTCTTCGATTAAGGAGACATAAAATACCTTTCTTATTCTTTTACCTGAGAAAAGTACGTGTTGAAGAGATTATTCCGATCTTCGACATTAAAGCCCGTTTGTAAGATCGAGTCTAGAAACACTTCTCTACGTAAATACGGTGTATGGGTATCTTTTCATTTTGTTACTTTTAAAATCACCGTGTTACGATATTACGAAACAGTGGCATCGAGTTAAGCTTTTGAAGATTTATCAGCATGAAGGAGAAAGCTTGGTGACATTATAGGACAGACAGTACTTATAGATCAATTGAAATTTATGAGAAACAGAAAATAGTAAGTACAGCGCAGAGAAGTCCAAGTTGAAGGCGAAGTCGATATAATTTAAGTTAGCAGTAACCATGAAGCTTTCATCGTTATTTTGGTAGAAGAAATTAACCTGCGTCCGGTACTGGTGTGCCAAATTTGGGTGGATTAAACTGTTCCGACCTAGTAGGAGTGCCAGTACTGTCCAACGGATTTATCATTTTACCCATGTAAACGACAGTTCCTGTGGATTCGTCTTCGATGTAAAATAGAAAGGGATGATTGGCGTGGAACGTTTGATCCCCGATTTTATTTCCAAGTTCAATTTCTGGAATATTAAACGAAGTTGAAAAGGGCAGAAGTACGCCAAAGCGATACAGAAAAAGTAGGTAGTTGCGTGAAAAATTTACCGGTAGCAACATAAGCCGTGGTTCCATTCTCGTTCACTTCTATTCCAGCCTTCTGTAGTACATTCGAAACTTTGAGATGTTTGGAAGTTTGTTTGGTGCGAGCTATCCCAGTTAACGTGGCTGTATCAGCAAAGATATCGCGAATACCAAGCTGCTCGACGAACAAAGTAAACGGAACAAAAAATGTCTCATGCTTGTTACTTGATATAATGGGAAGTAATGACAGTGATAGTAATAGAAAAAGCAAAAACGACGATACCTCACGAAGCACGGTTTCCAACTGGCTGGAGAACTGAAACTGAAATTTTGGGATAGACACATCAACAGGCAACTCCTGCATCAACCACGCATGTCGTGACAGATCAAGAGGATTAACATCGGCAATGAGCTGTTCAATCCCGTTCCGACTGTGGGGCAGTAACAGATACATAGCAAATTTCTGTCCCTGGAATAAAAAGTTACGAAAGAAAGTACTTGACGGAGCATTAAAGGTGAAGATAAAATCATTTCGCGTACAGCATATGGTATTCGCAGAATTTTTGCTTTCAACTTAGAAGATTCGGAGAAGTATAATTTAGTGGATGTACGCATAAATGGCACGTCTATCGACTCGTTGTCACTCGTGAAGAATTGTTCAGTTCGCGAGTTTTCCAGACGGAAGTAATTACGTCGCCACGAGCCTTTGAAGAAGAGAGCGTTCACGACAAGCATCAGCAATTCCTTTACGCCGCTCTCTAAAACAAAAAGTTAACACTTAACAGTTTATTCGATGAGAAACAATAAATTCCAAGAAATTGTAAAATTAAGTTTCTTTACGTGGAATGATACAAGGAAAATGTTGCCTTTCGTATTTAGAAAATCAAGTGGCCTCGATGGTACTCGATGCAACGCGGTTTCATCGAGCGTTACAGAACACGAATTGAAAATAAAATTAGATAAGGTTTCACCCGTACCGTTTTCTATTATCTTCTCTATGTTACCCTCCGTAACATTGCTAACCCATCCATTGATCTCTCGGGCAAGCGGCTGCGAATCTGACATATTCGAAACAATTACATCGGTATCATAAAACGTCTTTATAATAGCCTTGTATCGTTGCCTGACCAAGATGTTTGAATCCATGTAAATTCGTGTGCCGATATTTAACTTGTAATCCGGAGAAGCAGCCTGTGAAACGATCGAGGAAAAAATTCAGTCTCAAGATCACTGAAATCGATCGGGTCTGTCTTTTTGTAAATATGTAATTATCCACGCAGTGCGTGTTTCGTAAATGTACCTTAAGGGAGCGTAAAATGGAGGAGAATTCGTCTCGCGTAGCTGTTCTGGTAGCAGGTAGTTGCATTCCAATGGCTAGTTCTTGGGCAGTTCCATCTTGAGCTCCTTCATACAATAGTACAAGAGCAATCTTTAACGATATCGGCGATATAAGAACATTTCCGATATATTTTTTGCTGACAGCCTAAGGAGTAACGCAAACAGGACAATGGTATGTACAGTCTGAACGAGATGCAAGTATTTTTTGTACACGCTCATACAGGCGCCTTTGTTCTACAATAAAAATTTTTAGACGATTACTTTGAACAGAGTCCAGTCGAAAGTATTGAAACGTTCTCCTTGATAGGGTACGAAATCATCCTCGTCCTTGTCACGATTCACGAGATCCTTGGGATCAGGATTATTATTTTTACCGGCTGCTGTGTTACCGTGCGCGTCATCGATGATGCACGCGACGAGCATCGCCACGCAGCCTGAAACGAATACACAAGGATATACGCAAAAACATTTAGCGAATAGATAATCGATCGGCCGCCCCGCATCGTTTTACGCGCGTAGATCTTTGAACTTTCTTCACAATTCGATCGGTTCGCCGCGCGTAAATGACCGTGTCCGTCGATCGTTCAAGTTCGACGCGTAAACAGAAATTAAATTTCTCACCCAATATTTTCAGATGTCTCATAATCGCGTAGTCCTATATGTTTATGCGATCACGATGCGAAATAACTGCAACCGCGATACCGACTACGATTAGAACTTCGGTGTAAACGATTGATCGCGCTCTCTTCGATCGAACAAACGATTCGTCGCAATTTAAGCGAACGGAGGAACGCCGCGATTCGTTCGGGCGCTGATCTCATGTGGTATCGCAATTAAACGATCGTCGGGCACAGAACCGGTCGAGTAGAGTCGGCTCGGGTCAGATTGGTCGGTTGGCAAGTTCGTCCATCCTTTGACCATTGCATAGTAGAAATGGAAATGGCAGAGAAGCAAGTCATATCGGAGAGAGAGGGGATAGAGGTTGTAAGCTCGCAAACGCGAGAATGAAAAATTATATTATCGATGTAAAGAGCAAATTGATGAACCGTGATTCATGGAAGCAAAACGAATGGATTCCGGAAAAGAGGAATCACAGGAAAATCCCAGACGTGCGATTTTATTGCTTTCGAAATTGATTTATTCGATAATTTGACCGACACTCTCAATAATGCTAATTAAATTATTATAATCGACAAGTACAAAAGTATGCGTAAAAAAATTCGGAAAAAAGAACAAATTTTAATTATCTAGTAGGCGGTAAATCGTCCAATGTCTCAGTCTCTTTTCTTTTCGTATTTTCGTATCTCTCGCGCTGCATCGCTGCATAATTGTCGAGGGCCTTTGTGATTAAAATGGTAGCCGCGTTCAAGGTCTCTTCGGATAAATGGCTTCCAGATAAATCCGTCATCTGCTCCTTCACCTATAAAAACAAAATACTTGTCAGAATACGCAACGATTCATCTTTTATTCATTTCCTTCCGAAAAATCATTACTATACATATGTACAACAAAGAAACGAGTGTTACCTGACGATTATTGACCACACCAAAGCCAATGAAATTGATGGTACATACGGGTGTAAATGTACAAATCATGGTGGTGAAGGCTCCGCCTAGGATAATCGCGAACAGAAAATGGAACAAATAAATTCCAGCTCGAATTCCGTACAAAAGAATTTCCTCGGAGGACGGAAATAAACTGGTCCCAATTTCGGTAATCCAAGAATCTGTGTTCTGTTGCGGTAAAACGCCTGGCACGAGGTAACCCTCGTATCCCGTCTGAATAGCGTATCCGCCGTTTCCATATTCCGGATATGGTGGATAAACGTATCGATTGATCATCGGTTGGTTCGATTGCATGACCGGATAAATTTGTGGTTCAGTGTCGATTCCAGTCGACGTAATCACTCGTTGATTCGTTACTTCACTTTGCTCGCTCTGTTTGTTGGGAATTTCGTTTCTGACCGGTACAACCGCAGCCCCGCACCAATGAACCATTAAACAAATTGTTAAACTGCGATACATTTTTGCGACTAACGAAAATCACGTGTTTAGCTCTTCCGAACGACTGTGAGCAAACTACCCTTGTACCCATGGCTTTATATACGTTACCGGAAGACGGTTCGTAGAGGATAACCACCACCTGCGAGCAAAAGGTAGTAACTTTTATCTAAATCCATCGATCGTATCGATGCACCCCTGGTCAGTCAAATTCCACTTTCTAATTCATGTTCCATCGCATACCTGAAGCCGTAACAACGACAAAATTCATTATACTTATTGTTCGTGTACCTTTTGGAAGTATACTTTGAGCCAGGTAAGAAAACCATAAGTTTCTAATCTTATAAATTGTAAGGCTTTCCAACGACTTCAGAAACGCAATTGTAAAACTGATGAAAATATATTTCCATGACAGAAAACTTTAGACGAGAGTGTATACGATATTTTCCTGTCTTTTTAATTTTTTTTAAATAATTTGTACTCGATTCTTTTCGCACGTATCTTGTCCAAGCGAACAAAATACGATGTACTTAAGTTACAGCTATCAATACGTTTAACTTTACGATCGATTACGCGATCGTGCAAGCAACAACGATTCGTCCATTATCTGTTTACGTAAATTTTCAATTTCATCCTCGCTACTGCTGCTATTGTTGCTATTATTATAACTTCTTTTCTTTGCGTTACGACTCGATGATCGATCGCTTCGTTTTCGTTTCCGTTTTCGTTTCTCGAGCTCTCGTTCCGCTCGTTCTAATTCGCACAATTCTTCGACAAAAGTAGCTTCTTGATGCTCGTCTTCGTCTTCTGCCACACAGAACGTATCCTGAAATTCGACAAAAATGAAAACACATTATTGAAATAAACCATATCCTTTTGATTTCTAACGCAATTGGTACATAGCTTCACTTACGTTTAAGTAAGTATCGTCTGCTTGAGTTATAGGTTCCGAATACATTTCTGTGTCGGCATCGGGCGCGCGTGGCTTCTTAAATACGAAACCTTCCTGTCGTTTTACTGGGCTTTTGATACTTTTCAAATAATGTATATGCATATCGGTCGCATCGTGCACGTTTTGTGTGTAGCTCACGAAACCATCGAGATCCGTGTCTAGTTCTTCCAAACTTTCATCCGAGACATCATCTTCCGAAGATACTTCTGCTTCATCGTCTATAAATTCGTTTATTTTTCTTCGTTTGCGATTAGCTCCATTACGTTTTTCAATGGGTTTCGTTTCGTACGACGTATCGCGATCACAATTATTAATTGAATCGTTGAAGAAGAAACTGCTTTCTTTTTCGTCGTTCCTTTCAGCTGAAAAACTATCATCGTTCGAATTACACGTATTATTGAGAGATTTATTTGCACTTTCGAGTCTCGAATTCCAACTTTTTCTTAAATTCGATAACTTTTTCGCTATACTTGTACCGGTAGCATTCCTGTTTAAGACACTGGGAGATTTGTTTATCGAAGTCTGATTTTGATCATACTGTGTTTCAACGTTTCGCTCGATTTTTATTGATTTATTGTTCTTTTCTTTAGGCGAATCGAACATTGTAGAATCGCATATAGGATCCATCGAAATTTTAAAATCATCATCCCATTGGAATTCTTCCAATTTTAATTCTATGTCAACTTCATTATTTTTGTCCACTAGATTTTTCGACTTATCGAGAACAATCTTATCAGTGGATTCGTAACTCTTAAATGAATGATCTGTTTTCTTAATTGATTCTGCATCGTTATCGATTTCCACCGCAAAGCTTTCCTCCTGAAACATATCGTCTTCCGATTCATCGACCATGTCTGGAACTGTTGATTTCGAATTTAGTCTCGCTATTTCGTTAATCGCTTGCGTTATGCTAAGAATACTTTGATTTTTGGTTTCGTTAAAACTTGACGTATGATCATTCTTTATTATTTGCTTACAATCTTTCCTGCTATTATTTTGGACGATTTCAGTAGAATCGTCGCATGTTTCGATTGTTTTCCGTAAACCTCCATTGTGCGACTCATTAGTATCGCATAATTGCAAGTTATTAGTAAATTCAGGTTGTACATTTTCAACGTAAGTATTGCCTTCTGAATCATCGGATGTTTCATTCAATATATCTTCGAATATACCAGGCTTTAAATCCTGCAATACACCTGTTTTATTTTCGGTTTCTATTGTTTTTGAAATATTGCTATTTGGATACTGTTCGAAACGGATTGCAAGTTTATCATTAGAATTGCTATTTTTACAATTTTCTCTTCCATAATTAAATATATCGCTCTCGTTCGATTCACTACTGTCATCAAGCAAATCTTCAAATTTCGACTCTTCGATGATAGGTTCGTCCTCGAACTGTTTCATCGCATTAACAAGCATCCATTCATCGTTCTGTAAACTGCTGCTCCTGCGTTTACTGTTATTTTCGTCCTTATGCAAATTATTTTTATTTAGTTGTATGACGGTGTTCAGCGCAATTAAACAATCGAGAATTTTAATATCAGGTATTGTAAAATTAAAAAAGTTTTTAACCCGGGAAAACTGAGGTATGTAATGTTTAATACTAGCGGACATTTCCTCTTTATCTGTTTCCTTCTCAGAATTTCTCAAAGCGCACATTGTAAGGAAATCAACCGCATCGTTATCGCAAGACAAAATTTTTACGTCGGATGGTTTTATTACATTTTGGTTCTGTGTAGTATCAAGAACACACGTACTAATGTTGTTCTTCGCATGTTCTGTATGTTCTTTAATTTTAAAGAATTTTGTCATAGAAAATTTATTATCATTCTCTTGTGATGTTTCATCTAAAACATATACATTATTTACTTATTTCAATAATAACGTATAAAACGTATTATCATATTCATTTTATTGTTCTATTACCTATATTTGCAATCTTTTTTAACGTACTGCGACCCTTATTGTTCTTCTTTTTCGATTTTTTATCTTTACTATTCATATCTGAAATTTTTGGTTGCGTGGTAATATACATTTTTAAACATTCCGGTTCAATGGTGTCAGGAATCATTCGTGGATTATTTTGATAAAGTGAAGAAAAAATGTTACTCGTGTTTAATATTTTATTGTTTAATGAAACTCTCCTAGCCATTGTAGATTTTAATGTCTATAATATTAACAAATATTATCAATTTGTTTAACACATTAAATTTTACACAAATTTCAAATACTTTTGATTATTAAAATGTGTAATTACCTCGTGTTCTTTTCCATCGGTAACAAGAATAATTATATGACCATCGCGTTTTCGACCAGTCCTCCCCATTCTTTGTACAAGACGCGTTGGAGATTGTTGGGATACGTCAAAACATATAATTAAATCTACTTCTCCAACATCTAACCCTTCTTCTCCTGTATCATATAATATGATGTTATTTTCATTAGTTTTTATCATTTTTCATTATAACTTGTTAATACAATTGTTAGTGTATATTGCATATTTTATACCTATACTAGTAGATATAAGGACATTAACGCGGTTGTTTTTAAAATCTTCTAATGCTTTTAATTGCTGTTTTTGTTTCTGTCCTGCCTGACCAACAAACATTTGTGGTCTTATTAATGGTTCACATTGTAATAATAGAACGTAAATTTCGTTTACGATATCTCTGTACTGTATAAAGAAAAAGTATGTTACATATCAAATTTATGGTAAGCAAAGTCAGTAAGTACGAACCTCAACAAAAACCATGGCTCTCGTATCCGTCTGTTTTTCTTGGCTATTCGTAAAATGATGTAAAAGCAGTTCTTTTAATTTTTCAAACTTTGTATGTCCATATACAAGATCTTGTGAAATCTAGAATTTTTAAGTTACATATAAGAATGTATTTAATTTCATATGCTTTATACATAAATGAATGTGTACTAACAGTTATTGCATCATCTTTATCAATAGTTTTTATATCTGGAAATGGGCCCAGGTAATCTTCAATATCTTTGAGTAACTCCTGCAATTGAGTCTCCCCTTTCAGCCAAAATTTATCAGAATGATCTGTTTATTAACAATGTATATAAATTGTTTGAAATAAGGAAAAAGTTTATTAAAATAAGAAAATTTATTTGTGAAGCACAAATTGCATACTTTGATAAAATTTATAAAATGCTCGAAGACCATCTCTAATCATAAGTTCATAAGCATGATACATTGTTATTAATATATTTAATGTTTTTATAATTTGTCCATGATTTCCTGACTTGTTAGTTTTATTTTGATATTCTCTTAATAAATGAAATATCTACATAACATAAAAAAAAAAAAGGAAAAATTATATTTCATTTTTTAAATTAAAAACATAACAATGAATAATATGAAACAATTTAATTTACCTTTCCTTTAGAAATGTTTGCTGTATCTCCTTTAAGGATATTATACTGCAGCAAAATTTTTACATGACGATCCATAATAAAAATATATTTCTCTTTGTATTGAGTTATTTCGTTGTTAAGTGGCACTAAAATTATATCGAGTTTTCTTTGATTGATATATGGAATAACATCAAACGATCCTTCATCTCGTAATTCTACATGAGCGATAAGTAAATTTTGTAACACCTATAGAAAATATTATATATTTATTCCTGCAAATTGTAGTATAATTATAAAAGAGATAAGTAATGTTTTTAAATACTGAGTATTAACAAAGTATACCTCATGAACATTATTTATTTTGTTGCCTGGTGTTGCCGAAAGGGCTAATACCCGAAAGTTTTTATTTGTTTCACTTAATATTCGAATGCACTGAGGATAAAGTATATACAATTATTTAATGTATAGATATTACGGAAATTGATGTTAAAGCTTTCGTTTTCGTTTCTGCATATAGAGGAGAGGGTATAATACACGCGGAAAGGTTTCCGTTGCGCCGAAACAAATAACGTCTATTAAACAAAAGAACGACAATCGCTATTACGAATGGTACAGATACAATGGCATGTTATCGTCGTCGTTTTCAAACACTGTTAAAATTGTAAGTATTGTGTTCAGGTTATAAGTATTGCATGTAAGTTCAGATCAAAACTTTGATATCTCATGTGTCTTACTTCATATTCGTACCCGCTCCTGTATGACACGTTTATAATATTTTCATAGAACTACCTCGCAATATGCATGCTTTCCTAAACCTTTATGAGCTTCATCTATAACAACACATTTTATTAAATCGGCTGGTATAATGTTTTTATACAAATCATTGTAAAAAACTTGAGGAGTAGCAAATACTACTCTTTTCTTTAACCAAGCTACTTCTCTCTGTTTTTGGCTGATTGCTCCTACAACATAATACATTATTCCTTTCACTATTTATATGCAATACAACATGCAATATGTGTCTTTATCAAAATATGCTTCCTTATGTTAAACTGTCTAATTGAATTGATAAAATAATTTTATTCGTTTATTTGCAACATGCTATATTTTGCTACAGATATTTTTCTATTTTGTTGCATGTTTAATGTTTCCAAATATAAATGCTTTTTATTAGTTGAATGTAGTCACTCATAATGTACAATATTCATTTTATGATAATCGTATATAAGATTATTTGATGGCCTTTAGTAATGAAAGGGTTATTAATAAATCAAATAAAACATGAGATTTAAATATGTATATTATTAACATACCTGTTAGTTCAATAGTCTCTACGCTTGGTATACCCATTACATCATAACAAGCAAAAATTTGTTGAGCAACTAAAGGCTTAGTAGGTGCTAAAAATACAACCTTCCCTCGTGGATACCACCTCCAAAAATTATACATTATAACTGCAGCAATAAATGTCTTTCCTAATCCTATTAAAGATCGCAGATAAAATGTAATATAAACATTAATAAATCCATTCTCAGATTTTATATTTATTATACCAAAAGATATAATTATTCTTACCAGTAGGTAAACAAACTAAAGTATTCTTGTATAAACAGGCTTGAACAATATTGTATTGATAGTCCCGGATAGGATAATTTTCTGGATAAATCCATGTTTTGCCAGCTGATAGATCAAAACCTTTTGTTTCTGGATCAGATGAAACTTGAGAATGTTTTGTTGGCTCCATTTGAAAGAGTCATTTATCAAATACTCAAATATCATCTGCATTTATAAATAAATAGTCGTTTATCTTCTTTTTCAAATTAATATTCACAGAGGAAAATATTTATATTTTGTCATTCATCTTTGACATTTACATAACTAATTTCAATTGACAACTTTATAAATTTAACAACATTATAATCAAAATTTCCATAAAAAGGTATATATCTACATATACAAAGAATCAAATATATAAATAATAAATTTTATTCAAACTTGAACACGATTTTCCGTTTTTAAAAAATTACTCATCTTTTCACTAGGGGAATTGGCCATTTTCTTACTAAGCGACGAAACAGGATTTTTACACTCATACGTAAGCGCGGGAATTTTTAAATCCATTGTAAAAAATATTTACTTGTACTATTAGTTACATATATTAACATCTGTAATTATAAAACACTTCACTAATTACGTTAAACATTTCATTTTGTTATATGAAAACTCAATATTATAGAAAAGAGCGCATATCGATTTGCACATAAAAAAAAGAAAGTAGCATTGCTCACGATAAAGGTGTGAAAAAGAATCGTCGTAAACTAATTAGAAATTAATTTATTATACGTAAAGATACACAGAAAAGAATATGATCGTTTAGATCAGTGAGCATATAAAACAGATGTACATATACGTAATTATCTTTACGCAGCTATATAGACATACAGTGCTTGATAAAAAGAAACTAAAAGCCGAAATATAATGGACTAGATCCCCCCCATTAGGTCGTATGATTTGTTGATAAATGACTATTTAATGCAGCTTTGTGGGCAAACTTTTTTAGACAAATTAGACATTCGTGAGTTTTTTCATTTGTATGTACTGACAAATGTTTTTTTAATGTTGCTTTGTCCTTAAATATTTTTTGACACGCACTGCACTCATACGGTCGTTCTGCTGCGTGTACTAATATGTGACTATTTAACGTTGTTTTTTGTGTAAATGCTTTATGACACACGTAGCATTCGTATGGTCTGTCACCAGTGTGACTTAACATATGCTTTCGCAATGAAGACTTTTCTTTAAACGTTTTTTGGCAAATGTGACAAGCATGTCTTTTATCACCAGTATGTATAAGCATATGAGAATTTAATCTAGTTTTTTCTCTGAAAGCCATGTCACACAAGCCACAAGCAAATGGTTTTTCGCCTGTATGTATCAAAGTATGCCGATTCAAATCCGATTTGCGAGTAAATATTTTATCGCATACTTTACAATCGTATTGTCCACCGGTATGCAATAGCATGTGACTGTTAAGGTCGGATTTACGAGCGCACGCTTTATGACATATATGACACTCGTGTGGTTTTTCACCAGTATGAACGAGCATATGAGAATTTAATTTCGCCTTTTCTCGAAAAGTCATTAGACATTCTTTGCATTCGTATGGTCTTTCGCCGGTGTGAACCATTGTATGTCTTATTAACTCCGACTTTCGTCTATATGTTTTCTCGCAAATATTGCATGCATGCGGTTTCTCACCACTGTGCGCTAACATATGATTGTTTAGTGCTGTTTTCTGTGTAAACGATCTGTAACACATCGTACATTTGAACTGTTTTTCTCCTTCGTGTAATGTCATGTGCATATTTAATTTTGCTTTTTCCCTAAATGCTGCAACGCATATATCGCATTTGTATGGCCTTTCCTCCGTATGGGTAAGCACATGTCGATTCAGACTAGATTTCTCTTTAAACGTTGCGTGACAAACATCGCACTCCAATAATCTTTCTCCCGCGTTCATCGATTGATCATTTTCGGAATCTTGCCTTTTCATAAACGCTTGATGTACCGGATCATTATCATACGGTTTTTCCAATACGTGCATCTGCATGTGACTGCGTAAACACCATTTATACGCAAATCGCTTTTGACAGATATTACATTCTAATGGGCTCATTCCAACATGAGTCAACATATGAATATGTAAACTGGAATTATCCTGAAAATTTTGTTGGCAAACTTCGCATTGATTTCCACTGCAGTGCAACCTTAAATGGGTAACCATCGAATCATTGTTCAAAAACCATTTTTTACAAATGGAACATTGTATTTTATAAAATTTGGGTTGCTGTCCATTTGTACAGAACCCAGAATGTTTTTCGACATCTTGTACTTGTATAAAATTTGTGCTTGCCAAGCACCTTTGCATAGCACCATCTTCTTTGTCACATAAATTGGTACCAGCAATTTGTGCTGTCCAATTCTGATGACTACTAGATTCTCCATCCAATTCGAGTTTTACCTGGAACCAACATATATCATCAATTCAATAATTCCGAGGATATCCAAAGCTTGATCATGAATAATGTTTTGATGAAATTTACCATTTCATTGGAGAAGTCAACTTCGTTATTTTCGATAGGTAAAAATACCTTCTCGAATGTCCCAGAGCAGATGTCCTCCATGTAGTCAGGATCAAATCTATCACCAGGTTCTTCCTTAAGTACAACGCTTACAATGTTTTCGTCCTTAAAGTAAGGTTTAAGTTAGAGTCCTTGTAGAAGCATTGTATCGTACGGTGCTGCTGTTTCATAGAAAACGTTTACCATAACCTGACTGTCTATGTTTAACATATCCATTGGTTCATCTTTTATTTTAAAATCTTCCATTTGCTGTAACTTATTCTGAAAATTAAAGTAATTCATACATCGTTTATATTCTATGAAAAGATAAATCGAATATAATGTAAAAAATATAAATTGTATTATGAACTTAAATGTAGGTAACATTATAGTCGCGTAACCTTAAATACACGGTGAACATCTAAATGAGTAAACATTTTGATTTATGGAATTATTCTGTCTATAAAATGTTATATAGAACAGTTTATTTATTTCTTAATCCTTATAAATAAAGTAATTGGAGAAGGAGATAATCCTTTTACAAGTATACTTACAGCGAAGATTATGCATTTCACCCACAAAGCAGACACGCAAACCAATATTTATCAGTTTTGCTTCGTGTTTTATGTTTTAAAGTACGTAATTTTCATTACGCTATCGTCAGATGCATATTTTAGTTTTTCTTGAAGAAACTAACGCTCTTTAATCGATCGATTTAATTATCTATCACGAAACTATACTATGCGTTCCACTACACATGACAAGCATACGTTACATAAATATCATGCATTTACTACGCGATAATATCTATATACGAAGTATGTGTACACATACATTCGATGTGAGCGTATCGCTATGCGTATGTGGTACTTCTTACACGGAATTTCAAGTTGAATGATCGCGTTCGATAAAGATTTTTTCATAGATCTCCTTTTAACATTAATTATATGTTTTTGAATATGTTTCATGAAACCACGAAAAACGGGAATATTTCCAAAGTATCAAACTTGTACATTTTTACAAATAATATGATTGTTTTGCATTTACTTTTAACGTTATATTTAAATACAAATTGTCGATAGTTGTAATTATATCGTTATTACATTTTTTCTAATACATTTGTTAGAATTTTGAGACTGAAAAGGAATTTTTTACACTTATCTTAAAAATATATTTATTTTATATACAATTATGTCCATGTTATGTATGTAGTTTACACGTGCGCGTGCGTACATAATATATGTAGTAAAATACATTCTTTAATCGTTTTCATTATTTCTATATTAAAAAACAATATATTGTACAGCTTTATAGTATTAGCAAATTTATCTGACGAAATAAATTGTAGAGTAACGTGTTCTTAATGGACTATTCGGCTTCCTAAAATTTACGTCACACTGCTGCTGAAAGATGTTTAAAAAAATGTGTTGATAAAAATGAACTAGTTTTAACGATCCAGAAATACAAGAATTAGCGGCAAAATAAAATAATAGTATAGGCATCAACAGCGGAAATGAACATTCGCTTTCATCGATCACTCTATAACAAGATTGTTTTCAGAATTGGAACAATCCTTAATTGTATATACTTAACGCGATTAAAACACATGTACGTAGGAAATGGTTCCCGCTAAATAAACTTGTACTGTATATAATTACTAATAGTGACACTCGATCAGACATAAACAATCACAAACAACGGTATTTCAATCGTAAATTTTAATGAAACGCGCTTCAATGATGTAACAGATTATATTTATAGAGGGAGAACTAGAATATAAAGCCAATAAGAAAATTACATCAAAATTACAGTTGTGCCTAATGTTACACAAAGTAACTTCCTATTTCTTTATCTTAATACAGTAACACTTTTTTTATTCTTATGATTAGATGTCTAGAATATCGGAACTTATCTTAAAATTATTTATTTGTGCGAAAATAATACTTATTATGAGTGAAAATCATAATTACTGCCAACATAAATGTAATGTATGTATACGAAAAATACGAATATGCGCATGATTCACCTTTTTTCCATTTTTATATATGTACCGATAGATGGTAACATTAGATGCTCACAATAATAACACCGCGAAGATTTTGAGAAACAAACAGATATCAAACAAGTAAAAGTAATTACAAATGTCAATAGAGTCAAGAATTTTATGTTGTATCAAAATTTGAAAGACAAAGGGAAACGATTTATTTTATATTTTATTATTTAATAGTAGATTGATTGTGTTAACATTTTGTTGTCCTTTATAGTGTTTATTTATTCGTTGCTAAATATCTATAACAGACTTTAAATCGAATGTCATTATAAATGTTTTTCATTTCATACAATATGTGAAAAAAGTACATTTTTAAGCAAGCAAGAGAGATATAGAAATATGGCATGTAATACTTTTATTGATTTTGATCAGACTACAATTAAATCAGAAATTAGAAATTTCTCTTAAAATTCAAGGCGTACTTCCGTTCGACTTATATTCAATTTTGCATGAAGAATGTTTCATACGTAGTTTAAGAGGCTCTTAGTGTGATCCAGGAGAAACAGCATATTTGTATAACGCGTGTACATAAATTATGCTGATCGTAAATCGGTGTGTATTTTCTTTTCGAATCGCGATCGGCAATCGCTTTCTCTCGACACAGTTTCCTGTGCGTTACGTTCTTCGTGGTAATCTCGGTGCAGGTGCTACCTCACGCACATTTAAGTAAATTGTCACGAGCCAAATGCCAGGTAAGATTCGTAAGCTCTCCGCATGGAGCGCCGGTGTGTGAACGACCTGTCGAAACTCTAAATGCCGTATTTACCTATTTTAATAACTCGACAATTTTATGTTTCGACGTTATTTCAGTTTTGGTATTTTTTAAAACCTTTTAACGTTAACGAAAAACAACGAATACTGGAAGATATAACCAACAGTTTAAAGAGATCACTTTTAAGGCGGTCGCATTACGTATTGGTAGGCGTTGCTGTCATTTGGCTTCTCTTTCGTCTCTACTATTTTTCTTGAATTTTAGGCAAAAACACGTATTTCAAATTTGTCTTGTTTCGACATGGGTTATCTTTAGTAAGCTTTGAAATCTTGTATTCGTTAACGTGTAAAAATTAGTTTTTAGAAAATAAACTTTTTAGAGAAAAAAAATGACAGATTCGAATGTATCTTTTCTTATAATCGTCCTTCTCATTTAAAGCAAGTAACTACATATTTCTTATAACTATACATACATATAAGTATGTGAATGTTGTAATTGACATCATATTTAATACCAACAATTCTTTAAGTATATTAATTTAATTTGTTACAGGAGAGGCAATGTTTACTAAAAAGAAAAAGAAACCACAAATATCGACCCCAACAAATTTTGAACATCGTGTACATACAGGATTTGACAAACGAGAAGGGAAATTCATTGGATTACCGCTACAATGGGCTTCTATAGTAGGAAACAATCAAATTTTGAAGTCTACAAACAGACCATTACCTCTTGTAGATCCAAGCGAAATTACACCTACAGAAATTCTTGACTTGAAAACTATTGTTCGAGGTCATAACGATCCTAAAGGAAGGACACCCATTGGAGATAAAAATACTGAAAATGGATTACCTAAAACCAGTACCGTAGCAAGATCTAATTCTCTTCGTTCTTCAAGTCCACCAAGACTTAGGAGAGATTACAGGTTCTTTATTTTGATTTATGAAATTAGTACAAAATTAAGAATGTTTAGTGCTTTATTGTATTTCTATTTATATTTTTATAGACACAACAGTAATTTGCCACCATCCGTACCAGAAGGCCAAGAAATTCCGTCCAATGCTAATCAAATACAAGGATATGCTAATTTTGGCAAACAACATAATTATCTTGATAAGTTGAGACAAAATTCCTCCAATGTTGTAGGTGGATTAAATCCTCATACGCAAAACATGATTCCCAATCTTCAAAATCTTAATCCAAATATGCAATCATCTCCAAATTTAACACATCCTGGATCAAATGCTCCAAATTTATCTTTAAATTTTCAAAATTTGAGTCCTATTACAACTTTGCAGTGTCCTACGCAAAGTCCAAGTACTCCTCAGCTCACAGATTCTGAATTTCATAGAACAAATACGCAAGTGACTACAGTTTCTGGCCAATATAATGGAAATATTCAGGTAATTAATATTTATTCATTCCATTTTTAATGATAAACATTGTTGCTTCTTCTTGTGCAGGTTTCGAATATTGAACCATCTTCGAGGGACCAACAATTAACTCAAAATACCCTTTTGCATAAGCTACAACCCAAAATATCGCCTGTAGGATCTATTGCGTCGCAACGTCCATTGAGTCAACTAAGTTCACACAATGTCAACAAGTATTCGCAAGTGTATGGTACACCAGAAAATTCAACAATTTTGCAATCTCATATGAAGAAACCTATTGAGACGTCTCAGTCGATGCATAATTTATCAAAGCCGAATATACCATCGTCCGGAAGTAGTTCGACTCCGGATCAAAATCAAAATATGAAAAGTGCTTTATCCTCAGGAAATTTAGCAGTTAGTTCAAGCTCGAATACATCTAACAAGCAAACAGCAGAGCAAAGGCTCACTCATGAACAATTTCGAGCTGCTTTGCAGATGGTGGTAAGTAGAAACAATGAAAATTCGCAATAAATAATTATATAGGATACGATACATATTTAGAAACTGTTGTTTCGATATTTAAATCATAGGTAAGTAGAGGCGATCCAAGAGAAAATTTGGAAAATTTTCTTAAAATCGGCGAAGGTAGTACTGGAACAGTATGTATAGCGACTGAAAGAAATACCAATCGACAAGTGGCGGTAAAGAAAATGGATTTAAGAAAACAACAGAGACGAGAATTGCTTTTCAACGAAGTAGTTATTATGAGAGATTATCATCACCCGAACATCGTCGAAATGTACGACAGTTTTTTGGTAGACGATGAACTATGGGTCGTGATGGAATATCTAGAAGGTGGAGCGCTCACAGATATCGTAACACATTCTCGCATGGACGAAAGTCAGATAGCTACGGTGTGTTCTCAATGTTTAAAGCCACTTGCTTATTTACATTCTCAAGGAGTTATTCATAGGGACATTAAATCTGATTCTATATTACTTACGGCTGATGGGAGGGTAAAGTTATCCGATTTTGGATTTTGCGCTCAAGTTTCGCAAGAATTGCCGAGGCGAAAGTCTTTAGTTGGAACACCATATTGGATGAGCCCCGAAGTTATTTCCAGGTAATACAATTTCTACATACTTTCCAAACTGTTTCGTTGTACATTTCTATTCAAGGTATACGTTTCTCATGTAGGTTACCGTATGGACCCGAGGTAGATATTTGGTCGCTAGGTATTATGATTATCGAAATGGTCGATGGAGAGCCACCATTTTTTAACGAACCTCCTTTACAAGCTATGCGGCGTATAAGAGATATGCCTCCACCAAAATTGAAAAATTCTCACAAAGTAAACTACCCATGTGTTACAATAATGTTTGATAAAAATTCAATCATGTAAAAAGAAACATATGATTAATGTTTGTTGTTATCGTACAGGTCAGTCCACGCCTTCAAGGTTTTCTCGAGAGAATGCTGGTTCGAGATCCAGCGCAAAGAGCCACTGCGACAGAATTATTGCAACATCCGTTTCTCAGACAGGCTCAGAGTCCAAGTATCCTAATTCCATTGATGAGAGGATCCAGGCATACGAATTGCTGACGAATCGATGCAAAGAATTAACACGGACATTGGTTACAAAAGTAATCGTGTCTACGATCGTTTTTAGTTTGTTATTAGGCGTTAAACTTTAAAAGTAGATACGATTTAGGAAGATTTAAATGGCCTTTAGTCGCTAGACAAACTTACATTCCACCGTGGCCTTTACTTAGAAGTGTTAGATCGTCAACTTATAAAATGCCTGTATCTCCGGAGATTGGCATTATCGTTATAGAAGATATTTTTTATATCGAATTATTTAACAAAATATTGTACGCTCAAGTGCCTTCGTAATTAGCATCGTTTCTCGTTTTACATTACAAGTTTAAGTTGGTTATTTAAATATCGACTTCGCTGTTCGTTATCTATGTAGTTATTTACGCGATGGAAGTTTGAAGAAAATTTCGTGGAGCGTCAGTTGAAACAACGAAGGGATTTAACTGATTGATCGAATAAAAATATACTCGTAAACGCAGCTATTACGCGTGTACTTACGGTAACGATCAAATAGTCATATTTAATTGAGATAGCGTGTGACGCGAGTTCGAGCACCAAATGGCAGAAATAATTAGCGTGTAATGAGAGTACAATACCTAAATTGACGTTGAACGATTAGTAATTTTAAACAAATTAATAATTACATGTAACGTTTGATGCACGTTACTATACTTGTATTCACATTTGTAAGCTTGTCAAAGCGAAAAGTTTCGTACAAACGTACGCGCGTGTGGTTCAGTTTCCCATTACAGAGTGATGAATGAATTGTGACAAAATGGTTCAAATTACTTGACAAATGTTGAATCTCAGATCAAGCGTGTTTAATTCAGTATTTTTTATCTAGTATCATCAATGAAAAGATATTTGAAGATCGAAATACGATCAACTCAAATTATCGTTAAAAATATAGAACTCGGAATGAAGTTGTTAAAAGTTCGAAGTCGAAGTTGTTATTTTAACTGCTATCATTCACGGATTTACGAGTTTAAGCGTTTTACATAAAAATCAATGAAAAGTATCGGGCTGTAGTCATATTATTAAAACATCTTACGATTACTCACATTGAGATCCAATGCCATTTATCTTGATCGAAGAAAAGTTCAAAGTACAATACGGACAAAAGTAATCGATCAGGCAAACGATTTATATATAAATATATATAAACAATAATTATTTACAAAATGTAGATATTGAATATCGTTGTACGAATAAGAAGTATGTATACAAATTTTCGCGATATGACGCGAATCACGTAGCTACGCATACCTGCCATTCGTAAACTGTTTAAGCAGCAAAATTCATAAAATCATCGCACTTTTATGCGTTTTTAAGTGCTTTGCCATATAATTAAGTAACGAACATAGTAAAATATCGTTTATCAGATGTAATGATAGAACAAGTCATCCCCGTTAATCAGTTTTCGAGGATTAAATGACTTAGCGAAATAAAATGTCCGAAAGTAGTATGAAACAGAAAAATTTATTCCCGATAACACGCAATTTTTATTACATTGATAATACATTTGTACAAAAGGGTGCGTCAGATATAATAAAAGAAAAAGTGAAGTAAAATACTTTTCGTTTTATGATAAGTAATTACAGAGTATTAAAGATGAAATTTATAAAGGCGAATAGCCTCATAAATAGGTTTTAACATTTGTATACGTTAAAAACACATGATGAAGAGTAGTTATTTTCTTCAATATTATTTTCAAATAAACGATGTTTTATTACAGTATCGCACGTGTGTAAATCATATGAAACATTAATAATTTTAAACCATCAATCGTACGAATCGTATATCGCCCTAATAATATACGTTCAAATTTTTTCTAAGAATTTATGCGCTTTTTCACGATCGTTATTAGTTACTTTAAGGTAACTAAACATATCGGTTTGCGTCCATTGACTCAACGACTTCATTTATATTTAATGCATCTTCACTGATGTATGTACATTGACATAGAATTAAAAAAGATTTTTGGGCAGCAAGTGTCAAATAATTTACTTTTACACGCAATCATTTATACATACCTGTCGTTCAAATTTTAAAGAAAAAAGAAAAAGTTACAATCATCGTTCTGTCTTTTTCTGATACGACGAATAATTGGAAGGAACGTTCAATTTCAAAGGTACATTTCGTTGATAAGCTCTTGTTGCTACGCGACAAAGCTTTAAAATGATAATTTTAATTGGTCGGTAATCCTTCATGAGAGATTAAACGAGGACAAAAATTTTAGCAGTAATTTCGCAACAAGACCAAATTATGTACATTATGTCACGTGCAATGACGTTTGTTATCCTTGTATACTCGATTCAACGTTGTAGCACGTGACACCGAAACGTAACATCTAATTTGATGTTTTGCAAGCAAGAAAGATACACTTGAATTTTAAGAATGCAGAAGCAGATACACCTAGATCGATATCGACCGTCGGACGTAAATGTAAAATCGATTCGTCTTACCTGTTAATCACGAGAGGCGCTAATACATACCCAGTCACTCCATCGTATATGTAGGACAGGGAAAGAAAGGCATTTTGAAATACCGCTAGCTGATTGGTGGACCGCGTCGAGCCTCTGTTTTACCGAAACGATCTTCGTTCGTGTCATGCTCCCGTTGTGCTTCGTCAGTGGCGCCATTGATATTTTTCGATCGATTTAGACGATACATTTTCATTAATTTCATCAGTAAAAAATTTTATCGCGTGATTCACGTTTCAAACGTTTAAATCTATTCGTAGAAGCAATAAGAATTCTTCTTGGATAATACGTACATACGTGGAATTCTTCGACATGACAAATGCCATTTTATAGCATGTTGCCTACCTTTCTTTCGTAAAAGAAAAACTTTCGTAAAAAATTATTTTATAATGTTACATAAAACGAAACTAATTTAATTATCTCGAAAAGCATTAAAATCCCACACGAAACAGTTAAAGATGAAAAGTAAAAAAGACTACATATTGGAATTTACGTCGAGAGAACACACGCGCGTCTCGGTATGCGCCTACGTGCCTGACATAGTTAATTTCATTCTGAAAATATGAGTACGTACATTGCATCGTTCTGATTGCATCACAAAAAGAAACAAAACATTTCTATACAGATTAGGAAGGGATAGGATTAGACATTATCTGATACGTGATAAGCATCGAATAAATGGCAAGTTCCATAGAACAAGTTACAGAGTATTATGTAGATAACATAACCAGATAATCTACAATTTTATTAATCTATATTTACTTCACATAGACTATTACAGGAAAAGAACCAATGAAATGGGGTTTCACGGGGGCTCGACTCGGACTGACCTCGACGGCTGGTCTGTTCGCCTTTCCAGAGAAGCATGACGGACAAATTCGCGTGCTCTTACGTCATTTCGCATCGATACCTAACTGTTTTCGTTTCTTCGTATATATTACGATATATGTATGTACACGCGTATGAGCGCCGAGATACGATGATTCGCAACACGTATGCAATATCACATGTCGCCGAAAATTGCTAATAATCGAAGTATTAAATCGATGAAACGCTCTTACTTTCGATAATTATCTTTATTTAACTCGATCCCCACCGTTTCGCATGCCTTTCATCATCTAATAACAGAGAAACGCTCTAAAATGTTGCGTTCTCTGTACTGGGAATGGAAAATTTTGCTTCGTCGTTTCCGTTCATTTATTATCGGTCACGTAAAAGATTAGCTCCGAAATTTACATCGGTTAAAAATTATTGCAAATAATAAATTCGTCGAATGCACAACCATCTTTATAGAACAAACAACGCAAATTTAACAGAAAATATTTTTAGTTCCTCGTTCGGAAGCGGTTAATTATTTAGTTATACAAGGGTACGGCAATGACACATTGCATGAAAACGATGACTATGACATGGAAATAGAAGAATTTTTTATATTTCTTTTCGTTATAAAAATTTTCGTCATTACCCGTACGGAGTTATGTGAAACAAATCAGACAGTGAAAGAAAGAAAGAAAGGAAGAAGGAGCATGCACGATGATAGGACCAAGGGAAAAGGAGGTATCGTTAAGCATATACAATATTCGGTACATAGTACATATAACAGTGTGTACGGGAGTTTCGTACAGAGCCGAGGAACGAAGAAAGAGCGAGAACGAAGAAGGACAGCGACATAGCAGAAAGATAGAACGTAGAGAAGGAGAGAGAAAAGAGAGATACAAGAAGTGGTAGCAACCGCGAGGTCATAAATATAGGCGCTGTCATGCCCTTCTCTCGTTCGATTGGTCGAGCCTCCAGACGAGCCTCCACGCTCGTGACGACACGTAACGCCAGGCAACGATCAAACGCCGGAGACGGTTGTTGGGCGAAGCAAAGAGGGGAAAATGAGAAAACGAGAAAAAGAAAGAAACGAGCGGGAGAAAGAAAGAGAGGGGAGATGGCGCTGAATAGAAGGAAGGAGCAAAGAGGGACGAGGAGAAGAAAGGAGCGACCTTCGAGCGTTTGGATCGCGATTACACCATAGCGCATAGTACCGCATAGCGATTGTACCAGATCGACGATAAAACATTGTACCGATTAAACTTTTTGTTCGCCGACGATCAAAAACCGATGAGCAAAAAATTGTTACGAAAATGATGAAAAATTTCAAATTTGTAATACCAACGGTTGCGAACGTTCTACGCGGATGATGCAACCGTTTCAAAGGACTACGTCGTGTGTCACATTGCGCTGTTTAATCAATTAACATGATCCAACGTACGCCAGTGGACGAACGCGAATTGTCATTCTCTTATTTACCAAAAATTTTCTTTCATCCGTAACGTAATTCTTTCGAAGAGAAAAAACAGTTCGACGTCCATTGGGAATCACGCAATCTCGTGATCGCGCGATCGAACACGCGAAAATGCACTTTGCGCTTTAAGATTATACGGCAAGAGCGCGCAATTTATAATGCTAACACAAATCATTGCGATACGTTATAACGTTTGTTATTACGCCGGATCGAAAAAGGAATTTCGTGATACGCGTTTCAAACTCGAAGCTGAATTTAAGAAGGAATCATTTCTAGCGATCGATCGAACACACGGAACGATTCGTTGAATTCGTGTTAAACATATTAAGCGAGGAAAGTATCGAGGATCGCGTGAAAGCGTAAAAGACGGATGGACAAAAGAGCGAAGATAGAAAATTGACGAAAGTAAACGTAAATGTAGAGACGGCGACGTGCGGTTGGTAACGTTCCGCTTCCACGTTTCAGCTATTTCCCCATTCGCTGAATGGACCATTCTTGTTGACACAATGGACACCGATTGTTCTGCTTCACCCAAAGGGACATGCAACAGTAATGGAACGAATGGTTGCATTCTCCCCAAACGACCACGCAATCCTGTCGGCCGTCATCCTTTTTACTTTCTGCTTGGCACCGAAGACACGCGTCTGAAAATTAAAACGCGATCAATTTAAAGAACGCGATAAAGTCGAATCGGGAGAATCGATCGCTTTCGAGACTTATGATAAAAAAGAGCAAATCCGGTTCACGATACCTTTGTAGCGATCGCCGGTTCGGTATCAATGTCCTTTCGGTTAATTTCTACTATATTCTTTTATATAAAATACACGTATCTTGATACGATTCCATCGCCGCACCTAATGAACGTATTACATCTAGTTCGTTAGATACGGTATTTATTTATTCGACACCAGCTCAGAAATCATAAAGAAAGAGTGATCGGTAATCAGGAGATCGACGTCAGATAACAATACCATTGATTCGACGAGTACGTCAGTTCCGATAAAACGACGATCGAGACCGATTAATTGTTAACGATGGTTCTCGAGGGTTACTCCTCGTTGACCCGCACCGGGGGATCCGGGCAAACGTGTCAACCGTGCCCTCGAGTCTTACGCGAACCAACTGGGCATCGGGCCAATTAACTCCATCAAACGAGTCGACAAATCGACGCGGAATAGTATGCGCGTACATGTATATCTGTATATGTATAGACGATCGTAACTTCTAAGTCGTAAGTCGAAAGTCGCGAGTCAGATAGACTACCGCATCGTTGTTCCAGATCATTCCTTTCCGCCCGATTTTCATTCTTAGTTTTTTTAATCGGGCCGAAAACATTCCGAACGCGATGATTCGTACTCCTTAAACGAACACCCGTTTTCTCGATTCTCCTTGAAACGGAACGTCCATCCGATCCATTTTGTGTCAGTTTGGCGTGTTGGTACGCATGGTATCATCGACGAGCTAATCTATGTAAATCGCGAGCAGTTGCTCGAAAACGGTGGTAACTTTTCCGCGAGAATAATTTATCGACGCATCCGAATTAGAAACGGATTCGAATACGCGAACGAGTAATTACGCTTCGAGAAAATAATTTATCGAACGGAAGGTTCGCGATAACGTACACCGGTTTTAGACACGGTGTTAGCGATGATGGGATTGCGATGGTTATCGGAATACGCCTCCGTATAGTCTGTGTATCGATCATTTCGATTCTCCAAAGAGCTTCTCGAACATTCGAGGAACACGCCCTCATCGATATCTTCGCTCAGCGACGAAGAGAGACCGATCGAATGGCTCGTCGCGATCGATTCGTTAGGCAACAATGGAAAACGAAACTGTCGGTACCTAACTAGAAATAAATGCTCCAAGAAGTATCGATTATTTATTCGACGGTGGATTTTGTCGAACGGAAGAAAACGGTGTTACGTTGGCGACGTGACATTTAAACCGGCTAGCGCGCCATCGTCATCAACGATGTCTCGTACGCTATTCAATTGCACGAGATAGCGTCTCGTCACGCATTTGCGTTTAACACGATTTAAAACGCGCTACTACGAAGAAAAGCGCCGGTGAGAGCACTAAACTGCACAATCGTTTTCTCTCGCCGCGCTCTTTTACGTTTTCCTTTCTCGTCACCGCGGACAAAATCGATCAATTTCGAGCATTGAAATTACCAGGTATTTTTCCTTCGATTCGATGCCAACGATTTACTTTATCGATTAACCCCTATCGATCAACGAGTTGACCGTGTTCCGTGATGTAACGATATGCGACAATTGCCGAAGAACTCTGACCACTGGAGAAACAGGGAAGAGAGAAAGCAATCGATTTATTAACGCGAACGTTACGCGTCACGGCAAACGCTGTATTCTGTAATGTGTGGTACGCTCATATCGTTTGTGTCGAACAACGAAATAAAAATAACAATTTTTCCACCAACTACGCTTTCATTCGTTTCCGAACGGGATCGCGTGCGCAATTTCCACGAAATTTCCTCCGCCCCTTGTCAGTTTTCGATATTTTTGGACGACCGAACATGACGCGAATCACGAGCCTAAGAACGGTGAATCACATCGGCTCGTGTCGCTACGGCATTAACGATCATAGGTTACGTATTTGCAAATATCTAAGCACATGGATCGCATCTCGTCGTGTCGCATTAAATAAACACCGATAGTCGTTAACGAAAGCGATTAAAGATGCAAAGAAAACACGTAGCGTTTAATGATGTTTCCAAGGTTGCAAATATCGATCTGGAAAATTTACGTTTACGTTTAGGCGTCACTCGTTCTAAATCACCGCGAATTGAATACAAACGCGATTTTGTCAACGCAATGTTCATCAGCTTCGATGTTTTACAGAGAATTATAGTCGGTTTGCATCACTCGACGTAATAATTAGAAAAGAAACGGCCGGATAAGCAATCTCGCTAAGCTTACCATCTCGCGTCATCTTGATAAACCCGTACGAATTCTTCGAATGGAATTGTTTCGAACTCGATGGGTATAACGTGTCGCGCTTCGAAACCTTTGGTTCGTTCTTTCGACGCACAGAGAGCTCTCGTTTTCGACGATCAGGACGATGCCGCGTTTTGATATGAACGATGTTCTTTCGCTGGCTGATCGCATTAAGAAACGCAATTTGCATCGATAAGAATAAGACAAAAAACGCTTCGCGAAAAGTAATGAAAACACAGGTGACGCGAGCAGAACTGGTTAATGTTTCTCTTTTTTTTTCATATCATTTTTTTTCGTCTTCGTTGGGGATTATCTATAACTGAAAATGTCGATAGACATGGGGTCGACCGTTCGAAAAGCAACAAAAATCATACGAGATGAACGAACGTCGTTCCTTTCTGTTTTTCGTGTGACCAATATTACGCGTAAAAGACTAACTGGTGCAAAAAGTAGACGACATTCGGTTCCGCATTCGATCGTGACTGGTCGCGAGAAAAAAGGTGAAGGTAAAAGGTAAAGGTAAAGGTAAAGGTAAAGGTAAAGGTAAAGGTAAAGGTAAAGGTAAAGGTAAAGGTAAAGGTAAAGGTAAAAAATGAAGAATAGAGGCGAAGATGCAAGATAGGCGTACGTGCGCACGGGCAGGATCGAGGACGACTGTATACGGTCGCAACCGAACGAGGTCGAACGACTGGAACCTTCCGTGAAAAGCCCAGAGGATATCAGCGTCGCGGTCGAGTCGTTGGAGAAACGCAACATCGCGATTTCGTTTCCTGTTACTCGCTCGTTACCGGACTCGCAAATTTTGACGCTTCGTCGGTGATAACGGACGTGTTGCGCGTAAAGGCGGAGATAAAAAGAAAGTCAACCGGAAGAAGAACGAAGTTCGTTCGATTAATCGATTAAAAAAGTTACGAGATCGGGAATCGAAACAGTGGCTCGTGGTAATTCGTGACTGAAACGATCTTTCGTGTTTTCAATCTGATAAATTTGCGTGAGAAGCCGCGGAACAACGCGTAACTCTGCGACGTAAGGCGGATGAACGGGAGAGACGGGACGGGACGGGACAGAACAGGACGAGACGAGACGAAACGACACGAAACGACACGACACGACACGGCACGATACAGGGGTTGGAGAGGAGGAGCGCGGTGAAACGATGCGAAACGGGTCGTAGGAAGGCGAGGTGAGGTGAAACGAGACCAAACGGGGCCCCACCAACGGTGCGCGCCCCAGGAAAGAAGGCGGCGCTTACGACCGACTACACCGGACACTATATAAAAGAGACAAACCCCCCGATCTGATTAGCAAAGTTCCAAACACGCGTAAAAGTGCATTTTACTTACGCTTTAAACGGCCTAAGCTTTCGTGTGTAACGAATTATCAACGCAAAACAACGAACAAATCGAAAATAAATGAAAAGGAAACAACGATCACGTGGTTTATAAGGAAACAACGCTTCATCGACGATCAACGACCAACAGCATCAAAGTTGATAACTAGTCACAAAGAAAAGGAAGAATTATCTGAAAGATAGTCGTGTTAAATACCATAAACGTTCGTTCACTCTGTACACGCGCGAATCGAAAATCATCGCATAGACGCAACGTACACTAGTACGAAGCAAGACTATAAACGAACGTGCAGACCGATAACATCACATACAGAGAACGGCACGCGCGGAATCGCACGACACTATACGAATAGCAACAGAAGGGTAGCTGTGGCGTCATTGGTACCGTTTCAGTAGTGGTGGATTGTTCACGTGGCATCGTTTAGCTTTTTCTGATCATTCTTCGTCGAGTCACGCGAGAGGGTGGTCACGTACAAATACGTCGAACAATAAGCCGGGAAAAAGAAAACACGCAGTCAAGTTCAAGCTGTTCGAAAAATAGACCGCGCGGCTCGCTTCGATCGATAGAAGTCGTACACATCGAAACATCGGAGAAAACGATTCGATTTCTTCTCGAGCCGCATCACAGTTTTCATCACGAGACACAAAACACGTGGCACGACAAAGCATAACGGAATTTTTCTATTAAATTGTGGAGGATCGATCTAAAGATTGGACAGAAGAAAATCGTTGACGGGTGTCAAGAATCCGGCTGATAGGCAGATTCGATTCGACTCGACGCGGTTTTGCGTCACGATACATCGACGTAATCAACTTGACGAGACAAACGTTTCGAGGCGTTCCGACAAAATGTCCAATTCCCAGAGGAGACGGATGATGCAGCCATGGCCGCTGTTCCTAGTGCCCTTTCCAAAATCGAAGGTAAGACCACGCTATCTCACGTAACGCGCATTCGATCGCTCGTAATCGACGAACCAGCCGTTCTCCGCCCGCTTATTTTCGCCTGCCACCAGATAACCGTGTTCCTTCGTTCTGTCTTTCTCTCGGAGACCGCTCTTTCTTTGTTCCTTGCACGTTTCTTTCCACGATTTGTACTCTTACCACCTCGTGCTCTCGCTCCTCTCGAGCTTCTGGAAAGTTCCACTATACGTGTTCGTCGGCGCTGTTGCTGACGGTCGTTGGCGCTGCAGATACCACCGGCACCGGTATCGATATCGATACCGGCGTCCAGTGTCATTATCATTGCCGCCGTTGTGGTCATCAACGGCAACAACGACGACGCGCTCCGTTACGTTTTTCTAACGTTTTACACTTTTTCTCGTTCGATATTGTCCAAAATGTCTGTACGTCGTTGACGACATTTTCAGCCATTCGTTTCCCTTGCCGCGATGATGACAAATCTGATTTTTCGAGTTGTACGTTTACCTTTCCCGCGTTCAAATACGCGTATTACGAGTGCACATTCCTTGTCCTTTCCCTTTTTTCGCTAGGTCAAAATTTCTCTTTTCGTTCTCTACTTTCGTCTAATTATATCGCCTACATGCGTGGAATTTCTCGTCCTTCCGACCTCTCGTTCTCTCGTCTCGCTTCTCCTTTCTTCGTTTCACAGCTATCTTTATTCCTGCTCCTTTTTCTTTTTAACACCTTGCATCTCTATGGACTAAACCGCCTCTTCACCGCCGTTCTTTTCGACGCTCCCGAAACGCTGCCATCCACTCTCTTCTGCTTTTCCGCTTTTCTATCCATTGACGCGCATCGTTTCGTAGTCACGGAAATTCGTAAACGAGTCCACGACATCGGCGGAGTTTTTTCCGGACGTACGGGACATTTGTTTTTCCGTCCGCGTTCTTCTTTCGTTCGAATTCGGCGCGACGCGATACTCGCTTCGTCGCGTTAACTTCGGAACCGTACGTTTCCTTTCGTTCGGAAATTATCGATCGTCGAGGTAGAACCATGCGCGAAAACCGGGTTGGAATTCGTGAAACACGATTTGTCTTATATGCGCTCTAAATATCTTTCGTCCGATTTTTATAATTCATTTTATTTTTTTTTTGTTCGTTCTACCCGGACCAATTCGTCTCGACGGTACACGCGAGCGTTCGAGCCGAACTATCGAGAAGATCGTGTCGCCATCGCGCCGTTTAATTTTTCGGACGTAAAATGGACCGTCGTCACCGCTTACCGTTTACGTACGAATTTAAAGCAATGCGAGAACACGAATAATTTCGAAGTTTGGATTGTATTTTAGGACCCGTCGATCACCAGAATCGTCGACCGACGTGTATCGAAAGATGGTATAAATTTTGTAATGCAAGATGAAAATTTTCAATAAATGGTATTTTTTAACCGTTGTCATTAGTTTCTAAGTATTTTCGGACCCGCTTCTTCCATACCATTCACACTCGTCGTTCAGAATAACTCACGTTCTCGTTTCATTAATTTTTTCGTCGCATATTTTTCGTGATCATAGCTCGTATCTCCTTCGGGAAATGCAACGCGATAGAAGCCCGGCATTCGCGAAAGACGTCGCTCGAGAGGGGAACTGGTTTCGAATAGCGAAGCGCGCCCCGGTTAAATAACTGGGCGCGATTACTATTTCGAGCAACTCGCCGACCGTTTTCGCGACGAAGTTCGTCTACCGGCTCGTTCGCTGTTTCGAATCGATTCGACGAGAGAACCGTCTCCTCCGTTGACGGAGAACAAAAAACAAAACAGCGTCGTTCTAGAAACGTATCGTCGCTTTATCGTCGTACGCGCTCTCTTTCCGGTCACGGTGCTCGCACTCGGACGAACAAGCAAAACTTTTTTCCGTATCTTCGCGCGTACATCGGTTGCGAGATTCATCGTTTATTTGGCGCGATTCATGCTCTATTTATTACGCGAGTAACGCGTATCGACCTCGCGAACGCGACAACGAATCGTTCGTGGCGGACAAAGGGCAGGTTAACGAGCGACGATGCTTTTCGAATACGAAACGGGGAAACGAAAACCACCGATTTCGAAGAATTTTCGAAACGAAACAGCGCGATTAGATTCGGAAAGACACAGCCCGATGCGCGAGCCAACAACGAGATTCGGAAGTAATTATCCTTATGGCGAACGGACGCGGTGAATCGCGACGGCGATATAACACTGCCGCAAATCGGCGAGAAACGAGCCAGAAATAGGGAATAATAGGTAAGACGCCGAGCGGCTTAAAACGCATTGATAACGCTGGGAAAGAGTCGTATATCGCGAATAGTGACAGGCTAGATATCGAAGATTACCGACTCTATCTGGTACTCCCCGCTATGTCGCTTTTCCTACCATAATATATATTTCGGCCAGCAAGATGTGGGCATTGCAGTCGACTTATTTCTACGTTAATTGTCACGGACGCAGCGCTAAAATGCTTCGTCAGCAACGAGTGTCTACGCCGCTGGTACGTCACTATTGCTTTATGTCTAAACCGCGATCGTTTTTCGGAACTTTCGTCTCGAACCGAATGAAAGAACGCGCGCGCGCGCTCAGTTTCTTCTTTATGGCGTGTTCCGATGGCGGATCTCCTATCGAAGATTCGCCGCTTCGAGATCCCCAACCTCTGGGGTTTTCGATCGAGAAAGCGTCGAATCGAGAAAGCAACGGTACGCGCGTCGCTGCACGACGCCAGAATGTTCGACAGGGTCTCCTTAGCGCGACGCGTCGCTTCTTTCTCAAATACACGATTCTTCTTTTGTATCTCTTTCTTTTTTCTTTTTCTTCTGTACGTAAACGAATCGCGCACGCGGGCAACGCTCACGCATTCGCAAGTATGCACGCACGGATAATCGATCATATCCTTGACGATCGTTGTCCCTGATCGTAGCTTTCTTCGTGTATGTTCGTCTCACTCTCTCTCTCTCTCTCCCCCTCTGTTTTGCTTTCGTTTTCATTATATATGGTAAATAACGCACGTGCGTGCGACGACCTTCGTCGGATATTTCGAGAAACGTTCGATTCGTTCCTTACATTTTTCGTATAATTTTTTTCAATGCCGTTTCGCGATGCACGGTTAACGTACTCGGAGAAACTTTAGGACCGCCTCAAGTTCGATTTGCGAGCCAGGATATGGTACATCGAATGGATTCGCACGAGCGTTTTTTACCGCTTCGTAAAATCGATGCGCGTACTGGTCAACGATCAAGGAAGCAAAAACGGCGCAGCGTCGTTTCTGCGTAGCGTATCGGTGAACATCGCACTCGCAACGAATTCACGGTCAGACCAAGATCGAGAGCCGGCGCCTATGAAATGTTTCTCGGAATCGATTCGATAGTCGGTTCTGCTTTCGAAGTTTGCCGAAGATCGATTAATTTTTGCCGCGTAACTAGCGCTCGATCGAAATTAACTGTAATTAAATAGTCGCGATAAAGATGAAAGCGGCACTGTGCCGTTGACGAATACCGCGAATCGTTTCGTCGAAACATCGGGATTTTAATCGAACGCGTTGCTTCTTACGTCCCGCGTTACGATCACGGGTTCGTTCCTCGCGTTTCACGGTACACGCGAATGACGCAATTAGTTGCACCGTTTGCAAGATATTCGGAATACACGTCGATTTTCGCGCACGTTTTAATTTCGACCAGCGTTTTGCCAGGACGCGCGATTTCTCTTTCGGACGACTACGTCGGGTCGATTCGATATCTCGATGCTGGTTCTGTCTACGATTTTTAGAACGACGCAGTTGTCCGAAAGAACAGCGCACGGTGTTGTACCCTAAATGGAAAGGTTAATCGCCGACGATGTTTTTTTTGCCGACGTTCGAGAGAAGCGAAAATAGCGTACGTCGGACGGTCCAGACTACGCGAACGCTCGTTAAAAATATTTATGGCAAGCTCGTGCGCGTTCTGGAAACGTAATGGCAAATCTAATTTCGATCAACGAAAGGTTACGTAATTTCGTAACGTAACGTCGAATCGTACGAGATCGCGCTCGTTTCCCGAAACGGGAATTCGCTCGTTTGGTCCCGCCGGTAATCGTTCGATTTTTCGTTCTGGATGAAAACGCGGCTAGCGACTTCGAGAATCGGAACGATGCGATTCTTTCCAGATGCGACGTCGCCGTCGAAATGCCGACGAAGATGCTCCTCGTTTATCCTCCACAGGGATATAAAACTCGAACGATAACGAAATCGCGTAGGCGACACTCGCGACACACCGCGAATCCGTCAAGGAACTCGTTTCCCTGCGCGTTCGGTCGGTGCGAAACGCTCGCGTTAGATAGCGCCACGGTTCAACGACGTCGGGAAGAACTCTTCGCAAGTTCCAGGAATGCTCGGAAAGCGCAGCGTGCGGCATCGTGCAGAACGTTACGGTTTTCCGAGGCCGATCGCCGAAAACATTGTCACCGATGTTCGTCGAACGGAAGAAAACGAAAACACGTTCATTCTTCTTCTCTAGAGGATACGACGAGCGACGATGCACGGAGCACGTCACGGCCTCGCCACCGAGAATCTTTGGCAATGTATCGAGGATATCGAGGAAAACGAACGTTATCGGTGCCGGCCAAACAAAAAGATAGCACGCGTAAACAACGGGACACGCTCTCGACCCCGTAATGCAAACGGCCTCTGGACGATGACGAAAACTGATCGGCGGCCGATCTCTCGGTTCTGACGGCGTGATCGCGACACGGAGTCTGGCCGTGCTGCGAATAATGGCCACGAAATCGAAACGACGACGCGGGCGAGTACGGTCGTTGAGCGACGAAAACAAGGAAGAAAGTCGGGATAGGAATCGATCGCGTGCGAAATCGAACAACCGGAACGATGGTACGAAACAGCAAGAAAATTAACGATATAATTCGCGAGCTGTCGATGTAAGAAAAACGGAGCGCGCGGCGGATACTCGCGTTGAGAAAGCCGTTGAAAATGGAAAACACGCACGAAACGCGACCCTCGCGCGTTCGCATAAAAACAATCGCGATTATTCGCGAACACGATAGGAGAGCAACAATTACTTGCAACTCTAGGCTGTATGACGCGAAATTGCGCCTTCGTTTTCGATTTTCAACGGAAATCGCTAAATAGTTCGGACTATGGAGAGGGGGATGGATAACGGGAATAAAGAAAAGGGAGAATCGTTGACGTTAGAGCGTCGGACGAACAGCGCGGAAGAACAACGTGCGCGTGATCGGACATGAGAGTCCGACGTGATAATCGAGGCGGGAAAAATCTCGGTCGATTCGTATTGTCGGAGTAATCGGTTCGGTGGAAGGGCCAGGACTACGCGAGCGTACGTGCGCGACTCGTACGAGAGTCGCGAGCGTAACGTTCGCCAAAAGCGGAAAAAAAAGAACTCACGATTCGGTCATGAGGTTCAACACGGGTTATCGTCGACCAGGGTAAAAGTCATCTGATTAACGTCTAAGAATCACGCTGGCTACTCGTCCCTCGCTTTTCGTCATTGGTGCGTTTACGATAATCGCCGCGTTCTTCCTTCTCTTTTCTTTGTTCGGTGTTGTTTCGCTTCGCGCCATTATCGATAAACGAAACTAGTATAAATACTCCGAATCGAAGTTTCATCCCCTCGAGATAGTCGACGTTTCTCTACGGGCACTGTTTTCGCGCGTTCCGCGAGATCGTTCGTTCTTCTACGCGGTGCACCGTGTACTTCCCGTTCGTGTTTTCGTGATTTTTCGCGCAGTTAGTACCGACGAAGAAACTCGCCAAAGGAAGTAGCTTGAAATTCGCGCGAGATACTAGCTCGTTGGATCTGCACGGACACCGAGCGGACGATCGATACGCGAATCGCGTAAGTTCGATCATCGAAAACGAATGATCGCGTCATAGTACCACGACAAAACTTCGGACCTTAGGGAGAAAGATTATTCGCCGATGGGATAGTTGGAACGAACGCGAGAAAGAACGACGGGCCGACAAGTCTCGGCCCGCGCGATCCCATCGGCCAAATATTTTCCTCCCTGGCACTCAACGCGCCGAGAGTTTCTTTTTCGTTCTCGTCCTTTTTGTGAGGACCGCGAGATGTTCACCCGTTGATTTTCTGTTTTCAGGAGCGAAACGTCCTTCCACGGTATTACACGAAGGTGCCGTCGGTCGCGAGGTCGTCCACGTCCAATTCGGGCATCAACCTAGACTGCTCGTCGAACGCGACCCTCGCGACGAACGTTAGCCCGTTCAACAGCCAGACAGCTCTGATCGCGGAAAAGAAGGCGCTTCCTCCCGCGGCAAACGCGACCGACTCCACCAACAATCACTATTATGCGCAGAACCTGAGGAATAATCACCAGACGGCCCTGAACGGGTCCCGCGTATACGATCCCCTCGACAAGGATCACGATCGCGATTACAAACAGCTCGATCCGTTGCTGAAAGACGAATCCCCGTACGTGGGGGTCGTGGCCAGCGAACGAAAGATGAGTTCGCAGGACATCAAGATGAAGGAGTCGATCGGGACCGGAAAAACTCGAGGATCCATGCAAACCCCGAAGGAACCTCGACCGTCGTGCATGCATTACGCCAGCCAGGTAATGATCTTTCTTTCTCGTTTCCGGTTGCATTTACGGTTTATTCACGGTTTACATTCACGGTCGCTACAAAGTGTTTCCACGCGAATAGACAACTTCCACTCCAATTGGATCAAACGATGTTGCTATCTTCCAAAATAATGTTTGCTTCTTTTCCGCTGTTCCGAATTGTTCGCGAAACGAGGATGCGTGTAATCCAAAAAATGTACTCGAGAGTTACGCGTAGATTGTGAACAGCCGTTTTAAATTCGCGATCGAACCGCGCCGTTCACTCGATTTTCCACTCTTTGCACTCGAAAGGTGTCGCACAGTTATTTTATTTAATACAGCAGTTATAACAGGTATTATTTAACTTAATTTATATCGTTGATCATATGATGTATAAACATAGTAGAAATAGCTAACGGTGGCAATTAATATTAGAGAGATAATAACTTTGTAAGAATTCATGAAACTTTTCAACCAAAATCTTTTAGAGTCGCTACCTGCTACCTGTAAAAATACCTTCGAGTGCAAAGTTGTATCGAAGATTAGTTCGCGGCAAAATTTGATCGCGATCGAAAGACGAATCGAACGGCGCGAGAGGTTCGATGCAGCGACACCGCGAACGACCGCGTAAAGGAAACTTTTCGAATCGGAAGCGGATCGCGGAGAAACCGGTAACGGAACGAGCGTCGGTAGCGTACCTTTTTCGCGCTATACGCGGCTCTCGAACTACGTCGAGCGACGAATTAATCGCGAGAAAACGCCGGAGACCTCGTACGTTTCTACTCGCGTACCGATCTCAAGGATAGCGCTAGCCGAGTATCCTTGAACCATTTTTCGATTCGCCTCGACTCGGTAGAATCGTAACTCTCGACGCGAAACACGAGTCAACGTCGCGCGACGACGAAAAGGATCGCGGTCGCGACGCCGACGAGCACCGTCGGCCGAGAGAACGTTTGTCGTGGCAAGGCCGGGAAATTTTTCATCGTTCGTTAAGGAATTCTCCGTGCGTCGATCGCGCGCCACGGATTCCAAAGGAATCGTATCTTTCCGCGGGAATCCGTTTCTCGCGCCTCTTCCGCCCCGTTCGATCGAGCTTAGACTCGCGAGAGCATCCGAACGATGTTTACGACATCCACCTTGCGTATAGCGTTCGGCGTTGCGCAAACGATCGTACGCGAATAAACATCGCGGTGCGACGCGATCGAACGTTATGAAAGCCCGTGCCACGCGACCCGTCGTTTTTATCTCGCGAAATTCCAGAATCCGTCAGCCGCTTTCCGGCTTTTTCTTATCGGCCGAGAAAACCGGGAACCTCCTTCGGGTCGCGATCGCCGAGCGCGAATCGAACGCCGGAGGAGAGAAGTTGCGCTCGTAACGTCGCGTCGAAAGACTCGCAATTACGGAAAACAAAAGACAAATGCATGCGTCGTACGCGTGCATGCAAGTTTTATGCAGTCGACAGCCGCGACCTTGCACGCCTCTGATAATAACCAACAACTTAATTTCGCTGTATGTACATGCGCGATATCCCGTCGGAAGCCTCGAGACCAGGACTTTCCGCGCGAATTCCCGAACGATAGGCATCGCGAGCGTAAAAGCTTCCCTTCCGAGGCGTCGCAGCCGAACCGAATCGAACCGGAATCGAGGCAAATCGAAGCGAATCAAAGCAAATCGAAGCGCGTCGGTGCGAGACGCGGGGGCGGAGGAGGTACGGGACGGGACGGAAGAAGAAGAAGAAGTCGCCGCGCACCGCGCGCACCACGTAGTTGGTTCGATCGCAAGAAAGGAAAAGAAGAGCAGCGGCGCGGCGTGCTTCTGCAAAGGGGATTACGCAACGCGAAAGAAGGTCGCTAGTAAGAGATCGGTAACGCTCGGCGTCGATTATCTTGATCCTTCCGCGAGATCTCGACGGGCGTGCGAGCGATTCGCGTAAACTGGACGATTTACTGTCCGTTCGCCGTGTCGTTTCGCGAGCGGCGAAAACGAGAGCCGCGGAACGGGTTTCTCGCTCCGGTTGGCGGTTTTCGGGTCATGTTACGCGATCCCCTTTTCCTCGTCTCGCTGTGGTCCGTCGAAATTAAAAGAGAACCCCACGTGCCGCGAGTCGCGAAGGAATGGCACGAGTTACGCGTTCACGCGTGTACGCGAGACCGTCCCAGCGCGCATACACGCGCACGCTTACGTGTACGTATAATCATCCGATTCGCGGACAATGGATCCTCGCGGCGGGCAAAGAAGGGATAGTCGCGGCCCCCCAGCATCGTTCCCCTATATAAACAGGGAACCACCCGTCGGTCCACGAGTGCCAATAGCGTGTCAACGTAATACGCGATCAACGTCGACGACAGCGACGAGACATCGTGTCGGCGATCAAACACCGCGTCGACGAGGACAGTCGCGATCGAGAAAGGGTCGTGTGATTCGTAGATCGCGTTTCGTGTTAACGGCCCCGATCGTCCGGAAACAAAAACGCGCGCACGGTATCGCGATTCGATACGATACGATCGTTTCATACGACAACGACGGAATAATCGAACGGCTAACGTCTGGCCGATCGGTAGATCGTTTTTAGTCGCTTCGCGGCCGACAGTTCGGCATCGTAACAGAGTGCTCGCGACTTCGTCGCTTCATAGTCACGGTCGATCCGACGCCCGGTTCGTCTCGACGATATTCCAACGACTACATTCGGCGTTCGTCCATCTCGAACGTAACCATGAAGATTCTTATGCGAGCCGATACCCATGTGAACATCGAATTACCGGGCAACGCGCCAGTCGCTAAATGCACCTTCACTCAGGTATCCGCGACAAAGACGCGTTGCGTAAATCGCTTATTAATCTACTCTGGTTCGATCGCTATCCAAATTCGTTTTCTTCCCTTCGCCTCGTCTGGCGTTCGTCGCGTGCCTAACCGCCGATCGACCTTTGCTATCGGATATCGATCGCGTGTACGCGATCTCTTCGTGCTCCTCGTAAACATCGAGGAGTTCGTAAACGCGCGTCGTTTTTTCCGACCTCGATCGTTAACGTTTCTGGTTTTTTTTTCCAGGTGCTCGCTGCCTTGTCGGTGTCGCTGGGTTCCATGGTGGTCGGTTACTCGAGTTCCTACACTTCGCCGGGGCTGGTGTCGATGCAGAACAACGCGACGACCTCGTTCGAAGTTACCAAGGAAATTGTGAGTAAAAGGAAATTGCGGGGACGATTTGGCCGCGTCGGGAATCGTCGGTCCGTGACGCGCGACGTTGTTTGAAAACAAACGTGACTCTCGTACGGGATCGATCCTCGCGATCTCAAATATTCGAACGAAACGAGAAACAACGTTATCCGGATCGCTTTTCTCTTATCCGGAGCGCGAGCGAAGGCCGTACGAACAAGACAACGCACGTTTGTTTTCTAAAACGTGCCGCGATTACGAGCTAGCTTCTTCTCGGCGAAGCGACGCGGACGATAACGGAAACGGGAAATCTTCCGTCGTTGCGGATCGATCCACGTCGGATTTTATCGATCGTCTCGATCGACGTACGCGACGGTTGGATCCAAGTAACGCGCCTATCGAGCCATTGTCGCTGCGGAATCGAAAGAGGTCAATGCTTGATTGAAAGTTTAACCTCGAGTGCGTCAATAGGGTAAAGCCTTTGTATTCCGCGCGTAACGCCGTCTTTCGATGACGATCCGCGCCTCGATTCCCGGTAACGACTATTGGCAGGTCCAGCCTCGACGATCGTCGCTCGCGATTGGTCGTTCTCGATCGAGTCGATCGCGACCTTCGACGTTCGATGCGGAGGCGCGTCGAGGTTCGATCCGCGCAGGAAACACGCGATCGGGCTACCGATTCATCGCCGATGTTTCCGCGTCGATCGATCGCCCCTTCCTTCCTTCCTTCCTCCTTCTCCCGTCTCCGTCTCCGCTTTACCTCTTTTCGTCTCTCCGCGGAAACCGACGCGGCCGCGCACCTTAACGATTTCCTTCCTTTCTCGGCATTTCCTTTCTTCCCCCCCCCCCATTTATTTATATTCGAAGGTCGTCGCGCGATCGATCCGTAACTACCGGCCGCGACGAAATCGTTATCGATTCGCGCGTACATTAGCGAGGCTTGAACGACGTTCTCGTTTCAGGGTATGTGGATCGGCTCGATCATGCCGTTGAGCGCGTTATTCGGCGGCATCTTCGGCGGCCCGTGTATCGAGTATCTCGGCAGAAGGAATACGATCCTGGCCACGGCCCCGCCGTTTATCACGGGTGAGTTTTCTATCGCGTTCGCGATCGAATCGCCCCGATATATCGTCTAACGCGAGATGTTTATTCGTTACAGCCTGGCTACTGATCGCGCTGGCGTCCAACGTCCCTATGATCCTGGTCGGCCGAGCACTCTGCGGTTTCTGTGTCGGCATCGCGTCGCTCTCGTTGCCAGTCTACCTCGGTGAAACGATACAGCCCGAGGTGCGGGGCACCCTCGGTCTCCTACCGACAGCATTCGGTAACACCGGTAAGTGTCCGCTCCTGTTTCTTCCTTTTTTTTCCTTTTCGCTCGATCCGGTTAAATCGACCGACGAATCACGCAACCTTTGATTTCTCGTTGCTGCGCCTAGGAATCTTGATTTGCTTCGTCGCCGGAATGTATCTGGATTGGAGAAATCTCGCGTTGCTCGGCGCCAGTTTGCCGATACCGTTCATGATCTTGATGTTCACGATCCCCGAGACACCGAGATGGTACATATCGAAAGGCAAAACGAAGAGGGCGAGAAAGTCGTTGCAGTGGCTGCGTGGCTCTGGTACCAACATCACCGACGAACTGACGAACGTCGAGAAGCTGCACGAAGAGAGCGAACGTAACGTGTCGCATGGAGCGTTCATGGAACTCTTTAAGAAAAATCATCTGAAGCCGCTTCTCATCTCTCTCGGCCTGATGTTCTTCCAACAGTTGTCGGGTATCAACGCGGTCATATTCTACACCGTCCAGATCTTCAAGGTACGCGCGTTGTTCCTAAATATTCCCCGTAACTGCGGTGTGCGGCGTAACGTACGAAGGTTAACCGATCGTCGTATCGTTTTTACAGGACGCCGGAAGCAGCATCGACGAGAACCTGTCCACGATCATCGTGGGCATCGTGAACTTCATCTCGACGTTCGTAGCGGCTGCCGTGATAGACAAACTGGGCAGAAAGATGTTGCTGTACGTAAGCGGCGTGTCGATGTGCATAACGTTGTTCACGTTCGGCGCGTTCTTCTACGTGAAAGAAAACGGCTCGGACGTGTCGGCGTACGGTTGGATACCGCTGATCAGCCTGATCGTTTACGTGATCGGCTTCTCGTTGGGATTCGGCCCGATCCCGTGGCTGATGATGGGCGAGATATTGCCGGTGAAGATCCGCGGTTCCGCCGCCAGCGTCGCGACCGCGTTCAACTGGACGTGCACGTTCGTCGTAACGAAAACCTACGAGGACCTGGTGTCGCAGATCGGCGCACACGGGGCATTCTGGCTGTTCGGCACGGTCGTCCTGGTCGGTTTCGTCTTCGTGATCATCTGCGTGCCGGAAACGCGTGGCAGATCCCTCGAGGAGATCGAGAAGAGATTCACCGGACCGGTGAGAAGAATGAGCGCGGTCGCGAACATGAAACCTATGCCGATGGGCTGTTAACGGGGCCCGCTTCCTCTTCTATCGATAGCTAGCCAATCAATACGTTCGTTCGCTGGGAAATCCTGAGTGATCGCCTTACGAAACGAACGATTCGTATAGTTCCTTCTTCCTACCGATAAGAACGAGCGACTCGAGACGATCAGATCGTCTTCCGGATCGATTCTTTATCTCTTTCCTTTTCTCTTCTTTTCTTTCCCTCCCCAACGAACTCGGAATTCGAACGCGATCGCTCTTTGCTTCGATCTTGTCTCTCTCTCTCCGCTCGTATCATCCGGCGCGCTTTCTTTTCCTTTTCGATCGTAGCTTCGAACGCGTAGCATCCCGAAACGGAGGAGTTTTCTCCGAGCTCGAACAAAAAAAACCGCTCTCGAACGATCGTTCCGCGGCGGTGTGAGAATCGGCGCGCCGACTAAACACGGAGACCGAGGACGAGACGAACAAGAGGGGAAAGAATCTGGCTAGTTCGGTTTGTACGTACTTATTGTCGGGAGAGAAACGCGATCGCCGAACGTTTAACGAGGTAGTAGCGAGCGACGCAACGATCGATGTACACGCGAGTTACGACGCGAGCGTAACCAACGAGACGATCGGTCGATTAGACGTTGCGCGTAACCGTTATTTTTCTAATTCGATAGTTTTACAGGGTCTACCTCAAGCTAGTACTTTTACTAAAAGTATACGAGTAGGTTAAAGATGAACGACGAGTGCAAATTATTTAATTAGCATGCGCGTGCATGGACGCGATCACTGCGTGACGCGTCGTACTTACGAGAAAATATAGAATAATGCCACTTACGCGTGGTGCCGACAACGAACCAACAACGTCATCGTCGAGAACGAACGGTTTTCGACCAACGCGACCAGAAATTACTGCACGTGACCGTGTCGGCCATCGAATTTGTACATATGTAGTTATATCGATTCGCGTTAACGAACAGTTGCATCATCCGTCGTCGAATTAAATCGTAAGTTATAGTTGGGAAACGTAGATAAAAATAATGCGCGTCTATTTTTCGATCGATGAAATTGTCGAGTAGCGAGATGACGCACGCCGCGGTGAACACCGCGCATTAATTTCGTTTTCGTCCGTTTAAAGACGTATAACGTACGGTGCCGACACGCGCGATTCGCTACGTCACGCGTGTGTGCGCGTCTCTGTTCGAATGATCGTTTTCCCCGTTTGTCTGGAACGCGACTAGAAGAGAGACTATCGTCGATGTCGTCGTAATCCCCCCAAGGACCGTTATGGTCGATTTGAATCTCAATCGTACGCGCTACACTTTTCGTCTTTTTGCTCGCACGTATCTTTTCTCTTTACGTTTTCCCCACGCAACCGGGCTGTATACCAGCCTCGTTGCCCCGACGAGAAAACTTTCCTCGTCGACGCGATAGCATTCCGAATCTCTATACCAGGACGAAACGAAACGAGCGTCGCGAAACATTCCTATATAGTACGGTTTAACGTACGATCTCGGACAACTATGTCGCGAGCAACACGCGTTCCATCGAGATTCGTTTCGAACGTCAGCTTGGACGAGTTTACCCTCTTTTGGTCGGTACGCGCTCGTCCAACCGTTTTTACCTTTATAGCGTTGTTCGTATTTATCTGACAAACATTTGTACCGCGTGCCACACGGCCGTAAGGGGCTTGCCAAATTTCTCAACAATTCGATTAATATATCTTTAAAGTTGTACTACTCGCGTTAAGTTTGTATGTAAATTTGTAAGTTATTAAAGTATAACGTTTGACACGACTCGTATTTCGATGTTTTCCCCCTATCCTTCTGCTCTGACGACGATCGCCCTCCCGCTTTTAAATCGCGTTTCGATACCTCCCACCGCTATCGATTGTGCCGCTGTTCCCCTGCGCGCACGACACTCGATACGTCAAAATGTATGTCCACGCGACTCGATCGCTCTTCAACCCGACCGGACGAACGTTTGCGCGTAAGAAAATGTTCGCGTAAACATCGTCGGGCAAACAATAATAATTTTCATTTTTTTCCGGGAGAAGGTCTTACCGATAGACGACGTTCTAACCTATGAATCGCTTACGAAAGTATAAACGTACCCATCACTTGAACTCGACAAATCGCGCAAGTGTCACACTCCACGTCCCAGCTCCACATGGCCACAGCGTTCCATTTCTTCAAAATAAATAGTTTATCCGGTTTTACGCTGTCGTTATCGCCACGATCTCCAAAATCTTGCTCCGATTCTGCCATTTCAAGTTTTTAGGTTAGAAGCGGTAAAGTAACGCGAATCCTTTCGAACGAATGAAACTGTCTGCGATCGCTCGACGCCTCCCGTCTCGAGATTTCTCGTTTTCGTCGTACACCTCGCGTTTACTTGCCTCTGTTCGCACTTACGCGATATCGACGATTTGGTCGATTCCACGATCGGTCGACGCAGGATTGAACGCGACCGATGTCGATCTTTTTTCAACTTTTCGATAACGTAGATCGCACCGAAAGTATTGAACGATTCGAAACAACCGCGGGTAATAAACTTTCGATGAGTTCGCGGTGAAAAAAGACGAACGCGTCGTGACATCTGGCCGACGAATCGAGCATTTTCGTCTAGCCGAAAATTGACATTGCCGATGATCGTCATTGAAAACGGTACCTATTACTCGATCCACGATAGATCGTACCAGGTTCGCGCATATCGGCTAACTTCGGTCAGCTTCTCACCGTTTATTCGTCGCCACTTAGTAGTTGCTTTTCTACTTGTTACCGTGTGTTTTTCGCTTCGTTCGTTGATCGTATACGCGGCATATGACCCTTTATATGATTTATCGAGGATAAAACGCGCGAGTAACGGGATGGTATAACGACATAGGTCGGTGGAGTCCTGAAACAAAATTTTGCGTAATGCGCATACTTCCCGCCATGCACGTCATAGGTGCATTCGCGCGATATTTTCATTAAGATAACATAGCTGAACCAATCGGAAGCCCCGTGCGCGGAGCGAGTAAAAACTCGTCGTTCGATGAATACGATCTCTCGTCGAACTTATTCGCTTAAATATTCGCGTATGGTCGCGCTCGAACGAAGTAATTATCGACGCGCGTCAAGGTTAGATAATCAAAAAGCACCGAACAGTGTTTTCGGTAAGAAAATTTTCGATCCAGCATGTGAATTGTGGCTGAACGGTAACGATATATTTCTTTTCGGTAAATCGAAACAGCGATATACGAGCAACAGCTGTAAACGACACTGCGACGAATTGGTCGCGGATGTGTCGAACGATCGCAAAACATAACCTTCATGACATTATTGTTTTCAGATGTTTTGCTTAAAACATGCGAGAAAATCTAACGCTGCGATACTGGTTAATGTCTTCTCGAAGGCTCATTACTCCCGACGAAGTGATAAAAACACTACCACGTACAAAGTTGTTGGTGCAAATACTGAAAATTTAGATGGTAAGCGCATTGGTTGAGCCGTAATTATTCGCGTTCGCGTCGTCCGTACGCGAATGTTTCGATCGTCGTCGTGTCCCGTGATTGATTTTTAGATGTAGACGGTACCGTGCTCGGAATTAACTCCAACTGGGAGCTATTAACACCAAGAGGATTCAGATTTTACTTGCCAGGAAGCATCGGTCCTGGTTGGTCGGACGTGACTACCACTCTACAAGTGAAAACGCAGTTAGTTAATTTTCCGAACGATAAGACCAACGCGGATGAGGAGTCGAACGAAACTTCTTGTCTGGTAAATCGTATCAAAGGCCAACAGAAAAGACCTTTGCTTCATTGCGTCGCGCAAGAATGTCCCTTGTTACTGAGGAAAGGTATCGGAGAACTGTTCCAAGGATGCTTGGACATTGGTTCGGTACAACTGACTGTGATCACGATCAGTCAAGCGGTAGACACCAAAGTGATGAGATGGAACAGAGAAACAGAGATAGAAAAGTTAACTAAATACGTAAGTGTTTGTATCTCGAGGCCAATCAATTCGGGTGCTAAAACTTTTCTCTCTTCTCTTTTTTCCCTCAGTTTGTATTGGCGGCTTCCGATATTTGTACAAAATTGCAAGCAATGGGATTTTGGGCAGATTTTATTAATCCGTTCAGTGGACAGCCACACTTGAATTTACAAAAGAGTAGCACTCTTTATCAAACGGACGAGCGATTTCGTTGTTTAGGATTTAAAATATTACACAGAAATAATTGTAAAGTTATTTTATACGACAGCAGCGTGAAAAACTTCTTAGGTAAGTATAGGCGTAAACGCGTGCTTTATTCGATATATCGACGCGAAGTTTATTGGCATGATCATCGTGTGATTCTATGCGTTACAGGTAGCCTTTATACCACGGCACCTCCCAACGCAGATTTCTTGGAAAAAATTCTGCGTGAATGCGAGCTCGAAAACGTGACCGAAACTTCGTAAAAAGAGAGAACATCGATCGAGCTTACGTTTGAACGCGATAATATCGCGATACTTTTATCGTTCGATACAGATGTAGCATAAACCGTTGGATTATCTTGTATAAATTATGAACAGAAAGGGTGTTTGAAACAGTTCTAAACGTTTCTCTTCCGTGTTTGACGTTATCGCGCACTGCTTTCGTCGCCACGAATCGACGTACGCTACGTCTTTACCGTTTCTATACCGTAGATTAAACAAAATATTAACACGAAATTATTTCGCTAAACGATGCGCGCGATCGCGGCATCTTATTCTATACCGTACATAAACATCGAAACGATCATAGGTAACTAATACCACCGGCAGGAGAATTGTGATACATCGAAATAATATAAATATTTAAGAGCTTTAACAAAAAACGGCGCGAGTACGATCAATCGACTTCCAGTTTGCGGAAGGAACCAGGTATACCGCTCAAATCATCGTTTGCATTGTGTTGACATTCCGTCGACGAAATCTCGATGTACATGTCGTCGAGGGCCTTTATACGGTCTCTTTGTTCCTTCAAAGTTTTCTTGAAAGCATCTGAAACACGCAACAAAGAATACTCGAGAAATTGAAAGGATTACGTCCAGCGTGGCTCGTTGATCGCATTATCGTACCGATCATATGGCGGAGCGGCGTTTCTCCTCCGTATTCCTTCGGCAAGATCCTCGAATCTTGGACCGACGCTTTGAGATCCTCCACGCTCTTGTGCACCTTCGCGGAAAAGAAAACGCAAGTTGAATCGAAGAGAACGCTCGAGGATCCATACACGAATACGTACCGAGATCCGTGCCTTCAACTTGTCGTTAAGAAGAGAGATGGCGAACTCGATGATCTTGGTCGCGTAACTCGGAATATTGATAAAGTGCGTTTCCTTGTGTCGCATGGGCGTACTGTTTTGGATGCAACGTAACATGTTACGGATATCGGTCAGAGACCAGGCACTGAGGTGACCCATAGACAGCCCCGATTCGTCGTTGATGTGCGTGTAGCCGCGAACCTGATTTTCCTCGTCGTCCATCAGGGCCTCGACCACCAGACTGTGAGCTCGAGCCATTTGAGCGGAAGTATACTTGTATGGATCGAAGCGTCCTCGAGAACAGAAAACGGTAGACATAACGTTAAAAGTTGCGTAACGCGCGCGCGATTAGAAGCGAGACCGCGATGGAGAACGAACCGAAGCGGCAAGAGTGTATAATTAATTGTACGCGTTCCAACAAGATACAGCTTCGTGATCCTTACCGGCGCAAGAGAGTATCACCCGTCGACCGTGACGATCGCGTTCCATCAACGGCACCAGGTAGCCCGCGTCTATGATCGCTTCGATATCCGGATCCTCGATGTCGAGATTTTGAAACCAATTCGGGTACAATTGTCTGATGGTCAAGTATCGTTCGAGCATCTCTTCCGCCATCGGCACGCTGAATTTCTTCGTACGAAGGAATCGTAGGAGAAAGGCAGAGTCCGTTCTGCATCGCTTGATAGCGGGATGTTTCCGAATCCAGTGTCGAAAGTGGTCCAAAGCTTGTTCCCTGGTCGCGTCATCCTCGCGAAGTTCGGCGCGAGCGATCATCCTCGTTTCTTCGTTCAGCTCGCGTCCGTAATCCTCTTCTCCCGACTTGGCCATCCTCGACGTCAGATACGACTAAACGCCGCGGCGATGCTTTCTTTACGTTTTACTTTGCGTTTTCAGTTCCCTTCTTTCTCCTCCTCCTCCTTCACCTTCTTTGCCGTCTCCTTCTCTTCCTTCTCCGCCTCCTGCTCCTCTTCCTCCTCTTCCTGCTACTCCCTTCGCTTCCTCCCTCCCTGCCTTTCTCGCTTGTCGCGTCCTCGTTTCGCTCGTTCGAATTTCAAGCGAGCTACCGACGATTACGAGAGACACGATGACTTCTTACGCCATTTGTCGACTCGCCATTCAGGAGAAAGTCCGACATCGGTCTACTTGAGAGAGAATATAACTGTCCCGAGGATTCTTCGGGGCGCTTTCTATCGATCGGTGGTCGCGTCGTTCGTGTCCTCGTGCTCGTTACGCGAACGGAACGCGAACGAATAAATCCGATGTATCGATCGCACGATCGCGAGCACAAGGATCGCGATTTTAAAAAATACACGTAGAAACTCGAGGACCTTTCTCCTCGCGGCAACACCAACGACGTGCACCGTTCCGACGTTGAACTTTCTCTCGACCGGAACTCGTATAGTCTTTTAGAATTCGAACGATCGCGCTACGACCGCGGAAACGAGCGATTCCTACGGTCGTTCGCGACTAATTTGCCACTAGTTCTCCCGAGAAATCTTACCCATCGACCAACTTGGACCGAAGTAACCCGCTTACTAGCTTGCTCGATCAATTTAAGGCCAGATCGCGGTACGCGCCTCGCTCTTACCGCACCTTTTGCTTTACCCGCTCTTACCGTCGCGTTTTCTTCCGTCGTTCGCGCCTTTTTCTCTTATCCTTCTCCTACTCTTGCGCCTCTTTCTCCGCGGCCTACTCTTTCCTCTTTCTTCTCCGGTTACGTTTCCGTCGTTCAACATCTCGGTGTTAGCGTTAGGCTCCGATCGGTTCGTACCCGGCCGCGGTCGATCGCATCCTCCTCAAAATCCATGAATTTGGTCTTTTAAAAATTTTTTATTTATTTTGACGACCACTCAAAGATTCACTTTCCTTTCGTAATTCCTACCCTATACTTTCACCGCGGTCCCATTTTTGGCCGCTTCGTTGAGCATCGAGGCTACCGTTTCTCGGTGTATTAGCAATCTTAATCGGAATCTATGAACTTTACTCGGCGCGTCGAATGTTACCGAACGACCAAATTCAATGCTATGCGTTCTCGTCTTTGTACAACTTGTTCTTTACTTGCGTCACTACCATTTTGTTACAATAGACGGTCCTCTTTTTTTCTCGGTTTCTTTTTTGTCACTTCGGTTAAACGCTAAAAGCGCGTTAAATGAGTCTTAACGAAGCGGTGAACGGTCCACGATCGTCTGTTACACGTGACTAGCGTTTCTTCCCAGTCGGTTCGCTCGCGTTCGTTTGGTCGCTTGCGTAATCGATCGTGTATCACGACCACCTTGGATCGGTGAAAGTCGCGCTTCGGTTGCACCGGTAACCGTACCTTTCTACTCTTCTCTATCTATCGTAATGTCCTCGCCGCGTATACGCGCGTTCACGCTTTCTCAAATCGTTCGAGTACGCGCGCATCGAAGATAAGAAAAGAAAACAAAACCGGACAAAGGCGCATCTCGATCGCTCGAGGCATTTTTTCGAGAGGAGCACGGACCGGACGTTTCGTGCGGATAAAATCAAATTCCGCGTCGATGACGAGTTTCGTGGAATCTCGATCCTCGTTGCAGAAGCGAATGCGGAAGATCGATCGGGGGGTCGGGACAGGAAATAATGCCACGCTATCGTTTCGAATAAAATATAATTATTGCATATTACATACGTGTGTGTTTCGCGGAGGATAACGTCGAATAAATTTGCGACCAAATTTATTCGGTATCCTTCGTTTGTACATGATCGCGTATCGTTTGTCCGTCGAGGGTCATCGAGTTCCGTCGCGTAACGCGCGAATTCGAAGTCCCTCGAGTGTGGACACGCGCGATAAGTATTCGTCGATTAAATTATTATACAAAATCGTTGACGGATCCGTCGAGGAAAAGGCACGACCTAGAAACTCGCCGAGATATCGACGGGACGCGAGTCTCGAAAAATAACGAACGTCCGCGACGAATTTTCGAGACTCGCTCGCGTTCGCGTTTGCGTTCGGAATCGGGTTCGGAATCCCGTTGATTCTCCGAGGTTCCCGCGTAGCATTCGAAAAGTCATCTCAGGATAACGTTGTCGAATGTCAGGTCCCTACTGTCGCGCTGCGTGGTCGACTTTTTGAACGGATTCCAAGGTAGCTTTTTGGCCACGTGAGCGGTGGTCACGGAACCGGCGGGGCTCGGTTGACCGGAAGAGATTCCCGAGGAGCTACTCGCCGAGACGCTTCCCTTGTCTTGCTGATTGGCTTTACCAGGCCTCTAGAATCGACGAATTTCACGTCAGTCCATGTTCTCGATCGACGTCGTTCGTCGATCTCGGCTCGCGTTTACCTTCAAATAATTTCTATCCATCGGTGTGACCAGCTTCAAGTTTATGAAATCGCCCGACTGCTTGATCAATCGGACCACCTGCTCGTGGGACGCCCACTTCACGTCTCTGTCACCGATTCCTACGATGAAATCGCCCTCCTTCATACCGCCCAACTGTGTCGAGAGACAGGAGCGCGTTATTATTTCCGACAGGTCGATTTGAAAGTTTCGAATCGGACGGAACTTACATCGGCCAACGAATTGTGATCGACCGCCGCTATTATCACGGGAGCGTCCCCGCGAACACTGAAGCCGAAACCTTCGCCGTCGGGACCTCTTTGCAGCTGTATCAATCTTGGAGCTGTCCAGTGCCTTTTGGCCGAAAATATGGCGACGGGACCCAAAGACTTGAAAAGATCGTCCACTCCGTGTTGACCAAAGTCCGGATGCGTGATGTTCAGTTGAAACTTCGTGGAAGCTGTGTCGATTCCATGCGTTAGAGCAGTGTCCGGATGAAAATTTTCTTGCGATCAAAGCTTACCGATAATATCCGGAGGGTCCAGTAGTCCTCGAAAATCGTCCTCGTCTCCGATCAAGTTGGAGCTCTCGACCGTCGACTCCTGCACCTTCTTCAAAACTTTGGCGAGCGCTTGTTTCGCTTTCAGGTCTCTGCACATCCTCTGTAGCCTCTGGCTCTCCTCGTGTAGCGCCGTCGCTTCCCTGAAATGGGCTTTCCCTGAAACAGACCACCGATTGTAGTCACACGATCGTTCAAACTCGTGTCTCGAGCCGATCCTCGCGAACTACGCACCTAACAGTTGCCTCTCGTTATCGTCCCGCGGCACGATCACGTCCAGTTGCGTTTTTCCGTCGCTCTTTTGCGCGTGTTCGAGCGCGAGCTTCGTTTCCGGACGCCACTCGGCGACCGAGCGATCGAACAATCCCAGCGCGAGATGCTTGTGAGCCAGGGCCAAGTGATGCTCGCGTTTCACCGAGATCAGCGAGATCCAAGTTTCCGGAACGTAGTCTCGGACGGGTTCGCGCGAAATCAGTCTGTGGACGTCGTTGTACACGGCAGCGACCTAAACAACCGGCATACGTTCGTGGTAAGAAAACAAAGACTCGTTGGACGATCGTTCGGTAGACGCAGCAAATAAAATGTGGCTCGGTACCTGTGCCGCTTCCTGTGCGAGGTCCAACGACACGTCGATGTTCCTTCCGTCCCTCGACTGGAGTTCCAACTTTTCGAACAAGCATTCTCTCGCTTGTGCCTGAAACGCGAGCGGGGTTAGGACAAACGAAACGCGGCTACGATTCGCAGAACGATTAAGAACTCGTACCAGCATCAATTGAACCAGCATCTCGAGCATGTCCGGTCCTAGATCCATGCTCGGAGCGTTGGTGAAGTTCTCGTGTATGTAACGAAAGGTACCGGCCGCCCTGAGGAACGCGTCGATCGCCTGATCCAAGCCCCTCGCGGACAAACGATTCTGTTTGGCGGCCAGTTGCGTGTACAGGGCAGCCGCGTTGAACAGGATCGAGGCCTTCTCGAAAGCTACGGTACGTTGGCAACTCGGTACTCCGGTCAAAGAATCGAACCACTCGAAGTAGATTCCCAAGCTGCGATCCGGAGGAAAGAATCGCCGTTCGACGAAATACAACTGGTTGTAGTAGCGCAGCAACAACGCGATGCCAGCCGCGTCTCTGGTCGGTGTTCTCGTCGCCTGAAAACGGACAGTTTTTCCATGAACATGTCCAAACACTCGATATCGACGTACACGAGGCTCGACCGCTCACCTGGCGAGTTTCCATGAGGTCCGCGATCGCTTCCTCGTAGTTTCCTCCATCCTCGCTGTAGTGCTCGAGAATAAAATCCTGCGGAAACGGTGCAACGAACGCGAGTTATCGTTTGTCTAGCCAGAGTTACGTCGATACGCGCTGCTTAGCGACCAACGCGCGCCATTGTCGACGGCGAACGTTGCATCGATCAACATGTCGAGGATTACGCTCGAGCTGATACGAAAGCGTTCGGAGCACAATGAGGGAGAGATATCGACGTTGGAGGAGATCGCTCTGCATCAAGAGAACATCGAAAAGATCGAACTGCTCGACAAAACGTGTAAGCGTCTGAAGATTCTGTTGTTGCAGAACAATCTCGTATCCAGGATCGAGAATCTTGGCAGATTAAAGGAGCTGGAGTATCTGAATCTGGCGTTGAATAACATAGAAACGATCGAGAATCTGGAGGGATTGGAGAGTCTGAAAAAGCTGGATTTAACCGTGAATTTTATCGGCGATCTACGAGGGATCAAGAGGTTAAGGTAAACGATAGTAAGTAGGTCGATGGCGTGAACGATCCTCGATAATTCGGCCAATTTGAGCGAACAGGTGCAACGAACGATTGGAGCAACTGTTCTTGACGGGAAATCCTTGCGCGGACTACGACGGTTACAGAGAATACACGATCGCGATGCTGCCTCAGCTGAAGGAGCTGGACGGAAAACCGATCGAACGATCCGAACGCATCAAAGCGTTGCAAGCCTACGCTCATCTCGAGGGAGAAATCGCGGAAAGTTGCACGAGGCACGAAAAAGCGAGGAAAGCGGAAAAACTTGGTCACGAAAGGATCGCCTCTTCGTCGGTTGGAAATTTTCGCGCGTCGATAAATTTCTCACTGTCGAAGGCTCGTTTGATCGCGTTACGGTTTCTTCCAGGAAAACCAGGAGAAGGAGGACGACGGAAGCTTCTGGAAACGAACCAGTCGCCATACGCCGGAAGAACGCGTTGCCATCGCGAAGCAATTGTCGCGCAAACAGGAGTTGAAAAATCGTGAAAAGAATCGCGAGAACGAATCGACGCGAGTCAATTACGAACAGAAGTTGTTCAGTCCCGACGGTACTCCGTACAATACGAATCAGCCGAAGGTGTCGTTCAAGTTGGACCACGAACGGTACGAGGATCGCGTGATGCTCGAGGTTGCCGTGTACAAGTGAGTAGAGATCAACACGCGCCGATAATACGAAATCGAAGCAGCGAAGCGATCTCCGGTCACGAATCACGCGCGCTTTCAGGTATTTGGACACTTGCCATCTGGACGTGGACGTCCAGCCCAACTACGTGCGCGTCACGATCAAGGGAAAGGCGTTGCAGCTCACTCTCCCTTGCGAGGTGTCGGTCGACGGCAGCACCGCCGAGAGAAACACGACGAACGGTGCGTTGGTGGTGACGATGCCTCGTTTGAAACCGGTACCGATCGTCGGTTACGCGCGCGCCAAAAACGACAAACATTCTGCCGCGCTGCAACCGCCGCGATCCTCGACGTCGATGAGGGAATACTTGGAGATCGGTCCGGCTTCGGACGATCTGGATTACTCGAGGATCGCGAGATCACGGAAATCGAAGGAAGTTGGAGAAGAGATCTCGAAACGCGAGGAAAATCGGATCGACGACGATTCGTCGGACGTGCCGCCGTTGGAATGATGGAGTCTCGGGGATAGCGTTTCTTCGACGATCGCGATAGCGCCGCCTACCTTGAACGGGTCCCGAAAGTCGATGTCTTTGGTCTCCTTCAGTCCCAACGGTATCATCGGCATTGCCGGTTCATCGCTGAAAACACAAACAGCGTACGTACGCTTAAAGAGGCGGAAGAGTTTGCAGGAGGGTACACCGAATATTGAGAACCGTCTTACCAACCTGTCAATATTCTGGTACAGCTCGACCGAGCTGTTCAACTCGGCGAGCTGCTCCTTCAGTAGCTGCAAATTCGAGTTGACGAAGCTCAGCTCCAGGGCAACCGTTTCCCGCAACTTCCTGTTCGTGGTCGCCCTAAAACACGAATACGCCGTGCCGAATTAGTCGCGCGATATTCTACGCGAACGAATCGCGGAAACGTGTCTCTTACTTGAACAGGTTCTCCGCGCCGGCACGCAACCGAAGTTCCTTGTTTATCTCTTGGTTCAGCTTGCTGCGTTTGTTTTGCAGCTTTCCTCGACAGGTGGCAACTCTCGGATCGGAACCCTGCGCAACGTTCAACGTTCGTTATCGATGTAGTCGATGGTAGTGATCGATCGCGAGACACGTGCGCGCGTACGGACTGCGAATCGGCGAACGTTGGAAACGAGACGAGTACGCTGTCTCGCGTTTTCTCACCCCGAGGTATATTCTCGTCGACGCGTCTCGCGAAATCTCGATGTCCCTCGAACGAGGAGAAGCTTTTCCTATTCGCGAATATCGGGTCGACGTGTTCTCGCGATCCGTCCTCTTCTCTCTCTCCTTCTCGTTCTCCCGGTGCCGTTCGTCGAACGCGATCGGCCGAGACGCGCGTTTCTTCGACAGAGTCGCGTAATAGGCCCACTTCAACATAGTATAAGCGCTCGCGGCCGCATCTTTCTCCTCCGATCGAACGCTACACGGTGTGTCCGTTACCAGCGACGAATCGTCTCCGTCGAAGGAAGCTACGAGCGTTTCTCGGTTTTTCGTTCGTTGCGATACCCGACCTGCCCAACCGAGACGCTCGGTCACGGAAGTTACCGTGCGGACGCGGAGGAAGGATGATCGCGACCCTACCCTTCCTTCCACTTCCCTTTAAAGCCCGTTCCTTCGATCGGCCGTTGCGTTTCTCGCCGGCGAACGAACGGGCGAGAATCGAAATCCGGCAACGTGAAACGTTAACCGTGAACGCGTTCAACGACTAAAACGAGTCCGACGTAGCTTCCGCGGTACATCGTTTCCCGAGTCTACCGCCGACTCCGTGGAGCCAGCTGCTTCTCGGTGAAAGGAGAGAAACTTCGACAACGATGGTGGGGAGAAGGATAACGTCCGCTATGCCTCCCCTACTCGGACGCGCCGGCATCTACCTAGCGACGTAATTTTAAGGTCGACGCGCTTCGCCGTCGATTAACACGGTCGCCGATAATTCATCGACTCGATCGAATTCCTCGATAACGTCGAGCAACGGGACGCGCTCGACTCGAGCGACCACGAAGCCGGAACGACGAGGAAGCCCCGGAACCCCGAGTCGAAGACCTACGCGCGAACATCGAAAGAAACGTGTTTCACGCGACAAGACGAGATTCGGTCCACTAACGGGATTCTTTCTAGATCGGCGACGTTCACGGATACACCGCTACGGATATTGAAAATTCGGGGACGCTCTCGATTCGATTCGATTCGAGGCGTGCCCGGTATCGGCGGTGGCGCGCCGTTCCCGTAATCCCGCGCTTTTGCCAGCGAGCTAGTCGCGTTACGGGTTACGCGTTACGCGCCGAGAGTTCAGCGGACCAGGCACGCTCTACCGGATTCGAGGCATGCCGTTTACACTCGCGTTCGAACCGGAAACGCTGGGTGGTTCCTTCGTCTGCCTCTAGCATCGATTATAACCTCGTTCGATCGATCGTCCCTCTGTCCAATGCTTTTCCGACGATCCAGGGAAAATTCTGGAAACGTCGAAACGCGCGAACAGTGGGATAGAGAGAAAAAACTTGACACGGTCGAGAAACTTTTCGCTACCGAGAAATTAAGACGGTGTAACGTGTTTGATTTACCTGCAACCTCAAATCCGGAAGGATCAACATGCTTCTGTGTCGGATAGAACGTTATCGAACGTTCGCCAAGACTTGAACGCCCGATTAGCGATCGGCACCGGGATCGCTGCACGTTCGTGCCGTCGCATTCAGATTCCTGACGTTCCTTCGTCTCTCCTCGCTCCCTCCTAATCTCTCTTTCCGGACGTACGTACGATAAAAAATCCCAGTGGTTCGAACGCGCGAATCGATTCGAAGAACTACGTTCGTTGTGTACGCTGACACGATGCTATCTCGTACTCGCGAGCGGATCGGACGACGAACGCGTTTCCTTCGATTACATGGCTCGTCGATGCTAGATGCGTTTGTATCGGCCTATCGACCAGGGAAATATATCGATCGCGTTGCACTCCCGACGAAAACTCACGGACGAGACGAAAGTACGCGTTCGACGTTTCCGCGATGCGTTTCTTTTCTACGGGAAAGCGGAATTCCCAGGGCTGGCGAACGGTATCGCGTTCGCGAAAAGGAGGGAGAACGAAAGGCGAGGATCGCGATTCCTCGACAGGGGGGAAAGGGGATTCTGGGCTAAGAGAGACAGAGCGAACGAGAACGAGAAGATTTACGGATCACCGTCGACTCGCGTCGATCGACGCGCACCAACCTAACGCGCAACACGGCCCACCGGCTATCGGTTGCTCGCCTTCCATCCTATTCTGCTTAGGGACTCATCGGGACTTATTCTTTCCCCTACTCCTCGTCGCTTCCTCTATGTGCGCGACAGCCCTCGCCAACGTTTACGCCGTTCGGCAAACTTCGTTGAAACGCGTCGTGCTCGTGAATCGTTTCGGACAACTTCGGATAATTTCGTGTCCTCTTCTCGCGCTCGAATCGACAGATTGATAAGCTCGATTTAAAATTTCGAACTGTATATCGACTCGTGCTCGACGTGTCCGTTGTAAACTTTCCTCGTTTCGAAATCGTTCGAGCTTTATCTAGGTAAAGTGCCCCGAGGCACGCGTTTTATCTTCGTCGCGGACGAAAATGTTATAGTTACTTTACTTTTTACTTTTATAAGATCGACTGCGCGATAACTGCGTCGATCGTCCCGTAACCGTTTCGCGTAGCAATCGTTCGATTTATCGCACGAAATGTCCAAGTAAACTCAATACGCCCAAGAAATTTCTTCGTTACGATATCTCTATGGTAGATCGAACACGTCAAATAGATATTTTATGGCTTTAAACGGAGAAAGTCGAAATTTGCTCTTCCGCGTTTCACCTACCGAATTGCCTATAGTATGCTAATGACCGGTTTAAATGCAACGAAACGACGTGAAATTTTCAAACGATCGATCACCGCAGGACAACAAATCGAAGAATCGCGATAAACGTTTTCGAAATCGTGCGACGATTTCGAACCGTACCGACGAATACCGCGGTGCATTTTTTATGGTTGCCCAAAATATGTTTACTGTTTGTTGTTGTTCGATGATAATCTGAAAGATGGCGCGCTACTTACGTTCAACGAGGAAATGTCGTAACAGCGATGAGCGATCGGTCGCGATTTGTTTGAAATACATATTGGGAAGCACGTACGCGTACATATACGGGTTCAAGGTGTGTACGAAGATAGTCGTCATACTTTTAAGTTTAAATAAAATCGATAAAAACGAAAAGCAGCGTTTCTTTCGTTATGACTCAATCGGGCGTCACCGTACACACGCATACGTTTTCCACGAAACAACAAAATTTCCCGTACCCGTAGGAGATTACGTTTCTAAGTATACGTCGAATATCGAGATAACTCTACTTACCCGAATAAAACGCGGCTTGTGGGTATCGTCGTCGACGATGTCTCCCGAAACGATGGGGACGTTCATTGTATCCTTTGCATATTACATCGATCGTGCGACGCGTTTCGCCGTTGAAACGCGACACGATTCACCGATCGATCGGGGCGTCAACGATCGACGATCGGAAACGAGACGTTTTCGCGTCCAACTCGTAATTTTCTGTTCTTCCCCGTGAACGAATACGGCGACCGTTTACGAAACCAGCACCGATTCGCCCGATCGAACAACGTCACCGACTGACTCGTATGGAAAACAAGAATTTAAAGTCGTGCATCGACTGCTCGTCCAGCTGAGATACGGCGTTGCGCCGTCCACTCTCGGACGTTGGATAGAAGCGATAAACACGTTTTCCTTCCCGGTGACGAGACTGAACGAGGACGCGTCACGAGCCATCGGTTCGGGATACTTGAATGTTCAAAGTCTCGTTGGTTGGGCGAGCGGTCGTACGTGCTCGAGCGTTCGCTCGTGTCACGGCTTTCGATCGTGTCCCGAAACGTATTGTTTCGACGGCGGCACCGAGATCGAGAACGCGTAACCCGGTCCCGTAGACAGACTCGCGGATCGACGAATCGCGACGCGACGGAAGGAGCACCGAAACCCTTGAAAACACTGGAAACACGTTGTTCGGTCGCGTATTTGCTCGTCGGTAGCGCATCGATTCACCCACGGCACGCGTACGACGAGAAAGGTACAGCATACGTGTTTGCACGTACGAATAAGGGACCTCGCCTGTAGATAGATTCAACCGTTCTCCCGCAGGTGTGCGAGTACACGCGCGCACGCACGCGCAGCCACACGCACGCGCACGCGCGATACAAACACCGACATCGCTGCAGTTGGCCGTTGCGGGGCTTCTCCGTTGCAGACACCCGGAACTATCGAGAAAACGAGATACTCGAACTAATCCTTAACGATCGGCGGGGCCAACCGACCAACAAACGATTTAAAACGAATCGAACGATCGTTCGACGATTTCGCGAGCCTCCGAAAGTGATCGCGCGCGTTTCTACCGTGCGTCGGTAGAGGCGCCCGCGTGCTCAGCACTGTACACGATATTCGAACGCGAGATCGCTACCGACGTTCGTGAAATAAAAACACCTGGCGGTCGATTGTGGTGATCGTAATGTATTGATGCTATCTAAAATCACATATTCACAATATAGATACAACTTCCTTAACATTCGCATTAATAGATATGGTATAAACGGTTGTCCATACGGAGATTCGAAAAATAAAATTGATCTTCGTTACCGCAGCTAATCGTACGCGTACGGTCCCAAAATATTTCTTTGTAGTATCATCGATTCGACTTCGATCTGGTTTCGCGCGATTCTGTGTTCCTCCTTTTTTAAGGTTTCGTCGATTTGGCACGATTCTGAAATTTCACGGAAACAAAAGGCGATCCGGGCACGTGAATAGACTAATATTCGCTAAAAGAAGCCGTACGTATCGTATTCGCGGTCGGTGTTCAAAATGCGACCCGCGCACACGTACGTTCCTCTGTATATCCTATTACCCGTGTATGTACATTATAGTTCGCATTCACAGAAAATCGTATTTACGTCGTCGCTGCGATATCGAAGCGATGTTACGAGTTAAAAAATAGAAAATCGATCGTTCGTTTGGTAGAAAAAAAAACTGTACAGAAATTAACTAAACGAGTCGCTCCCGTCTTCTTCTACTTTTCTCCAAGTTCTTTCGTCGCACGGTGCGCGCATCGCTTTATTACCGTGCGACGATCGCTTCTAAAGGTTTCGGGCAGTATAGAGGAAGACTTTGCCGAGTGGATCGTAACTCGAAGGAAACGCATTCCATAAACGCGAACGAGTCGTTATTCTAGCGTTTCCCTACGTTTTACCGCCTTTTCACCGAGCGTATTTTTTTTTATCGCAATATCGATAAAACGAAGATTCGATCCATCACAGTTTCGAGTTTAGGACGGAAACGGGTTATTCCATGGATTACGCCGAGCTTAAAAGTTCTCTGCAACAATGAACACATTACGCAACGTATTATTTCGAGAGTCTCGCTCCGTTCTTTCTTCTCTATAGTAATTCGAGGTAACGCGTTCGCGATCGTACGATAATCTAACGTGATCAAAGAGGAACGCGCAAAAGCGTACGGTTCTCGTGGAACGTAAATTTTTCAACGACGGCCTGATTCGCGTTAATGTCGCGTCGCGTCGGCCGGATACTTACGTCGAAAGTTCTCTTCCCAGTAAACCAGTTCCAACTAATCCCGTACGCGATCGACTTCTATTAAGCTGTGCTCTTCTCTCTGCTGCAAAAGTAAAGAAAAACATGAATATTTACGTCGTTTCGATACGTCCCTGACACGATCGCGGCCAGTGCGTATAAACTCGTCGTCGCGTTACGTTGCGTTTTCGAAATCGCTGTCTGTCCAAGTTATCTCCAAATATCCTACTTTCCCGATTATTTCGGTAACAACTAGCCACGTGTGACAGGCAAGTTATCGTTTACCTCGATGGTGCAACAAATCTCTTTATTGACTCTAATATTACGATATTAACAACGAGTACGATTACAACAGATCGATACAAGTTCGCGCGCATGAGTGTTAAAAATCGGTCGGTAAAAAATTAACGTTACAAAAGAGCAGGTACAAGTCCGTGACAGTCGGTCGTGTTTAACAATTTTTTCATGAACAAGTTCGTCGCTACATTGTTAATGACGCGGAAGCGCACCGAGATTCTCGATAAAAATCTTTTGAAACGATAATAGGTAAAATGTGAAACGCGTAAAATGTCGCTCGTCGCGTGTAAGCCTGTCGTACGCATAAAATTTCTTCTGTCGTAGCGATATATAAAAAAAAAGATATAACGATCACAGCACCAAAAGCAGTCTTATTCGTAAGATTCGTAGAAAACAGTGTCCGTCTTATTCCGTGTCGTTCATTACGTTCCATCACCAAAATTTCCAAATCTTTCTTCGATGTCGTTTCTTTAAAACAGTCTGTCCGTTGTTCGCAGCTACCGTCAACGTAGCGTCGCGTTTCTGTTTGCTCGTGGTCGGTGACGTCGGTATCGACGAGGAACGCGCGTTCGCTGTCGCGTCACTGGCGTTAAGAAACGACCCACGGAATTCCTCGAAAGCGTTAATCGTGGATTCGCGTTGCTCGTGCGATTTCCTGCTGGTATCCGCGTGATTAGCGGTTCGACAGAAACGTTTCGAGCAGGAACCGTTACTGGTCGGTCGTGGCGTCGACAGGTCGTTTTGATTCTCGTCCCTCCAACGAACGATCTCGTCGAGGTTTCTTGCACGCGCCATCTTGAACGGCGAGGAGATTCTTTTGCCGATTTTGATCGCTATATCGTCCACGGACTTGGATATTTTCCGTAACGCGGTATCGGATGCGCGCGAAAGTGAAACGTCGTGCTGGGGCGACGGTTCCAGCAACGAGACGCTCGCGCTCGGCGGGCTGCCCAGGTATCCGAACGATTTCCGCGCTCTCCCACCTCGTTTCGATCGCGTGTGTCTCAGTTTGCGGGCGTTAACGGCGCGGCGCACGATGCTGTTCCGTTTACGTGTCTTACTCACTATAACGCGCTTCTGTTTGACCGGCGTTAATTTCATCGCTTCGCCTATCAGTATCTGTTTGTAGAGAGATGGCGACAACGCGACACGCGGACCGTCGTTCGACCAGGTTCCCTCGGCATTGTTCGACGCGTGTCTTTTCAGTTCGTCAACGACGGACTTGTAGGAAGCGACGTTACGACAGCGATTGTCGTCGCGGGAGCCGTACGCGGACATCAAGTACCGAATCGAGTCGCTCGAGGAGAGCGGGTTCTCCTCGAGATCGCGTCGCGCGTTCGATGCGAAGATAACGTCCCTTTTGGGAGTTTCCCCGATCCACGAATTGTCGGAACGTATCTTTTTCCGCGTCATTTCGCTTTGTTTCTTTCTCTTGAATGAGCTGACTCTAGAGAATCGTCGGTCCGGTCTGGGCGCTTTGGTCGCCTGGTCGAGCAACATTCGGTGGTAGAGGCGTTGGTTCTCTTCCGGTGTCGCGTATCGTGCTAAATCGACGTCCATCGCGATAGCGGCGAGAGAGCCGTCGACTAGGCTTTCGCTTCGCGCGACCTGGCGCGAGTTCTCGTTTCGCTCGGCTTCTCTCGATTCGAGCATTAGTTTAGCGACGTGCAACTTTCGACGACGCGCGTTCTCCTTCTTCATAGATATCGTCGAAGAGTATGCGGTCCTGTACAACTTACCACCAGCGGCGCGCGTTTGCCGTTTGCGTCGTTGATCCGGTCGACTGAACGCGGAACCAGTTTGCAGAGCCTCCATCAAGCTATCCATAACGCCTTCCTGAGTTTCGTGCGCGTTCATGTCGACGAGAGCGCGTTTGCGCGCTGCCCGTGCCGCTTTCTCCGCCTCGGCCTTCTCGCGCGCTTCCCTCGCTCTCCTCTGCTTTTCCTCGCCTTCCCTCAATTTTATTATTTCTCTCTGCGCTTGCTGCAAAAACACGATAACGGCAACGTGAACGAGATATTACGGCTTCCTCGCATTCCGTTTCCGGTTACTCCTGATCGTCTTTTTACGTTTTTGCTACTTACGACGAAATCGTCCTTGAACGTTTTTATATCACCGAAGAACTCCTCTATCGTGTATTTTTGCTTGTCGAAAGAGAAAAATTCGGAAATTTCGCTGTACAACGTTTCCATATTTTTGAACATGTTCTGCATGACCTCGTACGATTCGCGCGCCTTTTTCGCGAACGGCTGTGGAACGACGGCGTTAAGGAAAGTCAATTTGATATCAGCGAACCAGAAGTCGGTCACATCGCGTAACAAACGCGTCTGATTGGCGGGAACAAAAAGGATACACCCATAACTTCGACAAACCGATCCTCGTCGGATTGTGGAATTTTGGCGTTCGACAGATCTTGCTCGAGATTTCGTATGTTGGAATCCATTTGTCGCAAAGTTCTCTGCACGTTCTCCAACGAGACCCGACTCGCTCTGTCCACGTGCGATAACTCTTCCGAGAAGCTAAGACACTCTGGAAATTTTCGTTCTATCGTGTCCACCAGATAATGCATGAGAGTTTGCTTGTTATCTATATCTTTCGTGCTGGTCAACTAAAAAAAGAAACGAAACGATGTTTAGCATGTGTCGCGAATGACGTGCAGCCATCGAACGTCGATTCGTGGATCTCGATCACGTTTGGCACGCCTTATCATGCACGAACCTTTGTGAGAAAACTGATCTCGAATCCAAACGCTTGACCGTTTTTCGAGCCAGAGTTCATGTAATTGCCGAGCAGCAGGATCAGTTCGAGAATTTTTGCAAACTTTTTGCTTCCCTTCACCTCCTCGCATGCCGCCGTGCCCGCCACTATGTCCGGTTTCACGTCTTGCACCAATTCCTCGTATCGCAGCATAAAACTCAACGATCTCAGTCTTGGCAATAGCCTTTTGATCGTTGAAATCTGTCGATTTTCGATAACGTTTGATCCAAGTGTTTTCGAAGGCTAAACGAAAATACTTACGGTAACGCAAAATTGTTCGGCTTCCGTTAAGTCGTCGTACTGGTCCTTGTAAGCCTGCAACTTGGACAGTTGATCGGGCGGTGGTAAATACTGTATCAATCCTTGTAGTATATTATCCGAGACAACGGCTCCTTCGCACTTCAACAAGCCCGATTTCACCTCCTCGTACGACGCGTGCTTCAAAGTGCCACTCAAAAGTATCAGTATGTTTTGCGCGGCTTTGCCGTCGAGAACTTTTAGGTCCTTCACTTTTTTCGTGGAGGCCGACCTACGCAAACGTAATCTCGTTAAATGTTCGTCCGCCTAATCGCGAAACCGTTCGCGCGTCCACTTCACTTACTTGTCCACGACGTCGTCGATTCTTTTTCCGGTCGGTTTCGACGCAAACCTTTGGGCCAATCCGTCCAGTATCTCGGGACTCGCCAACCGATCCTCTTGCACTTTCGTCCAAAACGATTTCTCGGAAAGTTTGTGCGGCAAAATCTACGACGCGTCATCGTTTTAAACATATTTCGTTAAAGATACGATATCGAGTGTTCAGTGATACTCACCGCCTTCCAGTTCGCTCTTTTCAATGGAGCATCGACCTCCCACTTCTTTTTCGGTTTCAGTCCATAGGGTAGCGGTTGTGCGGCCGGGCCGGTTAAGTTAGCGAACATCATCGGTGGTGGCATGGGTCCACCCGGTATGGGTGGTGGCGGTCGTGGGCCACCCATACCCGGCATGGGTGGCGGTGGCGGCCCCATGGATCCGGGCATCGGAGGTGGACGTGGTCCTCCCATACCTGGAAGTGGCGGAGGCGGAGGTGGTGGTGGTCCTCCTCCCATCGGTAAACCGACACCACCCGGTAGAGGAGGAGGCGGAGGTGGCGGCGGCGGTCCCGTTCCCGACATAATCGGTCCACCTTTCTACGCATAAATTCCGCAAACCACGAGAAATTAGGAAAAAAAACGCACTCTTCCGATCGCGGGTTGATCGTATCGAGAGCTTACCGCGTTACCGCTGGCCGACCTCGCCGACCCTTGTTCCAACTCCCTGATTTTGTTTTCCGCGTGTTGAAGTTTCGCTTCGGCTTCTTGTTTTCTCGCTATCGCTTCCTCCAACTTCTGCGACACTTCGACCAGTCTTCTTTCCTCCTCCGCTCGCGATTTTTCTACCAGTGTGTCTATCAGCGGTTGCACGTCGATTTGAAAGCGTTTCGTCGCGCTAAAATCTGGATCACAGCCCGAACGATGCAACACTATTTGCGACACGCATTCTTCTATCAACTTGTAATAGGCCGGCCTGCCGAAACAAACAAAAGATACAACAACGCGTAAAAAGCATTTCGTTCGAACGACGACCAAATTTTCGGCTTTCCCTACCTCACCAACGCGTCGTCTCTGACGAATAACAGGTGTTGTAGTATAGATAAGAAGTAGGGTTCCGCGGACGTTTCCATCACCATATTTTTAATCACTTCGAAACAATCGTTCACGTCGTCCAGTTCCAATCGGACGTGATCGAATCGTTGCACGAACTCTTCGTAATCCTCCTCCTTGTGTTCGCTGAAGATCTTCAAGTGTCTCGCCAGATCCTCCGATTCGTCTTTTTCCAGCGTCTCCAAAATATCCGCCAGGCCGACTCGCATAATTTCGTTTCGCAAATGTAACCTAAAGTCCAGTTCTTCGGCCGACGATATTATGGAATTTATCAATTGAAGGCACTCCACCTGTCGCGAGAACGCGGATCGTTTCAGCGTGCGCGTTAGCGAGCAAAAACAAAACATGGGGGAAGGGATAAACGAAAAGGACATACTCTCAAATTTTCGTTCTTCTTGTTCATCAGTCCTTGCACTATCGGTAAAAATCTCTCTCTGCCTTTAAACTCTCCGTTCATGGTGATCGCGTCCAGGACTTTTTTATGACTATCGCTGGATATGAGACAAACGGCTCCAAGCAGTTTCACAGCCTCGGACATGACGGATGGTTTCGTCGGCTCCAATGATCTAGCCACAATCGTGAGCGCCTCTTGATGGGCCAACATCTCCTTTATGCCAACGGTGTTGTTCATGATCGCTTTTAAACATCGGATGCATTCGTATTGTATACGCTCGTATCTGTTGTCGCTGTAACGGGACAGAAAAGAATCGCTTTAGCGGTGCACAACTTTCGTGGATGAAATAAATATATAATTAACGGTCGTTCGTCGAAAGCTGCGCGACAGTTTGAATAACAAGTCAAACAAGCGAGTCGTTCAATCGGAACATCGATACGCGCAACGTTATACGGACTGGCCACGCATCATGCAAAAGAAAAAAAAAAAGAAAAGAAAAATTGGAAAGTGTGCGTCCTGCTGCCACGTAACGCTACGAGTAATCGTAATCTTTCGCTGAAAAACGGATCGATGGCTAGGGTAAAAAATAATTCGCAAATTCAGGGTCTGGACGATTCTGTCTACGAAAATAAAATGTTATACCACCCCCCCCCCCTCTCACTCTCTCTTACTCTCTTTCTATTTTATTCATACGTCCACACGCGCATCCATATCGAAAGCTAAGGAGCCAACAAAAAAAAATAAACGATGCGTAAAAGGAATCTAAGTGGCTAATAAAATCGAAGCGAATAGAGTATTTTTACTTAAATTACCTATCGTAATATATGAAGGCACTGGAATAGAATAATACGCACATTAGACATTATTGACAGGACAATATACCGATGTCGCGCGCGACAGAATGCAACGATCTCTCGATGTTTCTCGGCCTGGAATACTTACTTTCGATAACATTCGTTGAGCGTGGCTAAAACCTGTTTCAATCCTTTCGTACCGAACTCCTGAACCCAACTCAGAGGATTGTTGGTCAATGCTATTCTCAACGACTCGACGCAGTTGTAGATTTTGTTTACGCTCAAGTCGGGCTGCGCCAAATACTGTATGTAATCCGCCGGTTTATCGAACTTTGACCTGTTCTCCTGTATGCTGCCTTTGTAATGCAACACCAGCATTTCCTTCTTCTTAGTTTCCGACTGCTGTCGCAACGGTTCCTTCTTCTCCTCGGTGAGATTCATATTGGCCTTGACGGGCGAGAAGAAGAAGAAGAAGACAGGTAAGCATATCGGTAAACGATGTCTCGCGAATGTATACCTTGTACTTTGACTCTCGACATTTCGCCTCGGTCGATTCTTCTACTCACCAACATCTCCTCGAACTTGTCGTTCATCGTATCTTTATCCATCCTCTCGATGATACAACGTTGCTGTTCGATCTCGTTGAAATCATCGCCGGAGTGGGGCCGTGGTATCGTGTTGTTTCCCGAACCACTTCTGACCCCACCTCCACGCCCAGATTTTTTTGGTCTGCCGAACCATGTATCCAGCTGAAAAAAATATCATCGTACACGTTAAAATCGATTTTGTTTCGCGATTACGCAACATTGTAAGTCAACGATGCGATCCGATTCTACCGGACGTTCGGATACGGAAGCTCGGCACGCGTTCGGCATTCGATCGTCTAAGCTCTAAACGATCAAGGTCGATGATCGCGGTCAAAACTCTTTCTCTCTCCCTCTCCACCTTTTCGTCTCTCTCGTCACCGAACGAGGTAAACGTAAACGAACAAAATCTTACCCAATCCGTGATCATGAATCGAGCCTGTTAAATCGACGAACGGAGCAAAGTTTTCTTTTCGGTGATAACGGTGACGCGCATCAACCACGCGAGTCATCGAAAATCGCGGACACTTTACGGTACGAGTATTTTCGCGACGCGTGTTAGGATGTCCAAATCGTTTCCTGAAATGTGTCGTTCGCGATAGACGATGCGATTGATTACACCGTGAGACGTTATCGCGGTATTAACGAACGGCGCGGCACGCGTTTTATCGCGGCAGATAAAAGAATCAGTCAGCGAGTTTCTCGAATTCCTTAACAGTGATCGGGCGACGATCGAGGATCGACTGACGGGACTAACGCGATCCCCCGGAGTCGCGTCCGAAACGGTGAGGTGGTAGGCGAGATCGAGGTAACGGAATCAGCGAGGAGAAGCGAGCGGCGAGTCATCGAACGCGCCGAAAGAAGGGAAGAAGATCGAGATCGCGTTGGCCGGATAAATGCGCGTGCGTACTCGATCGCCGCACTCTCTACCCACGTCCGGTCGTTTCGAATCGGATCGGATCCGATGCAGTCGCGTAGTGGCGCGCGATCGCTGCTTTCGATGTTCATCGTCGGAACGAGGAACCGTTTCTCTGTGCCATGGCCCGTTGCTTATCACATTGCTATCGCGCACGCTTCCCTAACTTTCTTCCCGCCTCCGCTTCTTTCATTGCGCGACTATTCCGCGCGCGTGCTATAACGGCGGTCGTCCCACCGGCCAATTATTATATTTGGATGTTAGCGATCGGTAAACGCTTCCACGCGACCGACATCGGTTCCACTGACTCACGTCCTATGTTTTCTACGTCACCGTTCGCTCGCGCAAGTATGTCATGCCTGCAAATAGCTCAAGGTTCCGGTAATTCGCGCTAAACTGTTACCTCCCCGACTCAGAAGCGCATTCTAGTCCAACAGAAACAAAATAAAAGAATGATACAGAATGGATGATAAATCGTTTGCTCGGCGAGCAATGACAGCGCTTCGGTCGCGCGTTTCGTTTTTGAAACTACGACCAAAACGAGCCTGTTACGCAGGAACATGTCGCGTATCAAACTCGTATTGTTGGACACGACGTCGGTCCTCGTAAACGAAAATAAAAAAGAAATATAAGTTGCGCGCACGGATGAGATCAGTTGCGCGAACGGTCGATGATGTAACCGACTGCGACCGACGGCCGTGTCATTCCTTTCGTTCCCTTTTCTTCTTTCGCGTTTATCTCCTATCTATCCGTGTTCGTTCCCGCTTTCCGAATATAATCGTCATCGTTCCTTCCGTCGCGCGACGTAACTTCGATTCGTGGAACGACGGGGCAGAAAATTTGAAAGTTATTAACGCGCGGAACGCGAAGAACGGCATAGACCGGTTTCTCGCGGCGCGACTATCGGCGATCCTCGAAAATATTCGGTTTCGGGACGGGATTTTGTGCGCACGTACGGATTTCATCGAATTTCGTCGATTCGACGATTCGTCGGGCGAGAAAGAGACGAAGAGAGCCGAACCGTCAAAAGAATTAAAAACGCGTGAAACCGTCACGACCGTGATAATCCGCTACCTCGTGCTATAATATCTGCACGTTTCGCGACGCGATTTCGAGAAGGTGATCTTCCCCGTGCAAGGAACAATTCACCTTGGCCGATTCAGCATCGAGACTCATACGGAATGACATAGTGTTTTTTTTTTTTCTTTCTTTATTTATCGACTACCAAATTGGAAAACTTGACACGGTCATCGTCGATTTTAGACGATACTCGGGTTGACAGAGGATAGAGCTAGCTTCGTTATTGCGAAACCTTATATTATATACCATTCGATACTTGTTCTTGAAACTGAAACCCATTTCAAGTGCAGTTTTTCTTTCGTTATCGCATTACTTTGCTAAACAACCGATAACTGTACGACAGGAAATTCAACATACATTTACGCGTGGCGTCGTATCGCTGTCAGCTGGCATTTACATTTAATGGGCTTCGACTACATTTTCTGCGGTTCTAACGCGTCACATAGTCTCCATTATCCTGTTCGTCGTTAATTCGATCTCGCGCGACCTTGTTATCCAATTAATTTCGTACGTTCCGAAAGCGCGAATACGTTACAGAAGCGAGCGTTAAAAGCGCATCGACTTCGGTTTTGTTTTTTGCCGCGTGTTTCTGCGTATAATTGAACGCGATAGATTCCACTTTATGCATATTGTTTGACCAAGGAGCTTATATGCTGCTTTCATTTATGCTATTAGTTCCAAGCAATTTGCATACTTACAAAACCCGCGGACGATTTGTCTTTTCTGTTGGCCATAGTTCAATCTTCTTTAATCGTTACCTTCTGTCGTACATCTTTTTTCCTGAAAATACGACAAGATGTTTTATGTACATCTATACCCATTTATGTTAATATCTTAGAGTAGTTAAAATTTTTGAAATTTTAACAATAAGTTTCATCAAATTACAAGCGGAAAAATCTTTTGAAGTTTTCACCTCTAGTAGTTATTTAAATGGAAACGAATTAAACACGATGCTACGTCCAAGTGCTCTAATTTTAGAAGCAAATCAACAGGTGGTACCAAGATGATTTGGTCGCTGAAGACAAGTCAAATAAATGCTTGGGAGTTTTGCAATAATATTATTGTTTCCAATGTACGTGTTAGAGACTACGTGCTTCAAACTTATAATTTATAGCATCCAGTAACTCGAACACGATAAGATTGTAAAATTTTACGGTTCCAAAACTAATAAACGATAGAGAACGAAACATGTTGTAATCTGTTTGATTGAATGAGCGAAAGCTTAACAAAATAATATTGGAAATGAAGTGTTGTGAAATTTTGGAAACCACAGTGAATAAGGGAAAGAAAAACAGAAAGCAACCAGAAAGGTGGGAATTAAAACGCGTCTAACTAATTTAATATTGGGAACGCTAAAGAATCCTGTTTTCGGTAACAGATTTACTTACTCGATTTCGTTTAAAATTTGATTCACCAACATACACTTTTTCTAACTACAGATTGCACGTCGCTCGCATTCATTCGTGATGTATATCCGATCAAATGCCAGTGTATTTTAACACTTTGCCATCGACCGAACGAAGAGTGGTCGCAATTTCTCGGACAAAGCGAAATGACCTTTCCAAAGAAAAATATTCATTTCAGCCGTTATGACGATGAAACACCTGCCAATGGGAAACAACCGCCTGAGGATAAGAATCGCTAGGTTATCGAGTAGAATTTTCACGGTTCGGAGCAAACAAGTAACTTATAGAAAAACCACTGATACCAAGTGACATGTACTAGAAAAAGAAAGCCGTCGCATCAGTTATTATTCGTGAATAGAATATCCGTATTAGAACGAACAGCACGCGAGAACGAGAAAACGTTGCGCGGACAACAGCGCCAATTAGAACCGAAGCGCGAACGTCATTTTCCTCGACACAGATTTCTGTGTCGGTATTACAGAAATTTTCACTCGGCCACTTACCGCTATTTTCGACGCTTCCTCCTTTCTGCTGTGTCTACTGTTACTCGATATAATGGAACATATTTATACGTACATAATATTGCATAATTGCGTGCGATAAAATATACACGATATATCTACATATATCGTAGCGAAGTAATAATTTTCGCTTATCGACGACGCGTAATTGTTGGTACGTGTATTTTAGGAAATTCTGTTACGAGCACGAAAATCGAATGAGGAATTACAATAGGATGTAAAACATTTATTACAGATTTTAATTTTCGGTATATCAATTCTGTACACACATATATTAAATAGAACTATTTTTCTCGATGACATTAAAAACGTACGTATAATACCCGATTCTACCGAACTTTGCGTATCGGGACATCGTGTGACATAAGGTGATACGAAATATTACTATTTCCCGGGTATTTCCTACAAAAAGGATAATCTCGTATTTCGATTGATCTTTATGATTACATCGCGCGAACGCAATAAACGCTGTATCTCTATAAAAATATATCTTTAAAGGAAAATCAAATATCTTTTCGATTTCGGTTCGTTTACCTATAGTGTACCGAGACGTTGTCAAATTTTTTCTTTTCCTCGTTCTATCCCCGTGAGATTCTTCTTTGCTTCGTTCGTATTTCGGTGTAATCATCGACAACGAAAGTGAACTGTTGCTTCGCGTAACGTACCGTATGGATCAAGATAATATGTGTACAAAATGTTACTGTTGTCTTCGGAAAAAAAAAATCCTAGGGTATATAACCATAATAGTTAATACGTACATGGAATCGTATGCGCACATAAATCTATGCGTACGTGTCAACACCGTTTATTATTCACTTTTGTAACGAGTTTCTCTCGCTTTACGTACTTACGTACCCGATGATTTTTGTGGTCAAGAAAAAAAAAACGAATGAACGAAAGGCGCGAATTAAACTTTATGATACAGTTTACTTTCAAAGATTAAAAAATTTGTACACTTTCAACAAATATCCTTTATCCGAGAGTAAGGAATCGAAACGTGCTTACTTTAACTCGGCTATCGTTTGATCGTTATCTTACAAAATGCTAAATATAATATTTATTAGTTCTCCATGAAATTTCAAGTAGGATCGGTCCGCAACGTAAATAGGAATCTCTATATTTCGACATTATACCCGCACGCTATATCTAATTTACGATGACGAATAATAAAGATATAAACGTGGAAGCTTGTAAAATATAGTAACGATTCGGTTTGACACGGTGCAACATATATTCTATGAAATGACCCGCGTACAAATTCGAAATCAGGATCTAACAGTTTGCGAGAACAAGTATTAGTACTGGGCCGCGATCTAGCGCGAGATTTAATTTCGCCGATGCATAATATCGCGTGGATGTTCGAAAATGCCGCATTATAAATCTCGTCGATTTCGCGATCGCTGTAGACGATTGTAAAAAATAACGCGATCCATCTTGTTTTTATCATATCTTTTTTTTTTTCTTTTTTTTTTATAATCTTTTCATTTCTTTGCAAAAATGACATAACATTACGTCGTGGAAGCGAAAAATAAGTTTTCTTTCGCATCCAATTACAAAATATATGAAGTCATTCATTCATCAGAGTCGTTCTATGTACAAGCTAAATGTACATAAGAATTCATTAATGTGTACCGTGATAAAAATTAACCGCTTATACTGTATACTAAAGGCCATGTCGTCGTATAATTCAAATCGCTTTCCGCGCCCTCGCTTTATTCGTAGCAGCGGTTTCACGCGACGATCGGATATTGATACCGATCACGAAATAGGTACGCAAACGTTTTAGCTGATAACAATCGTGTTTCGATGAACACGCGTTGAAAAATCGCGAAAGTATAAACAAGATTTTGAATTCGTGCGTCGCTAACGTCGATGCTTGTTACGACGATAGATGCAGTTTCGTTATTCAATTTGTTAATCGTTATTACACATATAAAAAACTGCATTATTTTTGCCCTCGATACAGAAACTTATATAATTATTGCATATACGATTCCTGTGCTTTTCATTGGGCCGTAGAAAAAGTAATATAAACGAACATACTATACTATGTTTAAATATAACTATTCTTGCGCAAAGGTCAAAGGTTATTCCGTTAAATTAATTTCTCGTACAACAATATGCGGTTCTTAATGAAATCTTAAACGAGATTAAAAATCTATGATCGCTACATCACTTAATTGTTCTTCGGTTTACGCGTATATGTTACCGTCCGTTTGGCGGAAATATGAGACCGTTAAATAAAGAGAAAAGAAGAATGGGAAAACCGAAGATCCGAAGAAATTCGTATGAAATCACAGCATTCTTTTTCGAGTTTACGACGGGAAAGACTGTTTCGTCTAACGAATAGCGTCGACGGTAACGGGACCAAGCAAAGTTCAGATATTTGTATTACATACCTTCGAGATCGCGAATCATTGTGATATAACGCGCGGAAAAAACGATTATGAACCGTTTTCGTTTAAACGACATCGATGAACTTACATTTTAATATCGTGCAAATTTAACTGGGAACGTATTTTACAAAAAAAAGAAGACAGGGAGAAAAGTAAAGAAACATTACGAACAAAAAAGCTATAAAGATAGCACGTATAGTTTATGCGTTAAACATAATCGATATTAGTTTTACGTAGTAGACTTATTGTTTAAAAAAAAAGGAATAAAAAAAGAAAAGTTAACGCATTCGTGGCACAAAATCAACAAAACGTCGAATCGAACGCGTTATCTTCGATACTGCCGTACCCTATGCGTTCGGCATTCGCGTAAAAAGCACATATGTCTACTCTGTAAAATAAAAATATCGATTATGATAAAATACAATCGTCGTATGCAAAAAATACTCGATTAATAACGATAGTAATGTAGCAGCGTTAAAGTATCCGCTGCGCTTCTTCTTCGGCATAATTTGTTTTCTCGATCGTAACAATTCGAACAAAAAGCAAACTTTCATGAAATGCCAGAAAACGTATCATTGATGCTCGATTATCGGGAAGGATTAGCGTCGGTTAGTAGAAGTTCCAAGATCGTGTACCTTCCGCTTTTCAAATTAGACAGTCGATTTAAGTGCTGATCAAGCGTGTTCGCAGCGATCGGTTGACAAGGCGCAACGCACGGCGGCGATTCACCAATAGTTTCGATGATGTTTTCTATGAAGGACGACCATTCCGAAGATACTGAAGCATCCGTAGGATACAAGTTTTCGGCTTGTTCGAGCATCGAGGCAATTACGGATACACCAAACTAAACAGAGAAGCGTTCGAATGCAGAAACCGATTTTAAATGCAAAAAACCGTCAAACTAAAGCGTAGCTTCAAGAAAATCGTAAACAAACCTTGTTCGTAAGAGCAAAAGCCAAACTATTGATCTTGATCGGTTGACTAACGGAGTCGGACAGTGAACGAGCTAATCGAAGTATCGTGTCGAAATTTTGTACAGTACTGAACCAACGTTGAAATTCCGAATGCAGACTTATCAATAGATCAGAGTCTCTACGGCCTATTATGGCTAGTCCTCGGAATATACCGTTCCACAGTTCTTCCAGTTGAATACGATATTCCATTTCGTTCACGAACGGTAGAAACCTCAATAACAACGTCTGTAACACAGAAGATAAACGCGCATCCGACAATTGAATACATCGACCAAAAACATCCATCGGTTCGAGTGAGCTCACCTTTCCTTTTCGAATACTTAGCATACTCGCTAACTTGTCATCTTGTATGTGTTGAAGGAAAGCCAGTAAAATCGCATTTACTAATTCTGGGGTAGTTTTCTTAGCGACGTTCGATTCATTTTCTCCTTCTTGATTTTGTTGTTCACCGAGGAGAGTCAAAGGATTATGTAGATCTTCGAGTTTCAACTGTAATATATATAACTACAAGGAAAGAGATATACAGATCAGGAACCAAGTGCAACCAGAAAATGATGAATTTTAAGAACAAATAAATACCCTTTCGATTTCAAGCAACAACTGTCTCGTTCTTTTCGTATCTTTTTGCTGTATCTGCGTAGTTAACTGAGGATCACTATTTGGAACTACATCCATATCGATTATTTTACGCGGTGCAATTACACTGGCGAACTGCAGTTTTCCTAACGAATTTTCAAACTGCATCGGTTTGTATGCGGTCCTCGTTAACGCAGGGTGTGGCTGCTGTTCCCGATCTCTGCGCATAACCGAACTTTATTCTTGCGGTTGGACGACAGAATAGAAGAAAAGAAACGAGAAGAAACAGCGATAGAATATACGCGTGTAAATAGGAACGGAAGAGATCGAGAGGGAAACAAAAGAAAAATAAATTACCTGGTATCTCTGTAGAAGCCATTGTTGTTATCGTTACTGTTGGGTTTTTTATCCTTTTGATCCTGATTCGCGTTCCGCTTGTTCTTTTTATCGCAAAATACGGTATAGTAATAATCGTCAACGTATGGCTCGTTCGTATTTAATTGGAGCAGTTGAATATTAATTAACCATTGCTTTTCTCGATTACTCATAAGCGCGGCATATTCGTCGTATTCGCCAGAATTGGATACTCCGTTTATCCCTTGAGAGTGGTGATGATAATAATATTGTCGCTGATTATTTCTATCGTAGTTACGATGATGCTGGTTATTTTTAAAAAAGGGCTGATGATTTCCTTGCTGGTCTCCGTGATGAAAAGACCTATTCTGATTTCTTTGACCGGCAGAATGTGGAAACGAAAGTTGTTGTTGTTGCTGATTAGTTTGATTACTAGAAAAAGGAGGCATCATTCCATGATCGGGACGTAAAAACGGCGGATGACCTAAATTCAAATGCGGAGGAGGTTGCTGTAAACGGATATCCGATATCAGTACCAAATTTCGTTATTTGTTAAATCAGTCAGATCGACGTATATACTATGAAATAAAACTTACAGGAAAAGTATTGCAAAACGAGCCATGCATAGGTTGTCTTTGCGCGGCGTGCGGCAGCATTAAATGTGGCCCTACAGGATATCTCAGTACATTTCCGGTTTGATCTATGGAAATAATTGGTTTTATCTAACGAGAAAATTACGTTCATTTCGGCGATCAACGTTAAAAGCTTAATCGTAAAACGATGCACTTACTGGGTAGCAACCTAGGATGAACAAACTGAGGGGGTGGAAACCTCATGTTTGGCGGCAAATTAACCGGATGTGGTGGTGGTATACCCAACCCCGGCGGAAAACGCGGTGGGCCGGATAGGGAATCGAATAAAAGCGAGCCATCGGACTTTTGTTGCGGTTGCTGTTGCGTCTGAATAGGCTTACTCAACCCTGGTGGAGGTTTACTCGCGATAAGACCTTTTTCTAATTCTTCGACGGTGCACACATTGGTCAACGCCGGTGGTAATGTTAAAGGTGGGCGAGGTTTGGGAGTGGACAAAGCAGAAGGACTATCCCATACACCAGGACGAGGAACGATACCATCTTTTTCGTCCAACACCAAATGAGATAAATTGTCTTCTATATCCGCATGGACCCCATTCTGTAATAATTACAGTTATTAAGATTCGATTATTCTCTCTCCTGTATCGAGACAGAATCACAAAAAGATTTATCAAAAGGAATTCACTTTTTTTCCTATAGCATTTTGTTGACGTGGACGACTGGATTCCGTAATCTCTACAAGTTTTTCATGATCTTTCTCCCAATCGCCGATAGTAGCTTCAGAACCAAAGGTTTCGTCGTTGAGCGCGTCATACTCCTCCTCTTCTCCTATGTCGTCTTCCAACGGAGAATCCAGACCATCTTCTAAACTACTATTCTGTATGGATCATAACAGTATGTAAAAACGGACAAACGATACAATGTACGAGCGAAAAAAAGCTTTGCCGAATACGAAGCGAACGAAATTCGAGTATAATAAAGAAAAATAATTCAGAGAAGTCTCGCGTGTTTGTTCTACTCGCGTAAAGACGGTACGAATAAAATATTCAAAGAAAGAAGAAAGAACGACCAACAACGGAGCCGAGGAAGACCGGAGGCAACGATAGCGAACACGAACGCAACAGTGTTAATGACCTTTGATGGGATCGAAACATTGGTTAGGTTATGAGACGTACCTCCATGACTATTCGAGGAGGTAATGGTACGTAGCGCGCATTTTAGAAACAGTACACGTACACACGCAGGAGGAAAAAAATATCAACGAAACACCGAGAAGGATCTGTACTTTCTTATCGTCAAGCGATTACAAGGTACAGAGCAAGTACGCGAGAATTTTAATTCCGTGTACACGGGGACAAAACCACGATCCGAAATTCGTCGAAGCTGCATACGTTTCCGTAATTCTCACGCAGAGTTCTCCAGTCTTCCGAAAGTAACTCCGTTGTTAGAACTATATCGATGATAGACGAGCTTACTTACTGCAAGCGATGTAGCAAAACCGAAAAAGAAGTCTGCCATTTGTCGAAATTAAGTGTACAAAATGACATGTTCTGACCAAACGTCAAGCGATACGAAAAGCATCAGCTGTCATGGCGGTCTTTACCCTAAATTCGTAATCGTGCAGTAGATGTCGCGCGCGTTTCCACGAAAACATTTTCAAACGATTCGATACACGGGTCGAATCGAATCGATTTTCGTTCGAGTCGAAGAATAGGACAACGGCGCGAATCTTCGTACGATCGCGTACGCGTCGGTTAAATGGTTTCGTTACAGTTTTTTTCGAAAGAAATAGGAAAAGAAACGAAACGTAGAATACGAGATATGTTTAAGTATCGACTTCGGGTTTATTCGAAGGATCTAGGAAAGGGAGAGAAAATGATTAGAAAAAACGATTGAACAGAATGTGCAGTTTTATTGCCATTAATTTTCATCGAATCGTGCTAGTTTCCTTAAAATTTCTTCATCCTAATTGAATAGTGGAACGATCGGTGATCCGCGTTAAAGAACGTTAAATGCTAATCGTTAATTGGCAGAACGCGCGAGTTTGGTCGCGCGCATATAGATCCGCAGAGTTTGAGCAGAGATTGTTCGTCGTGCTCGTGGTTTTGTGGACCATCAGCGGGGTGACGGGTCACGCGACACACGCGGCGCACACGCGCAAGATGGTCGCGACATCTGGGAGGCGCGTATAGAGGATCTCGTGGGACAATCCGCGCGCGCGTTTCAAATAGATGCCGCGTTCAAACGCTACTCGTGGCGGCGTGACAATCGTCTAGCGTTGCCAGACTGCTGGCTCTCAACGACGCCAGACTCAAGGAACTATGATTCAAAGTACTCATGCCGTGAGGGTCTTCGCAATGCAGGTACAATCGTGAACTAACGGATTTGTGACAGTCGGGACACAGACGTTTCTTCTTCTTGTCGCGTCTCTTCAAGATGTCGTATGCGCACCTGTAAATCACGCGTGTCTCGATTACACGGTCGCGCAGGGATACGAAACGGAAACGGATCGGGGTAACGGGTACGGGAAAACGGGGACACGAATCGACGCTACTTTTTATTGTTCGCTTTCAATGATCACGACGTACGCGGGTAACGTTCGTTTCACCTGGCGTGCAATATGTGAGAGCAGGGAAGCGCCTCCAATGAGTCGGCCTCGAGACCGAACGGCTCGTTGCAGCTGCCGCATCGCAGTTCCAAATCTTCCTCCATCGCCGCGGCTAGCCTCTCGTGATGTGCCTTTTGCTCCTCGTCGCCGAGGGAGCCGTAAATTCGCGATAGTCTCGATCTCACGGTTCGCACCAGGAACTGCGATAGAACGTGGCTCGGTTACGGGATCGTAACGCGATCTGGGGTGGGGTATGGGGACACGTTACCTTAGCACCGACCGATCCGGCAACCTCGAGCAGTCTCGTGTTGAACTCGAGGGGACGACAATTGCATATCTTGTGTTGCAGCCGAAGCGCTTCGAGACACCTCGCGGCACCGTCCATCGCCTCCATCTGGCAGAGTCTGTCTCCGGTAGCCGCCGCGGAACCCATTGCACTCTCGTACTGCCGAAACGCTTTCTACGGTGCGTTTAATTCGGCGCGTTTAATTCGGAAATTAAATCGTGGGCGAGCACGGCAGCCAGACCGCTTACTTACGTTTATGTCGGACTTCTTCCTGTAAATGTCTCCCATTATCCGTATGCTTCTGGCGTAGCTGGCTTGGTCCCCGGAAACTAGCGAGAGTCGCGTTGCTTCCTGCATCGAGTAATCGGTCGAACGATCAAACGTTCGCGGCACAAAGCGATCGTTGGGATCGTACTTACCGAGCAATAGTCGTGGGCGTCGCCGAGTTCGCCCTTTTTCCGAAGCGCCGCGGCCATCTGAAGCAGGGCCGCCCTGTGATGTCGAGAGTTCAAATCGCCTAGTTGAAGGCTCCTCGATAAATCGTAGGCGCGTGCTGCGTACCTCGCGCTCTTGTCAGCGTCGTGCAATCTGCAGAACAGCTCGGACAGACCGACGTACACCTGCGAATTCAACGCACAGTTACTAGTTTTCATATTCGGACACTATGGCATTTCCGAAATTATAGCTTCATGTACTTACTTGCAACGTGATTATCGAATTTTCTGGTCCGTAATGAGTTAAAGTGCATATTCCAGTTTATAAATATGTAAAATTAAGTCTTTTAATAAAGTCTTTTCTTATTTAGAATATACCAGTAGCAGCAAAGATATAGTAACTTTAATATTTTGAGGAATATCCCTTTTGTCCGATTACGCGTTGCAAACGTGTTGACACGTTTAAAATTATTTTACTTAACCCTTTGCACTCGAAAGCATTTCCATTGTTTGCAAATGAAGCTGTAAAATTTTCCAGTTTAATGTTTTGATGAATTTGAATATGCGCTTTAACTCATTACGGATCAGAAAATTCGATAATCACGTTGGAAGTAAGTACATGAAGCTTTAATTTCGCAAATACCATAGTGTCCGAGTATTAAAACGAGTAACTGTACATCGCGCATTCAACGCGTTCGTCCTTCGATCTAGCTTATCGTTCGAGGCTTACTTGCAACTCCAGCGATGGATCCTGAATGGAATGGGCGATCTTGTGCGCTCTCTGGAATCCTTCCAAGGCTTTGCAGAATCCCGCCAGCTCCAAGTGGACTCGGCCCACGGTCAGATGAACCAATCCAGCGGTCGCGCACTGATCGCACTCGTTGTACAAGCTGCGCGATTATATCGGTTAGAAACGTTTGAAAGTATTGGTTCGAAAAAGCAAGAGAAAATCGGGTACCTGTGTCTGGCGTAGTCCAGGGCCCTGTCGAGGGCGCCCAGTCTCTCGTGCGCCCTCGCCAAATTCAAGTACGCCTCCGCGCGCATGTTAGGCGAATCCAGCTCCTCGGAGATGCACAGTTGCTTGTGTCCGAAGTCGATGCTGTCTCTGAAACGACACGTCCGTCTCCGTTTCGAGTGCGCCAGCGGTGAAAGAGGGTTAAACGGTAGCCGCGAACGGTAACGAGCGAGTTTCGTCGTCGCGAGAAAACGACGAAAATGGAAACGGAAACGCTTCGTTACCGTGTCAAGGATCTTCGAGCTTCTCACCGTCTCACCCGGCCGACCGAACGCGCTATCTTCCGGTTACGATCTCGCTATTAAGCCGTTCTCTTCCGTACCTGTTCGCGAACTCGAATTCAAAGACCGACCCGTCGGTGCCTTTCTCCGACACGTTTAAACCTTTGCGGACATTAATTTCTATTGCCGACGGCTCCTTGATCGATTAACAAAATCGATCAAGAATCGGGTTTACGATATAATGTATTGCTACGATGTTGGGTGCGCGACAAACATATTTTTAACACAAAAACTACCGACGTATAATGCACAATTATTTGCGAAGCAGGTAGGTTTCGGTCGTGGAAAGAACGCTGCAGAGCTCGGAGTCAGTTCGCGAGAGCTGGTTCGAGCCGATCGCGATGCACGACGGCACGTTTCGAATTAATTATGCGATGCAAATGCGCTATATTCGCGCTACCATATTCGAGGCACGAAAACGACGCGTAACCCTGGTTCGCTTCGGAACCGAGCTCGAGCGTGCAACGGGCATACACGAAGAACGATACCTGTACTTCCCCCAGTCCATGTAAGCTTGATAGAGATACCCGAGAAGGGCAAACTTGTCCTCCCGTTGTCTGATGTTTTTCAAAGCGCCTCTCCATTTGCGAACCGCGGCCTGTTGTTTGTGGGCGCGATACAGCTTCAAGCCTTGTTCCACCTGGATAAAATAAGAATCGATGCGCGATAGAGTATCGAAGGATCGCGTGGCGTAGGATGCGTTTTACACGGCGAGCGGCAAACGCGCGGACCGAGGAAGGTCGTATCGATTCGGCCTTGAACTTCCTGCACCGATGGTTCAAGATCCAACGATCCCGCGCGATATAAATAGCGCGGTTCGACCTCGGGGGGCAGCGGCGCGAGGGATCACGAAGGAACGCCGACGTCGAGGAGGGCGAAGCGAGCGCGGACGACAACGCGATTTCCCGATCGACCGGAAATCGAGCCGTCCAGCCGCCGCCTCCGTCTTTTCCTTTCTGGTCGCGCGTTCGATCGCTTCCGTTCGCGCGCGAAGGCTGCACGCGCGATCCCGCGACCTTCTGGCACGCGCGAACGCGAATCGATTTCACGGACAACGGGATCGGAAGGCCGCGGCTCGCGTGCGTCCGATCCGCGTACGCTCGGCAATGACCGAGAAAAAGCGTTTCGCCGAGGCCGCGAAACGGCACGCGAAAGAAAAAAGGTCGCGCTATGTATTACCCGTCTTCGAGCCATATGCTGGTCCAAGCGGCGTCTGCATCCTATCAGACATTCCCACAGACCAGAGCCGGACCTGCCGTTCTGGTAGTGGCCGTTCCCGTTCGAGCCGTGTTCGTGCTGGTAGTCCTCCTCGGTGAACTCGCACACGTCCAGAGGATGCCGCGAACCGTCCGGACTACCCAACAGGGCCGTCGCCGACAGCTGATGGCTGGCCGGACCGCTGTAAACACGGAACAACGATCGGTCTCGATTTTCGTCGAGGTCTCGTTTGATCGTCGCTGCGGCAAGATCGAGCGATCCTCTACGGTAGTCGTGGAACTCGAAAGCGACGGCGAGAGACGGCACGCTCCTCGAGGTAGCTGAATTTCGTGCACGAAGCCGTCGAACGATAGATGCTACGAGGAATTCCAAGTTCGCCGGCACGAGACGAACGGGACACTAGCCGTTCGTTGCCAGTCGTCGTGGGCGAGGCACCTGTGACCTCTTTTACTGACCTATATACCGAGTTGGCGAGCACCGCGGCATCGGCACTCGCGACAATCGCCCCTCCCGATTCCCTTTCCTTACCTTGCCGTCCCTTTTCTCTACACCACCCTCCTCCCCGTTCGCCTCCCGCCCCTTCCGTGTCATTTCGTTTCTCGTCGTTTCCTTCCGTTCGCGTTCATCGTCGCGCTAACGCGTACCGCCTTGCCGTCGCCGCGACGAGTCCCCTTTTCGAGTAGAACCGACTCGATCGACGTCCTCGATCGAGGCAATACTTGCCCGAGATAATCTCTCGAAGATATGGATTCCCATGACATGGCTACGCTCGTTTATACTGGTTACTTTTCTTGCGGAATAACGGCTTCCTCGAGCGTGCTTTCGCGAGCATGGTCTCGATCGTCGAGTTCTCGTTTAGGCAGTGGCATCGGAATTCTGTGACGCTCGCGGTGTCGTCGACTCGACGGGACGCGCGTTTTTTTCCTCGTTTCCTCGAGATCGGCCGATCCCCGCTTCATCGGCGCGTCCCTTCGCGGTTCGCCGAGACCTCGACTCGAGTTTCGTACAGCGACGGGGTTCGATTCGCGCGAAACGAACGCGAGCGACGAGGCGGAACGTTTCGAGCCGACCGTTTTCCGCGCGAGCTCTTTGGACAGAGTCGTTCGACGTCGATCGACCGAATCGTGTTCGAGCGATTCGGCAAAAATATTTTCTGTTCTCGCGTTTCTTTGCTTTGTACTTGCGTTTAATTGAGCACCGTAGGAAAAAACAGCGATTGCCGCGAACGCGGGTGAATGGGGGTGAGAAAAACCGCGGTCACGGTAACCGGGATCGCGAGCTGGATCGGTGATCGGGATCGGGACCGAAGTAGGACGGGTGCGAGTCGAAAGCTCGCGGTAACGGGACGAGCATCGATCGGTAAATAATTCGCTCGACGGCGTGTTATTCGCGATCCGGTTATTCCCGATCGGCCGCGATGTCACCGACTCTCGAATCGGGCAACGTCTCGAAAAAATACCGGCTCCCGACTTTCTTATTTAGTTTTTTTAGCGTCCGGCGCTTTAATCCCTCGTTAATTCGATTCGATCGTTCAACGAGCGTATAATCTATGACACGATAACGAGACGTATACGTAGAATTTGGTACAGATAACACGGTTATTTGGTATCGAACACAGTGGTACTGGAGGTCGGAGCGAGACCGCGACGGTACGCATCCTCGAGTTCGTTCGAGAACGTCTCGATCGTTCTCGATCGATCGATCGACGCGCGCGACCGATTTTTCTGCCTCGCTCGACGGTTTCGTTCGCGATCGGCCGTTCACCGGCCACCCTCTATGCCGTCGCCAATTTCGTCTCGCGCGCGAATTCTCGCGAAATCGTGCCGCTCGGCGATAAAGCGAGAGCGTTCGATCGGTCGAACGCGAAGACGATCGCGTCTCGAACCGTCCGGCGGTTCAACGAGATTAAATGGTCGAAAGGGCCAACCGCTGACATAGAAGCCGACTCGGAATCCCAGCGGCGATCGAGATCGGTGCCGAGGACGATGCTTGCGCGCGTTTACTCGACGGGCCGCGACGAGTCTCGGGGTCGAAATTTGCCGCCCATTTTGCGCGAATGAATCGGGACCGTTTCGTGTTGGAACGCGCGCGATCGCGTCTCGTCCTCGTGGAAAAAGAAACAGCGACGGTGATCTCGTTCGGTTCGACGCGTTTCCACATGCTCGATATTTCGAATCGTTCGTGCAGAGACGACCGTTCCGTCGCGCGAAACGGTTTTCCTTCCCCTTTTTCGATTCTTCTCGATGTCGGCCGCGTTTCCCGTTCTCCGCTTCACCGGTGGCCGCTTCTCTTCATCCCGTTCGTCCGTCGTTTCCTCTTCTCTTCGTCGATCCGACGTTCGCGCGTTCGTCGCTCGCCTCGCCTCGCCTCGCCCGTTCGCGAATCCTCGCGGCTCGAGCGGAACGCGAGCGATCGCGGGTCGACAACGCGCACGAAGGCTCGCGAACCACCAACGGATAAACGGTTCGACCGTCCGACCGTCCGACCGTCGGAACGTCGGGCCGGGGGGACAGTCTTCTCCCCGTGCTCGGTGCTCGCGAAAATCAACCGGCAATGGTCGGGTTAGAACTGTCGCGCCCGAGCCGCAGCAGCCCGCAACGCACGACCCGACCGATTCCTCTCCTCTCCACTCCTCTCTTCTCCTCTCCGCTCCTCCCTACCGTTATCCCGCCGTATCCCCCTCCCGACCCTCTCTCGCTCTTTCTCTTTCCCTCCTGCCACCTTCCCCTTGGCCACCCTATCGTCCTCACCCTTCGCGGTTCCACCCTCTTTCCCTTTGGTCCGCTGCTCCCGTCTCCTCTCCTCTCCTCTCCGCTCCGGTGCTGCATCGCGCCGCTCGCTCTCTCTCCCTCTTTCTCACGCTTCCCTTACGCTTTCTCGCCCCGCGTCGCGAGCTTTTCACCGCTTCGTCCTTCCGTCCCGCGTTGCACCACCACCCTCTTCCGCCACGTTTTCGCCGATCGTCGTTATCCTCTTCGAGCGGTCTTTCTATCGGCCGATACTCGTCGTACGCGCGAACCCGCGAGGACCCGAGACGATGGCGAGGATATAGGGTAGACCGTCCGTATCTCTTCCGTATCCGGCCCATCCCTCGACGGGGTTTCGTTACGACCCCCGTTACGGTCGACGATCGTCGATCTCGATTCGTTTTCGTGACGGGTCGCGAAGAGGGTTTGCGTAAGCAACGAGCGCGTGAACTCTCGAAATTCGTTGGAGGCGCGTTTCGCCATAAAAATGGGCGAGGCATTGCCCTTTCGTGAACTTTCGGCTTTGGCGGATGTAGGTATCCCAGCCGACACCGAATCCTGAAAGGAGGAGAGAGTGACCCGTTTTTCGTCTCGCTTCGGGTATCTGGACCGTCCGCCTTGCGCGATACTCTCTCTCCGTTTTCGACGCGAGCGTGTCCGAGTCGTTCCGAGATTTCACGAGAACCGTGCCGTTTACGGGGGTTGCGATACGCCACCCTCTGCCGCCGCCACCGCCGCCACCCTCGACGTCGGAGATCCGCTCCGCGAACGAGCGAACCGTGCGCCTGATACTACCTGCGCGTACAGAGATCAACCGTATCCGGAGATCGTCGACGTTCCTGTCCTCCCTTTCTACGCGACCGAACGATCGGCCGCCACGCAAATACGTTTTTCGATCGATCCGCCGTTTCCCTTTCGTTCTACTCGTTTCCGCGCCCACCGGCCCGCTGCTGCTCTTTTTCGCGCGTTTCGCCGTCGCGTGACTCCTTCGCCTCGCTATTATTTTCTTATGTAGGTAAACGGGTTATCGGTTCAAGGTCGATCGGAACTAGCCGAAGAACGTGGTCGACGAGTTCGCGTCGCCTCGAGTCGGCATCTCCCCTCGCCCTCTTTCGACCGACGATCGTTCCGTTTCTTCTCCGATCTCGTCGGTCGACGCTTTCCCTTTCGTCTCCTCTCCGATAGAATCGATTCTCGACGAAGGAAATCGATCTCCGCGCGGTCGCGTTGTAGCGATCGAAGGGCCGAGCGAACGCGAATCGTACGCGACGAAGATCCGAAAACGCGGTATCGGCGATTAAACCACACCCCTAGGCGAGATTTTGCCAGCGGCCGAGTCGAGTACGGAAAGAACGGAGGCGGGTCGAGGATGGGTAGCAGAGAATTTCCACGGTCTCTAATTGGTTGGTTCCTCGTCGAAAATAATCCATCTGGGTGTTACCGACCGCTTAACGCGGCTCGTAAAATATTCGAACGTCGTTGGCCAGCCAACGTTGCCCCGTCGTCGACGGGGCCGTGGAACGTGGCCGTCGCGAAGCTCCGACGCGAGTGCGAGTGCGAACGCGAGCGTGTCCGCTCACGATCGGCTACGGAAGTCGACGAGCGCGTACGAGCTTACTGGCGCGCGCTTTACGGCCACGCGCCGGATCCCGGAAAGCTCGTCGCTTCAATCTTACACGAGACCTCGTCCCGATCTCTGTGCCTTCGAAGATTTTCGGGTCCGTCTTTCGGTCCCGTGTCCCGCGCGCGTTTCGGTTCCGCGTTCGACTCGCCGAAAGTTACGAGCGATCGATCCGTGCTCGTCGATCTCGCTCGAAAACGTTTACCCGCGGCGTTATATCGCGCCGCCTCGCGCACGGTATGACGGTCGTTCGAGTATCTCGATAAAGGAAAAGTTATCCGGAAGAAATAAAAAAAATTATCCTGGTTTTGCCCGCGTCGAACGAGCTCGATCGCGGCAAAGAAGAGTGGCTCGTCCGTCTCGACGGAATCGGCGCGATACGATGACTCTCGTGACGGATACGGTGTCTTACGCGTGTCAAGCTGCCGCCGGACAGTCTTACGACGCTTACAGGCATCATCATCCGCAACTCGGACATCATCCCCGTCACCCTCACGATCGTCGTCATTTCCGGTACCATCACAATCGTCACCATCATCGTTACCATCGTCATCATCATCGGCGTCGTCGCGCGTACGCGTCCATCGATCACCCCTCGATCGATTGTCTGCAAGGATACCTGTCCGAGAGAAACGTGGACGAAGCAACGAGGAGCATCGTCGACTCGGCCGATAAGGCGTTCGCGCTAGAATCGGCCAGTTCGCAACGTTACCGGTACGCGAGTTCCTTTACCATCGAACGTGTTCCCTTCGCTTCCCTTCTCCGAGCGAATCGGGAATCGAGGGGAAACTCGAAGCCCGAAAGCTCCGCTTCGTAATTACGAAGGGCGAGAGCGACGACGGTTTTATCGCGCGTTAAACCATTTTCGCCTCGTATTTCGAGTTCTCTTTAACCGTGTCCAGCGGCTTTTATCACTCGTCGCGTCGCTCGAGTCCCGCGTTCTCAACCACCTGGAACCATTCCAATCCTCCGCGACTAACCCCGATATCTTCGCGCTAAACGCTCGGCGTTTCTCTTTGCTCGTTACGCCGAACGGTAGATAGGGAGACGGCGAAACAGTGAATCGGTTCGATCTGTTCGACAGGTCGCGGACGTTTCGATACGCGCTGGATTCGGACGACGCGTCGTCGATCGCGTCGGTGGACGCTTCGGCCGATTTCGAATCGGTTTCCGCGGAGGCCGAGGAGAGCAACGAGGGCAACGAGTCAACGGGGCCGAACGAATCCAACGAACCGAACGAGAGGAACAACGAATCAAACGAGAGCGAGTCGAACGAGCACGTGCCGCATCCGCACGCGGCACTCGACGCGTCGGCGTCGCCGCACGGACCTCGCAGATGCCTTCTCTGGGCTTGCAAGGCTTGCAAAAAGAAAACCGTCACCGTCGATCGAAGGAAAGCGGCCACCTTGCGCGAGAGAAGACGCTTGAGGAAGGTTTGTTCGCTGTTTCTATAAGATTTCTTCCCGTCGACGGAGAACGATCGTCTGACCCTTTCGCGACGGCCAACTTTTCCTTTGTGTTTGTTGTCGGAAAAAAAGTAGTTTACAGTAACCGACATAATATAGTGACCATTCTATTATAACCAATACAGAATATCTTAAAATTAATGTTTGAACGAAGAAGGATACTGTTATCGGGCCTATACGAAAGGTTTATCGTCGCGTCAACAATTACATACAACAATTAAAAAGAATATTTGCAAGTACTTGTAACTTGATTTTAACGAAACAGGTATTTTCGTACGGGATAAAAAAAGTGACCACCTTAGGATTTGTAACGTCTTTACTTAATTGCAACGCGTAAACGCGTTATACTGTGCATACGAAGTAAGCATAACTAACAGTTCGTTTATCCGATTATAAAAAGACTGTAATGAATTAAGTGTAAATTAAGATTTACGATGTGGTCATATTTTTTGTCATACACGAAAATGTTTGTTTTGTCAAAATAAAGTTATAAGTCTTTCTTATTACAAATAGTCTTTTAATTTTTCTAATAAACTTGATATGACGGTACACCTTTCAAAAATCTCCGACATTAGGATCGCTTTTCATTAAAAACATTTGTTTGCAGCTATTTCATATGCGATATAGAATGGTCACTTTATTATGCCGGTCACTGTATATATCTTTAGGGAGTACTAACTTTATTCGATGCAAACATTCGAACAAGCATCTCCGAACTGAAGTGGTATTTTTTTGTAATTTTTATTTTCAATGAATTTCCTAAGAAACAAATGGCGACTATAGTAGCCTGTAGTAGCGAAAGGGCTAATCGTCCGACGATCGTTTCAGGTGAACGAGGCGTTCGAGGTTCTGAAGAGACGAACCAGCAACAATCCCAATCAACGGCTGCCGAAAGTGGAGATCCTGAGGAACGCGATCGAGTACATCGAGGGTCTGGAAGCGTTGTTGCAGACCAACGGATCTTCGCCGTCTCAAGATCACGGTTCGATCGAGAACTCGGTACGTGCTCGTCGTTTCGCGTCGCTTCCGTCGGCTCGCGTTCCAAACTTTCGCGACTCGGCAAACTTTCTTCGCGATCGTTCGTCGATCGTCCGAAACGGGAAGACGAGGAATTCGCTAGATGCTATCCGCGTCGCGAGGGGATTATACAATGAAATATATTTCTCCGGCCTTTCGCGTAAAGCGGTCGGCTCGTATTCCCGCTAAATATAAGCTCGATGCCGGGCATTGATTCGAGTCGCTGTACTCGCGTCCGCTTTCCTTCCTTTCCGAACGAAATTTCGAAACTTCCAGCTCCGTCGCTCTTTCGCTATCGTTCGACGTTTCCAACGGATACGAATACTCGGACGGATCAACGAAAGCCGAACATGGTCGAAGAGTGAGAGAGAGAGGAGGAGGAGGAGGAGGAGGAGCGACGACGGTAGAAATTAGACATCGAGCGAACGAATCGATGATTCTCGACGTTCCGGGACGTTCGACGAGCGACAAACAGATAAACTCGATGTTTTATACGCTCGAGAGATTTCGCTCGGAAAGAGGAGTACTCGCGAGTCGACCTCCGGTATCGAGGACGCGCGAACCTATCTTCCAGAGCAAACATCGCGCTTATTTAAAGCGGCCGTTTTAGCCGCGAACACGGGGCGGTTAACGTATCCTACTTTACGATAAAAGCTCCTCGATCTCCCGCCTCTCCATTCGCGGCGTTCTCCGTCTTCTCGCGTTTCGTCCGTTACGATCGTTCGCGGGCGACGAGCGCGAGGAATGTTCGCGTCTCGATCGAGGTCGTACGCGCGGCAGCTCGCGACGAATACGCGATCGAACGTCGTTGCTCGTCGTCTCGTAACAAGTTGTGGACGCGCGCGACACGAGCGACACGCGACGCGAGACGGTGGATACCGCGGCGAGAAACCGCTTTTACTCCGAGAATAGTTGGCCGCGACGCCGCATATAGATGCGCCGCAACAAATAAAGGAAGCCGAGTCGGATAAAACGCGTGTACCGAGCGTGTTCGGTGGTCGGCAGAGCGTGCGAACGCGGAGAAAGAAAGCGAAAGGGCGGATCGGGACGCCGCGATCGTTTCGCTTTTCCGCCCGATATCGCGGATTCCTCGTTGAACGCCGGCTCTCTCTCTCTCTCTCTCTCTCTCTCTCTCTCTCTTTCTTTGTCTATCGCCGCCCGTTACTCCTCTCTCCCGGCGTTCCCGTGAAAAGGCGACGTTTGCGCGGCTCTCCCTAAACCGAACGCTCCGATTGACCTACATTCGACGAACGATCGAACGGCGTCCGACGGAAACGCCGGTAGTCGGCCGCGTGGATGATCGCGATAGCGAGTTTTCTTGTTTTTTTTTTTTTTTGCAGAACGCGGGCTCGTCGCGATACGTGACGGAAAGACTGAGGCAATTCTCGGACCCTTTGGCAAGGTTTCAACCCATCAACGGTGAGTGAGATTCTATCCGCGGGGACGGTCGTTTTCGTTCGTAAACGCGCGGAAAGACAGGAAGCGTCTATTAAGGCGCGACCGCCTCGCTCCTGCCGCTCCCCAAAAGCGTAGATCGTCGCGATCTACCGGTATTTTTAAGCAGATTAATGCCTGACACGAGACGGAGCATTAAGCAGATCGGTATTAATGAGTTTTGTCACCCTTGAGTGACACTCGGTTTCTATTCGGTTACATTCGCCGCTATAGATAGCCCACCCGTGAGCTCCGCTCGCTCTCTCGACGGTAGGCCGTTGAGCGTCGCGACGTCCTCTCCGGGCGGTCGCGACTCGCGACGCGCGGCGTCCTGCCGGCCACGCGCCACGCGTCCCCTTTCGCCTCGCCTTCTGGTCCCTCGATCGGGACTCTCGGACTTTTCCGCGGTTATTTTCGCGCGTTGTACCGAGCTTTTCATTTTTCCGAAACCGCGGTGGAATTAATTGGCCCACATTCCGAAAATAGTCGTCACGATACGCGCGGATCGGACGCGATCGAGAAACGCGCGCGCGCGTAAGACGCGACCGGCGAAGCGGGAACGCGATCGCGGTATTCCGACCATTAAAATAACTCGGAATTAATTAGCGGTAATGAATACCCGACTATTGGCAAGCGTGGAACATAATTCAACGGGAAGGGAGCGTCGCGCCGTGCCGGCGGGTCATCGTCGCGAATCTCCTGGTCGAACGGCGACGTCTTTCGTCACGGTTGTTTCGCGCGGACACGGCGGAAATAATATTCTCGCGGACGCGCCAGGGAAAACGATACACCGGCAACGAGAGGGAAACGGAGCGGGCGATACACTCGCGGCACGAGACTCTCGTTACGCGGCGCAACCTATAATTCACGATCGCGCCGCGACGCCTCCGCCGCGTCGGACGCTGCGAAGCGGAGGAAAAAAGAGTCGGCTCGCACGGTAGGAATAGACCCGCTCCCGACAAACCAGAAACTAGCGCTTTTCGGCCAGCGAACGCGTCTTTCGACCGACGAACATGCCAACGAATTTACCGAACCGTGACCGACCGGCTTGCTCCTCGCTTCTGGATTATTTTAATTAACGGTTCTCGGCGCGGTTCCTCCTTCCGAGCGGATCGATCTCTGCTAGGCTCCTCGACGACTCGACGGATCGCGAGCTTTCGAGATTCGGCCGGTCGTCGAAGGACGAGAAAATTCTGCTCTCTTCAAAGTGCCATATATTGCTACGGTACATTAGTATGACGCATCGTTCCCGGGCCATCCTTTTGACGGCGGAACGGTCGCTTAAGCACGACGGAAGCCGCGTCCAAAATACGTACACTGCCGCTCAAATGTACGTGGACACCTACCAATATTCGTGAAATTTGTGATATACCGGGTGTTCAAAAAAGATCAGTCGATATTTATACGGTATATAGGTCACGCTGTACCGTGTAAAAAAGCTTTAGTAGACGCAGGTCGAAAGGTCAACCCTTTCTGAGATATAGCTAACATTTTTGTTCGTTAGTCTCGTTATTGGTTTAATAACGTATTAAACGATATTTAATAGTCTTGTAAAATAGTTTTGCAAAAAGTAAAAATTTTCTTGAACATTTAATCAATTTTACGCTTATCGTCTCTCTAATGTTTTTTTTTATAGTTCAAATAGAAGGTAAAGTTTAAAAATTTGTTTCAGTTATATGTTACATAAAAACAAGGCTGCTATCGTGCACGCAGTGAACGGCTTTCCGCAGTGTTGTGCCGTGAACAGTAACGCAATTTGTGTTATATAACGTAATCATTTTTCCGCGTCCACCGACTTTTCAACCGATCTCTCGGTTTCGTCTCTTTCCGGCCGTCGAAACGATTCGATCCGACAAATCGACGAGATTCGCGCGGGATCCATCGACGACGCTATCCGCCGGGGCGAACGAAAACAAAGAGCGGCTTCACCGAGAGAAACCCGACGACGCGCGACGTCGCGTTTCTCGCTAATGAGACCGAATGAAAGGACGGTTGTGCCAGCTGACTATACGACCGACCAACAAACACGGATCGGAGCGATCCGCTCGCAACCTGGCTCGATTACACGACCCTCGTTCGCGCTTTGCCCGCAGGTTTCGAGCACGCGATGGAATCGCACTCGCTCCAGGTCACCGGAAGCAGTTTGGATCGTCTGAACATGATCGTGCAGAGCATCAACGGTCCGAGCCGCGCTACCACCGACGCCCATCGATATCCTTCGCATCAGTGACCGGCGAGAAGTCGTGGAGGGCTTTTGCGTTCCTGGAGCCGCCTGGAAGCTAGTGCGCGCACCGGGATATCCAGTTCCTAGACACGGTCGGACGACGCATCGAGTCCCGTCGGATCTCGACTGTCCTTCCGTTTCGTTTCCGATCGATCGTCGCGATCGGATCTCGAGTCCCGACATCGAATGTACATACCGCATCATACGTATTAGGTATACGCGTCGCTTCGCGATATACGAATAAAGTGCCTCGATATCATTTAGCTGCGTTGACTCCCGGGGGTATTTCACGGATCCCAGGTTCCCACGCGGCCCGAACGACCGATCCACGCCGACTATTCGAAAAAGCAGATGCCGTTCGCACGCTCGACTCGTCATCGTTTCCATCCTCTCTTGTCCTTGCCCTCCCTGCCCCTCGGCTAATAGCTCTGTTTCGTCTCATCCCGATCGTGGCGCGGGAGGACAGCTGTGGACCGGGTTCGATTTATGGCGCGACGTCTTCGGAAAGTCGTTGCCGGCACGACCAAAAGCGTCCGCGCCGGAAGTCGAGGATCTCCGGCGTGCTAGTAAATAGGAGTAGCTTAGCCGACGATCGTCCGTTGCGACGCGGCGTCGTCACGTTTCGTAAACATCGGTACGTCGATTACACGAGGGGACAAACGTGTCCTCCTCCGAAATCGGAAATCCACGTCGTGTATTTCGGGTCCGCGAACAGAGCACGAAAAAACCGAGGGTGAGACGATCGGACAAGAGTGCCACCCCGAATCTCGGCGTAATTTGGGGAAAAGCGGGGAAACGCGAGCTTAACGCGGAGTTACCCAACATTAGCCGAAAATACCCATGTCGCGGGAGTAAGAATAGTTGAGGACGACATAAATATTTTTGGAGTTACTGACCCGTCAAAACTGCCGACACTTTGAGCGGGAGCGCGATGTCTCGTCCGCGCGACAATTCTATCGGGCGACTCGCTAGATCGACTTTTTGCTCTCGTCCGATTCGAGCGCGTTGTTCGCACAGTTTCGCGTAGGTCGATACTCGGCCCCGTCGCTACAAAACGCTCTCGAAGTTTTCTCGAAATTCGACTTCGTACGGCCGCGAAACGCGCGCGGAACTTCGAGATACACGTATCGCCATCTAACGAACGGTCACGGTTATCCGCGTTTCGTTCTCTCTCCATACGATCGCGCTACTTTGCCTGGATTTCGCCGTCGTATCGATCGAGTGTTCGCTTCCTGCTTCCCCGATTACGCTCTGTTCAACAGCCGATCGACGTTCTAAAATCCGATCGGTGATTATCGTTGAGTTTCTTGCGTCGATTACGAATCCGCGATCCGTTTTTCGCCAGCGGGTACAGTTTTTGAGAAATTTGATTTTGAAGGAAAAGCACATTTTCGAAATTCGAACCAATTTTGTAGACTTTCCAAAAGATTCTGTAGACTTTCCTGCATACAACGGTATCTGCCTTTTATGCATTCTGAATATTTAAACAATCTGTGAACGCGGAGAGACACCGATATTGTACCAATTTTTACATATATTTTTTAAAATGCATACAACGCAGATACCGTTGTACCAGGAAAGTCCACAGAATCTTTTGTCATTACACGGCCGCGAATCTAGCGTTAAAACACTGTCTTTCATTATTATCCTCTCGATAATTTTTACCGAAACTCGAAACGTTTATATAGTCGCATAAAATAACTCACATTGCCATACAATTTGTTTGGCGCGTCGGTCAAAAGCGATTACTCACAGCTGCGATATTAATACGAACAAAGAAAGTAAACATGTTATGCGTGTTTTGTATTCAATGATCTTTGATTAGGTATTCAAAATTTTAGTAATATTCATTATGTTTAAATCATGAGTGCGTCACGAATCAGACTGGTAAAGTTATGGCAGGGGTTATTCAATTTTGTGTTTCCAATGGACTCTGAGACTGAAACGGTTAATTGTTAAACAATGTCCCGTTCGATTGAGTTCAACGTCGAAGGAAAATGAATATCGAACTGTGATGCCCGGTTTCGATACCTCAATATTCAATTAAGGATCGACAACTTCTAATACTTTTATCATTCACACGAATTAAAATTACAAAGAATATGTAAATACAATTGTGGTTGAACTACGACTGACTCGAGAATCGCTGACTGAGATCTTTTATGCACTTTTGGTGTTTTGAAAGGAGAAGGGTGTTTTGAAGGGACAGCGTTAGGAACGAGTAATAGCAAAGTTTGGCGATTGTTTAGAGATTAGATCTTCGATGAGCCAGAGATAAGTAATAGAACGATCGATCCATCGATTTCGGAAACATCGATGCGACGCGTCTCTTCTTGGTACACAAGGATTTGGGAGGGTAGAGGGTAATAAAAGATACCAAAGAACGTTAGTAACGAGTTTTTATTGCTTTTGCTCGTTGACGATACAGTGTTCGTATTAGCCCTTTGCACTCGAGAGGTGACTCACACTCACCACTTTGTATAACGCGACAGCGTGATGTCGGTGTCTGTTAACTAAACACATAGTGGCGCATATACGACGAAACAGGCGATAGTGGCAATAATGAAATAGAGATCACAACTTCGAAAGAATTCGTCGAACCTTTTAACAAAAAAATTTTCCACTAGTTATCTTCTACCGGTAACAACACCTTCGAGCGCAAAGGGTTAAGAACGAGTGGCCCGATCGCGCAAAAGGTAAAATATACAGATTCGTTTCGGGAAGGAAGAGAAACGACGCGGTTAACATTAGATTTACGGATGTTCAATGACCACTTATGTCGTCAAACTAATGATAAAAGGTCGATAGGAGAAGAAGAATCGACCAGAGGAAACGGGAAAAGTGGGTGCAGGATCCAGAGCTTCTCGCGCACTTGCAGTTTCCAGCGATGCAAACGGTGTTGTTGCGAACGCGAACACCCTCCGTGCTTCCTCTGTTCCCGGTGTAAACGATCTCCGTCGGCAATCGATTGTTCGCGCTGTCGATCCGACCGGACGAGAGCCTCATCGAGCTCTTGCCGTCGGCGCAGGTGCCGTTGATCTCGACGGTGCTCGTCGCGACGATGTTCGCGCTCGCGTTCGAGAACGCGCAATCTTCCAGGAAAACGAAGTCGCCTTCGATCAACACGTAACCGGGTTTCCCCAGACGGAACGCAGAACGTACGATCTCGACGGTCGAGAAATGCGCGAAATTCAACGAACCCGCCACGTTACGAAACTCTGTGTTCTCGATGCGTAGCCTGTTGCCTCTCTGCGAGAGATTCAGCTCGTCCACGTGACCGATCGTCGCGTTTACCAACGAGAAATCGGCAATGGTCAGATCGGTGAATCGTTCCTCGAACTTGTCGATCCACGTGTTCTCGATTCGCAGCGTCTCTATGCGGTTCAGATTCGCGAACGTGTCGCGAGTGATCAACGGCACGCGTCGTATCTTCGACAGTATCAATCGATCGATTCTCTTGGAGGCGAGGAACAGCTCGAATATCAATCGCTCGCTGATGTTCCGCACGACGATCTCCGCTATTCGATTGGCCTCGTTCAAACTGGAGAAGTAAAGATTCGCGGAACCGCAACGCTCAACGAGCAGGCTGGTCACGTTCTCGTAGTTGTACCCCTCCGGCAACGAGAACTCCTGAAACAGAGAAACGTTTCCTGTTTGTACGTAACACGCGATGACATTGCGACCTTTTTACGGGTATAAGGATAGTTGAGGGTGCGTGGGCTCGATCGGGTGTCGAGTATTGATGAAGCTTGGCTTAATACAACCAAAAATATGCTTTTAACACTAGAAGAACCAATATTAAATGTACGCTTACTTTAAAATTCAAGAGAAAGCAGAGAAATAAATAAATAAATACTGCAGCATCACCTAACATATACAACCGTTCATTAACTCGATAAAACATGATAGACATTTTGACAAAAGGACGGCAATAAAATTTTGTAATAAAAAATACCAAATCCGAAACCAGTCATTTTGACCGGTTGGTAATTCTAATGTTAAATGCGTTCCGCGAATATCACAAGAAACGTTTGCACCCGCGTATCGTGCGAGGTTCGAAGCGGAAGTTTACCTCGTTTCCGACGCATCGACACTCGATTGCCGTTCCCCCGTGAACTTTGCATTGTTCGCTGATGTCGCTCACGGCCGTCGCCAGAACCGCCCAACTAATCACTCCGAGTATCGCGTTCATTTCCTTCCGTTTCCCGTGGAGATTGAAGCGCTCCCGCGCGCTCTCTCTCTCCGCACTCGTTTTCTTCTTCTCGTCGTCGAGGATGGTCACGAAACGTCAACGACGAAAGTCTGTGCGAGCTCGCGCGTTCAATGCGCATCGTAGCCGGCCGAGAAAATGACACCGTTGCGTGGAAGCGTCGCTCGATCGTCGCTATTAAGATGGACACTCGTTTCGTGCCGCTTTTTATTTTGAGTGACGTCCGATAGCGACGCGTTCCATTGACTAAGCTCGTACGCTTCGCGTGTCGTGTCCGTCCCTCTGGTTACGCGTCAATTCAGCGCCGGAAGGGCACGCCGTGGTTTCGCCGGAACCACCGGTTATCGTTGGGAAAGGAAGGACTACCAGAGTTTATCGCGTTTTAGCTTCTCTTCGAGTCGCGACACCGTCAACAGTTTGTAGGTATTTTCGCGATCGCTTCGTTCCGACACTCGATCACTCGAACGTTCATGAACGTTTTTCAACACACCACGCGCGAACAACGTTCGATCTTCTCTTCCCCGGATATTCGCAATTAGGGTACGGCGTAGAAGATCTTCGCGAGCGAGTCTCTCCTGTCGGACGAGGCTAGGTCCAGCGGGATCTCGCCACGGAGGTTCAGTAGATTCGTGTTCGCCCCGGAGCGGATCAGCAACCAGCAGATCTCCGCTTGTCTCGATAAGGGGACATTCGTCGTGGCCACCGCGGCGTGCAACGGCGTGTCGTGATCGTAATTGATCGAGTTCAGCGATTCCAAGCCCCGCGCCTCCAGTAATACCTGTTGAACGTACACGCGTGTAAAGAGTCACGAAATCAGCAATTATCCTTCGATAATGATTACGAAAGTCGTCTAAATTGCGCGTTACTTGCTTCGAGATATTAGGGGACCGAAAAGTAATGTCGTTTAGAGAATGCCGATATTCCTGTTTTCAGATATTTTGCTCAAAAATCAATTGATTTTTATGAATTCGGCAGAGAAAATTTGTACAATAGATGGCAAAAGGTTGTTGATAACAAGAGTGATTACATCATTGATTAAAAATAAAAATGGACTAAAAATTTATTTGTTCGGCTTCACTGAAAAAAAACATTACTTTCCGGTGCCCCTAATAGTCGTCGAAGTGGGACTTTCTTTGTATTCATAGTACATATCTGTAAAATATAGAAAAACAAAATTTGGCATTGGTTTTATCGTGTACCAAAAGAAACAAAACATTTTTTGGGGATTTTAGAAAATCACAATTTTAATTTCGCTCCTGAACCGACTATTCGCAGCAACAATATTAATGCGAACAAAAAAAGTTAAAATGTTATGCGTATTTTATGTCCAATAATTTTTGATTATGTAGATTATAATAGGATGCGAACTTCGCATATGGGCGTATTGAAAAGATCAGCAAGATTTATTACGTTCAAACTGCGAGTGAGTCACGGGTCAGACTCGTCAAAGTATGACAACGGGTTAATATTTTAATGGTTGTTCTCGCAGCCTGTGTATCAGCGGAAACTAACAATTGTTCCGTGTATACGGATGTTATGTGAATGGTTATCAAGGTGTTAAGATGGCCATAAACTGACTTTATAATAAACTTTTAAAAAATGAACAGAATGAATTTACTCCATTGCCTGGACGGAAAGTTCACGAGTTCAAGTTTGAGAGTTAATTGAACCAACATGTTGCAGTGCTAAATCGTTATTTTTTCGCAAAGCAGTCGTGAGGGTTTGCCTGCATTTTTAAAACGTTCTATACTCTAGTTCTTTTGTTGAAACAAGCAGACGTCCGTTCGTGTTGTTTTCAATAAATTTAACCCTTCGCGCTCCAAAAGTATTTATACTCGTAGCAGGTAGCAACTTTAGAACATTTTGTTCGAAAGGTCTGATAAAATCTTAAGAAGATATTGTCTATTATTAATAGCCACTATTGTCTGTTTCCGAGATACCAAATTCTATTACCGCTTTCACAGTGTGGTAAAATTACAAATTCTGGTTTAAAAAATTTCAAGTTTTTCCATGTTTGGAAATAATTCGGCACGTAATAAAAAATGTAAAAAACGTGTTTTATATATACCTTATACGGGTTAAATTCAACACGCAACCACCGTGATAAGGGCAAACGCGGAGGAGATCCTACCTTGACGAGGGCGGGATCGCACGCCCGTGAAACGGCGACGTGCAACGGCGTGTCTCCTCGTCTCGTTTCCTTGGTCGTGGAATCGGCACCGTACTTCAGCAACAGCTTCGTGCCGGTCAACGACCATGTGCCACCATAGAACGGGTTGTGCGACTCGACAGCGACGTGCAAAGCCGTTTTTCCTGCGAACCCGAAAACCCTCTGATTAATTACCCCTCGAACGATCGCTCGATCCTCGTAATCGTTCGCTCTAACCATCGTAATTGCGTTTCGACGGGTCGAACACCGGGTGTCCTTGGCTCGTTTTCAGAGACAATAGTTCGGCCAGCACCTCCGCGTGCGAGTCTCCTTGTGCCGCGACCGCGTGTATCAGCGTGTCACCCTGCGAAACAGATACATCGATTCGACGAAAGATACACGTGGAGAAACGCAGTGAGAAAGAATCGAGGCTTACGGATATACGATACAGTTGTTGACCGATGTCGATGTTCTTCTGCAGCATCACCGCAGCCAGGTATCCCGCTACGTACGGAAACTGCGGGATATTCATCGCGGCCAAGTAAAGAGCATCCTCCCCGCGACGATTGGTTATCGCGATGGCTCCCTTTATCGTGTTCAATCGTTCGACCAGTGGCACGAGGTACGCCTTTTTCCGGAGGAATTCGTCCACGTTGCCGACCAGGCACATCAATGCTCTGTCGAGGGTGGCAAAATTAAGATAAATCGAATCGTCGTGATTTTGCAACAAGGGGTGCACGTGGCGACAATAACAGGGTTATTGTGCAACAACAACTATGAAATGTGTGAAGTGCGTTTTCAAGTCATATCAAGAAAGGAAGAAATTTATGAGACAACCTAATACATTCAACAATGTACCCGGAAGGGGCAGAATAAGACCCTTACGTGTCCCCGTCGCGGTCCTGTCCCGCGAGTTCCTCCACCCTCCACTTCAGCAGGTTGATCATGGCGTTCCTCACTTCCATGGGATCCAGTTGTTCCTTGAGCACGTCGCTGGCCGGGACCGACGGCATGTTCAACGACGTCCAAAGCGACGCGTTCGTCTTTGACTTGTTCCTACGAAACGGACAATCATCAGATTTCTCGACGATCGGGTTTTCTCTTACGGAAACTCACAGGTGTTGCGGGGGCCGCGACTCGAACGAGGCGAGCACCTTCGGTATTCGCGAATCGTCGATGGCGCCCGTCGATTCCACCGTCTCGACCTTCTCGAGGTTCTTCGATCGATCTGAGTGGACCGGCGACGAGTTGGCGAGCGAATCGAGCACGGGGACCAGATCCGCGTAAGATATCTCCGAGAGGCAAGAGGGAAAATCGCCGGCTACGGGATTGAAGCGTTTCATCTCGGCGAACGACGGCAGGTTCGTCGACTCGCCGACTGGCTCGACTCCGACGACGTCGTTGAAATCGCATCCTCTCGTTTCCTCCGTTCTTATACCGGTTTCCGTTTCCAAACCGTTCACCAGCTCCTTCAGGATCGCGCTGATGGCGCGGTTCTCCACGGACTCGAGCTCCTGTTTCCTCCAGAACGTGCAATCGTTCAATTCCGGTTCCTCGATACGTCGTTCCTCGACCGGCGGCATCTGGTAACTCTTCGGGCTCGCCGCGTCGCCGAACGACTGATTCGAGGAGCAAGACGAAGAACTGTACGAGTGGAAGGACGACAACGGTTCTCTGTAGATGGACGGGACGATCCTGGAGTCGGGACCAGGAGCGCACGCGTCCACCGAGCAATCGGAGACAGTGCGAGTTGTCCAGGCTGGAGACTCGGCTAGGTACGAGGACTCGTGGTCGTCCCAGAAACGACAAGCGTCGTCGTCCACCTTGCTCGAGGCGGTTTGACCCGCTTGGAACACGCCGCGCAACACGTCGTCCAGTAATCGGCTGCCGGTCGTATCGTCCACGTCGTTCACGGACAGCGAGATCAACTGAAACGTTCGCAAGAGCTCGATTACATCGACGAACTTTGGAAAATGCATGTTAGCGTCCAGTCTTCTATAGAGGACATGCATGCGTCAAAAGTGGTACACGTGTCAGGAGTCAATGTGTTTAAGAGCTTTGACCCAGTTCTATAACTAAGGACCGCGACGAGTTGTAAGAGTCGCGGATGTTATGATTAGATGTCGATGCCTTTCTTTTGAAAACCGCCGAGGGTGCCGCGCCTCGTCGCCGATGACCCGACGTCATGGTGCTGCGTGTCGCGTGTAAAGCGATAAGGGTGTTCTATGAGGATCTGGCCACGGAGTGGGGAGGATATGGCATCTTTCGGTTCCTTACAAGTGCCGAGTCGGGCGATGTCTTCTCAGCCATTAATTTACCTTGCCCCTACTGCAAGCGGTGTCTAGCTAGGGGTAGTTTCATTGTGTATGCCCTAGATGGCGAGGAAGCACATCCGCGTCCCACTTCGGTGGGCCGGATTTATAATAAATTGCATCTTTCGGTAAGAGGACCATGAGAGACAGCATGACACTTATCCCAGTACCTTATTCGAGAATAGTCTTAAGCGCTTGTCCAAAAATTATATCTAACATGCAACTCCATTGCTTACCTCGTTCTCCTGCGACACGGTCTGATCCTTTTCGCCCACGAATCGATTTCGATTGATCTCGTTGGCCGCGTCCAGCAGCTTCTCGTCCCTCAGTATCTCCTCCACGCTTTTGTCGTAATCGAGTAGCACGCTTTCGTGCAGGTCGACGAAGCAGCGACGTTCTGTGCTCGCGTGATAAGGTCGAGCGCGGGTCGAAGATGAATATTGTTTCATCGGTCCGCGTTCGACGAGATCGTCCTCTTCGTCGCTTTTCTCCTCTTCTTCGCTTCTCTCCTCGTCGTCACTGTTCTCCGCGTCGTCCCGTTTCCGTTCCCTCTCGTTCTCTTCGTCGTCCTCGAGTTCATCGATCGGAAGATCGGTTCGATCGGATCGCGCGACATCCTCGTCGTCGGCGGTAACTCGAAGACGCTGAATCTTCTCGATGGCGTCCTCGATGGAATCCGTCACGGCGCTCTGACTCCGTGGAGGCGACGGTACGCGCGAGTTCGTCATCTTGCACGAATCGTCTCTCTTGTCGCAGTATCCGCGGAACAACCCGTACTTCATCGCCGATTTCCGCGGCAACGGCGAGTCCTTATCGTCGCGTCGGTTCGTCGCCTACCAGCGAAATTAATACTCGATAGAGTCGACCGGTATCGAGCAAGTTGTTGCGTCGGTGAAATTCGTGTCGGTTCGCTCGAACGGAGATGATTCGAAGGTCGGCGTTGCGCCAGCAACGAGAACGAACTATCGCGTCGTAGGAAAACCGTATGGCGGCGTCGAGACAATTTTTCTGGCTCTTTATCGAGCCGCCTGCGAAAACAATAAGTATCGCCGCATTATCGCCACCCCGACGTCGTATCGAACCGATTCGAGATTAACCGACTATTTTTTCCGTTTACCATGTTCGTGTCAAATGGTCGTTACTTTTACGCGAAGCGATTTCTATTCGAGCGTTCTCTCCGTTTGCTCCGTCGCGGGCCGATTTCGCGACATCGTCGATCACGCCGATCCGTTCGACGAACGCGGCGCGACGGATGACACGATTCGACGAATATTACGCGTTTTTGCGGGAAATCGTGAATTATTTCGCACGAATTCTCCTAGTCGACGAACGAAACACCGACGCACCGTCTGGACACGACTATTCGTTTCCTTTCGATCGGATCCCACTTTTTCGACTCGGAATTTACGTCGGAGAAGGTGGGGCGATAGATTGCCGCGCACCATACTATCGCGACGCATAAATACATATCGTTAACAGTCGTACTTGTCCTTTTTCCAGTCCCTCTCTACTCGTCGCTCCCTCCCTCGCTCGTATCGCGTCACGGCGCCATGTCGCGAAACGCGCATTTTCGAAGAATAAACGAGAAACGGCCGTATCTTACCAAACACCTCCAGCTTCCTCGTAGTACCAGTTTGCCAAGGTATCGCCCGTAGGACTCGTTGTTACGTCTCGGCCGCGCGATCTCTTCTCGTACGGCCTTCCTACACTAGTAACGATAACGCGCAAAACCGGTTGCTGGATGACCCGCCGACCGATTAAAATATCTGGCTTAACTCGCGATAGTGGTCACGCATGCGCGACCATCGACGACGACACGACGTCTACGTTCATTCGACGCGGCGCTAAAAGGTACGACGCGTTTTACCGACCGATCTACCGTTGCACGCTCTCGATCGCTCCGCGCGGCTCGTTCACGCGTTCTGACGCGTAGTCGCGTGTTTTGTTCGGCGAAATACGCGCTAAAAGGAAGAGGAACGCGGGAACGACGGCGGCGGGAATGACGAAGCGCCGGGAAGGGAAGGGATAACATCGCGGACGTAGGACGAGAGCCGGGATTATCGACGGTCGATCGTCGGAGAGGAAAATCGTCGAGCGGGCGAAGAAAAGAAACAAACGCTGTTCGCTGTCAGTGTTTTATTTGTCGGTCGATTGGTCGGGTGGATTCTCGTTGATCACTCCTCGAGAAACGATCCGTCCACGACGCGACGAAGCGACTCGAGGAGATACGACGCAACTCCGTGTTCGATCAACAGCCACGTGATCGATACGACGAAGAACAGTTTGACCATGCGGTCGATCCACTTCATTCTGAAACGCGAGAACGCGCGATTAAACGACAGGGATCGTTCCGTCGCGATCGTTCGAAAGTCGAGCCGAAGTGGCGGTAAAATTAGCGCGGTATGCGTCTAAAAATAGCGGAGAAGAAGGAGAAACGTGGAAACGCGCGGAGTCCGCGCGGGATTTCCAGCCATCGAACGTCACGTTTCTCCCGTTTCGCGGCGTAACGTCGATAAGGGCGCGCGCGAAATAATAATCGCGTGCCGTAACGACGGAAAAGTTGGCGAAAAACGGAGGGGGAGACACGCGATCGATCAAACGAACCCAGCGACGAGGAACGCGTTACCTGTCGTAATGCTGTTTAGCCTCCCGTATTCGACTCAGGTCTTCGTGCAGCAGGTAACGCTTCGCTCCGATCAGACAGTTCCTGCTCGCAAAAAAAAAAACATCGGTGAATACGGAAACTCGATAATAATCGATCGCGCTCGTGTCCGATCGCGCTCACTCAAAGAACTTGTCCGCGCTGAAGTCGCTGAAGTCGTAGCCGAAGATCCCGCGTTCCGCCGGTGGAACGTCCTTCGTCAGTATGTCGAGCATCTTGGAATTGCGAAACGTCCACTCGTTGTGCAGAAAGTGGTTCAGTTGGATCACGCTCGAGTAGACCTTTCTTTGAATCTTGACCAACCTGGAGTGAACGCGGTGTCAAAGAGAACTCGAAGTAAAAGGAGAGATTAAATTTCGTTCTCGCTCACATCGGTCGACCGCCCGATAACTTGATCGCCGCGTCGATCAGCAACGCCGGTAGCAGATGAATCAACAGCGTCAGAACGTAATGGAGGAAACGGTTGGTCGTTAGGAGAGTACTCGGATACCAGATTATTCCGTCGAGCGGTATCTTCTCGTTGATCCGCAGACCCATCGCGACCAACTCTCTGATAACGACGCGACGGACGTCGTGGGAGGTGCAGTTGTATACATGAACGCTCGGATCCCGTGTCACCCTGAAACCGTTCGAGGAATAGATTTCGCGCTCGCGTGTACGGATTCACGAAGTTCTTACGTTCGCGATCCCCGTTTCCACGCGCTCGTGATCATAGCTTTGATAGTCACGTCGACCGGAAGAAAATCGCTAGCCACCGACGAATCGACTCGAGCTACTCGCAATATCCCTTTACCACCGCCGATCATCATGCCCACCGGTCCGTTGAAGTTGTCCAGCCAGCCGCTCATCGGGTCCTGGACCGTCGACACCACTGCGACAACCGATCGATCATTTCATCGCGTCCACACCACCCGAAACCACTGTTCGCTTTACCTATCGACGGTCGGAAGATCACGCAGGGCAGATCTTTCGAGTAATCGCTGATCACTTGTTCCGCCAGTCGCTTGCTGAACGTGTAAGTGTTCGGCATCGAGCCTAGGTACCTGCGAACAATAGTTCCGACAGTTTCGAATACCGATCTCGACTACAATCTGTAGGACTGGAGGGACATCTACACCCGAAACTTGACCCCTTACTGCAAGATGATTCGTATCTGGACTAAACCACGAAAAGAGCCATTTCTTGGTTTCTAAAGTTTACGATCTTTTCGTGCATGTTATATCAGAAATTAACCTTTCGTAACACTCTAGCGACTCAGGCTGCCACAAAATGATTTTTTGACATTTGCTGACTTTTCTTGACCACTAACATCGAAAGTAACGACATACATATTTTTTCGGCTATTTCCACCATTAAGTAGAAATGGGTTAAGAGTTTATTAAAAATTCTAGAACGAGGAGGTTAAAACTTAAGAAGACCCTACCGTGAATCCATCGAACTCGACGTCGATTGATTATGTTCTTTGGGTCAACCTGTGACCACGCGAACAAATACATTCTATCGCCGAAAATACGTGCGAGTTGATGCGTCCATATTTTTCTCCTGCGAATTAGTCGCACTCGAAACGCCTAGGACAACCTCCTCGTGCGTCAATTCCTGAACGACGGACTGTCAATCGGACGAACGTACGTATCGTCGAAAACTTCCCGATCTAAAGGTTCCGGGTTCGAGTCCCGGCAACTGTCCGTATATTTTTCCGCGTTCCAACGAATCGATCCGAAAATAGACTCACTTGGGGGTGAATATTTGTACTGTTTGTTCGTCCAAGGTCTCCACCATCCGGATAGCGTCTCTCCAATCGGTAACGGGCGGATAAACGATCTCGTCGACGACCGGTTTGTCCGCCTGCGCGAACGCCGAGCTAACGTGCACCAGTGCCTCGAAAAGAAAACATTATAACGATCGATCGCGTTGTTCGTGAAACGAGGAAGAATATAACGGGTCACGCTTACCACTAGATTTTTGGTGCATCCGGCGAGCACGCAAACGTCCCTGGTCGAACGGGTGTTGGAGAATATGTCCTTCTTGAGGTTCTCGTCGAATCGAACGTTCGCGGCCACGTGGAAAATGACGGAAACTCGATCGGTGATCACTTTCCGCTCGATCGTGGCCAGACCCAGCCCCTCGGACGCCACGTCGCCGAGAACCGGTATCAGTTTCTCGAAACACGCCGGATTCTCGTCCCGCAATTTGTCGAAGAGCTGCGAACAAACGCGTTAGGTCCAAGTGAAACGGCCTCCCCCTCGAAACCGCTCGATAGAGTATTCGGCTCACCGGCAATCGTAACATCTCCTTTAATCTCTGGTCGATCGAGAGTCCGTTTTTGGGTCTCATCAGCATAAATATCTCGCGAATGCCGGGACAGGATCTGAGCAGTTTCTCGACCAACACTTTGCCCAAAAAACCTGTGGCTCCCGTAACGAACACGCTTCTGCCCGCGTAGAATGCGGCGATCGACTGCTTCTCGAGGTCGTTCGATTTTTTCTGCGCGTTGTTCTTGAGTGCCTGCGACGAAAATCATTTAAGCAGGAAATTGTCGCGATGAAACGGAAAACGCACGCAAAACTTACGGCCATGGCGCGTGTTATCTTCTCTCGATCGTTTTCCGTGGATCTCTCGTTCGGTTGCTTTGTCGAGTAGAGCAGCTAGCCAACTATCGATGAGGAGAACGCTGCCGATCACCGACGGCCCGCCGGAAATCGCACGATAATTGACCTTCCGATTACATTATCCCGGTTCAAAGGGCACATCCCGTTGCATAATGCATTTCGTCCGCATTGTTAGCTGGCCCCGTTACCAAGAATACGACGTTCCTTTTCCCGTTTCTCGCTTCTCGTTCGATTATTCAACGTTTCGACGCGCGTACACGCTCGAGACTTTCTTTACCGTGCTGCGAACCCGTCGAGCGTGCTCGACCGAGCACCAACGAGCAAGGGGTCATTGGGTTAAAGGCGAATATTTTCGTTTTCGCTCGCTGTTTCTCTCTCGATCGAGCACAGCCTACCGCGAACGCTCGAATATTTTCTCGTTGTTCCTTTGTTTCGCGAAACGGGAAACGTTTCGGTGCCCCGATAGGAAAGCGTTCGATCGCGAAACGATGAACTCGTCCGGCAAATTGGACGATCTGAGATCGATCACGTCGTCGACGCGCGACTCTCGAGTCTCGGCTTTGCTGCAGAATGGGAGGAAATCCGTGAGATCCGACGGTCGTTTGAGCTCGACATTGACGGTGGACTTTTCGAGGTTCGGTCGAGTCGAACGATCGCACGGATCAGACGGAACGAGTGCCGGTTTTTTTTCTAGGCTGCCGATCGTCCTAGATTTGACGGAGGGGCAGCCGTCCGATCAACGGGGAACTTTGCTGGAGGCTTCGTCCGAGGAGTACGAGGAGTATCAGGAGGACACGATCTCTGTGCTCGATGGAGATTGGCGAAGTTTTCGCACGAGGACGATCGCGGAACCGCATCGCGAGTTGTCGCTGGTAGGAAATGCCAATTTTCTAGCGTTTTTCTCGAAATCGTCAACAGGATACTCCCTCGCGTTTCGTACTAACCCTTTGCACCCCGCTAAACCCTTTGCGGGGACATTTATCAACGATTATTGGGAGTCAACTTTTAACCCTTTGCACTCCCGAGATGACTGACACTCACCATTTCGTTTAATACAGCATTTTGGAATTGATATTTTTTAGAGAAATTGTTTTTTTGAATTTTGGAATTGATATTTTTTTGATCAATTTAGAGAAAAACATTATTAGTAACCGTGATATAAGATTTATACCAAAAAGACGATGTAAAGATTCCATAGATAGTGAGTCAGGCCTTTTGTTTGATGTACAGTGACTCTCAACGTAGAGATTCATTTTTGTATCGAATAAATAATGTTATTCCAACAGTGTCCATATCCCGTATGACCGAGCTTCTCGAACTCGAATCTCGTTCGATCTAGAGATCGACTGCGGCCGCGGTAGCGTCTCGAACCGAGAAGATGACGGGTAGAAAAAAGGGTCGACCTTCCCCGAAACGAAAAGCGATGCCCGACAAGGAGGAGAAACCCCCGATGGACGCCGAAGAAGATGATAGGTAACTCGAAACTCCAGCCTCTTCACGATTTCTGTATCGTTTCATCGACGCTACAGTGTATTCTGAATCTTTAATTTTTGCGTTGCAACTTTCTACGCTTAACGGAGATCGATCCGTTTAGCCGACACTATACATAACACGTATATTTGTATTTTTACTCGGGCGTGCGACAACCCTGAAGAGCGTGACGATTTTCACTCAGGCTTTCGCCTCTGCGCTTTTCCATGTTTCACTTTTATTAATAGACACTTCTTTTCCGTTGGCGGTAGAGTAAACCTTTATTCGTTAATTTAACCCGTTAAACTACAATTTTATAGGCAATTGCGTCTTTCACAGTTAGTTAATTATTGCTACAACATTAAGGCAACCAAAGGGAGTTACAATGTTGGGCGCACTTTACACTGAGCGATCCTGGATTGATGCGGATTAACACTTTGGGTGACACTCAAATTTCTACACGGATTCGATAGCGTATTATTAACAATTTGTTCAATATTCTAACTGACAATACATATAACAAAGTATAGTGAACATATTTGGTAAAATTTGTTAAAAATGAAAATACTACCTAATGGAACTTTCAATTGCTCCCGTGTGGCAGTCAACGTGTTAATGTTAATGCAACGATCCTCGATGGTTTCGCATCTTTTCGCGCAGGCAACGAGCGATCAGAGAGCTGAAGGAGGAGATTCGGTTCGAGGAATACGAGGAGAAACGAGGGTTGGAATCGGAGATGAAGGAATCCGCGATTCGAGAGTCGCAGCTGAGGAGGACAACCGATGTTTTCTCGCGGCACAGGGATGCTTACATCGAGAACGAGCGAATGATCGAGCAGGAGGAACGCGTCGGTATCGGTTTCTACGTTCGCGTAGTTCAAGCTCGTCCTTTATCGCGCGAAACGAATTTCAGTGGGCGCGTTACATGACTTGCGACGGACTGCCTGACCCCGAATCGTTGCCCCAACTGAACACTTTCGCCTATCTCTGGTCCACGGAGGAGGAGGCCGCGTGCATGGAAAACGTCGAGGAAAAGCGTCACGCGGCGATTCGCGTGAGTACGAGAACGCGAACGATCAATTAAATCGTTATTAATATTAAATCGTCATAAGCGTCACCGATAACCGGCGTTACACGATCGTCGCGTTTTAGCTGTTGAACCAGCTGGAAGAAATCATTCGTTTCTCTATGGACGTTCCGGAGAAGTACAAGGTCGAGCAAAAAGAGGTGAGCATTGATTTTCGTTTTCTGAACGACAGCGGACAAATGGAGATCGAAATGGAACGCAGAATGAGGGACAAAAGTATTCGTACACTTGGAATGTCGAATATAAAAAGAACAATATTTTCTATATTATTGTGTTTGAATATGTATACCTATTTATTGTACGTAACACACATACTTACATATATACGTATATACATTTGAACATATGCATACGTTGTTGTTGGTATACATACATATATATAAATAGGTATACATTTGAACATGTGTTATATGTAACAACAAATTAATACATATGTACATGCATAAATGTGCATACATTTGAACATATGTATATATGAATTTTGTGTAATATATGTTCAAGCTACATATGTTCAAATCCATTTAATAAGATAGAAAGTATTGTTTATATTTCTATATCCCGAGTGTGCCAACGCGTTCGTGTCTCGCTGTATGTCGTGCGTAGATCGCGACCGAGTTGCGATACAGGCTTCAACGGTGGATAGACTTAGCGTGCTATCACCTGCTGCGTAACATCGAGGAGAACGCGTTCTTGGAGGACGCGAAAACGATGAGATACATACGCACGACCGAGAAGCTGGTCTGCTGTTTCTGGGCACCGGTCGTGTTGCCGATCGGGATGAAACGACCGACTATGACCAAGGATCGGTGCGTGCTCCTTGCCTTGTGGATCGAATCGAGCCCGTTACCGATTCCGAAACGATGTTGTTGTCGATAGGAAACCGATCGAGGTACAATTCGAGGAGATGCAGCTGACGATCAAACTGCCGGTGGACGTCGACTGCTATCGAATGGCGATCAGGGGACTTTGGCTCGCTCACGATCATTACTCTATGGACACCAGGTCCTATTCGGAGCCCGAGCTTCCGGATTATTTGCCGGGACTGTGGGATCGTTCACCCGGTACGCCGCAATTCGCTCCCGGGGCATTTCATGCTGAATCGATCACTTTTTGACCCCACCATCTGCGATTTTGCTTCAATCAAAGTATGTTATAGTCCGTGTGAAATTAGGAGGGCTTTAAGTCATCGTTTCGCCGATTTCGAATTTTTTAAGAAATTACGAGCCTTCAAACTTTGCAGTTTTTGCCGATTTTTGCGAAAATAGACTTCACTTCGAAATCCTCAAAACAAATTCGAAATCCTTAAAATGATGACATAAACCTCCCCTAATTCTGTATAGACTACAACATATTTCAAAGAGTGATCGATTCGGCGTGGAACGACCCTCCCGTTATCTTTCTTCTCCGTATCATCCTTTCGTTCTTCCAGACTTGCTGGACTTCGTGACGAAGGAGCACGAGGAGAAGCTTCGTATAAGAGAGTTGCAAGCCGAAGGTCGACGTTTGCGCTTGGAGGAGAAGAAACAGATGCTCGATCAATTGGAGCATCCGCCGCCGGTTGTGACCGAGAGGAGACACAAACGAGGCAAGACGAAGGGACCGCGATCCGCGGGCAGAGACAAACGAGCGGAGCAAGATGCCGCGTCCTCCCCGAAACCGGAACAGTTACCCTATTTGCCTACTCCGTTCGAGGTTATTCGTCAAAGGGAAGGTAAGGCAGAGAGAGAGAGAGAGGGAGGGTCGGTCGATAAATGCCAAGACCGCGTTCGTTTCGTTCCGTAGACGATTCGAGGAAGGACGTTAGGCGACTGCTGTTCACCCGATGCGAGAAGACCGAGGTGAACCTGCGAAAGTATCGAATCCTCGGCGGAATATTTCGCGTGGATCTTATTTATCAACCGCCGCAACCGAAGGACCTCGGCAAGGGGACATATTTGACCGCTCGTGAGTGCGCCCGCGAGTGCACCGTTCGTTCGTAGACGATGATTCGCGTTGATTTCAGTCGAGCTGCCGAAAGAGCCGAAATTCGTGCCGTTCTCGAGACGATACGTGACACCGGCCCCGCTGCCCGACGACGAGAGAACGCCGGAAGCCCTCGAGGCGGAAATGAAGGCGTTGGAGGCGGCGATGGAGGCCCTCGTTCTGATCACCGTCAGGTCGGTGATCGTTTCGACGAACTCGTTGTTTCTCGTAACCAAGAACTCGTATCGAGTATCGTATCGAGACTAGATCGTATATAGGATCTTTGATTTCTAAAGATTCTCAGTACATTAGCGAAAATTTTTGGGTGTCCACAGGCTACCGGACACGATCTTATGGTTCGAACCACCGGTGGTCGGCCAATGGATTCCGGAGAAGAAAATCTGGTCGACCAAGTACGTGCACGACGTGAAATTCAACGAGGAGCAACGAACGATCGCGTTCAGGAGCGGCAGATTGGGCGTGCACGGTTTGGCCTCCTACAAATTTACTAATCTTCCGTACCAGAGTTGGGAACTGAAACCGGAAACGAGGAAGAACGACCGGGATCACGGCGGGGTGGTTCTTACCGTGACGGCCGCAACCATTCAAGTCGAGTTCATTGTCAGGGTAAACTAGTTGCTGTTTTTCCCCGTCTTCCGTTTGTATCAAGACGCTGATCGTTTTGGCGATTATCGAATCGATACAGAGTATTGCTTTCAAAAAAGGATGAATACTTATTAACACTAAAACTACCGACTTGTAAAGCACAATTATTTTGATGTTAAAAATGAAGTTGAAAAGTAAATGAACAAACGGCGAAACACAAATCGATACATATATTCATTCTTTATTTTGATGAGAATCAGCATAAAGAAAACTAAGACCGGACTAACGTATTATGGTCATTTGAAGTAGAAAATTTGAAGAAGGGTCATTTGACTCCTTTTAGCATTAAATATTGTCGAAATAGTTTCGAGGCAACACGTCGGTGCCGGTTTGTTCGCAGGAAGATCGTGTCTGCTTGAATTCGTTGACCGGCCACGCGAACGATCCAGTCAAGGGGATGCTCGGCGAGTACGACGACTTGGATTTTCTGATCGAGGTAATGGAATTTTCCTCTCGCTTCTCTACGTTCACGCGACGCTCACCGAAACTATGCGCAGCGATTGAAACGCGTCGGTTGCGATCTTTTTCCCGATCGTGACGCGATCGCTTATCTGACGGGAGTGAACGCGAAGCATCCAGCGGCGGAAAATCATCTGCGAAGATGCATGGCCATGCTGTCGACCGCGTACACGTTCGCATGGTCGCGATGGAACGCGGCTCGCGACTTTCGTCAGATAGTATTGCAGTGCAAGGAGATACACGGTTGCATGGCGAAAGAGGTAAAAAGAGATCTTATATACAGGTTGTCGTATATAAGATTTACTCCATTTTTTTTTAAATGTCTATAATTTTTAAAATACATAACTTAGATTTTTTTTATATTTTTCTGATAACTATGTATTATGAGTTTTGGGACACCCTGTATAAGGAAAAAAGAAAGTCTATAAGAGATAAGAAAGTCTTATCGATAGAGCGTTTTAGTCGTTCACGTTCCGTTTTATCCGAAGCGCACTAGCGTGACGCTGTTGGTAACGCCATCAAGGACCATGCGCGTAAGTTGCACCGAGGTCAGTCCAGAGTTCTCCGAATCGCCTTACGACGAGCAGGACACCAAGGTAAATCGATCTTTCCTTTTCTCCCAAGGGTCATTCCATGCCGAATAGAGCACTTCTTGACATCGCCATCTGCGATTTTGTTTTAATCAAAATATGTTATCGAATTTGTTAAGAAATTACGAGCCTTCAAACTTTGCAATTTTTGTCGATTTTTGCGAAAATAGACTTCACTTCGAAATCCTTAAAATGATGACTTAAACCCCCCCTAATTTCACATGGACTATAACGTATTTCGATTAAAACAAAGTCGCGGATGGCGAGGTCAAAAAGTGATCGATTCGACGTGGAATGACCCTCCTAGCTTTTCTATCCTCTCTCCTCATTTTGTCGCAGTATTATTCGGACCTGTATCACCTGGCGATGCACACCGCCGGCATCAAGAGCCGCCTCAAGATGCAAAGGATCTCGTCGAAACTGGTATCGACCGTTTCTCGTCTCCTCGAGAGGACCAACGTTATCGGCATGTCATCCTGATTCCGATCGTCGGTCAATCCTGAAACGGGAACGGGAATGACACGACACGACGAAAATATATACTTTCCAAACGAAATTCTCTTTATTCGGATATACAACGTATCTCGAGCATCAAAGCGATATTCTGGAAATAATAAATGCGTCTGTTCGATTTGTTCTCGTAAACGTAAAACGATATCTCGAAGGAAACACACAGCGATATCGAGCTTACGGCTAAGCGGCAAAGAGTTAATTGATGCGCTTCGACGGGTTAGGTCCGGAGAACGGGATGACGGGACAAATTGGAATAAAAGGGACGGGAATGGTAGGACGGGAGCGATGGCGGGTCTATCTAGAGGATCAGAGGGGAGGCAGATGGGGCGGGAAGTAAGAGCCTCGGATACAATACGGAATACTACGACACGAAAACGATACGGCGTCGAACCCGTCGCGACTGCTGCTGCCGTCGCTGGAAATGCGACTTTTCGAGTTTGCATACGCTTTCCATTTCTCCTTTCCTTTCCTTTCCTTTCCTTTCCGTCCCGTTTCGTTCGCCGATAACGTCGAATCGAGATTCGATCCGTAACTCCGACACCGTCCGAACGTAACGAACGCGTACGCGATACGAAGCTAAAAAATATATAGCGTTGCGCGCTACGGCGACCGGATACGCGTCGGACCGAACTCGCTCTTCTACAGCACGTCACCCAGGAGTTGGCGCGTGACCAGGTTGAATCGCGATCCCTCGGGTGAGCTCTCCGAAATTCACGATCGCCGACTGCCTACTATCGCATTTCGTGTAGGAAGCCAAACAGATCAAACTGATCTAGTTGTGAAATCTAAAAGAAAGTACCAGCTAATTCTTTCCGTTTCGTATGTGAACCGATAGAGTAAAGGAACCTTGCCTCGCTTTTAAAGTGAGTTCATTCAAATAGGTAAAAATACCAGACGCGTTAATAGACAGCAATTATCGAGACAGGTATTTTTACCCGTACCGTTTGTATTGTGTTATTGGGTTGTCCGGAAAGTCTCCGATTTTCGGAATACAGACGGCCCCCGACTTTCGCACATTCCACTTTCGTACAATTCGCTATTTCGCACATATACAAAAATTCAACTTTGTATTTAACTTTCAACGTTAAGACTGAAAATTGAAGATATGGATGAAACCTGTATGCCTCTAGACAAATTCTGAACTATTATGGAAGAATGCGATCCCAATGGAGAGCGCATATCTCAAGTTTATACAGTAGGACAATACAAAAAGATACTGGGTATTAGAGAAATCTTTATCACAAAAAGAAAAAAAGGACGTACTCAACTAACTCTTGAGATGTTTATAAAGAAAACACCCGAAAGCTAAATAAATAAATAAATAAATATTTTCAAACACCGTTTTTGTTGCATATTTCTTTACATCCCTCTACTTTCGAACATTCAACATTCGCACACACTTTCAGGAACCAATTGTGTGCGAATGTAGAGGGCCCCTTGTACTTATGAGTCGAGGCGCCAACTCCTGGGTGACTGCGTATACGTATCGTCGAACCGTTCCTTTTCGCATCTCGCTGCTTCTCCTTCTTCATTCCCCATCTTCCTTTACCGTCCCTCAACAGTTTTCCCACAGGAACGAGCGGCTCCGTCGCGTATCCGGCAAGCGAACGTCGCACCACTTTTACGTCGGCTACGTCCTCTAACTAATTATATTTTCCTACGTTTTTCTTGCCCTCCTTCTCTCGACCGTTTCACGCGCGTTCCAACTTGCCAAAATTCTTTCCTCGCGCTATATAGTCACTGTCCTGTCCGAGTCGAGTTTTCGCGCTCTCGCGACGACAATTTCCCCGTTTCCGTCTCTTTTCGTCGTTTTTCCCTCTCGTTCCGATACGAGAGAGAGAGAGAGAGATAGAGAGACAGCGAATTAGAGAAAAACGGGAGCGAAAGATCGAGTCGCGCGAGCGCGTAAATTTTCGACCGATCGACGGAATCCGTAACACGGACTCGATAAACGAGATGGCTCGCTAAGCTCGTAAACGTAGAGCAGCAAAGTGTTCCCGCGCCTAATTAAAATCTTAACGCTCGCTATATCGTTATCGCAGACTGAAACTTGTCTCGCAAGCTGCTTACGATTGAGGTAATCCATGGTATAAGGCCCAATTCGCATCCGGTTCGAACTAACGCGTACTTAACTGTTATTACACGCTACTACGTATCTCAACGATTCGTTTGTCTCTACGTGTTGTTTTTATCGTTTTTCACCTTATTTCACTTTCTTTTTTTTTTTCGTCGCTTATCGCGTTTTAGAATTGACGCGCGTTCACCCGAGTGAGCGCGACGGAACGCGTCTCAACTTTCGTAGTTAAATCGGTTGCTCGAACAGCTTGACGAATCTCTGGCGTTCGATCGATCACCATCGGATATGCATAGTACGTAACAACTACGCGGTATTTTACACGGAGCGGTACGTTTTATGGCCGATCGTCGCGATCGGCGGCCGCTCTCGAGCGCCGATCGTTACGCCGGCATCGCGTAAGCTTTCGTTTTATCGCCGCGACGAGCGCCGCGCTAAAAAAAGAAAAAAAAAGAGAAAAAAAAAACGATCGAACAAACAACGCTCGGCAACGAAATCGTTCGTTTATCGTTTATCGTTTATCGTTTATCGTTTATCGTTTATCGTTTATCGTTATCGTTTCGTTTCGCTGTTTACATTTAGTTTTTGGCACTTTTTTTCTTCATTTTCTCTGTTTTCTAGATCTGTCGGCCGGCGGCGATACCGCGAATATTTTCCATCGTAAAATCGTTTGGTCGCGGACCATCAACGTCGCTCTGCCCGATACGATTCGATTCGCTCGTTTTCGATTTCGTTGAACCGAATCGAACTCGCTGGTCTCGCTGTCGACGTTTCGCGTACAACGGTATATAATACACAGGCTACGATATACAAACGTTACTCTACACGTTTCTTTGTGCTACTCGATAATTACGTGCACACATATACGATGCACGTACGTGCTGATGCATCAAGATTCGGTGTACGACGACGGGCGTGCGCGTCGAGGCGAATCGAGACGAGAGGTGACTCGAGTTCGAGCGTGTGTCATCTCGTCGTTCGTCTTCGAGCCAAGTTTGTGCTCGTCGAACACGCTCTACCCACGCGCTCGTCCCCGACACCGCCGTGTATACGCGTGTATGTATGCATGTATGCGTTTGTGTGTATGTACGCTCTTGTACATTTTGTACGTTTTGTACGTGTGACGTATACGTATATATATATATATATATATATGCAAAAATCTGCAAATCGTCGTCTGAATTTGATCACGGGGGATCGTTCTACGTTATCGTCAACAACAGCAAACTATTGAATGTAACGCTTAAGATTAATTCAAGGTGTAACACCGATCACAATTTTCATCGCTTTCAAAAGATCTCCGACTACGTCGATACAAAAATTCCGTCAAAAATATCGCTGCTTTAGTCGCTGTTTTTCTTCTACTAGTAAGAATTCAACGCCCACGCTCCGATGTCCCGTTCCGATCGCTCGCGCAGAAACGAAGAAAGCCGGGGGGTGTTTCGGAAAAGATAGAAAAAGGTCAGGAACGAAGAAGCGCGCGACGAGAACGGAAAGGGGGTCCAGGGATAAATAGAGGAAGAAGAAACGGACGAACGAACGTCGGAAACGACGGACACCGGACGAATGCGCGGATAACGGGTAACGGGTAAAACGGGTAGAACGCCGAATCGCGTCAACGGGTACTCGAAGCGACGGTATCACGTACTCGGTACGTGGTTACTCGCGCAAAAACAGTCATAAAAATAACGTTCGATGTAAATGTCAATGGTGTAAGTAACGTCGATCGGCCTCGAGCGTCTTGGTCGCTCGATACGCGAGAGTAAACGGGATCGACGATCGTAACGCGCGAAATGAAAACGCCGTGAAAATCAAGGTACGAGACGAAGGAGAGGCGGCAACGAGCGAATCGACCGGGTTAGATTCGTGTATACGTCTCGATACGAAAGAAACTAGCGGCGAAACGGGAACGGGAGGTGTAATAAACGAGGGTGTTGCGAGATACTCGCGTTCTCGGCGCGTTCGACGCTCTCGACGCGATCGTCGGCCGAGAATTAAACGGGAACCGAGAAACGTTTCTCGATGGTCGGCCTCGAACACCGGAAGACCGTGCCACTGGAGAGCCATTGGTCCGGATTTAATCGAGGATGCTCTCGGCCGATACGGCCACGGCGAATCGTTTACTCCGGCTTCAGTCGATGCCACTGCACGATCGTCTGTCGTGGTTTCGTGATCATGTCCTGCCAGTGTTTCGTCTCGCTCGCGCCGCTACCGTTCTTCCCTGAAAATCAATCGATCGATCATCATTGTTACGCGGACAGATAGAACCATAAACACTCTCGACCATCGGCCTTCCGAGCTACGAACCCTCTACAGCAACAATAAACTCATCAAACCATTACGAACTTCACGGATTTCTTTAAAATCACGTCTTTACCTATATTTATTACCAGTAATAGTTCTTTCACTCTTCGCTATTCTTAGAAACATGTTTCCTCAACGTCAAGCCGTATCCTAATTTTATTGCTTGCTCGTTCTCGAAACGTTTTTCTCACCTGCCAACTGAATCCGTCCGATCAGCTCGTTCCGCCCGATATTGTCAAAGTCCATTACCATCACGTCCAACGAGCACTCGCGGATCTTCTCCCAGGGCACGTTGAACGAGAACGCCTCGTTGAACACCGGGTTCAGGGTGCATTTGAATATCGGGGTCTTTCGTTTCTCGATCCTCTTGTCGCCGAATTGCAACCACACCTTCACGTACGGATCTGAACAAGCGACAAAACAATTGTTAAGGCGTTGACTGCTACGCTGAAGCAACTGAAAATTGCATTAGGTAGTATTTTCATTTGTAACGAATTTTACCAAATGTTTTCATGGACTTTGTTATATTTATTTTCCATAGTTTCAAGTAACTAATGCAAGTATTTGCAGTTGGAAAAGTGACCAAATTGTGACACTATGGTGTCATATACGGGTGACATGGCACTCGAGTGTTAAAGATCGAACTCCCTTTTGGGTAACCTCGAGTTTCTAACAACGAAAACCGTTTGATCTCGAATCGACTAATCGCGATCGTGTAGCTTTACGTTCCAGAAACTCACCCGACTTTCCGTTGATGTCTTTCGCTTTCAGGTTTCTCGCTTTCAGCAACGTGAGCGTGAGCACGGAGTTGCTGGGATGATAGCACAACGAGCACAACAGTTCGCCGCACTTGTCCTTCGCGGGCGGTTTCAGGGCTTTCCAAAACGAGGGCTTCTCCGAGAAGTCGACCTACGATCGTTCGCAACTCGGGTCAGCGATCCCGTTCCGAATAAGAATCGATTATGAAATTACCTGACAGAGCGGAAGAAACATTTCCCCGATCGAGTCGTCCCTCGAGAATCGATCGTAATCGAACACGTGCAAATGCAGCACCCTACTCTGCAGCTTCTGTATCGGGAATCCTACGGCAGAACGTATCGTAAATTTCGTACATCGAATATGTCTCTCCCTCGTTCGCTCACCTTCGAAGTAGAACGTCTCGTTCCATCGAGGATTCAGCGTGCGTCTCTTGATTTTCGTTTCGAGACGATGCTTCTTATCCGGCAGGAGGGTGACGCGAACGTAAGGATCCGACGTTCCGGACAGATCCTTCGCCGGCAGATCTTTACCCTGAAATTGTTTCAAGATCGAACGGTATATTCTCTTCCGGACCAGGGACGTTAAGGGGGGACCTCGATGTAGATGGTGTGAAAAGAGTCACTTCTTTTGTTTGTTTCAAAAATTACTTTAACGCTAGAACTACCAAAGGGATCAAACGACCCTTCTACAAATTTGCGACTTCTTGCCAATTTTCTATTGATTTTCATCGATATAAAGCATTGATGTATACCTTCATTTGTGTCTCGTCATTCGTGTATTTGTTTTTCAGCTTCGTTTTTAACATCAAAATAATTGTGCATTATGCTGCAACCTTTTTGTCACGTTTTTTAAATTTCAACAATTTTACGGACAAAGCCATGTACAAAAAATATAAATAGAACATATACATCAAAAGTTTGTTTATTTATTATCCCTGTTTGAAGTGCTTCTAATAAGGTTTAGTGGGATGTTTCGGAAGAAGTATCTACGCGAAACTTTCAAAGTAATAGCGGATATAAAAACCATTAAAATATTGGCAGACTAGCCAGAAAATCACAAAATCATCTATTTTCCTCTTACCGAAACTTTAAACGCGGTTTTCTCGAAACCTGTTCTTTCGCCAAGTTGCCAATCGGTCTACACGTTTTAATGGTAGTAATGTTTCCTGGATGAACCTAAGCGTAAGTTAAATTTTTTTTATTGCATAAAAGACTACAATTTTTCTATAAAATGTTAAGCTTTAAATAGTCCTCGAAACTCTAAGTGCATATTCGCACCTTATCTTTCAAAATAATTATTGAAAATCGGCTTAATTTCGGTGCTCTACATAGAGGTCCCCCTGAACCCATTCGAGTGGGAAATGTTTTTCGAACAGGATCCCAATGAGCGAAACTGAAACGTGAATTTCTAAAATCTCAAAAAAATGTTTTTTTTTTGGTACGCAATAAAGCCAATTCCAAATTTTGTCTTCCTATACTTTACAGATACTATGAACACTTTGACGGCCATGTCACCCATATATAGGTGACACTCAAGTTTCTATAGAAATTTAACAGCTGAATTACAAAAAATTTCGTCACTTTGCTAACTGAAAATACTCGCATTAGTTACACGCAACTATGTAAAATAAATAGAACGAAATACCATGAAGATATTTGGTAAGATTTGTTAAAAATGAAAATACTGCCTAATGCAAGTTTCAGCTGCTTCAGTGCGGCTGTCAACGTGTTAAATAACATAATTGTTCGTTACTACTATTGCACACCTGGTACGCAACCGGTCTTATATCCTTGGAAATCGATTGCATACCAGATATTTAATCGGTCTCGAATGGGTTAAACCATAAAAACAAACCTGTATGATACGGAGGATAAGCGTAGTGTTTTGAAAGTCGTACTCCAGGCTGAAGTGAATTTGACCGACGTTCTCGCTGGGTTCCGAGTTGTCGATGTACATGTCGACCAACGACATCGATCTGCTCTGCAGGAACGCTTTCTGAAAGAGGTTCGATCGAATTAGACGTCGGCTCGACGTCGCGACGCGATCCGAACGTACCGAAGGATGATCGCCCTTGACGTTCTGCAGCTGTTTGTTTTGCGGTCCGGCGGTCGGTGTGCGAGGCTCGACGCCCCCGGCGGCCGCACCGCCGCCTCCGCTGCCGGTGATGGCGTTCGCACCGCCCCCGATGCCCGCGGCGGCGTTACCGACCCCGGAAGCGGAACCAGAACCCGATCCGCCGCTGCTGCCGGCGATCGCGATCGCGCTCGATGCCGATCCGCTCGCCCCGGCTCCGCTCGCGTTCGCCCCGACCGCTCCACCGCTTCCGCCTCCCGCCCCTGTCGAAGTCGCCGACTTGTTCGTCGGACTACCACCAGTCGTTCTACAACAGATGCAACCGAGCCTCTCTCTAACCTTCCATCCGCAACTTCCGCAAACTATACTCTGCTAGCTGCTTGGCGTGTCTCGTCAAGTATCGTCGTTTTTTTTCGCGTTGATCGTCCCGTGATCGTTCTAGTAACCTGTGTACCGTCACGGTCGATCGCAGAGTATCGCGCGTGATCTCGCGTCACCCCGATTTCGCGTCCGTTCTTCGACCGCTAAGGATCAAAAGCGTCCACTAAGGGTGAGAAATCGTACGAAACTACGTAACTGAAACAGCGTGATCAACGATAACAACGATCTGGATAAGTAACTGACTACGGTGAACGACGACTCTGGGAGCTACGTGGTGCGAGGGTACGCGTATACGAAGCGCCTGACGGACTACGGTGCAACCGATCATCTACGGGCATCTACTTTTGGCGTCTACGGGCGTCTACGAGCGTCTGCGTGCGTGCTCTTTCATTCGCGTCGAGCCACGAACGCGTTTCTCGAACGCGTACGTGGCTCGACGGCGAGTTTTGGCAAAGGAAAACGAACATTCGGGCCGAACGAGGAGGTCGAAAACACGCGGGAACAACGAAGCCGGGTACCAACGAAAGGGCAAGCCGTCAACGCTTCGAAACGCAACAGAGGACCCAAAGGATCTAGATAGATAGATTCGGTAGAGCTACTTACGCGTGGTAAACAGCGACCATCCGTGTGGCGAAACGAGACATTCCCGTTTAGGAAGGAAAAATTGAAAGAGAAGATAGAAGAGTCAAGTGAAGCGATACCAGAGAGAAAACGAGTTAACAAGTTTTTTTTTTCGCTATATGCCAACTGGAACGCGGTATACTTACTCCAATTGCGCTCTGGATTCCAATCGTAACGCCGAAAGGATGCATGAAACAAAAGAACTGGTGAGTCTTTAACGATCTCGGGGCTCCGCGCGAACGAACGAACAAACAAACGAATAAACCGGTAAAGTGGTAACGAGAGAAACGGAAGAACTCTACGAAAGAAAAATAAAACCGTTCTCGACGATCGGCTCGTCGTCGCGGTTTCCCACGTTGACCTTAACCCTCCACGGTAGCTTCGTCCACTGGGCTGAAAAAAAGGAAACGGACAAAAGAAAAGAGAAGGAAGAGAACGTTTCTCGAATCGGACTCCGTCGCGCGCTTTTCCTCGCGACGCTTCGATGGTCGGCGGAAAACGTTCGAAGACAATTCGAAACACGTATAGAGAGACACGAAAGGTGTGACAGAGAGATACGGAACGACAGGAGAAAGTGAGATCATATATATAGAGAAAGAGAGAGCAGGAGAGAGAAAGAGAGAGAGAGAGAGAGAGAGAGAGAGAGAGAGAGAGAGAGAGAGAGAGAGAGAGAGAGAGAGAAAGAGACAGAGCGAAAGAGAGAGTGCACCCATATCGCGAGTCATCGTCCAGAGAAGTTTAATCGGACGCGTATCACGGACGGTAAATCGTCTCGGGGAGACACGCTATCATGCCAAGTGTAAATCCATTGTTTGCCGATTTGACGCACATTCCTTACCTGGTGGTGTAATACTCGAAGAAGGCAACCAGTATTTCCAACGATCTCGTGACTGCAGCCCACATAGTTTTATCGTATCGAGGGACGGTATTCAGCCACGATTATCGGTGGAAACGCGTTCGCGTCTCCGTTTCGTATGGATAGTTTCGTATGCCCGTTTCGAACGGGTCAGAACAGGACAGAACGGAACGAAACGGAACGAGAAGCGGCCGATACACGGTTTTCTCGTTCCCGACTGTTTCACGCGCGAGTCCAAGTGTCCCTGGTATCGCGCTCGAATCCTGTCGGTTTATCCGCGCGTACGCGACGTTGATCCGTTTTCGGTATCGTCCACGCGACTCCTGCAAATTCCAAACGTATCGTGCGAGCGTGTCGCGAGCGTGTCGCGACGAGGATCGCGAGCTCGCATATCGGAGCGGCGCGTAATCGTTCGGGTTGGTAACGCGTTCGCGGCGAGAGGGTGAAATCGCGCGAGTAAAATAGGGGAAAATTGGTTCGATCCGGTCCGTCGCGTCGGTCGAAAGAAGGGGTCTCGGATCGATCTTAGCTACGCGTTCCGGTCGACACCACTAGCAGCGTCGACGCCGCCGGTATCCTTTTTATCGCTAACGTTACTACCACCACCACCACCACCACCACCACCGCCACCGCCACCCTCGTCGCCGCGCATCGTTGTCCACCCACGAGCGACGTCCCGCCGCGCTAAAATCCAACGGATAGCAGAAAATTGGAGGCGAACTAGCGAGCCGATCGCTCGCGACACGATCGATATTTTCGTAACGGACGAGCGAATCTCGAATCCGGTCGAGTCAGGGACGTATCGGGTCGCGCACGTGGCAACGACGTTCGCGAAGGTCGATAGACACGAGGCGCGCGCATCCTGCCGGACACGCAAGCATTTCCCTTCGAACGCGTTAATTAAAGGATCGCCGACTACGCGGCTCTCCTTTCGACACCGCGAAAACGACCGATTGATCGGCTCCAGCGACGTCCTTTCATCTTCTTCGTCCCTGTCCAGCCTTACCCTGATCTACCCTATCCTCCTTCCTCCATCTTACGTTCCCTCTTTCTCTCGTCGGGTCTCTCTCTCTCTTCTGTCTCCGATCGACTAGCCGTTTCCTCGACGGCTACGCGTTCCAGCTCGAACCCAACGACGGGACACGCGAGAGACAATTTTCCTTGCGCGAGAGGGTACGAGCCGACTAAGCGTCGTCCCCCGGAAAGACTGCTAGATCCTGCGAATGCTCGGTAGCTACAGCGAATTCGAGCTTTTGGCACGATAGCAAATTACGAGCTAGACGATCGATCGAAACGCACGCGCACCACAAAGGCGACGAGAGTTCCTGGCCGTGATGCGGCTCGGTCAATGCCGAAGAACGTTCGAGCAACAGGTTCCTAGCCGGTGTACGCGCGGCTATAAATTTTACGAGCACGGGGGAGAAAAACGTCGTACGCTCCGGTTACGACTCGTCGGAGCGTCCTGTCTCGAGTAATTTCCGGGTACCGTTCGAGCGTCGTTTCGCCATCGAGAGCGGCACGATCGACGCGAACCGAGATCCCGCGGTACCGGAAGTCGGCCCGAAAATCGGCGAACGACGACGTCGCGGTTATCCGAGGTGCGCGCGGAATCGCGAGTGGCGTTCTCGCCGCTCGATCGCTGCCAAGTTTCGCTACTTAACCACCTGTTACTCCCGGGGACGCGTCGAGCGGACGTTCGCGAGAGAAACTCGCCGCGAGTTTACCGCGGAAAATCGAACGCGGTCTCGTTGTACGAGATCGATCGATTCCGTTCGCGATAATCGAGGCGAACCGAGAGGAAACTGCCGCGCTCGCGAATCACGCGAGCAACCCGCGCGAATTCTTATCCTTCCGAGCGCAAACGCATCGCATCACCGACTGAAGTTTGTCCGCGGAGGCAGGTGAGCGGCTGTCTCTCCGTTTCGCGCATCGATGCTTTCGAGCTTTCGATGCATCGGCGCCACCTCGAGTTCCGGACACCATGGAGAACTTCTCCTACGCACCGGGGATCAAACGTTCGCTCCCCTACTTTTCTCCTCCGCCTCCACCTCCGCCGCCGGTTTTTCTTCTCTTTCTCTCCTCAGCTCGCGTTCCTCTTCCCGTCCGCGCTAAACCTACCCTCTCTCCGCTCTCGATCCCCACTCGATCCTTTTACCTCTCCGTGCCCTTATTCTCTGACCATCATCGTCGCCGCCGGCGCCGCCACCGCCACCGCCAACGCCACCACCGCCGCCGCCGACACTAACGGCACCGCGCCATCGCCGTCGCTACTGGCCCCTCTACCCTGACCACCGCCCCCCCCGACGCTCTACGTTTTCTCCTTCCCCGACCGAACAACCTCCGTTGCGCCCTCCGTTCCATCCACCGCCTCTCGACCCTCCGCCCTTGCCATCGCGCTTCGATCCGCTACCGTTTTCCATAAAAACCTTGCCTTATCGCCGATCGAGCCGTGCCTCGAGCCCGATTCGATCCGTCGGTTATCTTCGACCGACCACAGCGACCGTTCTCTCCGTGTACCGGTACTCGATGGATGATCGACGGTTTTTCAGATTTCGCCCGATAACCAGCGATTTCCTCTTTGGTTCGCGTCCTCGAGATCGAACCGAGTCAGCAGCAAAGCGAACCGGAGAGTCGAAGGACGTTTCGCGAAAGTCGTAATCGGGAAGCGAGAGAGAGAGAGTCGGATTTTCCGAGCGCACGGAAAGGACCGGATCGCCGAACGAAACGGTATCGATCGTCGGGTTTTCCTGTTCCCCGGTGCTTTATCGTTAAAAGCCCGAGGCAACGGGGAACAAACTGGGCCAGCGCCGGTGTCCTTTCGATTCGACTCGCGTGTCCGTTGCCGGGAAAGAGCCGGATGAGAAATAAAAGGACTGGAAAAAAATGGGTTGCGGAGCGGTGATCGCGCGCAACCGCGCGAACGCGCAAACGCGTCATCGCGGCGTTTAACGTCGAGTACGCGGAAACTACGTGGCCGATCGTCGCGGTCGATTCGAGCACCGATCGAGACCCGCCGACGACTTTTCGCGCGCTGTCGAAACTTTCTTCCCGGCTGGTCTCCGCGTTCCTGTGTCGCGCGGCGCGAAGCGCGCGATTCCGATCGATCTGCGCGTAAATCTGCTCCACGCTCGTTCGCGTAACGGTCTCGCGTGTCGATCGATCGTTCTCGGAGCGTGGTGCACGCGCGTCTCTCGGGACGCGTCCTTGTTCCGTCGCGAGCGTAAAACGATCGAAACTTTCGCCGCGTTCCGAGCGCTCGGCCGAATCGAAGCGCGAAAAAAAAATCGCCGATCGTTACGAAGAGGACGCGATCGGTGAGCGCCGAGACCGCGAGACGCGAGAGAAGCAGACCGTTGTTCGAACGGTGTTGCGGAAACCGGAAAGCGGGTGTACTCGAGGTATCGCGAGCCGAAAGGGAATAACGCGTACAAGCGGCGACTCTGGAGCGGCTGAATGACGATGAAACGCGGCAAAAAAAGCATAGGAAAAGCCAAGCAAATCAATTACTGCGCGCTACGTGCCGATGCTTTCGAGCATCCTGCTTACTCGTACCGCGTCGAATCGATTACGTGCTCGACGAACGGCCGAGTTAATTTACTCACAGACTCTGCGACAAGAACCGCGACAGTGCCAACTTGCTGATTCGATTATTTTTCAGGCCATCCAACATTGCAGAGGCTGCGATTTCCATATTCGATCGTTCCGCGAACCCGAACTACGGAGCAATCGAAAAATGTTCGGCTCTCGCGAGTACCAACTCGCCCGACGAATCCTCCTCGACTCGATAAGCGCTCTCGTACGATCGATGCGACTTCTTCTCGATCCACCGATCGCTCCGTCGACGATATATATCGCGTATCGATCCCTAACCGGTATCCTCTCTTCTTTCCGAGCTTCTTTCGGCTCGCAGGCGCGTGCACGTGCTTCACGCGGCACCGATACCGTTGCCGCCGCTGTTACCAACGTTGCTCGCCGTTTATTCCCTTCTTCGCGTTCAACGTTTTACCCGACCAGCCGTATCGCATGATTCGATCGTCGTTCGTCCTCTGCCGAACATCTCTTCGGTCCTCTCGTCACTCCACCTCCTCCTCCTCCTCCTCCTCCTCCTGCTTCTTTCCGAATCGCTCGCCGCTCAACAACCACTCGAACCGTCCTCAGACTCCGATACTCTTGCGCGCATAAACAGGTAATTCACCTTCCTTTCCCTTCTTTCGTTTATCCTTCACCCCTACTTGCACTCGCCTCGCCTCGTCGCGCCACTACCTACCCCAACCCGGTTAACTCCCTCTCTCTTTTCTCCTCTCTCTTATTGTTCTCCTTAATCTTGTTGTCCTCCACTTTCTCCGGGTCGATTTTCTTTTTTATCCTCTTTCGTCGACGATCGATTCCTCGACGCGGTTTTTTCCTCTTCCCGTCGGTTTTTCGATCGTTCCCTCTCTCGGCACGGTTCGCTTTCTCCTCTCGATCCGAATATCGCAATAGCTCGGTGGAATCGTCCTATTACACCGTCGTGTCGGACTTTTCGAGGGCGAAAAAGATCGACGTTCGCGGACACTGAAAAATCCCGAATCGTTGAGAAAAGATGCGAAGGTAGGATCGTTTCGATCTCGTCAGGAGCAGCGCGACGCGTCCGTGCAACGTGGACAGTTTCGACGTCGACCACGAGACGCACGATTCGACGACGAACCAACGACGATCGACGATTTACTCCGTGTTCGTTCGGTTACGTGTCACGAGACATCGTTTCGGCCATAATTCCTCGTTTCTCTCTTCCCTTCGAACCGTTCTTTCCGCTCTTCGTGCTTGTTCCTGGCTCGCGAAGAAATTCCTTTCCGTCTTCATCCGTTTCGCTTTCGCCGTCTTCCAGGCTGTTTTTCTCCCCTTCGTTTCTTCTCGTTTCGATTCGTTCGATCGAGCGACAACGACGGATCGAATATCGTGGAAACGCGTTGCACGAATCGAACGAGAAGACGATCGGAAGGCGAAGCAGAAAAGATTCTTCGTGTCCTCGGTCGTCGAGACGAGATCTCTCGCGGAGAAGACGCGCGAACGATCGGTCGGTGTCCGAATACGCCGAAGACACGGAATATCTTTTCCGACGTGCGACGCGACGTTTCCTCGCGTTCGACAGCGAGGACGACCGTGAACCGAAATCGACCGAACCGATTTACTTGGCGCGGTTATTCATCGTCTACGACGAGTAACGCGCTCAGCCGTTGCTCTTCGCGATGCGAGTATCCATTTCTTCGGGATCGTCGGTGACGTTTCCTGCTGTTTCGCTGAGCAACGACGACGAGGAGGACAACGAGGACCGGAGCGTAGATATTCCTGTCGGAGCCAATACGAAAGCGGAGCGTAGTAGCGCCGGTCGAACTACCGTCGTACGTTTCGTCCAACCGAACGGTCGAGCCGTTTGCTGAACGCGAACTACCTCTCCTCTTCCGTGGTATGACCTACTCGTACACTGCTCTCAGCTGCTTCCAACCCCCAGAATCCTACCGCTACCCCTGTGTCCGATCCCCACCTTTTCCCGTTCCCTCCTCTCGCTCTCTCTCACCGTCACTCTCTCTCTCTCTCTGCCTCTTTCTCCTTCGCTTTCTCTTTCCCTTGCTCCTTCTCTTTCCCTCGTTCGTCTCCTTCTTCTCCTACCTACGTCCTCGTTCCGTCCGATTCTACCTTCCCCTGTTCGACTCTCTGGTCTATTTCGTTTCGCGCGCCTCTCGCGCCCCTAACCCCCTAACCCGTATGCGCCCCCTTTCTCTTCCGTCCCCCGTGTGCCTTTGCCACCCCCACGCTTCGCAGGACTAACCCCTTCCTACCTTCGTTACCTACCTACAACCCCTATCGGTGTCGACCCTCGTCCTCGCTGCTCCGCCATCCTGCCCCCATCTTCCACGCTCGCCTACCAACCACCGTTTACCGACCGATACAACATCGGCCACCGTACGCCCTTGCTTCGCCCCCACTCTCTCTCCCACAATTTTTCCCCTATGCTCTATACCCTATACTACTCTCTATTCGCCCGCGAACGTCGCTATATCGCGGTCCTTTCCGTCCTCCTCGCGCGTATTATTCTCTCCAAAGGCTTCGTCCTTCGAGCGGACGCGTTCGTCTCAGCGCGTGCACGTTCCAAACGTAGCCGCGACAATTCCTCGACGGTCACCAGATCGACTTTCGTCTCGTCCACAAGCGATTGAACGCGCGGTTCGAGCGGCTACGCGTACGTGGGCGCGTGACACGCGTTCGATACGCGACCCCCTTCGACCCCTTTCGCGAAACGGGAGGGAGAATTCGATCGCGTGATTAAGCGTCGCGTCCGAATGTCCAGCGACCCACGATACACCGAATTCGGTTTCGCCGTTGACCCAATTTCCACGACGCACAGATCGCCATCGGCTCGACGAAAATCCTGGCGAAAATCCGTGGTCGGCCGCGAGACGCGAATATTTGCCGACGACGTGACACGCGCGGGGTATCGCTGCTTTGTGTGCGTTGGCTTAAAATATCTGTCGGATACAGCGCGCGATGCATTAACGATATTTGTTCGAGTTAGCTCGCGACGCGAGGTCGTGGATTTTCCCGTTCGTAGTCGTTATGGCAACGATAACTGGCATTTTTCTAGAGAAAGGACGCAGCACGAAAGCGTTCCTCGCGAATTACGCTCCGTGCGAAGCGGGTATAGCGCGCAACGTAACAAGTGGCATATCTGTTGCGTTTCGCCGATTTAAGTGCTACGAAACAGCAGGCTACTTGGCAACCTTCCAATTGGCACCTCGTCGAGGGTATAACGGAATTTATAACGCGCCGCCTATTCGGTTTCTCGTAGTCGACAACTTTTTCCCGAGTTGTTCGGTCGATTCGGGGCGTATACAACCACCACGCTAGACGATAACGTGGCACGTTGATCGTCGTAAAACGATCTACCCCCGACGCCGCACCCCTTCGCGATACGCCACGTACGCGAACGAAACACGCGATCGAACCGAAACGGATCGTTGCGTCGCGTAAACGCGTTTTTCCGGAAATTTTTCATCTCGGGCGACACGGGGCGAATTTTTATTTCGTCCAAGTCGCGACGCGCTTTACCGACGAAACCGGCTCGATGAAACGAAATTTCCTCTCGTCGGTATGAATCTGCCGCACGCCTGTCTTCGTCGGTCGATAAGATACGACCGGTGGTAAGTCGCGAGCATCGTTACCGGCCAAATGTTGCGAGTATTTTCGAACATGCTTTACCGTCCCCGTTCAACGGGCCGGCGAAACTACCCTTAACTCATTGACTGCCACGCGAATTGAGCGCGTCTTGCCATGGGTGCCACGGTTTTATTTTAAAGAAAACACGAAGTTTTAGGAAATATAATACTATATATCGTCTAAGTTATAATTTTGACAGCTTTAATATTAATTTTAATAATAAAAATTGATAATCAATATGTTCTCTGTACTATACATGTGGATATTGGTAATGGTATATGTTATCTGCATTTCGATAAGACTTGCAAGGTTTAATATGTCGTTGAATAGCCCCATCCAATATTTTTTCAAAGGGAAAAGTTTTTCTGAATAGCCCCACCTACCACCCCTTTCCGGCTCCGACAGTAATTGTGGGACACCCTGTATAGAGACATGTATACATTTTTCATTCATCCTTTCTAATAATTCCAAACTCGAATAATCATTTGTAGCCAATTTAAACTTGCAGCACCCACTACGATATATCTCGTAGCTGGCAGTTTTGGTACAGACGCTTATTACGAGATATCTCGTAGTTGGCAGTCGATGGGTTAAACGCGCGATACCCTGTCGGGCTCGATCTTACCCGAAAGCTTTCGTGTTGATCAACGGGGTCTTCAGGCTCAGGAAACCGTTTTTCTTCGTCAATTTCCCGTTACGGTCGACGATAAAAGCATCCCCCTGTTCGTCCTGCTGCTCGAAATCTTCGCCCCGCTGTTTCGACTTTTGCTTCGCTCGTAAATATAGCCAAGCAGCCAGGCCGAGAACAGCCAGTATCGCCAGACCTCCGACCGTTCCGAACACCGCCATCAGGATCACCCCCTTTCGCTCCATTCCAACCTTCGACAGAAAAACGTTCGTCGTCACGATCGTCTTTGGCCGACGCTTTTTAGCATTTTCGATTAGGATCCCGCGTTTTAACCGCTTCAAGCTATCGCGTTTCTTCCTTTTCGAGTCGATGCGACTTTCGTTCGTCCGTATTAACGGCGATAGCGGAAAAACGGCACGCGTTTCCGCGCCTCTCGTTAAAAATAAATCCCTTTTCCTCCGGTCCGCTTTCCGCGTGAAACGGATGTTGCTCGTTGTCGAGGACGAGCCAAGAATAAGTAACGCGTCGATCGATTCGCTCGAGATCCCTCATCGGAAGCGTCCGGATCACCGTCATTCGAAATTGACGCCAATTTCGGTAATGCTAGATCGTTAAGTATGAAATATCAGAGTATGTAAAGCCTCAAGATACCCAATGTCTTCGATATTTCGCTTCGACCGCCCTTTGTTATATTGCATCGAGAAGGGGTACGCGTCTGGCCTTCGTACTCACTCTTGTTTTTAATAGTCTATCGTATTGTCGTCTTGAGATTAAATATTGTAAGTTATGGATACGTAAAAAATTCGGGTTGTTCTCGAGTATGAGAAGTCCCACCACTACTCATCCCGATTTGATTTTCGGGATTTGATCCCGAAGGAGAAATATTTGTAAATATATTTCTCAAGTTTGTATAACTTATCTTTTTTTAAAGAGTCTTGTTGTATAATTTAGAAGGTTTAAAGAACGTGTCCAAGTAAGGTAAGAACACCAGTAATTGACACTGTATCAGTAGTTGACACTACTGTGTCAACCTTTGCCTTATCGACTCTCGCCATTTATTGACTGAGTAAGCGGTTACCATTATTTCCGTGGAAGATTTCTCTTAACCGGTGAACTACCTTTACCCTAATATGAGAACCAATTGACGCGACACGATGACGCCATCGAACCATCGAATCTTTGCGCAACCATCGTACAAGACTAGCTACTTTTCTACCAAAAATCGATACCACCCTTATACGTTCTTCCTTCCCTTACGTCGCTACGCCACACTTTTCCCCTAACCTTTCCCCGACATTTTTCTTCCCCCCTCGTTCACCGTCTTCGCCCTTCATTAACATGTTCCAGGGTTTCGAGACTCGTTGCGAGTGACACGCGATTTCCGTGTATGCGCGAGGCGTAGCAGGTTTCCCGTGGGACGACGTTCGCGACCCTAATCACGCGAAATTACAGGCGGTCTCGCGATGACCTAACTCTTTCGTTGACGGGACACGTTGTTGGTATTAGATCTACCGGAAAGTTCCGCCCGGTAATCTCGTTTCGAGTTTGAACATGTATGTACGTGCATGCTCTCTTTAACCACGCATGGCTGTGCCTCTTTGTAACTGCATTTATTACGCGTGTGCTCTTCGAAATTAACTACGGTAATGATATTTCGTGTCGTTGTTAAAGTCGGAACTACCGACGTATAATGCGCAATTACTTTGAAATTGAAAATGAGGTTGGAAAATAAATGAATAGACAATGAAACATAAATTAATACACATTTAAAGATAAACGAACAAACAATGAAACATAAATTAACACACACTGAAATGTAAATGAATAAACAATGAAACATAAATTAATACACATTGAGGGATAAATGAACAAACAATGACACATCAATTAATACACATATCAATTCCTTATATTGATGACAATCAGCAGTCTTCAAGGAAATCATCTTATCAAGTGCTTTATACAAGCACCGAGTGTTTGTAGGTTGTTATAAACTATTTGAATCTGATAGACCACACTTACAGAAAGTAAATGCAGCTTTTTTCGTATCAAGGAATTGTTAGCAAAAAAATGTTGTTTTGAGTTCATCCGCATTCTTTTAGCGAGAAAAATACAGTAATTTTCTAAGAATAAAATCTGTTAACATTGATTATATACGACAAATGATTATCGTATATAATCGGCGCCAAGTTCTGTGAACCAAAAAATGACTGTCAAAAACAGCATCGTTTTCTTCCTCATCATAAACGGATAGTAGTTTCTGGTGGACCTAATATTCATCGATACGTTCTTAGAAATCTAGTAATCGAGTACGAACACATTTTACGAAGCATGATAGTTTCTCGAATGAAATCGATTTGTCAACGCGTCGAAAACGAACGATTCAAAACAAGTTGCGTGCGAGTGAAAAGAAGTCAAGTTTGCCGCCCACGGCGCATAGTCATCGACAGTGAGGTACACTGCAGCTCAAAAGTATGTGGACACTTTTTATCTGGCTTCGGACTGGTTTCGGGTTTGGCATTTTTTATTACAAAATTTTATTGCCGTTCTTTTGTAAAAATGTCTGTCATGTTTTATTGAGCTAATGAATGGTTGTACATGTTAGGTGATACTGCAATATTTATTTATTTTCCTACTTTATTTTCAGTTTTGAAGTAAGCATGCATTTAATACCGGTACTTCTAGTGTTCATTAAGACAAAACACCCCCAGCCGAAAACTTTAAACGCTATAAGAAAGGGAAGGAGGAAAGCGAAAGTGTTCGAAATCGTGATCAGTTTTTCCAGGAGTTTTATACATATAGTCGCGATGAGCAGAGATGGGCGAGTTCCATCTAATTAAAGTCTCTCCTCGGGAAACAACCCCCTCGTTGCTGTTGCGAATCCCCCGTTCGTCGATCACCTTTTTGTCCAGCGATCCTGACGATCGAGAAGGCTCGACGAAGCACGTTCAAACTCGCTGATCCGGTTAACGATCGATTATTTTATTAATAACGACGATCCGTTCGGGCCGGAAAACGGGCTGGACTTTCTTCCTTCCTTCCTTCCTCCTTCCCTCCATCCTTCCTTGTATCTTTCGCTCCACCTTTCACCGATCGAATTGATGTTCTCACGACGTGGCGTCGAATAATAATCGAGCGTCGTCGAAACGTCTCGCGATCGAAACGATTAGACCTTCGTAAGAGGCGAAAGGAGTCGCGAAATTTCGGCGAAGAAAGGAGAGACGGCATTTATAATTGACTATCAGCCGAGTGAAAAGCTTTAAAAATAGGACAAACTAAGCTTCTCCGCTTTGCACCGTGCTCGGAAAGGTTAAACGTACGGGCGAACGCTGTCCGCGGCTTACGTAAATATTTTTCAAAACACGCGTACCCAGCTATTTGCGTTCGCAACGCGAACTTGCTTCTTTTCTCTCCGCTCTTCACGGTGTACGCGCACCGCGTAAACATCGCCGAGTACGCTTCCGATAAAAGCGAGGATCGCGATACGCGCGTGCACGCGTCGCGGAGATTTCGTGCGAAATCGGTGTTCCTGTTCGATGTGCTCGATGCTCCAATTCCAAATGCACGACGTACCGTCGCGTAATTCGATTTCATCTAATGAAAGGGAGCTACTAGAACAGCGTCTCGGAGAAACACAGGCAAAATGGATTACACGCGACAACTTCCTCGCGGTCGCGATCGAACTCGCGCGAGTTAACTCGCGACGGTACACTCGAACGTTATTCGTGGATGACCCGCTTCCTTTCGTCCCGATCGCCGCTATTCCCGATAACCCGATACGAACGACCTTGACCGATCTGTGACCTCAGACGCCCGCCGAAACGACGGCAAGCCAATTTCGTTCCGCGTCTCTTGCGCTGCTTCTTGCGTTCGTGCCTCGAACAGACTCGAATTTGATGATCGTGGGACGAAAACGTCGACCTAAACTGAAATTCAATGATCAAGAGACGATAACCTCGAAGAGACTGACATTCAGTGATTGCGAGACAAAAATTTCGAAGAGACCGACATTCGATGATCGCGAGACAAAAACCTCGATGAGATCCAAATTCAACCTACCACGAGACAAAAACCTCGATGAGACCCGAACTCAACCATCGTGAGATAAAAACCTCGAAGAAACTGGGATTCAATGATCACAACACAAAAATCTCGAGGAGACTGGGATTCAACCATCGTGAGACAAAAACCTCGATGAGACCCAAATTCAACGATCACCGGACGAAAACCTCGAAGAGACCCGAATTCAACCATCGCGAGACGAAAACCTCGAAGAGACTCGCATTGAAGCATCGGGGGACAAAACTCGTGATGGTTCTGTAGAGTTAGCGAGGGATTGAGACCCGAATGAAGAGCGTTTATCAGCGAGCAAATAGGGGTCGAGTGACTGGGAAAACTGTTTGGAACCAAGTGGCCGAACTCGAGGCATTGGGGGTACAAATGAAGTGTGTTTTGGAAATAGGATGCGCGAATGCAACGAGGAAAAGTCAGTCAGTCAGTTTGAAGAGTAAAGAGCGAGTATTAAATATACATCGCGGTACAACAAGAGTCATTAATTACATCCTTCGAAGCAGAATACATTTTACGAAGCATGATAAATTCTTGAACGAAAGTATGTTTTTGGATATAGGATGCGTGAATGCAACGAGGAAACGTCAGTCAGCCAATTTGAAGAATAAAGAGCGAGTATTATAATATATGTATATATGTACATGTCAAGATGCAAGAAGATTTATTAATTACATCTCGCCTACACACCGTTATATATGTATATTAAAAAACCTACAGTTCGGTCGCTATATAATATTAAAAAACTTGCAGTTAGGTCGCTATATATATAAAAAACCTACGTGTATCCTGCATAATTCGCGACGAGGGTGAACGCGAGAGAAGGGAGGACAGGACGGAAGAGGAACGGAACGATCTACTCACCGAAACAGAGGAAAGGATTCGTTCTCTGTGGTAATTGTTCAATCAGAAGTTTGGGACGCTGAAAGCGCCGCTTTCCCGAATCGAGCGTCGAACGAGCAAACGCGTCGTTCACTGAAAAAAAAAGAACAGCACACGGTCCGTTTCCTGTAGGCGTCCGGCGTTTCGTAACTGGCCGTATCCGTTTCTCGTACGGGAGCCTACGGTGCTCGTCCTTCGCGAAACCACGGCCGACGTTGGAAAACGGCACCGGATCCGAGGGAAACTTTCGGATCGAATCGGACGAGTTTCGAGGATCGAACGAGAAGGAAAACGGTGGCGAACATGTCGAATCGAAAGGAAATCGGGATGAGATCGATGGAAGAAATGGAGAAACGCTATCGAAGAGCAAAAGATCGGTACGGAGAAACGTTGGACGGTGATGCGGACGATGGGAACCAATGAGAACACGTGTGTAACAGCGCGGGAGGGGGAACGGGGAAGAAACAAATTGCAAGAAGAATCTGGAGAGAGAAAGAAGAAGAAGAAGAGGATGACGAGGAAGAGAAATGCGGTGAAAGAAGATGGAGTAAAGGGGGAGGACGAGGATAAAGGAAAAGGGGAAGGAAAGGGTGCAACAGAGGGTGCAACAGCTTAGAATAGAGAGCGAAAGGGTAAGAGGGTAAAGGTGCAGGAGAGCAGAGGTGTTGGACGAGCACGAAGACGATCGAGGGAAGCGTAGGAAAGCGCAAGGAGGAACGCGTTCAGGAGCAAAGAAGGGGTCGAGATAGGAGAGAAGCAGCAACCGCGTGACAGGCAGCGTCGCGACGCACTGCTGCTTCGCGGCTTGTAACCCCCACCGTCGCTACCCCGCCAGCTTTCCATCGCGTACCTATAGGTAGAGACGAGCTCGCGACGCCCTCGATCGCGCGCTCGCGATCCCCACCTTTTCCGCGCTACGGCACACCTTGCAAATCCTAACCTTTCGACCCTCGGACATCGTGCGTCTCCTTTTGCCACCCGTTCGACATTCCTACCTGTTCGATATTCCTACCTGCTCGACATTCGTACTTGTTCGACATTGGTACCGGCTCGACATTGATACCTGTTCGACAATGGTACCTGTTCGATAATGGTACCTGTTCGACATTGGTACCTGTTCGACAATGGTACCTGTTCGCGCTATAATCGTTCGTGGTCGGTCTTTTTACTGGTTCGATTGCTTCTTCGATCATTCGGGAGCGATAACACTATTGCGTCCACGTTGCGACAACCGACTCGCTCGTCCAAAAAGGTTAATTTGTCGCTACTCGGATAACGCTCGTCCATCGAGAGAAACCGGACTATCTACTCTTTTTGAACTGTGTATTTTTTTTTTAACGAAACTAAACTATGTACTTTTTTTGAACGAAACTGAACTATATTTTTTTTTTTTAATGAAACTAAACTATGTACTCTCTTTGAACAAAACTGAACTATGTACTATTTTTGAACGAACTGAACGATTCTTTGAGCGAATAATTTTTTGATCGAGCGATTCTTTGCGAAAATGGGAGCAAAATCGTTTAACGACCGTTTATAATTCGTTGGTAGCATCGACGTTACGGTTCCGGTGCACGATTCACGGTGTCACGCGAACCCTCGTGCCTGGAGCCGCTCGCGAAACGCGAGACGAGACTGCGCACGTGGCTTCGAGTAATTCGTTTTTGATTCCCGAGAAAAACGATAGCGACCGATCGAATCGCGACCCAGCAGAAACGAGGGATAAAAGGATAAGCGAACGTCGCGCTAGTTTGCTCTCTATCGTTTATCGGTCTTCGATGAAATCTTAATCGTCTTGATTATACGAGAGAGGTACAAAGTATGTTGAATTAAGTCAGAAACGGGGCGGAGGAATTGAACGCGGGATTATGACTCATTTAATACAATGAAAACGAGATAGCTGTATAAGATATTTATACACGAGTTATTATATAATTTGTAGATTATATTTTATACAATAATACAAGCTAGTATCAGACAATTTACTTTGCCGCAAATAATAACAGCACGAACTTTCTTCTTCTTCTTCTTCTTCTTCGCTACGCGGTCATTTGCCACGACTATGTTTTTGCTATATTTTGTTGCATATATTTGTTTCTTTCAGGAAACTTATGGTGTCACCTATGTGGTTTTTAATTGTAAGAGCTGTGTCTGATTCCATTCTGTACTTTCATCTTTGAGGCTCGGTATTTCTGCACTGATATAGAATATGGTTCACTGCAGGAGTTTCGGGGAGACAATATCTGCAATAGAGTTACCAAGAACTTTATCGATGTTCCGATTGGTTGCGTACGTTGCTACCAATCGCGGCGCGAAGTTTAAAGCAGTTAAGCAACATTGACCTATCCTCAGTAACATCCTCCTATAAACAAAGGAGCGTGAACGAGAGTATAGGGACACTAAAGTAATTTCCCTAGTTGTGGGTTGGTAACGCGATCGGCGCGCCACCTGAACGCGTATATATATTGGCGCGTTCTGATGATACCGATTTACTTGGATCTCAATCGTCTTGCTCAGCACAATTGTTATTTAAAACTTAGAAAAACGTCGTATCGGCAAAGAAGAGAACAAAGCCGTTCTCGTAAAAATCCGTGCACGGATAATCGTTTCTGCAAGCTTGTTTTATTTGTTCCATAAGTTAAATATTAAGTTGATAGTTAAGTTAAAAACGCTCGTCAATTTGTCGTGGATATATGTTCCACATTCTTTGTTAGTCGAGAAACAGTGTCGGATAAATTTGCAAACTTCAGTTGTAGACGCATTCTTTAGTTTAATAACTTAAAAACTTCATGCTTGTTTCGCCTAAATTAGCCTTTATATTTATCAATTGCCCGTATCTTCGCTCCTTCAGAGCGGACAGAATGGATTACACTAACGACTGTCGCCTTCCCGCCGCTCTTTCTGTCCGCTCTGAAGGAGCGAAGATGAATTGATAAAATAGAAACTAATTTTAAATGAAACAAACAAGATGCTTTCGAGTTATTATACTAAAGTTAACCCTCCACACTCGAAGGTATTTTTACTGGCAATAGATAACAACTCGAAAATTTGTTGATTGAAAGGTTCGATAAATTCTTTCGAAGTTGTAATCTCTGCATTATTAATTGCTACTACTACCTGCTTAATTATGTTTATACGTCGTATATTCAACAATATAAATTTACTTAACAAATACCTACTCCAAGTTGCTGTATTATGCGAAATGATAAGTATGAGTCACCTCTCGAGTGCAAAGGGTTAACTTCGATGATCGCATCCGGGACGAATCTCCGTCGAAGATATTCGACCGAAGTTTTACAAAAACGAATCTGTTTCTCGACTAAGAAAGAATCTGGAACAAAAATCGACGACTAATTGACTAGCATTTTTGCCGAGTCAGTTTTTCGAAATTCACACGGCCCCAATATTTCGTCCTCAACTACTATTTTACACGTTATCTACTATCTCGATACTCCGATATATCTATTATTTATTGGTATCTGATATATTTGACCGCTATAAAAAATCTAGAACGCATAGATACTTTTGTAGATGAGCTTGAATGAAGAATGGCGTGAGGCGGAACCGTATCGTTCCCGATAAGGATAGCGAGGATAACGCGATCTATAAAGGCGCACGGTAAAACGCGACTCCGAACATTTCGGCGAAGATAGTGCTCGAATACCGTCGTCCGGTAAAGCTGCGTTCGAAAGAATCGAAAACGTTTCACGTAAAGGTGCGAAAAACACGGAAGCCGCTCCGTCTATCCGTTAATCGCTGAACACACCGGAGAACGTCTCTTATCTGAAGACCGTGTCGCGAGACTCGTCTCGTTCGCGCAGCAGAGGGGAAGTCGTTACGAAACTGCATCGTTCGAGACAAACTGTCGAATCAATACCGCGAACACGGGAAATACCGCGACGACGGGGAAAAACGCGTGAAAACTATGAACGACAGCGTGGTATCGATAACTGCACGCGGTGATCAACAAGCTCGTGCGCCACGAGTCGCGATCGTGATCGTGTTTCACTAATGTTCGTGAATTTCGGTCCAACTGATCGGCTCACCGTGACGCGAATAATAGCGATATAATAATCGCACTCGAGATAAAATTTAGGCGTTGCGGAGACCGACTCGTGGCGTTCGACGCGCGACGCTAAACGGGATCGACGCATCGATCGAACGAGATCGAACGGTTCGAACGATCATAACAAGAGTTTTTCCGCAGGATAGACGGTAACGATGGCCGTTGACCGCCGAAGGTTAAGCAGTCTCGGATTTCTGCTCGTTCTCGCGTACGTGGTGTATCATCCGGTAAGTTGACCGAGATTCGTTCGATACGAGATATCGTCGCGCGGAACAACGAAAATGATACGTGTTATCTTCGCGAATACAGGTGACGGGCATCGGACGAGATTCTACTCATTACACTGCGGCCGTGGTGGAGTTTACACCGACATACAAAGTCAACAATGGCACGATCACGTTGAGGGAGAATTGCCGGGAGTACATCGAGTACATAAAACGGGCGAGCGAACAGGTGAGTCGGACCGAGAGAACCAATTGAACGGATCGCTTTCGATCGATAGATCGTCAAAGTTCAACTCGCGTTTCGTAGAATGCAGACATCATCGTGTTCCCCGAAGACGGCCTGACGTCGCTGAACATGCCCCGTCGTTCGCTGATGGATTCCTGGGCAACAGTGATTCCGTCACCCCTCGACGAATATGTTCCTTGCACCCAGAACACGATCAAGAACGTCAGCGAGGTAAGAACCCCTCGGTTACGAAAACGTATAAAAACGGCTGAAACTACGTTGTTGGATGACGGATGCAGTTTATCCTAACGCAAGAAACGTCGGACTCATCCACAACCCAACATCCCAACCTAGTCCGTTACTCATCTTGTTTTTCGTACTCTTCCTTAGTCATACTCTCCCTTAACACGTTGCCGCACACTTTCAATTTTTGCCGAACAAAGCGTTCACGTTCTGGTAAATGAATTTAACAGACCCTGACAAGATTGTCGTGCGCCGCGCGACAGAATCGCATCTACGTGGTGGTGAACATAGCCGAGAAGGAATTTTGCGAGCCCAACGCGAATAACTGCACGGACGGCGTGAGTTACCACAACACCAACGTCGTGTTCGATCGAACCGGAAAGATCGTTGCCAGGTAATCGACGACGATCGATCGTGCGAAATATCGGGTCACGACGATGGCTACGTTTCGTTGGTTGTTCGCAGGTACCGCAAAGTGAATCTGTACATGGAGTACAGATTCGACCCCACCCCGGTCCCGGAAATCGTCACGTTCGATACCGATTTCGGCGTTAAGTTCGGCACCTTCATTTGCTTCGATATATTATTCTCGGTACCGGCACTGAATCTCACCAGGACGCTGGGCGTTACCAATTTCGTCTACACGACCGCCTGGTTCTCGGAGATACCATACTTGACGGGTAAGTTACCACCCTTTTCGCGAAAACCGAACAGTAAAAAGTAAGCGAAAACGCTCGTTGCAGCCGTACAAACGCAATTTGGATGGTCGTTCGGCGAGAACGTGAACCTGCTGGTGTCCGGATACCACGACCCGAATCGCGGAAACGGCGGAAGCGGCATATATCTGGGTAACGTGTCATTCTTTTCGAGTTTAAGTTAAAATTTTTACAGGTTCTGTGAGAAATCCGTTTCTCTCTAGGTCGTGCACTTCGTGAAAAAATCAATGTTAACCCTTAACGCTCCGACTTTTAATTGCGAATATCGACCTGCAGCTCCAACTACTTCTACTTGCAAGTTTTAAGTGTCAGATTTTAAATGATGTGCAAATAATAATATTGAGTCACTCAATCTTCATTCATCTCAGAAGTACTATAATTTGGACTAAAATATTTATATCAATTATAAATATTAATGCTGCACATCGGCGGTGCCTGAGAGGCACACTTGTAGGGCACACTTGCTTTCGTGTGGCAGTCAACGTGTTAAAGGCACCACCCTGTATATCCTTAGTCTAGTGAGGGAGGATAACCTTGGTCCCTATGACTAAAGTGCTTTTTCTCGTTTGTGCTTTTTGGATGACTCGGCAACACTCGATTTACACAAGATTACGTGCCTGGTCATCCAACAGTACGATCTAGAGAGAAACGGATTTCGGATACGTATTTATGATGCAAAAATCTATAAGAATCTCATGGTGGTGGTTGAGAGTTGTACGGTGATATTATCCGTTTAGGTCGCAAGGGAATAGCCGTCGCGACAATTACCCCATCCCCCAAACATCGGTTGTTGGTTGCTCGAGTTCCGAAGAAAACATCTCCGAGCGACTTCATCGACCGAAATCGGACATTCGAGTGGAAGATCTCTAAACCGTCGAACATCTTCAAAGGAAAGAAGAAACTGATCGACTCTGGTTCCGGCTCGCACCAGGAGAAGTCACTCGACACGATACGGTTGTTGCACGATAATCTCACGAGTTACGAATCGGTTTCGCTGAACGGTACGACGAGCAACACGTTCTGCCACGGAAACTTCTGTTGCGATTTCGATGTCCACACGAACGCTCCCGCCGATTCTCGAATCGGTTATCGAGCTCTCGTTTACGACGGAGTTCGATTGTACGGCTCGGACGTCCGCGCCGGCATTCGCGTCTGCAGCGTCGTGCAATGCTACGACGATTCGATTTCTTCCTGCGGTTTTCCCCGCGTATCCGACACCACATTCTTCCGGTTAAATGTCACCGCGACGTACGACGATTATGGCAGCCTTTTGGTAATGCCGACCGTACTCGACAGCTCGCTGCTGCCGATTCAACGATTTGATTACCAAGAATACACGCAAGGCGGCAAAACCCGTGTCGACATGAAATTGAATTGGTCGCTCAAAAATGTCCTCACTTTCGGCCTATATGCTCGAGACTTTAGCAGAGACAAAAACGATAGGCCTTCATAATAACCCTTCCCTCGATCCCGCAACTGCTTTTAACACTAGAAGTATCGACATTAAATGTATGCTTACTTTTCATTAGCTCAATAAAACATGACAGACATTTTGACAAAAGTGCGGTAACATAATTTTGTAATAAAAAATTCTAAACCAGATACTCTGCTCATTTCGATTGGTTGGTAGTTCTAGTGTTAACTAAACGGTTTCATCACGATTTGTTCCATCGTTTCACGAATGTACGAATCGGTCGACAACAGGAACTTTTCTCTGTCTATCGATTTCCCTCTCTCGAAACGTGTTTATAACCTTCGTCGGTATATGTGAAATCGTCTTTATTCCGCGACGATGAAAAGCTTTGTAATTACCCTATTGGAGTATGGTGTTATATTAAAAGAAAACACAATATGTATATATTTTTATAACAGACATTTTATTCTGAACCTAAGACAACGATTTTACTCGTTTCACGAAAGACCCACATCCGACTTTGGTGACAGAATTAGACCTTTTGTTTCATTTACATTTTTGTTGCATTTTTGTGCTTTTCAAAGCAGAAATTCATTTTCATACCAATTAAATATTATTATTTCGTAGACTCCGGAAAAAATACGGAACTGGGGCGCCGGGGATTCGAACCCGAGTGTTTTGATTTGTAGTCCGAGTCGCTACGCACTGAGCCACTTATGTTCGGCACGTTATGTTTTTTTTGGCACTCTTTTTAGCTTGCAAGCGTGAACACCCCACATCGCTGATCCATAACCAAGTCCTGTCCGACCCTTTCATAACTAACTAATACGCCCACAATTCCAACATTACCCGATCTACCCAAACAAATTAATCATTATCGAACGCGTTATCTTATCGTTTGTCGTCAGCCACCCAGTTGCAAAGAAAGTTGCAGCTGGCCGACCGAAATATCGAAAATCGGTATCTCGCGGCGTTTCTATAGGCAATACTATCTTGTATCGATTATCGTCGAACGAAAGAATTTTTTGCGTCTTTGCACCTCGCGGCTCTATGGGTAAATCGTTTTCCGAACAATCGCGAACCGTTGCCACAACGACAGAAACCGCTGGCCCGTGTTTCCGCGTTGCCTTTGATCAACGATCCGAAAAATGTCTCGCGTCGAAACGTCGATGCGTTGTCTCGCGTTGTTACGATCGTTCGGATACTCGTCGCCGTTATGCTCGACGAGTAGTCGCTGCGCGCATACCGATTTGCCGAAAGTCACTTTTCAAGAGTATCGTAGGGAGAAGGTAAAAGACCCGAACGTATCCTCGAGGAGGAGCATCGACGAACGAAGAGCCACAACCAGCTTGGCAACTTTCGGTACGTTTTTCGAAATATCGGCGAAAATAATTGTTCAAATATCTAGAAAAGCGATCGGATTCGGAACCGGGACCGTTTAAGAGGATACTATTTGTTCGTTAGTTGCTGGCGTCGGTACGATGTACGGATTTAAATCTCACTTGATGCATTACATCATGTTTATGTCCCCTGCGCGAGATGTTATCGCAGAGGCGCAAATAGAAATTAGTTTGCGAGGCGTGAATGTTGGAAAAGTGGCGATTTTCAAGTGGAGAGGGAAACCAATCTTCGTCTTTCACCGGTGAGACGTCGAAGATTCGCCGATCTGGAACAGCATTCGATAGTCGAGAGTCGTAATCGAGCATCGAACATTTTAGTTCGCAGTCGACGATCGATCAGGAGAAATTTGTGGACGTCGCGACACTGAGAGATCCTCAAACGGACGACGAAAGGACAAAAAAACCAGAATGGTTGATCGTAATCGGAATTTGTACGCATCTCGGATGTGTACCGATACCGAATGCCGGTATCGTACCTGGCGGATTTTATTGCCCATGTCATGGTTCCCATTTCGATGCATCTGGACGCATACGCAAGGGACCGGCTCCCACGAACATGGAAATACCCGAATACAAGTTCCTCGATGACGATACCGTCCTCGTCGGTTGATTTCCTCTTTTGTATTTCTTCCTCGCACTCTCTTTCGTCACTTCATTTTATATTCCTTTACGATCTATAGTTTATGACGTTCTTTTCCCTCCATATTTTATCGGTTCGGATTCGTTCGCTCTTCGCGAAATGGTTCAGCGCCATCTTAACCGTGATTTCGCGCGCGCGAAACGATACGCGATCGAATCGATCCTGTTTTCCTTGTTTTTCTTTATTGGCACAGTTCTCGTCCTTGCCACCTGACGACGAAGAAATAACCTTGAATCGCATACGACGTAGGAATCTAATTTCGCCGTTATGAAATTTAAATGCAAATTTTGAACGACGCGGACCGTGGTAGCCAGCGCCGCGTTTCGGCCATTTTCGATTTAAGTCGATCGGCGTCGGTTAAGCGGACGAATCGTGTCCCTTAGTGCCTTTGCTTACACCACGACGATTTCTCGACGACTTTTGTTCCGTTCTGATCGCGAATTACGAACGTACACTATTCGTGTCGAATTAAACAGACGCACGCACGATATAATCTCCAACGTCGAGTCACGATGACGCCCCCTATGGAAAGGATACAAATCTTGGAAACTATCGAGAAAGATATCATCGTGTGTCTACAAAGCGCAGGTAATAGACGCTGCTTTCATTTGTAACGAACATTACACCTTCGTATTTTTCTATCGTCTCTTTTCTCTTTGTCGCGTAGGCCAAGCTTTCGTAGAACTGAGCAAAGAGAAGTCAAGTTTGAAACAAGCCGAAGCTCAAACTCAACAATTTCTGAAAACGCTCGGTCACGTGGAATCCAAGTTGAGCGAACAAATCAACTATTTGACACAAGTTTCGACAGGTAAACAAATAGCTTTCCTGTTGTCAATACACGTTTCTCGATACTGAATTCGATCGTTTCTCAGGGCAACCACACGAGGGATCCGGATACGCGAGTCAAAAGGTTTTACAAATGGCCTGGCATAGGTTAGAACACGCACGAAGCAGAGTAAACGAATTGGAACTGATCAAAAACAAACCGAGATGAACGTATCGAATAATTTCACCGGTGAATTATTTACCACGATAATCTGATTAATCGATTCGAAGGTTTCACGGTGATCTCGTGTTTCGCGTTTTTTTTTTGTTTCGTTTATATTATAGAACACTCGCGCGCGTACCGCCTCGATTCGTCGAGCATCGATATTTTGCAACGCTCATTATACTACCTCGATGTACTGTAAAACATGAATGAAAGATTCATAAAAGTTTTGCGAAAGTTTATTTATTCGTCTTTCGATGATCTTTGTTGGGACGGTATGAAGAACAATTTACAGCAAGAGAAAAAAAATAAAAACAAACAGAAAAGTTTCCACGCGATATATAAAGTCGAGCGATTCAAGGCACGGATCCGTCAACGACACCCATGCTACGTTTTACCGTAGCCGCTAGAGAAAGTCTCGATCTTCGTTCCTCGTCGAGTTGTTTCGTCAAAAGCGACATCTGCGACTGTAAATCTGTCATTTGATTTTTCAACGTTTTCACGGTTTCCGACAGTGCCCTATACACACACAGACACGCGATCAACATACTCGTAAATATTCGTTGTGTCCTCGTATGATTCAAAACGAATTCAACAATTACTATAGATAGACGTTTTTACCTGTTGCTACATAAATCCAAATTCCCTCTGTTATGCATCAAAGACGTCCTGTCACGCGATTTATGAGAATCGTATTCCAACGTTGCTAAAAATACAAATACAACAAACGGGGCGACGTTACTACGAGATGAAAAATTATTATCATTCGAGAAACGATATATCAACGTGAATCGATAACCTACGAGTCGACTCTCCAGAATGCACTGTAAATCTAGCATTGACGGAGAGACAATACGCCTCGATCACCTTCAATATAATGGCGTCCTCTTCGAATTGTTTTTCGTCTACAAACGAGAAAATTACGTTATTCTTGTTATTCGTGCTGGTCCCGAATAGTCCGTTTTTAAAGTTTAAATTCGTACTACGCGGTCGTGGTGCGCGTGATAAATCCAAACTGGTATCAGTTTTACCAAATGCTCTGACAGTATACAGAGGAGGAGCTGGTCGTAACGAGGCAATGCTCCATGGCATTCTAATTCCTACGGGAGTGCAATGCTCCGCGGTCGATCGTTGCTGTTGCGACTGTTGCTGTTGTTGTTGCGGTTGCGGTGGCGTCTGCTGTTGTTGTTTCCCGTTCTGTTGACTGGAGATCTAACGAATCAAAGGGAACACCGATTAAACGTATAAAATCGTAGAGCGAGGATAAAAACTATGTAACAATATCTCGAGAAACATGCTCTGTCGCGTCGAGTCGATATTATACGCTAAAAGCAGAAAACACGTGACGATTAAACTAATTGTCTACGATCTCGATATACATGGATGATCGGTATCGATCGGAGTGTGGTCGCGATGCGCGTTGACGTTAGCAAAGCGAAAGCTTACTTCGCACAACATGGCTGTGGAACGAAAGCGTACGCTCGTTATATACGCGATAAAGGTAGAATTAGTAGTTAAAAGGACAGAAACGTTAACTGAACGATAAAAAGAAAACAGCCATGCTATGGAAGCTTGCCTTGTTCCGTGCATCCAGGGAACGGTACAGACTTCTTCAACCACCAATGGACGTACAATCCCGACGTATACATCTCGCTCGTTCCAGCATAATCGTTCTCAACGACCGTATCACCCGGCTGGATCGGTTTTCTTCCAACTTTTCTCACGGTGGCGGTCCGATGCGCGTACGGTATCGGTTGCGTAAACCTTCGCTGCACTGCATGCTCAAGCACATCCGGAATTACAGATATCGCGTTTTCACCTAGTCGTATTTCGTCGAGGTCGCATTTAGAATCGTCTACTTTCGAAACGGTCGTGTCCCGTATCGAAGTGTCCGAGACATTATCGACGTTTCTCGACAAATCGGAGAGATGGGCGCTGTCTCTGGGTGTCGAATCGAACGGAGAGGTGCAAACGCATTGACACTCGAATTGAACCTCATCGTTCTCGCTTTCGCCGAACGAATTTCTCGCCGGGCTTTCGCCCTCGCGCTTGTTGCCGATGCAACCGTACGATTTACACGACGAATTGATCTCGGACGAGTTCAATCGATAACTCTCGTCCATTCCCGAATCCAACGAATCGACGCTGAGATTCACGCGAGAATCCAACTCGACGTGCGGACGAGTGGGCGACGTTCGAAATCGGTGTTCGGTGTTCGAGTTGCGCGCGAAAACGATCGGACGACGTTCCACGGGCGTAACAGCGATCGGTTGCTCTTGAACGCGTCCTTTGTTCGTCCAAAAGCAATTGTTCTCCGCGCGTTCTTTCGCGTTACGAGCGATCGGGAACGAACAAGGGTAATTATTATCGGCGAAACGCGAACTACCATTGACTACGTCCTCGTTTACGTCGTTGCCCTTCGTCGAAGCGCCGGCGGCCGAATCGAAAACGGAAACGGGTAAACTTTGACTGGTTTCCGGGATACTAGTCAGCATGTTCAACTTCGACGTTGATCCTCTGTACGAGCTATCTGTCGCTATCCCTACGGTGCTAAGATCGATATTATCTAACGCGTATCTCACGTCGAGAGTCAAGCTGGATTTACGTAACGTCGTCGATACGACCGGAGACCGTTCCTCGACCTGTTCTATTCTTTCGAAACTATCCGCTTCGGAACTATTCGATTGGTGTTCTTCGCTATCTGTTCGTATCGGATACAGAACGTAAGTCGTGACAATGGATTTTCGCATTTTCACGGTACTCGTGTCGGGCTTCAGAACATATTGCAAATAAAGCAATTTCTTCAGCAGCTCGGGACGTATAATCTTTTTCTTGACTAACTTTGCAAAGTATCTCGACAGACGAGAGTATGGGGGTAGATAACTCACGCGTGAAGTCGTGGGCGATTTCACGAGACTGTTGTTCGTTGTTTGTTCTTGAATCAAAAATTCGATCCAACGCTGTCGATCTTCCTTAGTGGCGCACAAGACGAGTATGCTCTCGATCATTGGTCCTGAATCGGGAAATGAGATAGTTTTCGTTAACAGAGCAGAGTCATAACTACAGTGTTATTTCGCCGAACAGTAACAACATCAGCACTTTACCTGTAATTTCGAATGCGTTCCTTATATCGTCCGTGTCCTCTCTCCGAGTAATACTGATGCCCGTTAACGGTAGCTTCCCCTACAAAAGAAAACAGCGTGTGCGTGATAGGAAATAACGCGGAAAGTTTTTCGATGTATGTACTTCGTAGACGAAAGAACTCATCCTAGGGCTGGCACTGAGCACCAAAAGGGTCATAGAGAAAAGAACGAAATATCTGTCCCGGCGATCCAGCCCGTTCGTTCCGTTTGCTAAAACAACGGATCCAACGTAAACAATTTCTCCGAGCGAACTTAACTCTTCTCCTTCCCATCCTTTGATACCGCTGGTCAACACTTGCAATGCCAACTCTCGTTGCTTTCGTATGGATGCGCAACGATCCTACCCCGAAAGGAAACAGTTTTAAATACACTTTTAGAAAGAGCAACTTGGAAATAAACCAGCTGATAAGATCGATGACTCACAGCTATTTCTCTGTACACGGCTACGCTGCGTTGCGTATCGCCCCTATCGGGGTGATTCTTCTCCGTATACCTCTCTAATTCTTGAAGCATAGCAGAGTACTTGTCCAATCTCCGAAAAGGTTTGCTTAAACCGGTCGTTAATACTAATATACCGGGCGATATCGCTCCGCTACGTTCCATAAAATCGTTCAGTTCGTCCCTGAGGATAATATTGGTGTAAAACGCTGATGATTTTATAAGTTTGCCGAATTACATACCTATACCGATCTAGAATGCAGACAGCCCGCGGATGGTTTCCACAATACGCCATGTGTATAGATTTTAACTTTGGGGCAAGTGTTAGAAAAAGATTTCCAACTCTTGAAGCACAACCTTGGGCCATTGTCGTTTCTAAACTATTTAACAACCGTTGATGAATTTCCATGACTTCGTGTATGTTACCTAATAATTGCTTATACTCTTCTTTGTTCAATCTGAATTCAAACGAATGCACTATGAGATACTTTGCTTTTAATATTACACGTAACACGTATGCTATATGCTTACATGTTTGCAGATTCCAATGGATGCAAAAAGCTATTTATCAGTCCCTGCAACTCTGCTACGTTTACTCTTTCCGAATCTACTACATCCTTTAGTACAATATCACGGTTAAGTTTCTGGTGAGTAGGGGATTCTTGCGGTATCTTTTCCGGGGAAGCCTTAACGGTTGAAACGCCACAGTCTTTGAGCAACGATAAGCACGGTAACGAGTTTTACCGATCATCGGACCCTTTAAAACCAGTTACAAATAGCAAAATCAATACCTGGAACTCTGCATTCTTTGACGTAATTGGACGGAAACCAGCCTGTTTTGTCGTGCAACGTACCCTCCCACCAACCCTCATCGTCGGTTTGGGTTATAGTAATCACATCTCCTTTTTTAAAACATAGCTGGAAGTATATCAAAAGACATATAGACATCCAAAAGCCTTTGTACCATAGATACAGAGTATCACAAGACAGGAAGAGAGAACGTACCTCGTCATTGTTTTTTCCTTTAAAGGAATAAAGCGCTGTTACATACTTTGGTGCATCTGACTTTGACATGGTTGTCGACAAGAAGGAACCCAAATAAGAGAAAATTTGTGTATATCGAATAAAACGCGAAGATTTATGAAGCGTGATATCATCAAAGTGAGACTAAAGAAAGAGAAAAAGAAATGTTCTCCTTACGAGTTGGTTTTTTCCTTTGTCAACTTAATTTGACTCGTACTTTGGAGAATGAGAAAATACGATATTTTAAGAATCGAAAATACTCGTCACGATATCTAGTCCACTTTGATCGCATTGTTCAATTTTAGCGAAGAAAAACGCTAAAACTTGCGGTACTCTTACTCGCGAATACCGAATAACATCCTTGACGATGTACGCGTACGATGCGAATAATCTGTCTTTAAACGATCATCACGATATTCGTTGTTGATTTTGTTCCCTCACGCTCAATCGCGTTCAGCGAAAACTTGTTCGATTCCAAGAATCAAAAATTATTCGAGGACACATTGAACATATTCGTCGTTCGAAGAACGTACAGGTTAGTTCTATATGGAGACGTCTATGACATCTCGGCTCGGCAGCAAACTATTAATACTCTATACTCTATACTCTATAATATACGTAATCGTATAGCACAGTTCTATCCGATTTATCTGTTTACGAGTGTTTACGAAACGTCGTGACAATTTCTGATGACAGTATGACACTTTACGCGGACGAGCATTGAAAAATTGCAAATTCGGAAGTATCGAGATTATGGACGAGACGAATCGATTGTTTCTCGACCATCGAACTGTACAATTTGAAACAAAACATTTCGAACGTTTGCGCTTTCTGATAATGGTCAAAACGATGTCGGTTACTTGGTCACAGGCATACGCGTGTACGACACGGATAAAAACGCATACGAACGTGCATGCGGTAACCCGTGCCGTTATAAATAACCAAATCTTTCTATAATTGTCACCTCGGCAACGTTTTATCGGAATTTGCGAGGACAACTTCTTGCACCGAAGTATTTTACCGACGCGAATTCGTTACGGCACAAGTACGGGGAAAAGGGATCAATTTCTGCGCACGTTACAGCGAAAAGATAATCGCGTATCTAATCGTAAAAAAAAAGAAATAATAATCAGGCGTGTAAGTCGAATAGGGCGCGTCTTTATTTCACCGTTTTTACACCGTTGTTTTTCGCCTCGTTTGTAAGCTGCATAGAAATCAATTTTCTACTCGATGCCGATGACAGCACGATGCAATTATAGACTATGTATCTCTTAGTCATTCCCCATATTAAAATACGTGTGTACAAAAGAATGAGGTTAAACGGTGGAAAAATGTCTCGACAGGGATAATGGAGGGAACGGTGAATATAGAGTGCGTTTAAAAACGCGTGGACACAAGGACACGGGTAATTTCGACGAAACGGTCGATTTCTCCACTTGTATTGGATGTACGTACAGATATAGAAATACAAATAGAAACGAAGAATGATCCGCGAATGCGTAAGGATCGTTTTCAAGCACCGTCTCATTGGCGCGTCCTAATCCGATATCGAATAGAAAATCATTTCCGATAATAAAGATCAATGCGCGAACAACGATGTTTTGATGTACTAACGAGAAAAGACAATAAAATCGGCGCGGTTTAACTACGCACACAGGTACAGGGATACATTATATACGCGTGTACATATGAATTTGCGCGTGTAGGTGTGTGTGTACGTGTGTTTGTGTTATGTATGGGCGCTCGTACCCGCGCGTGTATGTATGTGTGTGTATATATATTTATATATAACATCGATCGAAGAAAATTTGCCTAATCGGTAGGCTGTGGTCCGCAATGTGGGTATTCGTCGGTGTATCTCATCCATCCGCGTAAATACGACGCGTTCAGACAGGTGATACCCGACGAAATAGATACTCTCGTACGTTTACTCGCGAATTTATCGAGATTTACAATCTCGAAGCGAGGTTTGTTTCGTTTAAGGAGACGGTGTTCGGCTCCTTCGAGGAAAGCTCTTTGGCTTCGAGGAGCTTTCGATTAAAGTCGATTATCGTTCACGAAAGATGCTCGGAAGTTTACATAGATGGACGGATGATCATCGTACCGAACATCGTACTTTTTTCCCTCGAAACGTGAATCGTTTCTTCTTCTTATAATTTTCTCGTGTTTTTTTTCTTTTATTCTCTATTACGTTTTTTATTATTTTTCTTTATTTATTTATTTCGCTACCGCTTCTACCCTTTTCTTCCGTATCGCGCGTTTTATTCCCTATCGAATTGGTCCTTTCGATTACGTGGCCCTGTCCGGCGTTTCACGATTTTTCTTCTGTGATTTTCTTCGCGTTTAACGTCGCTGCCCTTGCCTTTGACGCGACCAAGAGAAGAGCAGAAGACAGGCTCCGTTTTGAAAGAGAGAAAAAGAGAGAAAAAGAGAGCATGCATCGAGAGCGAAGTCAGAAGAGAGAAAATAAGGCGAGCGCGTTTCCTTTCGGAAGAAAACGGATGTAGAGTTTTGCCACGTTTCTCTTTGCCCACTGATATATTGTACGTTGTGCTGTGCCGTGAGTAACACGGGTCTGTACGTAAACGTGTGCGAGAACGCCGCGGCCGGGCGTAATCGATTAACAGGCTAATCGATCGATCGCCGAATCGACGGACGAGTTCGAAAAATCGTTAATCGAACCGTCGCGGCCGACGCGCGAGTTTCGATGAATCGGTTCGCGAACGAGTTCGGCTCGTTGAAGCTTTTTTCGTACTCGGTGGACGGGTAATTAGTTACGTTGAATAACTTTTAAGACCGAAATACAAAATGCTCGACGAGCGATCACGATTCTCGCTGGACAGTCCGCCCGAATCCAGCTAACTTGCAAAAATGCGAACAAAATTGCCTACGAATTTGTCGCCGTAGTTCTGCGTTTTTCTTTTTTTTTTTTTTTTTTAACGATCCCCTATCTATGTATATCGGCGCGAGTTTGGAAGGAGATCGATTTCGTTGCACGAGTGTTCGATTTCGCGTAAATTCTTAACAAAATTGCAACGAGTTACGAAACGTAACGTGGCACTATTTAAAAAACTTTATCGAGGATCAATGACTTTTTTTTTCTTTTTGTCTTTACCTCTTCCTCTCTTCTACTTGTCCCCTACTTTTCTTTCTTTTCATTTCTTCTTTGTTCTCCCCGGCTGGGTTCTACCTCCCCTTCTTCTTGCTTTTTCGCTTCTCTTCTTTCCTTCCTTTTCGTTCGATCTTTGTTAGTTTTTTTGGCCGAGTGGACGACGAATCGAGTAAGGCGACAAACGTGCGTGTTGTTTGTTCTCGATTGCGTTCGATTCGCCGTTGAACGTCGAGGATCTAACGATCTAGCCGTCGTTGGATCATACGAATAATCGGCGAAATCCGTATTACGTTTGTTTGCGCGCGAATACAGCGTACCTGCGCTCGGGTCATACGCTTTTTATTCTAAGTATACGCGTACCGAGATTCGAGGCTAACCGAATACGCGTCGGTCTACACGATTTCGGAGAACAGGTTTCGTTTGCGCGATAATTCGCGCTTAAATATCGTACACGATGGAACGGCGATACATAGAGCATGCGGAAGGAGAAGAGATCGATAAAACGATCGTATCACGACGCGAGAAAAAACCGGGGAAATTTGGGTGAAGAATGGATAGTTAGTGGGATCGAAAACAAAAAGAACAAGAAGAAAATGCAATGGGATAAAATGTGACTTTTCCACGATCGAAATTTTTAATCTCTCGAATCCGGAAAAAACGAATTTAACACTAAACCCACCAACGCCGACGTATGATGGTTTTGCAAATTTACTATTTTCAATTATAAAATTGGTTAAGATGGTTTTCTTCGAATCTATGTTATCCATTTGTTTTGATTTATTGATTGATAAAATGTTTTTCGAATCTATGTTACTGATTTGCATTTATTTATTGATTGATAAAGTGTTTTACGACTCTATATTATTGATTTATTGATTGATAAAGTCTATTTCGAATCTACATATATTATTGATAGTATTGATTCATGTTTATTCATTTATTTTTCAAGTTCACTCTCAACTGCAAAGTATTCGTGCATGCGTTGGTAGTTTTAGTCATCGTTCGTTCCGTGGATCGAATAAGTCGGTGAATTTACAGCCAAGATCGTCGAGCGTTTATCGACGCGTTCAGTTCCGTTCTCGTTCGATGTCCGAATTCCGTTCACGCGTTATCGTGTCCCAAGTTGGTGCCGTTATGTCGTTTAACGGAGTTACCTCGCAACTCGCGACGCAACCGTTCGATCGAACGTTCCAAGTTGTCGGCTGCATAAGCTAATGGCTCTACGTAATGCGATTAAAACGCGTCGGGGTATGGTACGCGGCCACCGTTTTCCCCGTAAATTTTCTTCGTTTCGCGAGTAAAGATCGTCACCCAGGTATTGGCGCATCTACTCACGCGTGTTTCTAGTGCTAGTATTTTATTGGTTCGCACGGCCATGCATACCAATTGATCCAAAGAACATAAACAATCGGCAGTCGGCGATTGCCAATCGATATCAAACTCGGAGGATTCACGGTGAGGATAGGTGTACTTCTTATGTTTCACCCATCTCACGCGCCAACTCCTGGGTGACGCGCTGTACTTAACCTTTTAGGAACGACGCGCCCTTATAGTGGCTTTTGCGCATATATGTCAGGACGACAATTATGATTTAATCATCAAATACTTCATTTGAATGTACTCGTGCACAGAACGGCATTGCCCGTCACACTTTGCAGTGTCGTATCGTTTATATATCGTTCACGTCAGACTCTGCCGTCCAGGGAAATAGCCACACGCAGAATTCAGCCGTACCTAAAAGGTTAATTTGGGTCGAACGATTTCGACCCGTTTACACCGGTCTTCTTTATTTCCCCGATTCGGTAAACGATTTAAGAATCCGCGGTAGGAATACGAAGATGCACGATCGAGAAAGGACGACGACAGAACGGAGAAAAAAAACGAAGAAGGAAGAGAAACGAGAGAAAACACGGACGTTTCGGGGACGAAGAGAGAAAAGCGAGGGTAACAAGGAGATCGAGGGTTAAAGTTCGAGGAACAAACGCGTCGTGTTTCGTTCATCCCGGAGGAAATTAAAGGACGTGCAGATTTTCGCAACTCTTGGACTTGCTGTCCCTCGCCCACACCTTGCCCAGCAGATTCCGTACCTTCAAACTGGTACTGGTACGACTACCTCGATACTTTTTCGGCGAATTATTCTCGGAGCAAGATCCTAAAGGCGATTTGCTACGATTCTTTCGCGACCTTTTACGAAACAGGTCCCTGGTGCGTTCGGGATTCTCGAGCTTCAATCGGATCTGCGTGAGCAACCCGACCAGAAGCTCGTCGACGTTGTGATTGATCCCGACGGACGTTTCGATGAACTTGCAATCGTACGACGTGGCCATGGACTTCCCTTCTGCAACGTTAAAAGACGTGAGGCAGGTATACGCGATCGTACGAGCGGCTAATACAGGGTCCGTCTGGAAAGTAATGCAATTTCTTTGTTTTCGCCAGCTTTCCCTGTACGAGAGTGTTCGGACTTGTTGGGAGTAATCTTACAGTGCCAATAATACAAATAAATTTTTATTCATGTACTTAATTGCATTACTATTCCGACAGACTCCGTAAGTTCGGTCCTGCATTTTGATCCAGGACCGAACCGCGCCTCTTACCTTCGGTCGAGACCAATCGACTGCGAACGAGGTCGACTTTGTTCCCAACGAGGATCACCCCTCTCGCCGACACGTAATCGCTGCGCCACAGAGTCTGCAGAACCTCCTCGGCGACTCTGACCGAGGCCCGATCGGTCGTCGAGTAGACGACGCAATAAGCGTGCGGTTCATAAGCGGCTATGCAACTCTCCGGCTGCGAACGACAGAAAAAGAGAAAAAAACCACGGGGTATCGAACGATCGGCGGTCTATCGATCGGATCGATCGCGGGGAAAGAGGATCGCACGAGTTTCCACCCCGTTCACGGTCCACGCGAGCAAGATGGCGCACGACAAAACCCGCTCGATCGATCTGCTGAACCGTTTCACGCTCGACCGATCGTTCGTCACGGCTCGCTGCTCGTCAATCGCGTTCTGCTCGAAATGTCTCGGTAACCTCGGCCGACGCGTTTCACGCTTACCGATCGGCCGGTTGCTCGCTCGACCGGCTCCCTTTTCGTTTCTCATTTTCGCTCGTCTTCCCTCCCTTTTTTTTTCTCTTCACGCTCCACCACGATCGAGCTCGCCGGTGTCGCGCGCCCCGTGCTCGCGATCGCTCGTGCAGCGAGCGTGTGATCGCTCTCTTATAGATCCTTACCGTCATCTCGGCGCAGGAGTGATCGATAAAGGTCAGCTCGGATTCCTCGCCGGCCAACAGCACGCTGACCGTTTTCTCGCCCGACTCGTCGTCTACAAGAGAGAAAGAAACGTCGTGAACCCTCACGATATGCCGATTCTATCGAATTGAAACGAGCCTTAAAAATAATTCTCTTTATTCGCTTTTCGGTGAAACGCGACTCACGGTTGAATCGATTCTCTTGCTTTTCGAGGGTGAGAAGGAAAAAATGAAGTAGGGAGAACTGCGGGTGGTTGGTTGGATCGAGATGGTGGTGGACAAATGCACAAGGGAGAAAGTTTGGGGCCTAGGAGGGAGATATGTGGAGGACTACTCTAAGTAGGAGCCAAAGGTCTTCGTTATTTATGAAGCAATTTTTGTGAAATCAAAATGGCGGTGACTCGCAGACGGTCGAACGGGCAGCTTACCGATCGAAGTGTCGTATGCGTGGAGATACTCGGATGTCATGAATTGGGAAACTAGCGAGCTCTTGCCGACGGCCGGGGCTCCAAGCATGAGCACGCGATACGGCGTTGGTCCCTGAGAAGCGCTGCTCTCCCGAGAGCTGGCCAACGAGCCCGCCGCCGAATTCCTCGCCGAGCCAGGATACGATGCGGTCAGGTGTTCCGTGCTGCACCGCCGTTGATTGCCACGCCAAGTGAAAGTAAGCGACAAAAGCACGAAAGAAGAACAAGAAAGAAAAAAAGAAGCACGTCACTGCTGTACACACGTGTCTATGCACGAGGATCGCGTGCCCGATCGACGGCGCCCACGGTGTTTCAGATTAGAGAATTAAGTCACTTTTCCTTAAAAAAACGACTCTCGCGAATCGATATTTTTTTAGTGTACGCTGCTTCTTAAATCGGTTCATCGGTCTCGAAAATGAAGATATTCATACGATTCGATGCTTGATAAGACAAAAATGTCACACGATTTTCCAATTCGACCCACTGTGCGGTCCGCTACCAATCGATCGGACCGTCGATCGATCCTGAACCGTTTTTATCCGCGCATCTCTCTCTCTCTCTTTCTCTCTCTCAACCTTTCTTTCTCTCCCGCACTCTCTAACCTTTCGGCACCCTGCCCCCTCTGTTCGTTACGATCTCTCTTGCACGCGTTATCGTACTCGGGGATTTTCTGCCACGGGCGCGCGTAGCAATCTATTTTTTATTCCCGATCGATACCTCGACGAACAAATCGGCGATGATCGACGACGGGCAGAGTGACGCCGCCTCCGAGAGGTTCTTTCGCCGTCGCGGCGCCTGGATCCTGTTCTAAAGTCCAACACGTGCGTCTACGTCGCTTGAACGCTTATGCTACACGTAAACTCACGCGTTCGATTTAGAGTAGAACCGTGATTTCCGAGCGAGATTATTCGCATCCTAATACCATCTCCATCCGAACGGGGGCCCGTGTTCCTTCTTCCTTTTCGATCCTCCATGTCCCGTTTCCGGGGGTTAAGGCTAACGCGAGTTTCCCGTTAAATCACGGAAGAACGGCAAAGTCTCACCTCGAATTGCTCGATGCGACGCTATTGTTGGACCGCGATCTCCGACTCTTCAACGAGTCCCCACGATTCACCACCCCTTTACCGGTTATGCTGAAATGCCGGAGCCTGTAGTACTCCTCCTCGACGCCGGTGTTCGGCATGCTCGCCACCCTCGATCTCTGCTGCGGAAGACACAGATAATTCGCTCTCCCCGAAGAACGACTTCCGGGGGTCTTCACCGACTGAGATCGGCTGTGATGTGGACTACCGTATCTGCGATCAGAATATGTGTTCGAGATACATAAAGGAATAGGAATCATTCTTTAGTACGGTATGCAGGCTTGTCTATATCCAGGTCAAGGGATATTAATATTAGCCGGTTTTTCATACAAAAATTTATATATACACCTTAAAATATGAACTTTTTGATAGTGTTTTGTGAATTATTAAAAATATTTATTAAAATAGCAAAAAAAATTCTAGAAAATCACGTAATTTTTCTCGATTCCAAGTAGGTATAACCCCTTAAACCTAGACTAAATAAATATATTATGGCAGAGACGTGGCGGTCGCATATCGACGCCGCATGAACAACGATCGGGTGTAATCGGTGCGTATCACAGCTCGTCACCCAGGAGTTAGCCCGCGAGGAGGTTGAAAGAAAAAATAACGCAGCCTCGAACGCACCTCATCTCGAAGTCGTGTATCTCCTGTAGCGTGAGCGTATTCGCCACATCCAGAAGTTGCCTCATGTTCTCTTCCCGTCGTCTGACGTCCAACTCCGGATGCAACAGTATGGTTGCAGCCCCGGCCGAACCGTCCAACGACAACGACGGTTGTTGGACCACGATCGTCGCCGCCTGCGTCGATCTCTTATTTCCGCTCGCGTTGCCTCCTTTTCAGCATTACAGAGCAAACCTTCGTTATCTCCTCGTGTTTACAAGGTTTCACTCTCCTATGCACGCGCTCGATCCTTCACGGTTCACGCGATCGTTCCACGAAGGACCTCCGATCATCGCACCGATTTCGTTCTGTTTTTTTTAATTTATTCGCGATCTCGATTTTTATTTATTGCTAACTGTTACGTTTAAGTTACGCGTTCTAACCGATCGCGTCGATCGATTAACCAGTTAACTGCGAAATTTTCAAGAATAAACTTATTGAAACGATTAAAGCCAACAAATGACGAGTATACGCGACGTGCACGGAACAAGTAACCCTATCATAAATTATGAAGAGAAACGAGGAAAAATTACACTGTTGTTCGATGAACAATTAATAATCTATTAATGTTAATAACATCGAAGCGAAGTTTTGGACTGACGTCTATACACGTCGAACGCAGTTAACTGCTTAACACTAAAACTATCGACGTATAGTTCACAATTATTTTAATGTTATAAATGAAGTTGTGAAATATATGAACAAACGATGAAACATAAATGAATACACTTATTGGTTCTCCATCTTGAAGACAATCACCATAGATGCCAAAAAAAAAAAATCTTGACAAATTTCGTCATTTGAAATAGGAAATTTGTAGAAGGGTCATTTGACCTCTTTGGTAGTTTTAGTGTTAACACGTTAAGCGAACAGCGAGAGTCAATCGCGAATCAACCATCGACGCGATAAGTTATTCATACACGATATATTTCCGTATTTAAATATATTTCGTATATCACAAATAATACAATACCACTTTCGACGATTCGTTTAACGATTTTTCGATGTCGGAGCGTCCTTTTTCTTCTGTTCTACAGCGTTCAAAGCCTCGGACATATACGCGTGCGTCTTTCCAAACAGAATTACCGCCCGTTCCAACCACCCACCGATATTAAACGATCGTGCAGGAATTATCGTGATTTTCCGATCGTTCTCCCGATCGACCGCGCGGTGCTTTCCTCCTTTCGTCGATATTTCGGGAAACCGGGTATCTTTAGACGGGCTCGATTTGCGCGCTCGTTCGCGAGTATCGATCGAGCCGATTCGAAACGGACACCCCGTAACAGGGATAAATGTCGTACGACCTGGGGGCAAGATTGTACGGAAATGGAAGGCGGAAAACGGAATAAACGCTGTTGGAAGTCGGACAAAACGGCGGACGAATCGAAGGGGGATACGGAAGGGAGGCGTCGACGAACCGTCGACGAAAGGAAGATAACGATCATGGCTGACCGAGAATCGGAGACAAGCGGATATCGCCGTTTGTAAAAGAAAAGAAAAAAAAATAGGGGCGGTAATTCGTTGGAAGCTACTGGCGAACGAAGCGTTGTCAACTACGTTTGTCTTACTAAAAAAAAAAAATCGGCGGAAACAGTGGATATTGGTGAAACATGCGTTCCAGCCTGGTCGAAATCCGAGGGTGCCTCGGGTTCCGAAAACGATGACGGTGGATGGTTACACTGTACAACAGCGAAAACTTTTCTTGACCGCCACTATGAAATTCTTACAGATTTTTTTGCGAGCTGTGTACGAATTTGAAATCGGTTTTTCTCTGGGACGTACAGTTTTTTTAGAAAAGCGATGTTAAAAAAAATTGCAAACTTTCAACTTTGGGAATTTTTTGTGCTCTTACCGTAGCCGCTGTTTGGTGGTTTTTTAAACGAGAAACATTTGTGAAATTTCCCCGAATAAAACGATGTAAATTGTTATTACATTGTAAACATTTAAATATGTTTAAACGATGATGAAAGTAAAAAAGACCCCAAATATACAGCAATTTTTGCTGATGTTTTTAAATTTATTTGCAATTTAACAATCTATTCTTCTGCTCTATCACGTACGATGGTTAGATTCTCGCCTAGATCCACATTTTTTTAAAATAAGTTTAAGAATATCAGCAAAAATTACTACATTTTTGGGATCTTTTCTATGTTGATCATTGTTCAAACCTATTCAAATGTTCACATTGTAATAACAATTTTCATCGTTTTATTCGGGGAAATTTCACAAATGTTTCTCGTTTAAAAAACCACCTAACAGCTGCTACGGTAAGAGCACAAAAAATTCCCAAAGTTGAAAGTTTGCAATTTCTTTTAACATCGCTTTTCTAAAAAACTGTACGTCCCAGAAAAAAACCGATTTCGGATTCGTACACAGCTCGCAAAAAAGATATCATAGTGTCGGTGAAGAAAGGTAGAAAAAGTAAAAGTTCGTTGTACAGCGTTATCGGTAGTGACAGTACATAAACAGAGCGATGCAACAACGGATTAGGTTTTGTGGTCAATGATCGCCGTTGACTTTCCTCTCCTCTCGTCTTCACTCCTCTTCCGGACAGATATCACGATTTTCCTCGATACTCCAGTTTGCGAGCGAGCAAAGAGAAATCGATCCGAGGAAAGGAGAAACACGGAGAGAAAGAGAAAAAGAGCGTATGTGTGTGTGTTCACATGATCGTGAGAACGTAAGCAAGAAAAGGGGAGGGTGAAAAGGAAGGACGCATCGAGCGAGGGATATCGAAAGCGATAAAAATTCCGGAAGTCTACACGCGAGCGAACTCGGGCGAACGCGATCGAAAAGGATCGCAAGGGAAAAAGGCACGCGTGCGTGTAAGGTGCGCGTTTTGTATCCGCGGATCTCTAGAGTTTGTTTCCGGCACGAATCGAGAGATCGCCGGCCCGATCGAACGTATCGAAAGCGATAATTAATGAAACGCACGGATATCGTCCCGTTCGATAGGACTCGAGGATCCCTCGATGATCTCTCTGAACGCAACTCGAGCACAATCAACATTAGTACCTATTGCGCAAAACGGGAAAAAGAGCCTGACCCATGAATGAATGGTTGAAACGAGGGGATGCGATTCTGAAAGAAAACAATAACATTGATTTTCTTAACTAGAACAGCTTCGAGATCGATCTTTTTTCCTACGTGGCTCTCGTGTGTGTGTGTATTTTCTTTTTTTTTTCGTAATTCCTATTTACGAGCTATTCGCTTTCGTCTGATCGTTTTCGAAGATTCAGCGAACCACGTCGGCAAAACTACGTAAGTACGTATATACGTCGGTGCATGGGGTAAATTTTTGCTCGTATCGTATCGTCACGACTCACCGCTCGACTTTCCTCGAGATTTCCCGTTTCCGGTCCTACCTGGACCGTCGGATGAACGATCGTTGCTCGTCCGCGTCGTCGCCGTTCCCATCAACGACACGTCCAACGGATTCGTCGTCACGTTCACGCTCGGTTTTCCTTGACCGTGAGATGCCTCTCCGGACACCGAGTTGCACGATCTATCGCTCGATCGATCCTGCCGATTGCTCTCGTCCCGGTTCCTACCGACGACCAGCCTCAACATCGGGTTCGAGTCGCTCGGGTTCGGTTGACCGGCGTCCACCGAACCTCTCACCGGCGTGCTGCGAAACACGCGACGAAAACGAATCACAGATCATTTCAGTCCATAATTGTGAAAATGGTCTAAGAGAAAATTTAAAAAGACATTAGTTATTTCACACCGCATTGTTTTCAACTGAATCGATTCGATGTTATTTGTATGGTAGTGGCAAAAATGAACCATTAAGTATCTATCCCACATTGCAAGAGAGACATCTTTCGAGTACAAAGAGTTAATCTTGAAAATGGTCTAAATCGATTATAACTTTAACAACATTTTCGTACGAGAATCGCTCAAGATTTCGCGTTCACAATGAATTGTCATTAATAGGGACTAATAAAATTCTACATATTAAAACGATGCATAATATAAAAATATTTTTCAATCTACTCGAATTGTAATCCATTAAATATCTCGCAACAAGTATATGACTTAGACCGCTTTAATGATTATGGACACATTTATTTTCTCCGTTCGGAGTTCGCCAGCTGCCGCGGCCATTACGAACCTGAAGAAATCGGTGGCTCTTAAGTCCGGAAGCGGCGGGGTTCTCCCTGAAGCGGATAACCTCGTCTCGTTGAGGACGTTGCCGGTGTTGGGGATCGCGTCGACGACCGGAAGCGTCACTGTTTCGTCGAGGAGGTTGGCGACGCTCGATGCACGGCCATCGAGACGGCCGTTGTCGGTGTCCGATATCGACTTGAAGATGGCACCGTTCGACGCCGATCCAACCGTTTCATCTAGTCTCGTCTCGTCGTCGGTCGAGGAGTGGTTCGGTTGAGACGTCGGCGACGGAGGCAGAGGCGGAGGCGGAGGAATCGGCTCGGATTCGGTCGTCGGGGTCGTTGACGACGGGGCCGGTGGTGACATCTCCGAAGGGATGTCCATCAAGTCGAAACTGTCGTCCGGTTGTTCCCCGTCCGTTGTGGTCACCTACGAATTTCGCACGTTGGCTCTCGAAGCTCGCATGTCGAACTATCGTCGTCGAGAAGTCGACGAACGCGACTTAATGTTCAACTAATTTGAACTTACTGTTCAACGAATTTGAAATTGATGTTCAACATATTTGAAATTACTGTTCAACATATTTGCACTTACTGACCAACTAGTCTGAACTTACTGACCAACAAATTTCAACTTACAGTCAAACAAATTTCAACTTACTGTCCAATAAGTTTGTACTTATTTTTCACGTTCTGTTGGATGACCAACGCGACCATACAAATTACACCACAAACGTTACAGACTCATCCCTGTACAAACACACTAATCACGATCTCTAAACCTTACTTATCCTGAGCCTCGTGCCCATTCTGAGTCACATTGTCCCTTGACCATCATCCCTACCTCTACCTATCGCCAACGATAGTACATAAAACTTGCAATATTGAAGAATTTTTAGTAAGAATGTAGTACTTAGTCGATCATTGGATCGATCGCTTGTATCGACAAGTAATACGAGTGTTCTTAAAACACAGTGTTGTCGATTCTACCCGGAATCCAATAGTTCTACTAGCCGTTCCGTGATTATTAAAATCTGTACGCGCTGGTCGAAAAACGGATCGCAGATTTGCAATCGGTGCAACGAACAGTACAACGATCACCGAACCGATTTACGTAACGTCGGTCGGTAGTTGGAGAGTGTTATTTACCATGGTTAGCATCGTGTTGGCGCTGTCGGTGCTGGTGTTGATGGTGGTTTCGGAGGCGGTGCTCGAACCCATGACCACGACCTTCGGGACGGTGCGACAGCTTCGGCTTCCGCCGGCGGACTTGAAGTGCAGCCTGCGTAGAGCGGAGGCGGCGTGAGACAGCAGGTCGGTTTCCCGCGAATTTTCAGCCCCATTATGCCGATGGGAAGCACCGCCGTTGTTGTTATTGTTGCTGTTGTTATTGCCGCCGTTGCGAGACGTCTGCGACTGCGATTGCGACTGCGACGTCGACTGCGACTGCAAATGCGGCTGCGACTGCGACTGCGGCTGCTGCGACTCGGCCCTCGTTGACGAATCGGTCCCATTGCCCCGTGAATTACCCTCCTTCTTACGACCGGCCGATCCGCGACCATCCGCCAGACATCCCTGTTTATACCAGGTGCATGCATAAGTTTTTTCCGGTTGAACCAAGAGACGGCTGGAGCGAAAAGGAGAAGGCTGTCGAAAGTCATCGTTTGCCGATAGAAACATATGGTGAACACGCTCCGTCGATTAGAACACGCGAGACACGGTTTCGACAATTCAAAAGTGGCGATTTCGATTTAAATGACCGTGAACGCTCTAGTAGACCACATAAGTGCGAAAACGAGCAATTGCAGGAGTTATTGGACGATGATCCAACTCAAACTCAACAGTAATTGGCAAAATCATTAAACGAAGTTCTTTGGTCTTTTATTGCTGTTATGTTGAACCTTCGATATTCTAAACTTTCTAAGATCTATAATTATGTCTACACCCTTGAAAATTACGTGTCTTCTTTACCAACAAAAAAAAACGGAAAAAACTTATGCATACACCTGGTACACCGGCAAATCACCGATCGATCGATCGATCTCTCTCCGCTGATCCTCCTCTTTACCCCCTGTCTCAATCCCGACACTCTCTGTACTCACGTGGTTTCTGTGCTCTGGGGTGGAGGGCGGATTCGGTGTGTTTGGCAGAGAACCCCCTGTGGGGGTGCAATGCCGCAGTCGCGCCAGGGCCGTACGAAGCCCCTCCGTCACGAGGCTCTTTTATGCGATCCCAGAGATGCCGCCTTTCTTCCTCTCGATCTCCCTGTTCTATCCCCTCGTTATCTTGTTCCTCTCTTACGATTCCTGACTCTTCCGTTCTCGCGATGCCTCCGCGCGAATCGCGGCGACGACGCTCACGTACGCGTCACGCACCGTTTCCTCCTCTCGAGCATCGCGAAACGACACGGCAATACGATAGATTTCTCTGAGACAAGTTTTTTAACCGAGTCTCTCGTCGACTCCGTCGGTCTGTTCGACGTGCCGCGAGCGTTCCCTTCTCCTCATTCTGCCCCGTACACGCCGTCCCGTTTCGTTCCCCGATGGTGGTTCTGCCTATGGCGTTCGATCGTCGTCGATATGCGGTCTGCGAAACGTAAACGATACCGGAGTTTGTCTCCGTGGACGGCCTGATTCCCGTCGGAAACGGAAATGGGAGGCGGGACACGGTTAAGCGAGAAATAGGAAACGTGTGGACACACGGTGCACGGGGGTGGTTGTCACGTGATCGGGCAACGACGCTTCGCGCGTGGAAAACCGATGCTTCCGACGAAAAACCTTCTCGTTACCGATCCTCGCCGGCCATTCGATCGGCCCGAGGACCATTTCCAGTTCACCGATGCAACATATCCGGTAACCATGCACAGATCGATAACGGTTTACCGCTGTCGACGGGAATCGTTTATACTCCGAAGCGGATGCGAATCGAGATATTCTAAGGTGATCGAACCGATATCACGGAGGAGATGATGCTCGCGACAGACGGGAGAATTCGACGAGGGGGTTGATCGGGACTCGAGCGTTTTCGGATCGTTTTCGGGTGATCGGTCGAGTCGATTGTCAGGGGGTGATCGTTCGGCGATACGCGACACGAGGGACGAGCGTGCGCGTGTTACGGTTCGTGCAACCACGAAAAACAAACCAGTTCGTCTCGCGTTACGAACGGATCGCGAACGCGGAAAAATACACCCGAGTAGAAAAATACACCAGAGTGACAATTCACCCGATCGAAACGAAACGAACGGAGCTGAACACGATGGTACAGAATGGTACGAGAGCGAAGGAAATCGGCCAGGGCGCGAGGGTGGTAAACATCGTTTGATATTAATCGCGCGCGAGTCGCGACATCGGAGCCAGTAAAGAAACTAGATTTACGGACAGATACCTACGATCTCACGGGCAAAACGGCACCTCGTACGTTCGCGTTTCACGGATTACTAACGTGGAGTGTGGAGTGCGAACGAGCATCGGGAAAGAACACTGGCGCTTGCGCGCTTTTACCCCAACGGGGTAAAACTACCAAACTAGCAGCACCGTCGCGACCTACACCTGCCCTTATCCTCCTTGCTACTGTTCCTCCTCTTTCCGTTATCTCGCTTCTTCGTTTAACTCTTCCCCCGAGCCTCCTCCTTTGGACCTGTTCTTTCGACCGGCGAGTCAAGTTGCCCCTTTATTATTTCTCCGTTCTCCGTGTTTCTACCTTCGAATATTAACCCTTAACGAACGGGGGCATTTTTCTACTACAATGTAGATCGAGAGAATTTCAATAAATTAATTGCATCGCTACTGGAGCAAGATAAAGTGCACGATTAATACTGCTCTTATAACAGGAGGTATATGAACCCATAAAATGACTTGATAGTTTTATAAATTTATTTTAGAAAATGTAAGGAAAATAGTACACAGTTACATATACATATATACGCTCATGGATAAAATTAAGTGGACATTGCAGAAATGTAAACAAATTTTTTGTTTCACTACAATGTTTTAAATAAATTTTAAATTTAGAACGTGGAATGTTTTTGTAGACTTGAAATAACATTTATTTAATATATATAATTGTACAATAATGTTTTGATTTATAGGCGTTCCTAGTTAATTTAAATTAACCTTTTGTTGTTTATGACACCAGTCCGCTTAATTTCGTCCACGACTGTATGTGTATATTTTTTTTTTATTTCATGAAATATCACGTCACGCCTGCATGCCGGTATTTTTTAGGAATATTTATGGATATTATTATATTATGGAATATCGATGTCGCGAATATGACGGCATTCGTTAACGGTTAAATATAGTCTTAAAATATCGAGGGTGCCAGAAATCGACCGACTACGATGCACGGAGGATATATCCTGTAAGTCGGATGTATGAACGGTCCCAGAAGCAATCGACCATGATGCAGCATGGAGATTGCGAGCTCGATGAACGAACGGTCCCTGTCCTATCGACTCGGATCGATCGAACATCGAGCACGGCCTAGTTTACGCAGCTGGGCCAACCACCTACCAATCGATCGAGCTCTGTTTTTCCGAATAAACGAAAATTTCGTAACAGGGAGGAACGGAGATCTCGCGAAACGACGCGACGCCGTTGCGACTCGATCGATCGGGACGTATACGAAAACGTCGCGTCGAGCGAATTCCGACGCCGCTAACAAAGATACGGCTGTATATCACCGTCGTCGTATTCCCGACAAATTATCGAACCTCGTAAATCCGTGGTACATCTGCGCAGATGCGCCGACCGTTTCCTACGACCTACGAGCTGGCTGCCACGTCGTGGTGTCGTTCACCTCTCGTTCACCTTTGCCCTACATTCTGTTTCTTTCGTCGTTCCAATTCGCGCTTCTTTTCCGCGACGAAAGAGAACGGACGCGTTCCTTTCGTGGACGACGGAGGAGGAGGACGAGACGGGACGACTGGATGCGAGAGGAGCGACGAGGAATACGAGAATCGATTATCGTCGTAGGTCGCGAGCTCCGTTCGTACAACACGCCGCGATTTGAACACGCACGCCCCCGAACTGACCCGAAGCATACGCGAGTTGATCGACCGCTTTGTCAAAACACCGACGGCTCACCTATCGATCCAGCTCCACGTGCGTCCGCGCCACGCCGCCTCGCCGGACAAATCTTTACCGTTTCCGAGACTCTATCGCGTCTCTCTTTTCCCTCGCGTCCGAAAAAATGGTTCGGGGCTCGATGTTGGATTACGGAAAGGGCGGATCACCGGGAAATTGATACGATCCGTCCACGAAACTGCTCTCTCTACGTCGTATTTTCTTTCCTTTCCATCAACGAACCAGCTACATTTTCCTCCCTCGCTATATCGGGTAGAAGATCCTTCCTATCCTTATACGACGCGATTGCAAACACACAGAAATGTATACGCATCTTCGTGGATGGATTTCCGTGCATACAACGATGACAGATAGAAAGTAATAAAGATTAAACCTTTGCCGTAGTTTGACGAGTTTGACTCGTAACGCGCTCGAAGTTCAACCCTCTTTGTGTCGGCGTGAATTTCAGAGTTTTGACCTTATGAAAAAAATAGTAGGAAGCTATAAATAGAAAAATACATTAACGATAAAGTACGGTTGTATTTATTGTCTGTTATAAATGTATTAAGTTATTACGATTTTAATTGTGGTCTACGCTCGGGCCGATATATCAGCTCCGAACACTAAGAGGGTTAAACGTAATGAATTTTACTAAATTTTCGAGTACGCTTATATGTGAAGTCGATAGACAATTAGAGTTTACGTATTCAACGATAATAGTATGCATAATATTTTAACTTCCTTTGTTCGTATTAATATTGTAACCGCGAATAAATGTCACTGAAATTTTGATTATGATCATATGTAGAGTTCGTATCTAATTATAATCAACATAATCAAGAATCCTTGAACATAAAATAAGCATAAAATTTTAAATTTGTTTGTTCGTATTAAATATCACAACCACCAATAAATGTCACGAAAATGTTGAACACCCTCATATGTAAAATTCGTATCCAATTATAATCAACATAATCAAGAATCATTGTTCCTAAAATAAGCATGACATTTTAATTTTCTTTGTTCGTATTAATATCGCAGCCGCGAATAAATGTCACTAAAATTTTGAACACGCTCATATATAAAATTCGTATCCAATTATAATTAATATCGTAGCTGTAAATTATCTCTCGCTGACGCACCGGGCGAACAAATTGTACGGCAATGGGTTCAATAAAAAAAAAGGCTAATCGAGAAAAAAAAATGGATAGAGTAGTAACACCGATTGGATTAATCGTGTAACTGGGGGGTTGGAATAAATATTGTCGAGAAACAGTGTCGCGACACCAATTCCTTTATTTCCAGGCGAACAACGGTTTTCTTCGCGACGCTTTGCGTTCGTTTCGTTATCTCTCGAACGGTCAACGCAACGGTTGCGTTCGTACACGGTTGTTTCAATCGGAATGAAACGATCGGATCGTACGAATACGTATCAAACGGTTAGCGCACCGCGTCTATACGCGATCGAAACGAGCTTCGTGCATCGTTCGCAAACATTCATTGTAAGGTCGTCACGTTTTCGATGGAACATGTTCGACCGCCGAGACATTTAACGCGCGAATTTTCTTAATTGCTAAGCATACTTTAAAATCGCATATCATTTTGCGTCGTCGTCGTTGTCGTCGCTGTCCTGCGTTGTCGTCGTCGTCGTTGTGGTTGTCGTTGTTAAGGATGTTCGCATCGTAACGTAATCGTAAAAGAAATAATACTATGCGCCGTTGCAACGCGCGAGCGCACGCATCTATCGATTCGCTTTAGGATCCACGCATCGGTTCGTAAATACATTCGTTCACGCATCGTACACGCCGTGAAAGGAAATAGCGCACGCATACGAGCACGATGTACATTCACTCCTGTATATCATTCGTGGTCGATCAGAAATTCCGGCATCGTTGTCCGAATCACGCGTATTCGTGCGTTCCTGTCGCCGATATCAACCGCTTATCTATCGTTCGGCTTTCTTCGATTCTTATTAGCGTACAAACTGCAGAGGAACATTACGCGAAACGCGACGGCCTGCTTGATCGATCGTTCGACGATCGTATCGATCGGTTGCTTCGATCTTCGAGCGAAAAAACGGCTTAGTACCGCGACGACGATCGGAGCAACTTTTCAGTTCGCGTTCCGACGCGATCTTGGAAAAAAAAGGAAACCCCGGAAGAACGAAAAACGAAACGAGTCCAACGATACACCGTTGGAATTTCGGTTCCATTCTTCCTATCTATCGGAAAGTAGAAAATACAATATGCGTCGCGTAGAAATATACCTACCGAGAAGGAACGTAGGGCCGGTCGTTGAATAAATCGGGGAGAAGAGAATTTCCAATAGACAAGTAAGTTGGGGAGCGACGGAGCGAATAAGATTCACACTGGGAACAATAGTTTTATGCGTATAAAAATAACAATTTATCTCGATATTAAAAATTTGCCTATCTTACGGATTAGAACCAACGCATCGTCGTACACGTATATTCTATTTATATGATTTCCGGAACAGTCTCGATTCATTATAAAATATCTTGTGTGTGTGTGTCTCCGTGTGTCAATGTGTGTTCTTGTAGGCGCGTGTATGCATGTACGTGTGTGTATGTGTGGGTGTAGGTGTATGTACGCGCGTGTTTCTTTCAAATTCAGCACAGTTATACGTCTTCGCCGTTTTCTGCTGTTCGAGGATAACAAATAGTCGTAGAATGCAACGAGGCTAATGGACAGCGATCTCGTTCTGTTGCGAGGAAACGATTCAAGAGTTCGAATGGAAACGATATTTTCGCGTTAGGCATATTTAACGTGCTCGTGTAATCGAAAGGAGGAACGAAAAGAACGTAAGGAAGTTAAAACGAAATTTGTAAACGCGTAATTCGAGTATAGGTTGCCGTTCAATTTTGATCATAATCACGTTTGCGTCCATTAACGACCTCGGTACGGTATAGCTGCATCATTCGCGTCTCGACGATGAAACGCGATCGTAAGTGGAAAACTTTATACTCTTTTAAAAACAGTCTTCTTTATACAGCGCTTAATTCGTTATGTACAAAGTGTAGCCGGTTAAGAGTCGTAAAAATTATTCTCTTATCCTCTTATCTGTAATTGTTACGCATTAAATTAATCGAATTTATAGTTGTAGGATTATATCGATTTCACTCGAGATCGAGATCGAACATGGTCTTGACTCGTTATACCCTGCTTATATTTACAAAAGCTGCGGGTGCACGATATCCCGTCGATCGATAATATATATATATATAATGTGTGTGTGTATATATATATTATAGGTATACGTCGTGCTTCGTTCACGTTTATTTTCGCGAAAACGATCGAGGTATCGTTGTTCGTACTCTTAACTTTCAAACTAACGTTCGCGGATCTCACGGCTCGTTAACAAACGTAACGCGACGATTCTCTTCTTTAACGTACGTTTATATAAAAAATACGAGTGCAAATGTACAAATTCACAGGATATAGATATATAGATATTATCGGACAAAAATCCATCGACCATCGTACGAAACGGACGGGCGTGAGACTTAAACTCTAAAATCTAAGTACGTCTCTAGTTGCGTCGAAACGGATAGTAGTTGTCGCAATTAGGTAGTTGTTGCGGTATTAGTAATAATAGTAGTAATAGTAATAGTAGCAGCGGCAGCGGTACTAATACTAGTAGTAGTGATAGTAGTAGTTAGCGGTAATAGGTAATCGCAAAAGCAAAACGACATCGAACGTATCGTTGAAAGACCCGAGAAGCGAATAAAAAAAGAATAGAATATAAACGCGAACGGAAGCAAGGAATAAAGGTAAAAAATAGGAACGCGAATCGTCTTGTTTCATCGACGGTTGTACAGAAAAAAGATAAAAAAAAAACGAAGACAAAATGGAAGGGGAAAAACGCAAAACGCAACGATCGTCGATCGAATAAGGAAAAATCGAATGATATTTGGTCGAACGGATGATTGATCGCAACTCCTTTCTTACGGACGATGCAAATCGATCGTCCGACTCGAACCGCCTTGTTCTTGGTCTCGATCCCTACGAAAATACTAGAGGATCGTCACAGGGGTTTAGCAGCCTTGTTCTCTGTTCGTTTCGCGTGACCGGCGAAACGCGCGCGATTCTATCGCGGGCATCGATTTCGTTTCATTTCAAATTCGCATATCATCTGAACAGACGCATGTATACAACCGCGCAGTTTCCCACCGTTCCAAGGAACAGAATTCGAGACAGGGAAGAGAGCGGCGCCAAGCTGGAAGCTGCCTTCGTTACGTCTTCGCAAACTCCTGAAACAAACAAAACGCGATGTTCGTATGATTTACGATTCGACTAGAGTGTTCGAGGTCAGTTATCGGAAGTGACATATATCGACACCGCCATTCAATGGGTTTCGCTCGAACGAAGAAATAATAGAGACAATAGGTTTCGTTCGAAGTACCTTGATCGACGAGCGTGTATGTACGTCCATCGTCGTTTTGTTCCGTTCGACAAACACGATCGAATCTCGCGAACCAAAGCTCCTGCTCGGGGTGTTTCGCTCGAACGTTTTTACCGGTTGCCGAGGATTTTCCTTCGGTATCGTCGTGCCGCATGGAAAAGCAAAAAGTTTGTCCTGGACCCGGCGTCGTCTGATCGGTTTTCAGCGACGCTATCGTGTACCAAGTACCTTTCTCCTCCCAGCTGCCATGGCAATAATACGCTGCAACAAAACGGAGAACTCTTGCATATTGTTTCCCCGCGATTTTAAAATCGTCTTTCTCAAAGAAGACACGAATGCGTACCTGTTTCTTCGCTATCGCACGTTTTTCCAACGACGATCTCGTTTTGATCCGACGAGGCGCAACCTATTCGAACGCTGCTACTCCTACACTGTTCGCCGTATTGCGATTGCTGGACTTCGCTTCCATGCTGACGATGATGATGATGATGATGGTGTTGTTGTTCGTGCTCGTGTTGGTGTTCGCGGTCGTGTTCGCGTTGTAGCGGCTGATGTTCGCGCGATTCCTGCCGCGTTAGGTCCTCGTGCCATGTTCTTCTCTTGGTGATTCTCGATGATCGTTTCTCGCTACGGCGCTGCTGGCGAAACGACGCATTAGGCAAATGGAACGGGGCGAATCCCAGAATCATGTATCGTCCGGGATTGGGACACTTTCGTTGACGCAACGACGAGCCTGTACAATAAAATTGATCCACGATCGTAATGGTTGTCTGTCGAGCTTTAACGGCGGAGAAGTTATCACTTACTTATCAACGTGGTGTACGGCATCGTAGATGTATCCACAATGGAACACGCGTCATCCGGCATTATAGCTTTTTGGTCTGCGAAAAATCGATCGTATCGATTGAAACGATGAGCAACGAGAGGAAACGAGGACAAACAAGAGAACAATTTGAAAGCGAAATGCATCGAACACTTACCCGATTGCTGCAGTTCTATAACGTGGTGGTCCCTTTTGTGGAATATCATGCACACGTAACCAATGTCGCTGCAAAGATCGATCGATTTTATCGTCTATGGCCTAAGTTTGTTCGCGTATCGCGAAAATACCATCATGAAGTATGATACTCACCAACCGCTAGTTACGTGAGCGATCAATTTTACTTTGGATCCTTGCGCGTTATCCGTCGGGTGCAATTTTTCCAGATTATGGCAAACGATCTTCTCCTCGTGTAACGCGTCCTCCTCGGAATTTTGTACTTTGATTTTGAGCGTCGCGTTCTTGTTGGTAAAATGATATACTTTAGTGCCGTCCAGCGAATGCCAATCGTGATGTTCGGTGATCCACGAAGGATACTTGCATCTGTTGTGCTCCTTGTCGACTGGGTGTCAACACGAAAAAGGCTCTCGTAATTCGAACGTCCCGATAAAAGCGTCGATGACAAAAACGAAGAACAAACCGTGTTTCGATACCTTTCGTTAGCTTTATCGTAGGCGAGCCCTCAGAAACCGTGGTTAGGCCGTTGCACGTCGGTTCCCCGGATTGAGCAAGCAGATACACCACTTTCCCTTGATGATGAATCTTCTCCTCGTACAAGAAACATCTGCACGAACGGTCAGATAAAATAACACGGAAATCCCATCGACAGTGATCAAGATGCCGGTTCACCGGCACAAAGTAAACGCGTACCTGTAAGTTTTTTCGGCGCCCGACACGCTTCTTCCCTTCAACGTTCCAACGAGGTATTTGTTACGGCCGTCGTTCCACACAGCGAGACACTGTAACTCTTCCGCTGAAGATAAAAGAAAACCGTTGAAACGTGGAAATGCGGTGAAGCTCCCTGAATTTAACGGTGGAGACTCACTGTTACTTTCGCTTCTCTCGACGTCCGGACAGGCTTGATACTTGAGAAGCAATTTGCTCTCGTCCGTGCATTTCTCGCCGAGGCTGATAGGCATCGAGCATTCGCCGTATCCTTTGTCGTAGGTGAAGGTGAAGGACGGCCCGCTGAAAGGGCACGGTATCGGTTTCGAATTCACGCGAAACATCGAATACAGAGTATCGTCCGACTTGATGTTCAGGCACATCTCCTCCAGATTCGTGTACTCCTGTTGACACCAGCCTGGCCAGAAGAGAAAACATCAGCAACGGAAACGAAGTGGGGAAAAAATAAAAAAAAATCACTCGACTGACCTTCGCGGAACTGGATCACGTTCTCGTGTCGGTCGTTCACGATTATGCAATGATAACAATTGTCGCCGCTGAAAAATTCGTTATGTTATTCGATCACGTTACGCTTTAAACGTTGATCGTTCTCGTGAAATACTTACTAAACGATGTACGATTGTTCCGATCGTTCCACGCACGTCTTCTCGCCCAATACTGTTGCGTTCACGATGATCGATACCGGTTTCCCGTACTGAAACCATTCTCCGGTCCAGGTAGTCGGAAACTCGCAGGAACCTAAAAAAAATTATTTCTCTGATGTCGTACGCCGTTCCGCTTTCGCGCCTTCTGCTTGTTCCGAGCGAAAACCGATAGCTCGTCGTGCCTCGTTTTCCGTTCATAACGAAACGAAAACGGTGTGCATTTTAACTAGTTAACTGTGGTGCTCCATTTTGCAAGTTTACTCGTCAGTCACAGAATAAGTGTCGATGTTAAAATATTTGGCCAATAGATGGATCAGTTTTATAGACAATTTTATTACTAATATTGACTTATTCGGTGAACCAGTTAGCTGTGATTTAGGAGTATACTCGTCGTGACACAAAATTCTGCCACATGACGGATATAGTCGTCAAACACACTTAACTGGTTAATGCACGCGACGATAAGCTCGGAATGTTCGTCGAAAGTTTTCGTCGCTTTTCACGAACGCGTACTTACCGTTTATCGAGGGTACGTCACCCAACGATAAAATGAACAGTATCAACATCGTCGATGGTCGACAAACTCCTCGTATTTGCCGTGAAACGGAATCCGGTCCCGACATCCTGAAATAAACGGCGAAACGTTATGAGATATTCTATACGTGTACCGTACGATCGTCGTACTCTGTCGCAAAATTCGTAACTTCCGAGACAATACTTTGTTCGTTTTTATCGTCTCGAACACGGTGACCGGCTTCGGATCGGGAAATGAATCACAATTTAATCGCGAAATTTATCGATCCGAGGAAGAGACGTTATCGATGATCGTCGATTTACAAGTTTTCGGTATAAAATTATTCGTTGATCGGATAACGTATCGCGTTTACACGATTTACGCGTAGCGAGCCATTAATCGCGATCCGGCACCGATCGGACAAACAAGAAAACACGTTCGTTCCGATTGATGGTGAGGGTAAAAGTAACCGGGTTCGAAATAATCGCGAAATATACCTACTAAGAAAAACGTCCGACAACTCGACGGCGTACATTATTCAGCGAAGTACACGTGTCTCGATTCGTGTCGTGCAACGTGTTTCTCCCTTTACCGCGAACCTCGTGTACTTACTATCGGTTCTTTCGTTCGAGCGATGCGCGGATAACTACGAATCGGCGCATCGCCGCGCTTCTAAACGTCAAACTCGTGCCCGACGAGTTTAACCCTCCTTCCTCTTCCTCTTCCTCCTCCTGCTCCTCCACCGCCACCCCTGAACCTGATCCTCTCTTTTCAACCCGCACCCGGCTATCTTTTTTTCCTTTCTTTTTAATTTGCCCGCAAAATTAACGCGTCGATCGATACCGCGGTTTTTCTCGAATTTTAATTGTTACGCGTCCTTCCGGTGGCGAAGGACGAACGGCGAAAAAAATCACCGCTCTCGATCGCGTCGTGAATCGACCGATGTCCAATTGACGTAACGAACGAATCGATTCGATTCGATTTCGGCGAGTTCGCCTATTTAACCGATAACGAGATACGTGTCACGAACGTAATCGACGTTCACTGGTCACCGACTTTGCATCGGTTCGATCAGTCATCGTTGTCAATGGAAACTAACCTTTTCGCGTTCGGCATCGCAGAATGGAAGATGACCGTGATGCAGAGCGACCGCGAACCTCGAAAAAGTATCACATAACGTTTCGCGATCGTAGCTCGGAGGTTGTCGCGTTGAGATAAATAACGCTCTCGCGTTACCGTAACGGCCCGTCAGAATTTCAGGTCGTCTCCGATGCTGCCCGATCGCGTAATTACTCCGAACGATTAGCGATCGCGGACACTGTTCTGTCGGCATGCGAACAACGATTTTCAGGGTCAACGAAAGAATTTTCTCGACTCGAACTCGTTTCCAGGCGGTCTGGTCAAAGGAACGCGCTCGATGCAACCGACCCTTCCACCGAAAGAACAGGATTCGTCGAGCGAAACACAAAGGGCCAACGCACCGCTCTTTTTACCATCACCGTCACCGACACCACCGTCACCATCAACATCACTATCACCGCGTGTACACCACCGCCACTCGAACAACAGCGTGTGCACGACACCGTTCGATCTTGTATTTCCTCCGAAACGTCTTTTTATTACGTGTCGTGTCACCATCCACCGAACGGTTCGTTGATTCGTCGACGTTACTCGGTCAGTTAGAACGTACCGTACGAACGAACGCGTTCCGTTGCGATTTTAACGCGTTCCGACTACACGGATCCGACTAGACCCGACGATATGTCACCGTGCACCCTTTTATCATATTCGCGTCTGTTCTTTCGTTTACTCGTTTGCTCGCTCGCCTATGGAAACAATGGCGGCGACCGATGGACGGCGAGCGGAACGCCGCTCTGACTATTTCTACGTACGACCAGACAGAACGCTTGTATGCACTATGCACGCCTACGTGCGCGTTCAACACGCGACCGCCAGTGTTCGTGCGCGTTCCTCGCAGGCTTGCCAACCGAAACGCATTTCTCTTGAATTTGCTTTACACTCACTTTCTCGAATACGCTCAAATATTTGCAATCTTTATATATTCGAGAGCAACGGTTACGTTCTACGCTTATATTAACACTAGAACTACCAACCAGTCAAAATGACTGGTTTCGGGTTTGGCATTTTTTATTAAAAAATTTTATTGCTGTCCTTTTGTCAAAATCTCTGTCATGTTTTATTGAGCTAATGAATGGTTCTATATGTTAGGTGATGCTGCAACATTTATTTATTTATTTATTTTCCTACTTTATTTTCAGTTTTGATGTAAGCATGCATTTAATGCCAGTACTTCTAGTGCTAACACGGAGTAGCCTCGCGCGCATTTTCCTTTAACGCAGGATACGAGAGAAACGGCGAAAGGAAAAGAAACGACAGATATTTCCTATCGAGATATTCGCGTGTTCCGGGAGTCTGAAAACGAGTAAACGCGGTACGAATCCATTAACGGACAAGCGTTGATTGTGAAAGAAACTTGGGGTTAGGAACTTTCTGTGAAGAAACCGTTACCAACGTTCGAGCAAAACCCGCGAAAACGGACAATTCGATTCGGCCGTGTTCGGCTTCACTCGATTCCATCCGATTCGAACAAACGCATCCTAAATGGAGCTGACGCCTGACAGAGGGCTATGAAAGGTATAGTATAACGTTAGGAAAAGGAAAGGTACTCCGTACGCGAGGAAATAAACAAGAAAAATAAGATACGATCGAACGTACCGTAGTGATTTAACATTTCATTGATTCGATTCGAGTTTCGAAACCGTTTTTCTTCTTCGTTCGAATAGTTTGCTACTTTTCATGCTCGAGAAAACGAGTCGCCATTGTACTTTCCACAGTGACCGTACACATTATTCGTTCTTTGTTCGTCCATCGAAAAGTATATCGAAGTACGCTGCTCGTTACGTGATTACTTATTAGTCGTGCAGTGTATTACGTAGACGTACTTTGAAAACTGATTCGTATCGCGTTGAAAACAAGGCGACGATGTTTTATTTTCGTCGTAACAGAGCTTCATTTTGCCCGAGGTGCGTTTGAAACGTTCCATGTTCGTACGACATATGTACTTGCGTCGTGTGTGTGACACTACGCGCATGCGTCTATTTATGCTATCAATCGTAGATACATATTTATCGAGATTTATTCGATGCGTCATAATTATTCGCTACGACGATTAACAGATATCATTCGATACGGTGTTCAATGCTTGTATTTTGTTCGCAGTAAATTTCAAACAAAAGAGCCTCGATTATTCAATCAAAAACTCGATTCGATTCGAGACGGTTCGAGACGGTTCGAGATAATTCGAATTGCTAATTCAAACCGCAAAAACGCGCGCAAAAGTACATTGTTTTTGTCTTATAGCGTATGTTTCCATTTCCTTGGCAGATTGTTGTTACTGTTATATCGGTTGTTTCGTCATTCGTTAACGATCGTCATCGTCACCCATAATTCCCAGCTATAAAAATGATCTCTCGTTTATAACAGCAACATTACTTTCGATCGACGATCGAATCTATTTTCGGTTCAAATAATCTTCGGATTGACGAACAAAAAACGGTACAAAAATTGGAGACAAGACAAACTATGTATTACGTATTTCGTTTCGTATTGCTCGTTAAAACGGCATAAATTTTCGACGTTAAATGCGAATATTAAGCAAATTCGTGAATTTCCAATATTCTATAACGTCGTCTTCGATCCCGGCCGACCTTGATACTACACGTTTAACATTTCCAACCAGACAAAAAGTTGATGTATAGGTATATCTTCTTTGCCAGACGGTCGATCGACAACATTCGACAGACAAGAATTATCGTTCAAACATTAACTATGAATGACGTTATTGTATGTGTACGCACGTGCGCACTCCCTGTACAATCTCGTCCTCCTTGCTCCTTTTTTTTCGTCCCCCAATCCTCTTGTCTCGTTCCCACTGATTTATTCGACTCGCAAGATTCTTTTCAAAAATCGTCTAGCGATTCTTTCGCGTTCGTTTCGACGCGTCGCGTCGGTGCGACCGGAACAGCAAAAGATTCGCGATCGACCGTGGCAAAAAACGTTCGCGGAAAGAAAAACATGAGGAAAAGGGAAAAGTGCTTTCGAAAGTTAAGATGTATGTAGGTCACGGAAAGTTGTTGGGCGCAGGCCCGTCGGGAAACAAACGCGACTTTTCGATCGTTGCCGTTGCCTCGCAAAATACGTCGATAGGTAGGTTTGGTAGGTTGGTAGATTGGCAGGTCGGTAGGTTGGCAAGCAGGTAGACAGGTCCAGGTACCGTAGGTCGACGGACACGACGCATAGAAAACCTCAGCCGTACACAAATGTCGTCGTACATTTTCTTCGTTACGGTACGTTCTCGACAATCTTCTTCTCGGTGTTTTTTTTTATCTGACGCGCTTATTTCGCGCTCGTTTTCTTACCCGCCGATTGTAACGCGTTCGCGAAATTCCATTATCGGTTATTGTCACTGTTTTTTCAACTGATCTCGACGCGGCGGGGTGAATTTTCTCGCACAATCGCGTTGCGATACACGTTGCATGCACCGAGTATTTCGGTCAACGATTCGTTCGTGTCGGATCTTTCGTTCAACGCTGGATTTACGGGACCCGTCGAAATGACGGATTTCTTATTTTAAATTATGAAAATTAGTGAGGGGAAAATTAGTGACTCTGTCCATGTACTTATTTTTATATCTTAGTTTCTATGTAAATATAAATATTAATCGTCCGTAAATCTGCTGTTAAAAACTATCTGCAGAACGAAATCACTGCGGTACTACCGTAGATCACGAGATCGCTGTGTCTCTGTTTAACCCTCAAACATATTAAACATATTAACCCTTTGCGGTCGTGTGTCTACCCTCATTCACCATAGCAAAAACCATACTTAAATGAAAGTAATTTTATCTAATGTAAACTGCATATATTGCGGCACAGAAGATGTAAAGGGTAAAGATTGTT